>JBANSL010000002.1:24202500-25402500 GCA_037127255.1 Persicaria tinctoria | reverse complement strand
ACTCGGGCCCGGTCTTTCAATTTCTTTAGGCTCAAGGTTTTGCCTTGGGCCCAAAGCGGCCCGAAATAAATATATAAATAAAATATTTTTATAATAATTATTTAAGTGTAATTATTATAAGAGGATCCGGTGTCATATATAACCCGGTTTGAAAGAGCGAGAATTAAATCCGGGTAAGGTTGGCTAAAATCCCGTTAGGGTTTCTGGTGTTTTCTATTTAGGTCGTTCAAGGCTTTACTTGTGACGTGACTGGACTTTCTTCTCCGATTGATATGGTTCTGGCAGTCGGAGTCGGGACAGGCTGGGGTCGTGGTAGCATGTATCGTGGCGTCTCCTTTTCTCGGGAAGACGATTTCCTTAGAGGTTCGTCGTCACTACCCACAGGTGACTCATGATGTACCGATGGCATGCGGTGCTGCTTCAAGGTAGTTCTTGGCTTCGTCCATCGTCTACGTCCGCATCTCGCTTGATTTAGTTGTGTCTAGTTCCGTTTTTATAGATTTCTCTTCCTTGTATTTTGTCTAGATTTGTTTCGACGTTTTTCCGTCTGCCGACTTGTCGGCCCTCGGGGTTCAAATACGTCTGACCTCGAATTTTTACCTAATAAAAAAAAAATGAACCTCGTATCCGCTCCACAAATTGAGAATAGATCTAAGTATCCGTCCATATTTTTTTTTTAAAAAAAATTAGCAATAACTATTAAACAAACACCAAAATTGAACGGATTTAAGATTTGCCCCTTTGGAGTACATAAAACTACTGCACCCGATGCATATAGTATTATAGTACCATCCCCTATTCTATATCCAGAAACTCATTCACCGCAATTCGTCGATGGCAACCGAGGCAATAAGCGCATGTAGCCATTGCCTCTTGGGATGACCTTTATGTTAGATTAGAGAGATCTCCGGGATTCTTAGGATCATATCTACGATATTGTTAATATTGTGTTCACACTTGTAACCCTACTTATATATATGAGGAGATAGAATGAGATCCCTTTGAGGACTCAATTACCCTAATCATCTCTAATTACATGGTATCACGCCTCCGTTCTTGATTTTCCTAACCCGATTCAAGAACCCTACCGATCCCTTCTCTTCTGCTTCCCATGGCAGACCCACCACCCGCCGCCCCCGCCGCCGCCGCTCCCTTCCACTCTGCCCAGTCAGTCTCCAACATCAAACACCACATCCCTCTCACCCTTGACCTCCACAAGATCCAATACCACACTTGGGCGGAGCTTTTCCAAGTCACCGCCACCGCTCACGATGTGCTCTATCACATCGATGGTTCGGCGCGTCCCGCCGGCATCTCCGATGCCCGCTGGCAGCAATTGGACTCCATCGTCCTTTCTTGGATCTACGCTACGATCTCCGAGGAGGTCTTGCTCACGGTCATCAAACCAGGCTCCTCGGCTCGGGAGGTCTGGCTGCGCATCAAAGGGCTCTTCCCCAACAACAAATCGGCACGAGCCACCGATCTGGAGAGCCGCTTCATCAACGCCCGTCTTAAGAATTTTTCGAGCACCGCTGCCTATTGCCAAGCCCTCAAGACGATCGCCGATCAGCTCCGCGACGTTGATCACAAGGTGAGCGAGGAGCGCCTCACCCTTCAATTAATTAATGGTCTCTCTTCCGACTACGATGTCGTCGGAAGCCTCATCAGTCAACAGACTCCGCTTCCGGATTTCATCACCGCCTGCAGCATGCTCTCCCGCGAGGAGGCGCGGAAGGGTCGTGACTCGGAGCCTCAGCAGGCTCTCATCAGCTCCGGCGATCTCCCGCCCACGCAGCCGGACCCGGGACCTCGCCACAACAGCCGCCCTCAAAGCAGGGGTGGTCGTCACAATCGCCGCGGGTCTGGTAATCGCAACCATGGTCGTCATCAGCACCGTCCGTGGTCCGCACCGTCCTACCCCGGCTACTACTACCCGCAGCCTCCGCAGTGGCCCCAACCTCCGTGTCCCTACCCTACTGCTCCACCTCCGCCTCGGTACCGGCCCCAGCAGCCTCCGCATCAACCCCAGGCGTACTTCACGCAGCCTCAGTTCGCCCCATCACCCTCCGACATCGGCGCAGCATTCAACAGCATGAGTCTGCACCCTCCGGATGACCATTGGTACATGGATACCGGGGCTACTTCTCACATCACCAACGATCAAGGTACCCTCTCTGCCTATTCTAATTCGTCTACTTTACATCGTATCTTCGTTGGCAATGGGACCTCAATCCCTTTCGTTGGTTCGGGCAATGCTACCCTTTCAAAAACCTCACCACTTAGCCTAAACAATGTGCTTTATGCCCCAAAAATTGTCAAGAACCTTGTCTCTGTGCGAAAATTTGTTACTGATAATAATGTGGCTGTCCAATTTGACCCATTTGGCTTTTCTGTGAAGGATCTCAATACCGGGGACACAACTCTGAGGTGCAATAGTGCGAGTACACTATATCCCGTCACCACCGACACCGCCTCCGCCAATCCCACAGCCCTCCTCACTGCCGCCTCTACCACCGTCTGGCACGCTCGTCTAGGTCATCCGGGTGCTCATGTCCTTCAAGCCCTGTCCCGTCATAGTTGCATTTCTCTCAATAAGGTCAACTCTAAGGCCGTTTGCTCGTCATGTCACATTGCCAAGAACAAGCGTCTCCCCTTTTCCATTTCACACTCGCAAACTTTTGATTGTTTTGACATTATTCACTGTGATTTATGGACATCTCCGGTGTTAAGTGTTAGCAATTTTCGTTACTATTTGGTGCTTTTGGATGATTATACCAATTTCGTGTGGGTTTTTCCCCTCAAACACAAATCCGAAACATTCACTAAAATCACCCAATTTCACACCTTTGCGAAAACACATTTTCATCGGGACATCAAAACTTACCAATGTGACATGGGTGGGGAGTTTGACAACAAAGTTTTTCACAACTTCTCCATCGGTTCTCTTGCCCCCAAACGTCACCACAAAACGGCAAGGCCGAAAGAATCCTCCGCACCCTCAATGACAAAGTCCGAAGTCTCCTAATTCATGCCAATCTACCACATCAATTTTGGGTCGAGGCACTCAACATGGCTACATACCTTCACAACATCCTCCCATCCACTACCATCTCGGCGCCTTCCCCTACATTTGCCCTCTACAACCGCCACCCAAGCTACGACTATCTTCGAGTCTTCGGCTGTCTATGTTTTCCGAACTTGAGTGCCACCATGCCTCATAAGCTTGCACCTCGCTCCACTCGGTGTGTGTTCCTCGGTCTCTCGACCAACCATAGAGGCTATAGGTGTCTTCGGTTATACACCCACAAGGTCATTATTTCCCGCCATGTGACCTTTGATGAAGAGACCTTCCCTTACCCACACCAACCACCTCTCCTCCCCACACCTGAGCTCACGGAGCCCCTGGCTGACCCGTCACCTCTCCTCATCCGACAACTCCTCACGCAACAGCCGTCGCCTCCCCCTCCCACAGCCGCCCCACCACCACCGCCACCTGCCCTTTCCACGTCTACCCATCCCATGCTCACTCGCCGCCAGGCCGGCATCACCAAACCCAACCCTCGCTATGCCCTCTCGGCCACTGCCGCCCCCGAACCATCGCCTGTACCTAAATCACACACCCAAGCTATGCACGACCCGAACTGGCAACAAGCCATGAATGACGAGTATAGTGCACTTATTAGAAATGGCACTTGGGAACTTGTTCCAAGGCCCCGGGATTCTAACATTATTCGTTGCATGTGGTTATTTAAACATAAGTACAGGTCTGATGGCTCCCTAGAGCGCTACTAGGCTAGACTGGTGGTCAACGGTAAATCTCAACAGGCAGGCATTGACTGCGACGAAACATTTAGCCCAGTGGTCAAACCCGCAACTATATGCACCATCCTTAGCATCGCCCTCTCAAACAATTGGCCCGTTCACCAACTAGATGTCAAAAATGCCTTCCTCCATGGCCATCTCCAAGAAACTGTCTACATGCACCAACCACCCGGGTTCAAGGACCCCGATCGGCCATCCCATGTGTGCCATCTCCGAAAATCCCTTTATGGCCTTAAACAAGCCCCGCGAGCGTGGTACACTCGCTTTGCCACATTCATACACCGCCTCGGCTTCATCAGTAGTAAATCCGACACCTCCCTTTTCATCCATCGCTCCGGCAAGGATACGGCTTACCTCCTCCTCTATGTGGATGACATAGTCCTTACCGCCTCCACCGATGCACTCCTGCGTCGATTCACCACCCTCCTCGGCGCCGAGTTTGCCATGACCGACCTCGGCTCCCTAAGTTACTTCTTGGGTATCTCCGTCACCGGGTCGCCTTCCGGCATGTTTCTAAACCAAACCAAATACGCCAAAGAAATCCTCACCAAAGCCAAAATGACCTTGTGCAAACCGGCCTCCACCCCTGTCGACACCAAAGCCAAGCTCAGCGCTTCGGCGAGTCCTCGTGTGGCCGATCCTACATACTACCGTAGCCTCGCCGGAGCCCTCCAGTACCTCACCTTTACCCGACCAGACATCACATACGCCGTTCAGCAGGTGTGCTTGTTTATGCACGATCCTCGTGAGCAACACTTTGGTGCTCTTAAGCGCATCTTGCGATACATTCAAGGGACCCTCGACATGGGGCTTCAACTCGGCCGATCCGCACCCACCAGTCTTATCGCCTATTCCGACGCCGACTGGGCCGGCTGCCCGGACACGAGACGGTCCACATCCGGCTTCTGCATCTACCTCGGGGATAATTTGATCTCCTGGTCTTCCAAACGGCAGGCCACGGTATCCCGTTCGAGCGCTGAGGCCGAATATCGGGGCGTTGCAAATGCCGTTGCCGAGACTTGTTGGCTCCGGAACCTCCTCACAGAGCTGCAGCTTCCTCTCGCCAAGGCCACTCTTGTCTATTGTGACAACGTCTCGGCAGTATACCTCTCCTCAAATCCCGTACAACACCAGCGGACGAAACATGTGGAGCTCGACATCCATTTCGTGCGCGAGAAGGTCGCCTTAGGACACGTCCGTGTTCTCCACGTCCCTTCCGCGCACCAATACGCCGACATCTTCACCAAAGGGTTGTCGTCTCCGCTGTTCACCGACTTTCGAGCTAGTCTCAGCATCCGCTCTTCTCCCTCTTCGACTGGGGGGGGGGGGGTGTTAGATTAGAGAGATCTCCGGGATTCTTAGGATCATATCTACGATATTGTTAATATTGTGTTCACACTTGTAATCCTACTTATATATATGAGGAGATAGAATGAGATCCCTTTGAGGACTCAATTACCCTAATCATCTCTAATTACACTTTAATGAGCTCAACTATGGGTGTGTATGGAGAACAAGTGTTTTTTTTAACCTTGTATGGGGAGCAAATAAACTTGCTTTTGGTTTAAATTTGTGTTTAAAAAAAGCTACTTATAATAACTTATTTTGGTGTTTATTTGTTTGTTTGGTTTGAAAGTATCATAATACCCCTAATAATAACAAAATAAACTCCAATTTTTTTTTTATACAAATAAACACTTTTTAGTCCCATACGGAGTTTATATTTTTTCATAAATTTTTAACCACTTTTATCAACAATTTTTATAATTTTAATCAATTTATTAACCCCATCTCATACGAACCCTATATCTACATCGACACACTTAACAAGGAAAACGGGAAACTTGGTCCCTACTTACTGACTTGAGCGGCTTGGTCAATGATGTTGGCTTAATTATACGGTTCCTGCGTTTAAAAATAGACGTGTTTTTATACTGTAGTTTTCATTTTAAAAAATATAATAATCTTTTATGTTTTCTAGGCATGAGATTATAATAATTTATATTGATCATTTGTGTATTTGTTAATTTTTAAAAGATTTTGATTGGTTAAAATGTGTAGTAGGTATGAAAGAATAATAAAATTTATAAAAAAAGTTAGTGGAATAATGATTTTTTAAAACAAAATTGAAGTGTTTTATTAAAATTTGTGCATATTATTAAAAATACATATATTTTGAAATAGAAGTACTACTTCCTACGTTAAGAAAAACATTTCGTTTTAGGAGTAAAATCTTGTTAAGAAAAACATGTCGTTTTAGATATTTTGGTGTTCACTTTCCAAAATTACTCTTGTAAGGGTAAGAGATTTGTTAGTTGTAGTTTTCAATAAAGTGAAAAAGTAGAGTAATAATTAGGGGTATAAGTGTGTTTTTATTTGATTTTAGTTGCTTTCTTAAAAAATGTGTATATGTCTAAAACGACATGTGTTAATTAACGGAGGTAGTATTAGACTTGTTTTTGCTCAATTTTCAACGTGGAATTCTTTTGATCAGGTTCTATTTGTCATATTGGATAAATTCTCCCTTAGGGTTGCCATCATATTATTGTTGAGAGATGTTGAGAGATGTGAATGAGACCAAAAGTGTCTCACATAGAAAGTTGAATATAACAAGCCATAGTATATGACCCGATGAGCTACTCCTTCTATTGCCAATTGGTTTTAAAATGGAACCTCACTCGGCTTGTGTGCTAGGCTACTAGCACATGTGTGCCCGTGCACACGACCCCCGATCCCGAGTCCCAACGGACTTTGATATGGTATCAGAGCGGTTAGCCAAACGGTCCGTCCTTCTATCCTGGTCTAGGTTACCAGTTTTCCAAGTGTCAACTAGATGAGTCATTCGTAGTTGCACTTGCGGGGGCGTGTTAAGAGATGTGAATGAGACCAAAAGTGTCCCACATCGAAAATTGAATATAACAAGCCCTAGTATTATATGACCCGGTGGACTACTCTTTCTATTGCCAATTGGTTTTGATATAGAACCCTGTTTGGGTTTATATGTTGTTCGAGTCTCCCGTATGTGGACCCGCACACACGACTTTCTTCCAGCTTGTCTTGACCCCACCGGGCCCAGCCGACTTTAACATGGTATCAGAGCGGTTAGCCTAACGGCCCGTCTTTCGATCCTGGTCTAGGTTACCAGTTGTCCAAGTGTCAACTAGATGGTCATTCATAGTTACACTTGCGGGGCGTGTTGAGATGTGAATGAGACCAAAAGTGTCCAACTTCGGAAAGTTGAACATATGCACTAGTATATGAGTCGGTGGACTACTCATTCTATTGCCAATTGGTTTTAGAAGGGAACCTCACCCGGCTTATGTGCTAGGCTACTAGCGCATGTGTGTCCGTGCACATGACCCTGAGTCATCGGTCCGAGCCGGATCTAGAACATTGTAGGCACGCGCGGCAACACGAAATAGCTCCTTCCAGGAAGGATATGGACCTTTTTCAGCATCAAGGATGATGGGGATAATGTTTTTGACATTGGAAACGGCAAGAGCGGAGTGGAAAGTGGGAGGCTTGGGGGCGTCAGCCATGGCGAGAGAGAGAGAGCGGTGGGGCGAGGGGAGGGAAGGACCGGTGTCGGGTGTGGGGGTAGAGCAGAAGGTAGGGGAGTAGACCTGTCAAAACATAACCCGACCCGACCGCCCGAAAGTTTTTGGGTCAAGACCCGAAAATTTTGACACGGAAATTTTTTTCGACCCGAACCCGAAAACCCGGAAATTTTCCAGGTAATCTGGGTTTCGACCCGGTGACCTGATTGACCCGGTAATTTTGACCCGATTTACCCAATTGACCCGGTGACCTGATTGACCCGGTTGATTTATAATTAAATATAATTAATTTTTTTTATATTTAATTAAAATTTATCGCAAAATTATCAAATTATGATTTTTTTAATTTAAAAAAGAAAAAATTGACAAACCCGAAATCGATCCGAAATGACCCGAAACCCGGGTTCTAGTCAACCCGAAAAATCCGGATCCCGTTTTACCCGGGACCGGTTTTACCCGCGACCCGAAGTGACCCGACCCGAATGACCCGTTTAATAGGTCTATAAGGGAGGGATCGAAATAAGAAAAATTAGGGTTAATTTAGATGAAACCCTAGAGGCTCAGATACCATGTCAGATTGGATAAATTCCCTCTTAGGGTTGACATCATATTATTAGAGAATATATATAGATTACACGGATAATAAATTACGACAAGATCATTCGACCCATTAACCTATACAATATTACTGTTATCATAACACTACTCCATCCGTCCGCGAAAACTTGTCACTTTAGCTCCGGGCACAATATTTAAGAAATATTTAAATTACCTACATTGCCCTTACTTTTCTCTTAATTATCTCAATGAAAAGTACAAACACATTTTTCAAGGTAATTTAAATTTGAAATAAAGGAGGGTAAATTTGGAAATATATGGGTAAAAATTCTAAAGTGACAAGTTTTTTTGGACAAAATCAAAAGTCTAAAACGACAAGTTTTCGCGGACGGATGGAGTATTAGACTTGCGTGAATAAGAAAGTTCAACATTCCTATCAAATGTCGATAAGGAAAAGTCTCAGGCAATAACTCACCGTCATTAATTAGGTGACAAGTTGACTTGCTAATCCAAGGGACTAACGACTGGCAACCCACTGTATTCAAAATCCCAAAACAACTACGTTGGATGATCGAGTATCAATGCATTTTATTGATGCGCAGCGGAAGTTATAAAAACTATTTTCTATCATCTAATCGTAAGATCTTCATGCATAAAATCGATAGATCAAATCATTGTTCATAGGAGATACATGTTGATGCGTGAACCGGATCTTATCGGATATAAACGGAAAGATGAGAGCCCCAAACGTTGCTCCTTTACTTGGTCCACAAGAGCCCGGTCTAGATCTCCTTTGCCTTCGACTGCTAGGACGAAGATCGAAAGGTGAACAATCAAATTGCTCTTGATTGATGATGGTAGAATTCAGCCCCCACGCCCCAAAGCTCGGATGTACTGCAGCAAAACTCACGTTTCTTTTTTTTTTGGGAGTTGTTAAATTAGGTCAAGTCACAATAAGCCCATCTTTATAAGCTCATATTTATACCCTTTTAACTAATTTTTTATTTCACAAATAAATCTTATCCCATTATTATTAATATATATCTAATATACACTAATAATAAAACCATCTATCTTTTGATCAAGTCTGTCAACTCTAAGTGTGTGACCGCATATGGCCCGTTTATAATAGCCATGAGTTTAACCCGTTTAAGCCCATTAATCGTAGTTGGCTTCTAGCAAAGTATTATGACTCCTAAAATAATCGGATTGAATATCTCTATCAATTGTCCTATTCCATAATTAGTCATTGCACATTAAATTAAAGGACACAATTCCTTCAATCTCCCATTTGTTCTTAAACAAGTGTGCAATTTCAGATACCCGTGTCTCTTAATGTCATATTTGATGATATGGTGACATTCATATCTATTATCAAATATATTCCTTGAACTCCGAGTTCGAACTGTCAATTAAACGGATGATTACAAATAATCCATCCGAGTATGGCCATGCATTTTCAGTTCTTGCTCTTCAAGTGGTCCGGACATCATTCCTTTTCAATGCATCACAGTATGCATGAAGAAGGGGGACATCTACAGTCTTGTATGACTATGGCTCCCACTCAACTTTTGACAATCCCAACTACGACCTTTATAACTCCCTGTTACGGAAAGCATTTAGCCGTGTCAAAGAAATACCAATCATCAAGAGGGACCATAACACATTCATGTATGAGGAATCTACTAATCATGGTTTAACTTAAAACTCCGCAATCCCTTTTGTAGAGTCTTAAGGTGGGTCTGTCCTATATGTATCATCCATACATACATATACATGTAATTGACTAGACATCTCCATGTCCCTATAGCCCATGAAACCTGGCGCTATCAGTCAACTTACAATATAGTCATTTAATAAAATCACCTATGTCCAATTTGATGATTTCAGACTACGGACTTGTGATAATTCATAACTGCATTTCACTTAATGGGGTTTCATTTACCAGAACACTTAAGATAAGCCCATTTGCGAACTACGACTATTTGGACATTTTATTTATTATCGTTCAACACAATATATAAATAAAGATGAAATATCATATATCATAAAATCATCCAATCGAACATAAACTTAGTGTCTAACACTCTAAACATAAAACGTAATAGAAAGAAATATCAAAGCCATTCTCCAATGTGTTTGAGACCCTTAGCCCTAGTGTGACTATCATGTTTGGGCCTAGGCATAGGCTTTATCAATGGATCTGCAATGTTGTCATCTGTATGCACCTTACACATCTTAATGTCACCCTCGGTGACTATGCGTCGCATAAGGTGATACTTCCTCATAACGTGTCTGGATTTGGAGCTCGAGCTCAGTTCCTTGGCCTGGGATATGGCACCATTGTTGTCACAATGGATGTCAATAGGCCCTGAGATGCTAGGAACAACACCGAGTTCCTCTATGAACTTCCTCATCCAGGCAGCCTCCTTAGTCGCTTCACTAGCAGCTATATATTCAACCCTTTGTCATAGAATCGGCAATTGTGTCTTGTTTAGAGCTCTTCCAGCTCACAGCTCCACCATTAAGGACGAAAACATATCCCGATTGAGACTCAAATCCATCTCGGTCAGTCTGGAAGCTCGCATCAGTATAACCTTGCACGATCAAGTTGTCATCACCCCCTTATACTAAGCAATCATACTTAGTTCTTCTCAAGTACTTCAGGATGTTCTTAGCTGCACACCAATGTGCCTCTCTTGGATTCGATTGGTATCTGCTACACATACTCAAAGCATATGCAACATCAAGTCATGTACACACCATTGCATACATGATAGATCCTATAACAGAAGCATAAGGAATCTTACTCATCTTTTCTAGCTCAGTAGGTGTCTTAGGACATTGCTTCTTGCTAAGATGTATACCATGTTGCATAGGTAAAAATCCTTCCTTGGAATCTTGCATTTTGAATCTGTTGAGAATCTTATCTATATAAGTTCCTTGACTCAATCCAAGCAATCTCTTAGATCTATCTCTATAGATCTTTATTCCAAGTATATACTCTGCCTCTCCCTAGTTTTGTATGTCATCCACATGCATACAAAACTAGGAAGACCACTTTACTCCCACTAAACTTCTTGTATACACAAGGGTCCTCTTCACGTCTGATGAAATCAAACTCTTTGATCTCCTCATCAAATCGAAAGTTCCAACTCCTGGATGCTTGCTTAAGTCCATATATAGATCTCTTAAGCTTGCATACCTTCCCGACATTACTTGGATCTTCAAAACCCTTTGGTTGTGTCATATACACATCCTCTTCCAAGAATCCATTCAGGAAGGCGGTTTTGACATCCATTTGCCAAATCTCATAATCATAATAAGCGGCAATAGCAAAGATTATCCTAATGGATCTTATCATGACAACCGGTGAAAAGGTCTCATCATAGTCTATACCATGAATCTGTTTAAAGCCTTTGGCAAGTAATTTTGCCTTGTATACAGATACCTTTCCATCCTTATCTGTCTTAAGTTTGAAAACCCATTTGCTCCCTATGGGTTTTACCCCATCTGGCAAATCTATCAAGTCCCATACTTGATTTTCAAACATCGAATCCATTTCGGATCTCATGGCCTCAAGCCATTTCTTGGAGTCTGGACTCGTCATTGCTTGTTTATAGGTGTTAGGCTTATTAACCATTCCGGAATGGCTCACCGAAAAGGACTTGTGGGTAGTACCCATAGATCTCCGGTTCAAACCCCGAAATGGCCGTTCTTTATTTACCTATTCAAGGTGTTAGGCTCATCATGTTCTAATAAAAGAACATCAAGGTTTACATTCAAGATGAAATCATCATAACGTCTTGGTTGTACCCTTTGCCTCTCTGATCTACGAGTGGGTTCAACTGGTTCAACAACTGGAGCTGGAACAGTTTCCACAACTATTTGTGGATCCTCTTGTTCAGGTTCTTGGATGATTTGGGGCCCTTGGCCTTCCAAAACCATCAACTCGTCCTCGACATCATCTATGTCATCTCGTTGTTGAGTTTGTTGCTCTTCATCATGAACTGGTTCAAGATGAATATTTCTCCCACTTGACTTATTGGAAATGAACTCTCTTTCCAAAAAGACACTATCCCTTGCAACAAACACCTTTTGTTCAGCAGGATTATAGAAGTAATATCCAAAACTACCTTTTGGATACCCTATAAAATAGCATTTATCTGATTTAGGGGCAAACTTATCCGTTTGTAAACGCTTTACATAAGCTTCACATCCCCATATCTTAATAAAAGATGATTTTGGAACCTTTTCAGTCCATATCTCATATGGAGTTTTGTCTACAGCTCTAGATGGAGTCCTGTTTAGTGTAAGTACGACAGTTATGAGGGCATATCCCCAGAAGGATACCGGAAGGTCAGCAAAACTCATCATAGATTGGACCATGTCTAACATGGTCCTATTTCTCATTTCAGATACACCGTTAAGTTGTGGTGTTCCTGGAGTAGACAACTGTGTTACTATCCCACAATTTTTCAAATGATGATTAAATTCATGGCTCAAGTACTCACCACCACGATCTGATCGAAGTGCTTTTATTTTCTTGCCAGTTTGAGTCTCTACCTCATTTTGAAATTCCTTGAACTTTTCAAAGGATTCCGATTTATGTGACATAAGGTAAATATATCCATATCTACTCATGTCATCAGTAAATGTGATGAAGTATTTATAACCACCTCTAGCTTCTGTACTCATTGGCCCACATATGTATAATGCCCAATAGCTCAGTAGCCCTTTCATTTGTTCCTTTGAAAGGTGACCTTGTCATCTTGCCCATCAAACATGACTCACATGTATCAATGGATTCACAATCCACGTCTTTTAGAAGTCCATCTTTATGGAGCTTCTTCATGCGATCTAAACTGATGTGACCCAAACGATAGTGCCATAGGTAGGCTTCACTCAACTTACTTGATTTTTTGCCTTTTTGTATTTATGTTATAAGATTCTGTTGTAAGGTTGAATACAAATATTCCATTAATATCTTGAGCACGAGCATAGAATATATCATTCTTGTGAATAATTATACCTTCATCTGTAGTGCTAAAATTAAAACCTTCAGAATAAATTACTATAGTCGAAACAAGGTTCTTTGTAATGCTAGGAACAAAATAACAATTATTTAGTTCTAAGATTAAACCAGAAGGAAGAGATAAACTAAAGTCTCCTACGACAAGTGCAGCAACGCTTGCTCCATTTCCAACGCGTAGCTCTATCTCCCCTTTCTTCACTTGTCTCTTATTTCTTAGTACCTGCACATTTGAAATAATGTGAGCACCACATGCGGTATCTAATACCCAAGTAGGACCATTATCTAATGTGCAAACATTAGTTGACGGTAATTCAATAACATAAATACCTGAAGTGTTGGAACTCAAAGTCCCATTCTGCTTGTCTTCAAGGTACTTGGGACAGTTTCTCTTCCAGTGTCCCTTCGCCTTGCAATGGAAACAATCATGGTCTGCAACCACTCTTGGCTTCTCACCTCCGTTAGGTTTTGCAACTTTCTTGCCTTTCTCTTGGGGATTGTTCCTATTCTTGGCTACCTTCTTAAACCCTTTCCCTTTATTGACATTAAGAACTTCTTTCTTGTTGTCAGTAGGAGTATTCTGCTCAGCAACTTTGAGCATACCATGGAGTTCGTTCAGGTTCTTCTTGAGACCATGCATATGATAGTTCATCCTGAATGAGGCAAATCCATCATGCAATGAGTGCAACACGATATCTGTGGCCAACTCTTGGTCATATGGGGTGCCTAGTGTCTCCATACGACTAAAAAGCACAATCATGTTAAACACATGAGGACCTACTAGCTTCCCTTTCACAAGCTTGCTATCCAGTATAGCCTTGTGAGTTTTATATCGTTCAATCCTTGTCTGTTCCTGAAACAACACTTTCAAGTTGGTGATGATTGTGTAAGCATCCTGATGTTCAAACCTCTTTTGAAGACCAGGTTCCATGCCTGCTAGCATCAGACAAGTGAAATGCAAAGACTCACTCCGAATCTTTTCTTCATTAGCCTTCTCGTCATCTAATGAGGTATCAGTAATGACAGGGCTATGGGTTGATAGGACATCTTCACGTCCTTCAGATGTGAGGACGATTTTCAAATTCCTTTCCCAATCGAGAAAATTCGTTCCGTTCAATTTGTTTTTCTCAACTACTGAGCGCATGGTGAATTTCAAGTTATCGTTCGACATAGTGCCTATATAAAAAGGAAATGACATACAAATCAGTTTATGTTCGAAATGCAAATTACTTAGGATTAAACACCTTTAAAATAAGTAAATGCACATTTTATATATTCAAATTGTTATCGTTTCTGGTGAATAAAATGATTCCAAGATCCAATTACACACAAGACCCAATGTACTTTTGCACTGCCTTGAGTCTTGTATTCTCAAGTTAAGTAACAATTACTAATTATAACTCCTTATAATTCACGGTTGATGATCCACATCCAATGTAAAAGCATCCTATACCTCAAGATCCAAAACTTTGTCTTTTGGTCTCTCGTTGGGTACAACCATATCAAAGCTTATGATTCCAAGATCCAATTACACACAAGACCCAATGTACTTTTTTAGGAACTTAAGTCTTTTATTTGTCTTTATTTATAAGTGAAAAAAATATCATAAATAAAAACAACATAAAACTTAAAATAAGGCATTCAAAATGCAATGAAATTGTGATCCTAGTATGGCCCCTACGATGCATAAAATAAAGATCTAATCTTCATGGGTCTCCACCCTCGCGCCCTTCATGGATCTCCATCCTTGAACTTCTTATGTCTTCTTGTCTTCTTGTATCAATTACAATATCTTCTAATAATTTAATTACTGAAAATAAATTACAAAAATACATAACGATACGCAGACCGTGTACAAAAAAACATAACGATACGCAGATCGTATTTATGGGCCATACTAGTCACCTTATGTATGCAAGAAATATATCATAATATAAAACAAGAATAATAAATCCATGAACATTCTTGATATTTTAATTAAAAAACTAGCAATAATATATATGGAATTAATTTTATGGTAATTATTACCTTTTATAATTGGATAGAATATTTCATTAGGGATAAGATATCTACTATATCTAATTAAGGTAATTTAAGATCTTACACTAAAACCCTAATATACCTTTCTTAACCCTAATTGCCGCCGCATCCAATCCCACTCAAATTTTGTAACAATTACAAACTTTTGACAATGGTAGGAATTAAGATTAAATCATAAAATTTAAAACTTTAAGAAATTAATGTACGAATCAAATTCACACCAAATTTATCAACTTGACGTTAAATTCTCAATTTCAAATCAATTTTCGAATGCTTACGTGTGTGTGTATATATATATATATATCTTTGCATCTCGGAATCAAATTTCGAGTAGGTTAGTTGATGCTTACGTAGATTCAAATTAATATTCAATCAGTTCACATAATTAATTAAAATTATTGAGAAACACATGTGGCTTTCCATATCGGAATCACCAAATTCCGAACATGCATCGAATTCTTTGTATCGGAACAAAGTCCGAACACTTATAACATTCAACACATTCAATTTATCAAAATCATATTTTAATTATACAAATTATTCCATATATTGAATATATTGCTAAATTGAATCAAAACTATCACGAAAATCAATTGATCATATCAATTTATGCAAGAGGCTCTGATGCCACTGTCTTTTGATCAAGTCCGTCAACACAATACCTTAAACATTTGTGTTATTTGGTAGATCCGCTATGAAATCATTCTATATGATACTAAGTTAGGAGTATTTATGATATAATTTCAAAGAATACAAATATTGTTGTTGATAAAGCCATTACACTTGTATGGTATCCGTAATGTCGGACTTTCGGTTATTTTGAAAATGATATAGAACTTCGGATTTTCAAGCACAAGAATGAAATATAATATTGGGTAAATTGGGTAATACACTTATGATTGATTAATGGATCAACACAATTATCAATTGAATTAAATAGAAAGATTAATCCAACATAACTTGATATATTGTATATATCATGATGTTTCATCACCATGTGTTATTCATTTCATTAAATCCGAAGAGGTAAACACTTTAATTATATTATTATATGTTACATCATATAATCTAAATACTTATATTACATTATATTCCACCATATAATCCAAAGACTTTAATTGCATTACATATTACATCATATAATTCGATTCGTCGAAACATCAATTTCTGACAATTTCTTTCATATCCCATATTTCTGTTCCACATCGAAAGTGTGCTATATACCTCTCTCTCTCTCTCTCTCTCTCTCTCTCTCTCTCTCTCTCTCTCTCTCTCTCCATCATTTCATCACACTTTAGATGTAGGAAAGAAAATGTTGGATTGTGTGAATGACAGATAGGGATATGAGAAGATATATATATATATATATATATATATATATATATATATATATATATATATATCTTCTCATATCCCTATCTGTCATTCACACAATCCAACATTTTCTTTCCTACATCTAAAGTGTGATGAAATGATGGAGTAAAATGAAGGTATATATATATATATCTTCCCACATACTATGTTTTGTCAACCTTAAATATTTCCATTTTGAAAGTGTGGTGAAAGACTTGACGGGTTGAGTTTTATTTTGGGTTTAAAACCAATTTTTTTTTTTTAAAAAAAAATGGTTGAGTTTTATTTCCACCCTTCAGTGTCACGTGGCCAACCCGGCACTCCGACAGCCACGCTTGGTCTTGGAGCCGCTTTACCATTAATTACGCCGGTAAAAAATCAATATATTTGGACCCTTCAGAGTTTGGGGGCCCTATTCCGTTGGACTCTTTGCAAAGCCCAATGGACGGGCCTGACTCATACGTATTAGATAAAATTGACCACTTTCAAGTCCTCCATGTCCAAAACCAACCCGTCCTTTTGTTTTTTATTAGTAAAACCAACCCGTCCTCATCCAACTAACAAAATTGGTACTTCGAAAAGAGACCTTTTTTTTAGTGTTAATTAATACTCCATCCATTCGGCAAAACTTGTCGTTACTATTCATGCACGTTTTTTTAGAACGATAAAAACTATATAAAATATTTATTTTTTTATAAATTTTTTTTAACAAGTTTGTACTTATTAATAATAACTACGAAGTTGTTAAAAAAATTATTAAAAAAACTAGATATTTTATATAGTTTTTATCTCCTAAAAAAGCGTGCATGAATAGTAAAGTGTCAAGTTTTTCCGAACGGAGGTAATAATATATATCAATAGTAATAATTTAATAGTTAATGATTGTCAATAAACGGATCTGAACCAGAGTTACTCAACCACTTACGGTGAACTATTCAGTGCAGTATAAAATTATTAGTAGTACAATTTTGTTTTTTTTTTTTTAAATTAAAAATTATATTTGTATTCAATATACTTATATTTACATGTTTATAAAATTTTATTATAAAAATATGTTCTAAAATTATATATAATTAAAAAAACGACTATATTAGTTTATATTTTTTAAATTTATTTTTAAAGTAATGTATTACCCTAAATAATTTTTTAGAAATGATGAAGAACAAAAAGGAATCTTTTATATAATACTACTACTCCTTGCCCCCTCCCTCACCCAATCAATCTTTCCCTAAACCCATTGACCGCAATTCATCGATGGCAACCGAGGCAATAAGCGCATGTAGCCGTTGCCTCTTGGGATGGCCTTTAAATTGGGCGAAGAAGGAGCTCAACTATGTATTCAATTTCAAGAGTTTCGTCGACACACTCAACAAGGAAAACGGCAAACTCGGTCCCCTACTTACTGACTTGAACGGCTTGGTCAGCGATGCCATCGACGGAGAGGAAGCTATCATACTGGAGACGGCCAAAAAGTTGCTCGGAGATATGGATGAGAAGCACAAGGTGGCAACCGAGCTGGTCGACGGAAACTCCATCCCCAATACTTGTTGCTGGGGTTTCTGCGGCGACTGCAACTGCAAGCATCGGAGGGACGTTGCTAAGAAGGCTGATCGCCTTGCCAAGGAGATCGTTGAGCTAATAAATTCCGGCGATAAGTACATTACGCAGCTATCAAAGCCGGCGAGGAGTCTATCGGATGGGAAGCAACAGAATGAGAAATTAAATCGAAGGAAGCCTAATGTTGCAATTAGCAGCCCCAATGTCCAAAGCAAGTCCCAACCTCTACCCGCAACTGAGCCTGTAAGTAATTGCTTTTAGGCCTATTGTTCCTTTCTTTTTCTTCCTTTTTTTTTTTTAAAGGAAAAATAATTCTAATAATACAAACTTTCTCTCATGAACCAAAAACAATACAAACTTTGAAAATAACAAACTTATATACCGGAGTTTTTTCCGATGAGAAATCCGGGAGCTTTTTCCGATGAGAAATCCGATGAAAATGGTGACATGGCACCGAATAAGTGAAATGGATCCCAGTTGGCAAAAAAAAAAATCAAGACAGAACTGTGGTTTGGGGTTAGGTTTTGACCGAGGGGAAATTGAGAGTTGAGAAGCCATGGATTGAGACATCGACCTCGACTCTTACTTCGGCCACAAATTGAAGGTGTTGGTGGGAGAAGAAGCTTGCTCCACTCCGAAATGAAGGGTTATGGATTTTTCAACGAGGGTCCCTCTCAGTAAAGTTTATCTCTTCGATGTTGATCTGTACGAGAT
Source organism: Persicaria tinctoria (assembly GCA_037127255.1). Taxonomy (NCBI): domain Eukaryota; kingdom Viridiplantae; phylum Streptophyta; class Magnoliopsida; order Caryophyllales; family Polygonaceae; genus Persicaria; species Persicaria tinctoria. The sequence goes on along the minus strand of JBANSL010000002.1, from coordinate 25,383,867 downwards.
GGAAAGCCATGGACACCCAAACTGATTTCGGTCTTCAAATTCATGGAGAGGAGGGTTTGATAATCTGTCAATTTAGAACTGAATTTTTCAAAAGCTGATTTTTTTCACAGATGAGCACAACTGGAACTGATACAACAAGGAAGCTAATTTCTGGCAAGCTGATTTTTTCGGAGCAACTTTTTTTTATAGCTGATTTGAATGTCAAGCTGAATTTTTAGAGCAAATTTTTGTACAGCTGATTTGAATGTCACGTTGAAATCTTAACAAGCTGAATTTTTTAGAGCAATTTTTTTTACAATTGAGTTACCTGTCAGGCTAAATTTCAGGCAAGCTGATTTTTTTCGGAGCAACTGTTTTTACAGCTGATTTGAATGTCAATCTGAATTCTTGACAAGTTGAATTTTTAGAGCAAATTTTTGTACAACTAATTTGAATGTCACGTTGAAATCTTAGAGCATTTTTTTTTACAATTGAGTTAAGTGTCGGGCTAAATTTTCGGCAAGTTGCATGGTGGTAGTTGAATAAAATTTGAATCCTTGGGATTAGACATGGTGGTAGTTGAATAAAATACACAAGTTGCAAGCTTTTAAATTTTGCAATTGGACCAACAGTACCAATTGGACATTTACATAGGCTAGCAAGAACATAATTTCCATGAATTCATTTGACCATACATGCAATAATCCAATAAACATCAGTTTAGGGGATCCAAAAAATTGACAAAAAATAAGCCCCAGCAACTGAGCATAAGCAGTGACAGAAAACTCTACCATAGTATCAATATCAATAAAAGGTCTTGAGTGCTACACTTCTTCAGATGCTTGAGAAGATATACTTTTAAGCTCTTTCAGGGCATCTTCAAAATCAGCTTCGTTGTAAGCTCTAATGGCCTCCTAAAAAATCATTTTCAACTCATCTCCTTTATACACCTTGTGCCAATTAGCATAGATGTGTCTTGCACGTACAATTTCTATGGAAGGCATGTGGAAAAACAGAAGAAGAAGCTGCAAGCTATCCTTTATACACCTTTTGCTGGTCAGACATAAAAGTCCATCCCTCCCCATCTGCCCCTTTCAACTCGAATTTTAAATGGTTGAGAAACCATTCCCAGCTATCCCTGTTCTACCCTTCTACCACAACCCAACATTTGACCTTTTTAATTCTTCAATGAATCTCCCAACTTTGTTATAATGTTATGTGATCGAACCATGTAACAATTTGTAGGCAGCTCCCTTGGCCTTGTATGCAATCCATCTTCCTATTATGACACCATGTCTCCTCATCACACTCTTGATCATTTCATTAGCTGGCCAATGCAGATTATCTTTGAAGCGAGCAAGGTATTCCTCGGCAAGCCATTTGGATGTAAGCAACTAGATTTTCATCATATCCCTCACACCTTCAATTTTTGGCCGAAGTAAAGGTCGACGTCGAGGTGTCAATCCATGGCATCTCAACTCTCAATTTCCTCTCCATGGTAAAAATCTAACCCCAAATCGCACTTGTGTCAAACTAAAATCAGATTTTTTTTTCTTTTTTAATTGAAGACTTGATTTTTTTTGGCCAACTGGGACCCACTTTACTTCTCCGGTGCCATCTCACCATTTTCACCGGATTTCCCATCGGAAAAACCACCCATATTGTTTTAGGTTGATGTTGAAATAGTTTGGGTATAAGTTTGTTATTTTCAAAGTTTGTATTGTTATTGGTTCATGGGAGAAAGTTTGTATTATTAGAAATTATTTTTCCTTTTTTTAATATAAAAAATAGTTGTTTAATTGGAAATGATGAGCTAATAGCCCATCACAGTCTGAGATCCTCTAGTCTACAATTATAATCCATTATGTAGCAGCGATTGGATGTGCCGAATTATTTTATTACTTTTCTTAATTTATCTTCGGGAACTCAATTGTTTGCTTCGATCGTCATGGACAGAATATTATTGTTTCACCTAATGGTGGTCCGAAGAAGACTATTATCCTTGATGTAAACCATCTTCATTTTGAGCATGGCGAAAATGCAGAAAAGTGGAGACTCATTCAGGATTCTTCCCCAAACAGGTCTCCAATCCCCCAACTGATGATTTATACATGCCTTTTTACAATCTTAGTGTAGTAATAATTAACCGCAAATGCAGCATGGAACTCATCATAGTGCATTATATGCACATTGAGGGGACCGTCACCATGACATTACTGTCGCCAACGACCAACTATGGAGCCTACTTCGTGTACAAACTCGGTCCTAATCCGCGAGGCTTCAAGAGTATCAAGGTGGATCTCATTGTAGGAAGCACCTGCAGACAACGCTGCCTGGACCTGTCAGCAGCCACTTCTTTTCTCAAGCAAGGAAGCATAGAAGAGAGTGAGTTGCCCAACAAAAGGGAGGATGGATGGATGGAGATTGAGATGGGTGTCTTCTTCGCAGAAGAGTCCCATGGACATGGGATGAAGCTAGTTGTCAATCACCTCGATACTAATCAAGGGAAGTCTGGCCTTCTTGTCCGAGGCATTGAGATCCGCCCTTTGGAAACCACTTAATGTATCTATATATGTTGTGCAGTGTCCGAGGTCTTAGGTTCATCAAGGGGCAGCAAATGCTAGCTCAGATTAACCTTAATTGCTTCTCGAGAACCATAATGCAAATTTCATGCTTACTCTTTTCAATTGATGTTGCTATTGAGTGCTGGATTGATGCCTGCACCCTTTTGTTGGCTCTATTATTTCAAGGATTGTTTATAAGTGGAGTTTCGGATGGCCTTGAAATTCGACATGGACCTTCACACTATTGTTTATTTCCAGGCTGCATCAAACAACAACATTCTAACATAACATTTGTTGAACAGATCCAAGGACTTTTGCAAAGTCATCTCACATTAAATTTCGTTCCAAGTTTCATCAATCAAGGAAGTTCTAGCATTCGACTTTCAAAAAATCCACGACAATTCACGCATGGTCCCCATGGCTTCCAAGCTCTAGAAAGATCTTCTACCTTCCCTGTTCTTCCACCTTCTCCACACTCTAACGTCCCCATGGACCCCTGATAGCATGCATTTAGGTAGGCATAATAAGTTGCATTTAGCTTAGTTAAGATGCATATCATGCATGATTTAAGTATAATTTGCATATTTGCTCTCTATGTTGGTGGAGTCGGAATCTACACGTTTTTATTGATTATTTCAGGTAACTGTGGATCCGAGAAGGAGAAATGGGTTGATGATGCATTAAGATGAGGAAGTCTAGTTGATCGGAGAAGCTTAAATGAAGATCTAAAGAGGTCACGAGAAGAAAAAGCGAGCCTAAACGAAGAACAAGTCTGCATAAGTTGTCGCCAGACGTGCTGAATTTGTTTTGCACTTTCTGGAGGTCTCGGTTGTCCGATCGACTATTATGACCATGCGTTAGAAAGCTCTTTCAGAGAGCTACAATTTTTCTGTTGACGTCAAGAGCTGATTCAAAGTAGATTTTTCGTAAAAGACCATTGCAGCGGGCGCAGCACATATGCCGCGGCCACAACACATCAATGAAGCAGCGGCCGCAACTTCCATGCCGCGGCCGCCGCATTTGCCCAGAGCGACGCGTTTTGCGTTCGGCGACTGTTTTATCTATCTAAACCCTATTTATCTATCTTGTCTTTTGGAGGCCGACTTGGACACGAATTGGGCACAAAATTGAGAGAGGGCTTAGCCCTAGGTTTTCATTCATTCATTAGAGTAGGATTCAAGACGATTAGTTGGAGATTGAGAGCGATGTTCGTCATGGCCGGCTAAACTCTCTTCGTTCTACTTGCAATTTGAAGCTTTGTTTGGATTGAGTTGTGAGTTTTTGAATCTTGTTCCTTATTTTTTATATTGAATGTTTCAAATTCTTTGTGCTTGAATATTTGATTGTTTTATTCTATCTAGCTCGTGCAACTAGTTAGAATCAATTCAATTGATAGAGTTATGTAAATACCTGATTGCGAACCTCAACCAAGTGACAAACTTATCTCTTTAGAACTGATTGAACTAATTGAATGAGTAGGAAGTTGGATGTGTTGTTAAATCCCTCTTTAGGGACTGCAAATACCTTGGCTAATCTCTGAACTTAAAACTATCAATTGGGTTAAATCCTTCTTTAGGGACTGTTCGATTGATAAGGGTTTCTAGGATTGATTGGACTAGTAACTATATTAGGTCGGGACAAGGACATCAATAGGAATCATAAAAGAATAAGAGGAAGTTACAATATCAATTCAACCAAATAAAGTTGATAGTTGTAGATAGAGCGATCTTCTCTGAATTGTTTTGCATCAATCTGTTTATAGTTTATTTTGCTTTCTTTCTATTTCAATCAACCAAAACCCCTTTTCTACTAATTGGTAAATACACATTGCTGAGAAATACTTGATTCTATGTGGGATCGACCTCTTACTTACTTGCTATACTAGTTTGTAGGTTTGAGTTTTATTTTTGATACGGTTTACGCGATTAAAAACCGTCCATCAACCCCATGGCTTGATGCCTATAAATAGAAGGCTCCTCCCCACCTTTCAATCCGTCCACAAAACAGTACGTGCCCATCAAAATCCACACACAAATTAGTCTCCTTTCAATCATCCTATTCCACTTAATTGTAAAGAGAGAGTTTTGTCCATTATAATCCATACAAGGTTCTTTTTGAAAAATAATTTAAACAATTTCGTAAATATTGTTTGCCGAACAGATCGGGGAGCGGTGGATATGTTGGCTATTGTCTTGTGTGTTCTATCTTGCCTTATTTTTCTTTCTTTGTGATTCCGTTCTTTTTGCTACGCACTCTTCAACCCTAACATTACCCAACAGTCAATTTCCTTGATTACCTTCATCTTATATAAACGAATACGTACTCCCAACATCATATGTGACTATAAACCCACATACATCCACCTCCCAATTTGTGATTTCCTTCATCTACTTCAGATATATTGTTGCAAGAATCGAGTTAGTATAATTAAATTCCAACAGATTACCCAAATTACTTAAGTAGCATGTAACTAAATCAAGCATAGCAAACACCGCTATCCGATAATGGAGAACCTATCTGCAGGTTCTTGCTTAAGTTGCCCAAATCAACCCTTTCTCTGTCACCACTCAATTCCATTCTACCGCGCCAAGGAACCTTTGCTCCTTCCGATAAACCAGGCCGATTGCGAGAGTAAAGCGGGCTGGCCAGCTCACAACGCCTCCCCATAAGGGAGACTGCGTGGCCTGTGGAATGCGACTTTGCCAGCGTTGCGGGTACTTCTTGTGCTGTGCCAATTTCTACTGTCAAGTACTCCGATTGGCTTGGGCTACCGTATGCTACATCCTGGTGAATTGGGGTTTTAACTAAAGGAAGACGATCCATGAGCATCACATGATTATGATCATCTTCTGAAGCGTCGGATGTGCTACCGGAAGGTTCTGGAACCGTGGACCTACAGACAGGACACGTGGCTTGTGAAAGCAGCCATGGGTCGATGCATTCAGGATGAAATATATGGCTGCATTCCGGCAACAATCTCAGTGCCTACACCCAAACAGAAAAATAATTGCATTATATATATAGGGGTTAGTTAAGATGTACACATCCCTTATTGTGTATTATGTACTCATAAATTATTCATTTATTTGTTCATGATTATTCGTGTGTTTTGACACAATTATTCATCTGTAAAAAAAGTGGAAAAAATGTAAATTTTATTCTAACGAATAATCGCCCAATACCACAGAATAATTTCATTTCACCAAATAATCTCCCAATACAAATGAATAATCAAAAGTTACTTTTAATCTCATTCGTTAATCTACTCAATTCAATAGTCCAGATTTGTTAACATGATACACAATAAGAGCTGTGTACAATATATATATATATACTGTTCTAAAAAAAGGCATGGGCCTCCGCCTAGACCCTCGAAGGTCCCCGACGTTTGAGTTTAGCCGCCTAGACCCTTGAAGGTCACCCGCAAGGTCTTGGCAACCTTGCGGGTTTGGCGAGTTAGTGAAAAAAACCTGTATACTCTCTTTGAGGTTTTAACTCTTAAAACCCGCACATGTCGATCTCTCTCTTAGTTCTCAACCTCTATACTATCTTTTACTCTTGATCCCTGACTCATATAGTCATCTAACTCACGACCTAACTCCCGTTGTTAACACCTAGACTATTAATTAAAGCTTATTTGTTTATATATGTTATGAATTAAACTTTATTATTTTATATACGTATTGAATAAGGCCTAGGATTATGAATGCATCTCAAAATAGTAAATCCGCCTAGACTCCGCCCAATCCGCCTAGACCCTTGACCCTATCTAGCCGCCGAGCGTCCGCCAAGCGTTTTCTGGAACATTGTTTGTGTGTGTATATATATATATAGGGTAGGGTTCAAGTGAGAATAGTATATACCGGTGAGAAGGAAAGAAGGGATCTCATTGGTTGAATTTAATTAAAAATAACAAAATTAAAATCCAGCCTCACGCGCCTCATTCCTTCTTTATAATTCCTCTTCTCCTTCCCCTTCTTCCATGGCCGCCGCCAGCCAGATCCCTGCTTCTTCCTCCTAGGCTCCACGCCTCCTCCTCTTCTACCACTCACCGCACCAAAAATTAGTCATCTTCATCGCCAATCTCGCACTCAACAATGGTAGCAGTCCAATCGATCACCTCCGTCGCCCCCGCCTTCGCCTCACCCGCCGTCTCCGTGTTCTCTGTTCTCGACCGCCATATCCTCTCGTCTCCTCCTTCCTCCGATTTACCTTTCGAGAACCATTGACGGGGAAGCCATCCGATACCAGGGGCCTCGGCGATTGCCGCCGCAGTCAAGTCGGTCATCACCATAGCCTGAGCGATTCCTCCGAATGCAAAATTCACACCATGGCTGGCCTTGTCGGAGGCCAATATCGTCGCTGAGATCCCTTCTCTCTCTCTCGCATCTGCTTCCCTTCACTTCGCTCCTCGACCGACAATGATTTCTGATTGATTCAGAGTGAGATCTCAACACTTACCAAGGACTCTGACTCCGTCGATCCTTCCAGCAAAGTCGATCGATGTCGGCGTTGATACAAAGGCGTCGTTGGTGTTGGTCTGCCGGACTCCCTTTCTTGGCGGCGCTGCCTTTCTGCTGTCGCTACTGCCTCTTTGCCGATGGATTCAGATAGCCTTGTTGTTATCACGACTTTGCGGAAAGAAGCTGAGGTGCGGGGCGAGATGGGAAAGCTCATTGAAGGAATTAAGGGAGAGGCCAGATTGTTTCAGGAATGTCGATGGAGCTTCATTCGTCGACAAGCTAACGGAGTTGCCCATGTCTTGTTAAAGTTGAAGCCGAACACTACAATAATTAGTACTAATGCTATTGTTTTTAATGGTGATGTACAAAATGCTTTACTGTTGGATTACATGAATATATGAAGTGGATTTTCTGCTCAAAAAAAAAATGCTACAGTAAATGATGTATAAAATGCTTTACTGTTGGATTACATGAATATATGATGTACAAAATGCTACAGTAAATAGGTTGGTTCAATGATTAAATAGAGGTTGGTTCAGTGTGTAAATAGAGGCTGGTTCAGTGAATAAATAGAGGTTGGTTCGGTGATTAAATAGAAGTTGGTTCGGTGTGTAAATAGAGGTTGATTCAGTGATTAAATAGAGGTTGGTTCGGTGAATAAATAGAGGTTGGTTCAGTGTGTAAATAGAGGTTGGTTTAGTGACTAAATAGAGGTTGGTTGAGTGAGTTACTCGAGGTTGGTTCAGGGATAAATATAGGTTGGTTCAGTTACCGAATAGAGAGTGGCTCAGTGACCGAATAGAGGGTGGTTCAGTGACTCAACTATAAAAATTTCACTTCTTTATAGCTTCTTTATAGCTTGATGAACCACTTCTTGATAACTTGATGAACCACTTCTTATAAGCCAATGAACCACGTCTTTATAGCTTGATGAACCATTTCTTGATAACTTGATGAACCACTTCTTATAGGCCCATGAACCACTTCTTTATAGCTTGATGAACCACTTCTTGATAACTTGATGAACAAATTCTTGATAACTTGATGAACCACTTCTTTATAGCTTCATGAACCACTTTTTGATAACTTGATGAACCACTTCTTTATGGCTTCATGAACCACTTATTTGTAGCTTGATGAACAACTTCTTGATAACTTGATGAATCACTTCTTATAGGCCCATGAACCACTTCTTTATAGCTTCATGAACCACTTATTTGTAGCTTGATGAACCACTTCTTTAGTGACTAAATAGAGGTTGGTTCAGTGACTAAATAGAGGTTGGTTCAGTGACTAAATCAGTTGGTTCAGCGTTTAAATAGAGGGTGGTTCAGTGACTAAATAGTTGGTTCAGTGACTAAATAGAGGATTGTTCAGTGACTAAATATAGGTTGGTTCAGTGACTAAATAGAGGTTGGTTCAGTTGGTTCAGTGACTAAATAGTTGGCTGAACCACTGTGAATAAAATTGCTGAACCACTGTGAAGAAAATTGCTGAACCACTGTGAATAAAATTGATGAACCACTGCGAATAAAATTGCCGAACCACTGTGAATAAAATTGTTGAACCACTTTTTGTGAATTTTTTTTTCAACAAAACATATACAAAGTGGGTGTCTATGTGTAGAAAAAATTAAATTACACCCAAATATATATTTTTTATATTTTTTTAACAAGTGAAAATGTCAAAAAATGATTTTTAAAAGTTGAAGTGAACACTTTTACATGTACGTACAATTTCTAATTGATTAGTAAGTTGGCGCGTGCAATTAATTAGTGTGTGCGTGAGAGTGGGAGTGTTACTAATTAATTTGGGTGGGTGTCACTAATTAATTGGGGAAGTAATTGGGGAAGCCGCATATCTCTTAATTTTAATTCAATTTTGCACACGTGGACCAATCAAATTGCTTCTTTCCTTCTCACTTTTGGTGACCTTTGCACCCGAACCCAACCATATATATATATATATATATATATATATATATATATATATATATATATATATATATATATATATATATATATATATATATATATATAGAGTATGTTTTTTTTGGTAATATATATGTAGTGTATTAATAGGCCAGTTTCTTGACTTCGATCGTCATGGACAGAATATTGTTCCACCTAATGGAGGCCCGAAGAAGACTCTTATCCTTGATGTTTACCATCTTCATTTTGAGCATGGCGAAAACGCAGAAAAGTGGAGACTCATCCAGGATTCTTCCCCCCCACACAGGTCATCGATCTACTTCCCTAATCCATAATATCACTACAGGAAAACTGTGTAAGTTTCGACGCTTGTATTTCGACGCTTTATTTATCCGTCGGTAATTTTCGACATTTTTACCCGTCGAAAATTACTGACACACAAAAGCGTCATTTGGACCTCTTTTTCGACAGCCGCATGCGTCGAGAATGGCTTTGTATTTTAATAAAATACTGGAAGGTTGGAACAGTGGAACCCAACCCTAACACACCTTGCCAAAGTGGGAGATTGGCGATTTTCTGGCAAACTTCCTTTCTCCGCCCATGGCTTCTAGATCTCTCTCCTCTCTCGTTCTCTCCCGATCTTCACTCAGATCTCGTCATTTCTCTCCCAATTATCACTCGCCCTCTCCATTGATGAACCAAAGTCGCCATAGCTACTGGAAAATGCCACGGCGAGCAATCCTCGCCTCTTTGTCACCGACGCCGTTGCTCACACACCGAGACGAAGTGAATCCCTCAGAATCAACGCCTCCCTTTCCGGATGCGAGCCACGCAGTGCGCTTGTAGCCAACCTCGAGGATAGCAACCACCGCCGTTGATTGATTAGATCTGCAGACACCAGTGTCGTTGACTGCCCTAAGCCTCTAACAAGAGCCACCTCGAGGCCTACTTCATGTTGATTCAGTCGAGACTAGGTATATCCTTAGAGCTATGTCTATATTTGGCTTGATTTTGATTAATTAGGGTTTTGATTTGTTATACTATTGATAACCTTACTGACTTTTGATCTTCTCTTGTACTGTATTTGAATCTGAATTGCTATCTTATTTTGAATCTGAATTATTCCTGTCATGTTTGACAGTGCATTAGTATCTCATCAATGTTCTCTTTTGATTGAATACAAGTCACATGAGTTTTGTGGTCTTGGTCTGATCTCATTGCTTATCATCTTCACTACTTGTTCATGAACACAAAAACTACCAAGCTCCTTTATGTATCTTTTAATGATTTTTTTTCTCTATTTTCTTTCTTTATCATTAGATTTGAGCGAATTTTTAGGCTATAGTAATATACATTGAGAAATAGATGATGAAAATTTGCTCAATATCTATTTTGTCCTACACCACACATTCAACTGCTGATTTTTTTTATAGGTAACGTACGAAAAGAATATGAAAATTTTAGAATGTGCAAAATTTATAGGAATGAAAAACAAATAAACAGTACTATAGCATTAACATCTATGGTTTTTGTAAAGAGTGTGTGAATTCTAACGGTTATATTCTTGTGTCAATGAACTTCTCCTCGAGACCTACAAAGGCAGCTGAAACCACGAGTAGAGACACTAGCATCCCCTGGCACAGATGCTGATTCTTTCTATAGACCAAATGTGGTCGGTGGGATGCTTTTGTTTCGGTTTCGGTTTCGGTAAAAACACAAGCTGTCATTTTGTTGGTGCCCGTAACAACACCCTTTGCTACTTGTTTTCAGTCTACCTTGACACATATACCTAATTTAAACCCGAAACCGTTGACTGACATAAGGCCTATTATGTCAAGAGTCAAGACTAATCCACTATGTGCCAGATGAAATCTTATTGGAGGATCAAGGCATACAATTAAGGTAAGTGCTTGAATTAGAACGCGATTTTACTCACTGCGTTTGCGTTCTGGGACGAGTTCCTTTCAAAATATGAAAGAAGTGTCACAAGATTCACATGATCTGTTTAATTGTGAGGGCATTATATGGGTTTGCAGGTTAATGATATGGTATCTTGATCCATTCTTGCTTAAGAAAGATGTTTCAAAGGTTCTGCAAGAAGTGAAGGAAAGACCGTTCCTTTGTCTAAGTGATGAGTTTCAGCAAAGGATTGGTTGGAATTCTCTAGTGAAGTGTTTGGTTCTTTGTCCTCCTATGTTCATTGAGACGAGGACTTTGCTGCATAACCGGTTTCTCATGACGTAAGTCCGTAGCTCTTGTGCTTTTGCATGAATCGTAACAGAATCTATATTTGGAATTTTGTAATGCACATTATGTAAAACGTGAAGCCATTCTTCTGGTTGTTCTCTTTACATTATGTTTGAGAAACCATAAAGAACTCTTGTACTCCACATAAGTTGATTAAGAATTAGGAAGCACTTCGTTGTCATATACTGTGGAGTGTTTCTAAGAAGTAAGAAGGTCAAAATTCATAAAGCATATCAAAGGAGCATAATTACATGTTTTTTTAGTGATGACCTTTTTTTTGGCATGAATTGAAAACATATCGTCAACTTGTCCGCTTAAAATACCCATGGAGTATTGGATAACAAGTTTCTGTATTACTCTTGTTGCAATCTAAAAAACTAGGTATGACCATTTTGTTGTTGATGCGGATCAAGATGACCTTCTGTGGGTCCAACAATGATCTTGATCCAGGCGAGCTCTCAAGGCCGATTCGAGGGCCACTGATGGCAAAGAGTCTCGTCCTCAAGAGGAAGAAGAAGGCGCCACCATGGAAGAAGATTCAAGATGTATATCGAGTGGGCCTTGGCCCATGTCGAGTGCTCTTAAGGCCCATGTCGAGTAGCTTGAATGTGTGGGCCGGTTCTAGTCTTCAAATTAATTTATTAATTTATTAATTATTATTTTATGCAATTAGATTAATAATGTACAAGATTATATCTCCTCTAGATATATCTTGTTCTCTAAGTATTTAAATTCTATCTTAGTTAGGTTTATTTATCTTTAGGTTATTTTTTATCTATCTTTATCAACCTAAATTCTATCTTGCACGATTAGAATTGGTTGTTAGTTTTCTATTTAAACATTGTAGTTCTATTGAATTAAATCAGATTGAATAGAATTGAGAAACCCCTTTATGGATTAAAAGGTTCTCGATTATCAATCCCAACCACTATCGTTACTTTCATGTTCTTGTGTTCTACGACACTTCACAATCATCACCATCTTCAACCTTTACATTCGGTAACCCCAAACCCAGCCTGGCCAAGAGTTCAAACGCAACCCAGGAAGAGAACACCGGCGTTAGTCCTTGGGTACGGCGTCCCCGGCTTCGGCGCTTGGCGCCAGGAGCGCCCTTGGCTCTCGCTCGCTAGTCTTCGCTCCCGCAAACCAGCGCCGTGCTCCACGCTCTCGATCGCGCTTGCTTTCGCCCTCGCCACCAGCGATCGTCGCCGAGGCTTAGCTTCCGCACACCCTGAGGAGCCCTGCTTCTGTGTGCTCAGTCCTGTTTCCAAGAGAAGCCCCATTCCGCTCATCCAGTTCCGCGAACCCCGGCTCCCGCTCGCACGCGCTCGCACTAGTCTTCGCTCTCTCGCTGTATCGCCTCTCGCGCGCATTCACTTTCTTTACTTTCCTTGTTTATCATTTACTGTTACTTGTTAATTAGTTCCATTTAATTAAGTTTACTTGCTGTTGATAGTTTAATTTTCTTAAGTTATAAAACATGTTGATTTTATTTAGTATTACTTAGTTTCACTAGGCCAGATTGACGTTCTAGACACGGGCAAATTTCGTCTCCTGAAGAGGGTTTTGGACGCCTAATAACTCTAGGCACGGACATTCATCCCCTGAGGTTTGTCCCTTGTACAACGCACCTAGAGCACTTAAAACACGGACCAATTGAACCTCCGTCCCTTGTTTGACATCCAATTCACCGGCCCATGAGGACATTGTCAGAGATTATATTCTTGAGGCGACCACTAAAGTTTGTGTCTTGATAACGGAAGGGACGAACATAAGGTGAACTAATGTTGTGTCTTGACGAACATCTGGTTATTCATGTTGTCCCTCAAAGTGTTTAGTGACGAACATTTGGCTAGTCATGTTGTCTCTCAAAGTTTTACATGACGAAAATTTAGTCGTTTTAGGTTCGTAGCTTGAGTATATTAAAAATTAAAAAAAATATACGCTGTATTTTGTGCTGCTCACTGTCCAAAACCAAATGTAACAAAAAAAACTGCATACAAAATATAGTTCAACACCAAGCAAACACACATCCATTCCATACAATCCTGCTCGAACAAATATAGAAAACGAAAGTGTTCAAGGTACATATTTTTCTTGCATTTACCACAACTATCCCATACAAACCTGCATACAAAATAGAGTTCTTGCATTTACTACCTGTTTTTTCCTGCCCTTCTAATGTATGAGTGTGACTTAATATCTTTTCTTCTTGATGCTTAGCTTTGTGCAATTTTTCCTAAGCAAAATTGGCCTCTTTCTCCAGTTGTTCAGCAGCAACACATGGCCCCTTTTCAGCAGAAATTACAGCTCTAAATTGCTATCTTATAGCAGCACAAAATTGCACATAGAAAGAAAAACTCCCTTGTTTCATAACCCCAATCACTTAACATTTCCCACAAGGTTTCATGATAAGTAAGCATATGTGTAGGCACGCAGCCCTCAATTCGAGTCAACAGCCTGTCAACAACATCTAGAATGCATAACTCCCTTGTTTCTCTGTAATTGAACAATTTATTGATCCCAAATCAATAGTCATGCAGATTATGGATAAAGTTGAAGATCAACAACAAAAATTACCATGCAAAAGTACATAATAAAAATGGCAACTAATGTAAGCATACTGCATACAAGCATTTCATTAAATGAACGAGAGAAAAAATCACCATGAATATTCTGTACTCATTACATAAATTTGAAGTTAAACCAACCATCAGAGAATATGCAAAAAACAGCAATTAGAGTTAACATAAGGATGTTGATAATTCTTTGTTGTTTAGGTTTTATACTTAGTTGCTACAGTCAATACTCAATAGTCATACTGACTTATACATTTATGGATATAAGTTGATCATCATTTCTTCTTAACACCAAGCCTCTAAGATCAATACAAGCCATTGTTTCCACTTATAGATTAATAAAGTTTGGATTCTTGACAATTTAAAACAAATTTAACATTATGACAAACAAATAAGGGACGACATATATCAATTCAACAAAAAGAAAAACAATCTTATAACTAGCTTAATGAGTAGAATAGGTACTTAAAAGATGGTAGATAATAATCAAATACCGTGTCTCCCAACCCAAGCACAACAGACTCTTCCGGTAACCAACCAAACAAAATTTGAGAGAAGATTTCCATGGATTATTCTAATGATTAGATAACAGATTCTAAATAAATTTATACCCGAAGGACAGTCTGTGATAAGTCATTATCACCATTCATATGGCCTATTGAGTTAGTGTTGTTCCCAGAGTTCCATTCAGATTCTTCTCCATCTGAAAAATGCAAAATCCAATTAATAATAAAAAAGAGTCATTTGTATACATAAATCTTATAATTATTTTTATGATCACCAAGAATTATAAAAATATAAAAGCGAATCCATTGCCCCACCAAAAAAAATAAACTAAAAGGAGTTACCTATGTCATCAGCTCCCAACTGATCTTCATTGAATATCCATTCGTGCTCCTTCTCTTCTTCTGCATAAATCCCCATATATAATTAATTCAGAAAAGTTGAACTAATAATATCATTAAAATAATGTCTATCTAATGCAAAACTCACCTTCCACAGGTTCAGGATTCAGCTCAGCACATTCACAGAAAACTTCAAACAACCTAGCCACTAACACAATTCCAAAACAAAATTGTCAATGAGAAAGAAATATTTTAAGATCCCAGCAACCAAAAAAATTATGAATATACAAAAGCAAGCATACACTGGATAGGATCCGATGGAACTAGCCTCATCTCTTTGATCTTTGACAATTCTAGGGGTCCAGAATGATCTTCAGAATCTGAGCCCTCTGAATCTCCTTCTTCGGTATCAATCTGCAAGAAAAGGCAATGCAAGTAAATGCATAATGATCCTTATCCAAGCTTTAATTAACTTAACTTCATCTTCTTCAGAATAAAAACAAGCCATGTTATATCACACAAGAATCTCCCAAGACACCCACCTACAAAGTTGTAAAAGCTCATAAGTATGATGTAGTTCAGATGCAATATTCATTTCCCAAGCATATTCATATCTTTTTTAATCTATTGCAGTCCAGGAAGACTCAATCTGGTATGTGAAAATCAATTTCCCCAACTAGTTCAAGAAAATTAGGGTTTAATCGAAGGTCACCAAAACCTTAAATTAAAAAACAATCCAATCAAGCAGAAACAAAGGATGGAACGCAAATAGAAGCAACTAACCCGACAAATGATGAGATCATCGAAGGCCACCAAAACCTTAATTTTCTTTCCACTATGCAGTTTAAACTTCAATATCAAAATTGAACGAAACTGTAAACACTCGCAGCAGGAATGATGCAATTGAGCAAATAGAAAAGGATAGCTGA
Organism: Persicaria tinctoria; assembly: GCA_037127255.1. Taxonomy (NCBI): domain Eukaryota; kingdom Viridiplantae; phylum Streptophyta; class Magnoliopsida; order Caryophyllales; family Polygonaceae; genus Persicaria; species Persicaria tinctoria. The sequence continues at coordinate 25,368,330 of JBANSL010000002.1, read as the reverse complement.
GCACCTGAGCTTGTTCAGGCGAGAGGGGGAGAGGGGAAACTCGCAGACCCTCCTTGATTGGCCCGTCGGCAGAGATAGTCACAGCCAAGCAGCGGTCGTCTGCTCTGTTGTTGTGCTCTCTGTGTGCGCCGGGCGGACTGGGGGCTGCTCAGAAGAGAGATGAAAGAGGGATTTGGAGGGTGAATTTGAGATTTGTCCGAGAGGGAGGTTTCATAGCATTATAGTATATAAATATAACATATATGCGTTTGTACAAATATATATAGCACTAGTTAATATGTACTCAAATAACCAAAAAAAAATTGGTGGGAAAAATCCCGCCACAAGTGAAAATCACTCAAGCCACAACCTATGGACAATGTTAGTCCCTTGAATGATGTGGTCAACGTCTGGTCAAATGCTGAAACTTGAGTATGTTGAATTGGGCTAAATCACAGATCTGGAATTGAAGGCGAAGGAAAACAAATAGGCCATGAATCAAGGAGATCAATCGAACAAGGAAGGAGAAGAGAGGTACCTGAGTGTGAGGGCGAGTGGAGAACAAGGAAGGAGATCGAGGATGAGATGTCAAATAGCCCTCACTATTTGGAATAGAGGATGCGAAATAGCCTCACTGTCCGGAAGAAGACGATATGCCAAACACGTACGGAGTCACATGTTTTTTTTTAAGTACAGTTGAATCAAGGGACGAACATATATATGTTCGTCCCTTGAATGATGATGACACGACTGGCACCTGACAATCCTGGTTGATTCACCATGTTTATCGATGGTCAACGGCTTGGTCAACCTCCACTTAGTATTCAGGCGACGAACTTAGTAATTGTTCGTCTCCTGAAAGGCTCCCTTGGATGGGTGTACATACGGTCCTATTGTAAGTGACGACCCAGGCTTTGTTCGTCCCTTGAAGTGCATTCAGGAGACGACAAAAAAGCCGTTTGTGTCTAGAACGTCAATCTGGCCTAGTGTTCGTTTAATGTTGTTTACGTTAAGTTTAGTTAGTTTAATTAGTTGCAATTTATTAAGTTAAGATTTGTTGCTTAATTAGTTTAATTCAATTGTCAATCATGAGATATCGAAAGAGCATTGCAAGATCGGGCAAATATACGGCGTGGTTCTTGATCCTGAACCCACAGGCGAAGGATCGGGTATCCCAAACGTATCAGTTGTGGTAACATGTTGTCATCTGATTATCATTTAACTTGTTAGGTTTGGCCAAATATAATAGGGGTTCATCAGCTGTGCTTAAACTCCAGACTCACTTTCTGGCAACATTTCTTGATGTCAACTCTCGACCAACATGGTGGGGCATTTCAATGGATGTCGGATCCAAACTACCATTCTTGCATGCATACTTTCCATGCAATATCCATCTGGTTAGGCTTTTGGCTGGATCACTCTCAATTGAAAGTTTTACTTCTCTAGTTCAAATTGTGGAAAAAGCAGTGCCCAACAACAAAAGAAATGTAGAAAAAGGGAGGAAGCAAACACTTGTTGTTGCCAACATACATCAGAATTCCAAGTGGTAAAGAAGTTAACATTCCATTCTTTTTAATAGCTGCAAAGCTAAATTCCTTAAGATTGATTTGCCTACTAATATCTCAGGGGAATAGAAATCACCTTGCCAAATTGGTTCCTCTTTTCTGCCACAGTGCTATTCTATGATAGGCGTTGCGGGCACAATTTTCATCCAAAGGACACATTACGGATAGCACTGTCTAAACAAATGCCCAATGTTGATTCATCTTCTTTTGCTGCGTCTTATATTGCATGGATTCTTTCTCCTGCTAGTGACTCTGATCAGGATAACCTGAAAGACTGTTTGGTCAACCTATCAGAATCTTTAACATAACAATTTTCATCCAAAGAAATATGCTGCAGGAGTTTCTCCAGCATCAAGGTCAGCAAACCCCAACAGTAGTTGGTCTAAAGGAGCATATATTTACTCGAAGGTCTGGTTTGTATTTCTTCTATACTTTGAAATTTCGTATTCTCGTTTGTTTGTTACATCAAGTTATATTAGAGGAAAAATAAGAAAAATACAACACTCTTAATTCTAAACCATTGTGTCTATCTTTAATTAAAGGGCATTTCTGTATTAAAAAATAAAATGGTTGCTACTAACCAGTAGTGTTTGGGACAATGTAATCATCAACAAGTTTCTCTTGTGAAATTGAATACCTGTTACTAACCTTCCTTTCTCCAGAATTTAGCGTATGATGTTATAAAATGAGAACTTGAGAACAATGCTTTTTAACTCTTTCATTTACGCAGTGCAGTGTGTCATCGCTGGCATGGTTCATGTCTCATCAGGAGACCAGCTTCGTCACCATTGGACAGAGGCTTTTGGCACTCCTCTCAGGTAAAACCTTATGTTCCTTTTTCCTCCTTCCCATCCAGCTTCCTCTCAGAGTCATAAAACTGATCATATAGCAGCATGTGAGTATGATTTTTTTTTTTGTAAGCAGTTTCATTTTTTACTCGTGCTTTGTTGCTTATTTTGTTAAATATTACTTGATGAACCTTCTGTTACAAGTGTTATTTAGAATAATAAAGGCATTTCAAATGCATGGGGTGGATAGTGAGATTGTAGACTTAAAAGCTGTTTTTGCAGATGTATGATTTCTTGAGCCAGAGAACCTAATAATGTCTTAAAAGTTGTATGATTTCTTGAGCAAGAGAACCTAATTGTAGAAAGTTTATTCATTGTTGAGTGGTTTTTTGTGGCATTTGCATTCATTTATATGTGACATGCCTCTGCTCCCTTGCTTACTTTTAGTAGAGTGTCTAGATTTATAATGATAAGAATGTTGCTTTCAACCGAGGAGATTAACTTTTCAATCTACATGTACTGTTTTTCCAGATTCATTCAAGTGCAGAACAGTATACAAGAGGGTTGGATTTCAGAGGTAATGGTACTGTTTCATTGAAAGCATATCAAATTAAAAGCTTGATATCGAAGTCTCTGTATTTATATATGGACTCTAATTTCGTTACCTAAAGCTTCATTTTTGGGATTGTATGCATTTCTTTTGATGTTCTTTATTGGGATCATATGTATTTTTGTATCTAATGACTTTTAGCCTTTGTGTTGCCGTCTCATATGATTTGTATATGTTTTATTTATCTCCACTGCTTCTATTTTGCCTTTTCTGTGCTTCTGTTTGAAAAGAGTCTTGTCATTGACATGGTTGCACACTTTTTCTTTCCATTTTCGGTTGTTAATGACTCGTTCAATCTGGTAGCTAGGACAAAATTTTAGAATTAGAGAAGATAATGTCATGGTTGGATTCTAGAGCCGCTTCTATCAATATTTTCACTTGTTCATTGCTAGCTGACACTGATGTATCTTTGGATACCAATTTACTTGCAGCATCTTATTGACGTAGCAAGAGGTTTCTCAAAAGCTCCGGTCAAGCATCATAAGATCGACTTCAAGAATGAAGCCTTAGTAGCCTAAATATTAGAGGTGTTATTGTTCTTTGAGTTCTAAATATTAGTACGGTGATGGTAGTTTGAAAGATTAGTAATTGGTGCTCAGGTGTATTGTGTTTATGATAAATGGATGTTTTGAAATTAAAGCGTTTGTTTTGCTCTTGCCAGTTGCCACCGTCCACTATGGTTTTATTGTATATATTAAATCAATAAATGTTATATATATATATATTAGTTTAGAAAAGAGAGAAAAAAAATATAAGCCATTTTCGACACCATAAAGCGTCGAAAAAGGTTGATGGGTCAAGTGACATAAGCCATTTTCGACGATCTAGGGTGTCGAAAATGGCATGCCAATCTCGACGCTTTTAGGCGTCAAAATGGGTTCCGACACAATTTAACGTCGAAAATGACCGGTTGCCATTCGTGACGCAAAAAATACCGACGCTTTTTGAAAGCGTCGAGAATGGCCATTAAAAGCGTCGAAAATGGCCTGATTTTCCTGTAGTGTATGTATCCCGGATAGATGTTATGCATTTATAGTAGTAATTAAGCTTGCACATTTAATAAACATGCATTTTTACAATATTATAGTGTAATAATAATAATTAACCGCAAATGCAGCATGGAACTCATCAAGGTGCATTACATGTATTAGATAAAACCTAATCTAGGTAGTTATTCTTGAGATATTATTTTATCTTGTAATCCTAGATATGGATAGAATCTCTCCTAATTGGAAAGAGATATGGAAAGTGTATTATATATTGTAACCTATTCTTTGATCAAGTTAATACACAAGTTTACACATTCGTACATGGTATACAGAGCCTAGGTTTTTTTTTTTTCCAACCAAACAAAGTCTCTTCCCGCCGCTGCCGCCAACGCAGCCCTCGGCCTCCCTTCCCGCCGCCGCCCTATCACCATCACTGCCAGCCGCCGTCTCTCCTCTCTGCCTTCACCATGTCGACCTCTCAAACCAACAACAACATCCTCCTCTCCACCGGTACCTCCACCACCATGCAATTTCCCAACCTTTCCATCAAACTTGACCGAACCAACTAGTACTCGTGGCGCGGTGTTATTCTCTCTACCCTTGAAGCCTATGACCTTGATCAATATGTCCTCACAAAACCCAAACCCACCCCTAAGGCCGGCGATGCTCCCTCCACGGAGTACACCAATTGGCGGAAAGCCGACCGCTTTGTCTTGGTCTGGCTTCGTTCCACCCTTTCTGAAAAGTTGCTTTGTTATGTCGCCAAGGCATCTACTACTTCATATGATGTCTGCAGACAACGCTGCCTGGACCTGCCAGCAGCCACTTCTTTTCTCAAGCAAGGAAACATAGAAGAGAGCGAGTTTCCCAATGAAAGGGCAGATGGATGGATGGAGATTGAGATGGGCATCTTCTTCACAGAAGAGTCACATGGATGTGGGATGAAGCTCGTTGTCAATCACCTCGATACTAATCAGAGGAAGTCTGGCCTTCTCGTCCGAGGCATTGAGATCCGCCCTTTGGAAATCAGTTAATGTATCTATACATGTTGTGCAGTGTCCAAGGTCTTTAGGTTCATCAAAGGGCGGCCGAATGCTAGCTTAGATTAACCTTAATTACTTGTCAAGAACCATAATACAAATTTCCTGCTTGCACTTTTAAGTGTGCGTAGGCTGTTGGCTATCGAGTGCTGGATTGATGCCTAGCTGCATCTTCTTCTTTTTTTGGCTCTATAATTTCAAGGATTGTTTATATGTGGAGTTTCGGATGGGTTTGAATTGAAAATCGACATTGACTTCACACTATTGTTTAGCTCCAGGCTGCATCAATCAACAACATTCTAACATAACAGTTGTTGAACAGATCCAAGGTATAACTTTTGCAAGTAAGCCATCTCACATTGATTTCCTTCCAAGTTTCATCAATCAAGGAAGTTCTAGCATTCGAGTTTCACAAAATCCATGACAACTCACGCAAGGTACGTACCCAACAGTCGGTTTCATTTGATTTCCTTCATGTATATATTATATAAAAGACTAAACGAGTGTGTACTTCCATCCAGTAATAGCAATCTAATTATTTTATAACCATTCTTATAAGAATATCCTCAATCATCCCTTGTGATTTCCTTCCTCTATTTCATGATTGATACAAGAATCGAGTTCGTATAATTAAATTCCAACAGGGATTACCCAAATTACTTAAGTAGCATGTAACTAAATCAAGCATAGCAAACACCGCTATCCGATAATGGAGAACCTATCTGCAGGTTCTTGCTTAAGTTGCCCAAATCAACCCTTTCTCTGTCACCACTCAATTCCATTCTACCGCGCCAAGGAACCTTTGCTCCTTCCGATAAACCAGGCCGATTGCGAGAGTAAAGCGGGCTGGCCAGCTCACAACGCCTCCCCATAAGGGAGACTGCGTGGCCTGTGGAATGCGACTTTGCCAGCGTTGCGGGTACTTCTTGTGCTGTGCCAATTTCTACTGTCAAGTACTCCGATTGGCTTGGGCTACCGTATGCTACATCCTGGTGAATTGGGGTTTTAACTAAAGGAAGACGATCCATGAGCATCACATGATTATGATCATCTTCTGAAGCGTCGGATGTGCTACCGGAAGGTTCTGGAACCGTGGACCTACAGACAGGACACGTGGCTTGTGAAAGCAGCCATGGGTCGATGCATTCAGGATGAAATATATGGCTGCATTCCGGCAACAATCTCAGTGCCTACACCCAAACAGAAAAATAATTGCATTATATATATAGGGGTTAGTTAAGATGTACACATCCCTTATTGTGTATTATGTACTCATAAATTATTCATTTATTTGTTCATGATTATTCGTGTGTTTTGACACAATTATTCATCTGTAAAAAAAGTGGAAAAAATGTAAATTTTATTCTAACGAATAATCGCCCAATACCACAGAATAATTTCATTTCACCAAATAATCTCCCAATACAAATGAATAATCAAAAGTTACTTTTAATCTCATTCGTTAATCTACTCAATTCAATAGTCCAGATTTGTTAACATGATACACAATAAGAGCTGTGTACAATATATATATATATACTGTTCTAAAAAAAGGCATGGGCCTCCGCCTAGACCCTCGAAGGTCCCCGACGTTTGAGTTTAGCCGCCTAGACCCTTGAAGGTCACCCGCAAGGTCTTGGCAACCTTGCGGGTTTGGCGAGTTAGTGAAAAAAACCTGTATACTCTCTTTGAGGTTTTAACTCTTAAAACCCGCACATGTCGATCTCTCTCTTAGTTCTCAACCTCTATACTATCTTTTACTCTTGATCCCTGACTCATATAGTCATCTAACTCACGACCTAACTCCCGTTGTTAACACCTAGACTATTAATTAAAGCTTATTTGTTTATATATGTTATGAATTAAACTTTATTATTTTATATACGTATTGAATAAGGCCTAGGATTATGAATGCATCTCAAAATAGTAAATCCGCCTAGACTCCGCCCAATCCGCCTAGACCCTTGACCCTATCTAGCCGCCGAGCGTCCGCCAAGCGTTTTCTGGAACATTGTTTGTGTGTGTATATATATATATAGGGTAGGGTTCAAGTGAGAATAGTATATACCGGTGAGAAGGAAAGAAGGGATCTCATTGGTTGAATTTAATTAAAAATAACAAAATTAAAATCCAGCCTCACGCGCCTCATTCCTTCTTTATAATTCCTCTTCTCCTTCCCCTTCTTCCATGGCCGCCGCCAGCCAGATCCCTGCTTCTTCCTCCTAGGCTCCACGCCTCCTCCTCTTCTACCACTCACCGCACCAAAAATTAGTCATCTTCATCGCCAATCTCGCACTCAACAATGGTAGCAGTCCAATCGATCACCTCCGTCGCCCCCGCCTTCGCCTCACCCGCCGTCTCCGTGTTCTCTGTTCTCGACCGCCATATCCTCTCGTCTCCTCCTTCCTCCGATTTACCTTTCGAGAACCATTGACGGGGAAGCCATCCGATACCAGGGGCCTCGGCGATTGCCGCCGCAGTCAAGTCGGTCATCACCATAGCCTGAGCGATTCCTCCGAATGCAAAATTCACACCATGGCTGGCCTTGTCGGAGGCCAATATCGTCGCTGAGATCCCTTCTCTCTCTCTCGCATCTGCTTCCCTTCACTTCGCTCCTCGACCGACAATGATTTCTGATTGATTCAGAGTGAGATCTCAACACTTACCAAGGACTCTGACTCCGTCGATCCTTCCAGCAAAGTCGATCGATGTCGGCGTTGATACAAAGGCGTCGTTGGTGTTGGTCTGCCGGACTCCCTTTCTTGGCGGCGCTGCCTTTCTGCTGTCGCTACTGCCTCTTTGCCGATGGATTCAGATAGCCTTGTTGTTATCACGACTTTGCGGAAAGAAGCTGAGGTGCGGGGCGAGATGGGAAAGCTCATTGAAGGAATTAAGGGAGAGGCCAGATTGTTTCAGGAATGTCGATGGAGCTTCATTCGTCGACAAGCTAACGGAGTTGCCCATGTCTTGTTAAAGTTGAAGCCGAACACTACAATAATTAGTACTAATGCTATTGTTTTTAATGGTGATGTACAAAATGCTTTACTGTTGGATTACATGAATATATGAAGTGGATTTTCTGCTCAAAAAAAAAATGCTACAGTAAATGATGTATAAAATGCTTTACTGTTGGATTACATGAATATATGATGTACAAAATGCTACAGTAAATAGGTTGGTTCAATGATTAAATAGAGGTTGGTTCAGTGTGTAAATAGAGGCTGGTTCAGTGAATAAATAGAGGTTGGTTCGGTGATTAAATAGAAGTTGGTTCGGTGTGTAAATAGAGGTTGATTCAGTGATTAAATAGAGGTTGGTTCGGTGAATAAATAGAGGTTGGTTCAGTGTGTAAATAGAGGTTGGTTTAGTGACTAAATAGAGGTTGGTTGAGTGAGTTACTCGAGGTTGGTTCAGGGATAAATATAGGTTGGTTCAGTTACCGAATAGAGAGTGGCTCAGTGACCGAATAGAGGGTGGTTCAGTGACTCAACTATAAAAATTTCACTTCTTTATAGCTTCTTTATAGCTTGATGAACCACTTCTTGATAACTTGATGAACCACTTCTTATAAGCCAATGAACCACGTCTTTATAGCTTGATGAACCATTTCTTGATAACTTGATGAACCACTTCTTATAGGCCCATGAACCACTTCTTTATAGCTTGATGAACCACTTCTTGATAACTTGATGAACAAATTCTTGATAACTTGATGAACCACTTCTTTATAGCTTCATGAACCACTTTTTGATAACTTGATGAACCACTTCTTTATGGCTTCATGAACCACTTATTTGTAGCTTGATGAACAACTTCTTGATAACTTGATGAATCACTTCTTATAGGCCCATGAACCACTTCTTTATAGCTTCATGAACCACTTATTTGTAGCTTGATGAACCACTTCTTTAGTGACTAAATAGAGGTTGGTTCAGTGACTAAATAGAGGTTGGTTCAGTGACTAAATCAGTTGGTTCAGCGTTTAAATAGAGGGTGGTTCAGTGACTAAATAGTTGGTTCAGTGACTAAATAGAGGATTGTTCAGTGACTAAATATAGGTTGGTTCAGTGACTAAATAGAGGTTGGTTCAGTTGGTTCAGTGACTAAATAGTTGGCTGAACCACTGTGAATAAAATTGCTGAACCACTGTGAAGAAAATTGCTGAACCACTGTGAATAAAATTGATGAACCACTGCGAATAAAATTGCCGAACCACTGTGAATAAAATTGTTGAACCACTTTTTGTGAATTTTTTTTTCAACAAAACATATACAAAGTGGGTGTCTATGTGTAGAAAAAATTAAATTACACCCAAATATATATTTTTTATATTTTTTTAACAAGTGAAAATGTCAAAAAATGATTTTTAAAAGTTGAAGTGAACACTTTTACATGTACGTACAATTTCTAATTGATTAGTAAGTTGGCGCGTGCAATTAATTAGTGTGTGCGTGAGAGTGGGAGTGTTACTAATTAATTTGGGTGGGTGTCACTAATTAATTGGGGAAGTAATTGGGGAAGCCGCATATCTCTTAATTTTAATTCAATTTTGCACACGTGGACCAATCAAATTGCTTCTTTCCTTCTCACTTTTGGTGACCTTTGCACCCGAACCCAACCATATATATATATATATATATATATATATATATATATATATATATATATATATATATATATATATATATATATATATATATAGAGTATGTTTTTTTTGGTAATATATATGTAGTGTATTAATAGGCCAGTTTCTTGACTTCGATCGTCATGGACAGAATATTGTTCCACCTAATGGAGGCCCGAAGAAGACTCTTATCCTTGATGTTTACCATCTTCATTTTGAGCATGGCGAAAACGCAGAAAAGTGGAGACTCATCCAGGATTCTTCCCCCCCACACAGGTCATCGATCTACTTCCCTAATCCATAATATCACTACAGGAAAACTGTGTAAGTTTCGACGCTTGTATTTCGACGCTTTATTTATCCGTCGGTAATTTTCGACATTTTTACCCGTCGAAAATTACTGACACACAAAAGCGTCATTTGGACCTCTTTTTCGACAGCCGCATGCGTCGAGAATGGCTTTGTATTTTAATAAAATACTGGAAGGTTGGAACAGTGGAACCCAACCCTAACACACCTTGCCAAAGTGGGAGATTGGCGATTTTCTGGCAAACTTCCTTTCTCCGCCCATGGCTTCTAGATCTCTCTCCTCTCTCGTTCTCTCCCAATCTTCACTCAGATCTCGTCATTTCTCTCCCAATTATCACTCGCCCTCTCCATTGATGAACCAAAGTCGCCATAGCTACTGGAAAATGCCACGGCGAGCAATCCTCGCCTCTTTGTCACCGACGCCGTTGCTCACACACCGAGACGAAGTGAATCCCTCAGAATCAACGCCTCCCTTTCCGGATGCGAGCCACGCAGTGCGCTTGTAGCCAACCTCGAGGATAGCAACCACCGCCGTTGATTGATTAGATCTGCAGACACCAGTGTCGTTGACTGCCCTAAGCCTCTAACAAGAGCCACCTCGAGGCCTACTTCATGTTGATTCAGTCGAGACTAGGTATATCCTTAGAGCTATGTCTATATTTGGCTTGATTTTGATTAATTAGGGTTTTGATTTGTTATACTATTGATAACCTTACTGACTTTTGATCTTCTCTTGTACTGTATTTGAATCTGAATTGCTATCTTATTTTGAATCTGAATTATTCCTGTCATGTTTGACAGTGCATTAGTATCTCATCAATGTTCTCTTTTGATTGAATACAAGTCACATGAGTTTTGTGGTCTTGGTCTGATCTCATTGCTTATCATCTTCACTACTTGTTCATGAACACAAAAACTACCAAGCTCCTTTATGTATCTTTTAATGATTTTTTTTCTCTATTTTCTTTCTTTATCATTAGATTTGAGCGAATTTTTAGGCTATAGTAATATACATTGAGAAATAGATGATGAAAATTTGCTCAATATCTATTTTGTCCTACACCACACATTCAACTGCTGATTTTTTTTATAGGTAACGTACGAAAAGAATATGAAAATTTTAGAATGTGCAAAATTTATAGGAATGAAAAACAAATAAACAGTACTATAGCATTAACATCTATGGTTTTTGTAAAGAGTGTGTGAATTCTAACGGTTATATTCTTGTGTCAATGAACTTCTCCTCGAGACCTACAAAGGCAGCTGAAACCACGAGTAGAGACACTAGCATCCCCTGGCACAGATGCTGATTCTTTCTATAGACCAAATGTGGTCGGTGGGATGCTTTTGTTTCGGTTTCGGTTTCGGTAAAAACACAAGCTGTCATTTTGTTGGTGCCCGTAACAACACCCTTTGCTACTTGTTTTCAGTCTACCTTGACACATATACCTAATTTAAACCCGAAACCGTTGACTGACATAAGGCCTATTATGTCAAGAGTCAAGACTAATCCACTATGTGCCAGATGAAATCTTATTGGAGGATCAAGGCATACAATTAAGGTAAGTGCTTGAATTAGAACGCGATTTTACTCACTGCGTTTGCGTTCTGGGACGAGTTCCTTTCAAAATATGAAAGAAGTGTCACAAGATTCACATGATCTGTTTAATTGTGAGGGCATTATATGGGTTTGCAGGTTAATGATATGGTATCTTGATCCATTCTTGCTTAAGAAAGATGTTTCAAAGGTTCTGCAAGAAGTGAAGGAAAGACCGTTCCTTTGTCTAAGTGATGAGTTTCAGCAAAGGATTGGTTGGAATTCTCTAGTGAAGTGTTTGGTTCTTTGTCCTCCTATGTTCATTGAGACGAGGACTTTGCTGCATAACCGGTTTCTCATGACGTAAGTCCGTAGCTCTTGTGCTTTTGCATGAATCGTAACAGAATCTATATTTGGAATTTTGTAATGCACATTATGTAAAACGTGAAGCCATTCTTCTGGTTGTTCTCTTTACATTATGTTTGAGAAACCATAAAGAACTCTTGTACTCCACATAAGTTGATTAAGAATTAGGAAGCACTTCGTTGTCATATACTGTGGAGTGTTTCTAAGAAGTAAGAAGGTCAAAATTCATAAAGCATATCAAAGGAGCATAATTACATGTTTTTTTAGTGATGACCTTTTTTTTGGCATGAATTGAAAACATATCGTCAACTTGTCCGCTTAAAATACCCATGGAGTATTGGATAACAAGTTTCTGTATTACTCTTGTTGCAATCTAAAAAACTAGGTATGACCATTTTGTTGTTGATGCGGATCAAGATGACCTTCTGTGGGTCCAACAATGATCTTGATCCAGGCGAGCTCTCAAGGCCGATTCGAGGGCCACTGATGGCAAAGAGTCTCGTCCTCAAGAGGAAGAAGAAGGCGCCACCATGGAAGAAGATTCAAGATGTATATCGAGTGGGCCTTGGCCCATGTCGAGTGCTCTTAAGGCCCATGTCGAGTAGCTTGAATGTGTGGGCCGGTTCTAGTCTTCAAATTAATTTATTAATTTATTAATTATTATTTTATGCAATTAGATTAATAATGTACAAGATTATATCTCCTCTAGATATATCTTGTTCTCTAAGTATTTAAATTCTATCTTAGTTAGGTTTATTTATCTTTAGGTTATTTTTTATCTATCTTTATCAACCTAAATTCTATCTTGCACGATTAGAATTGGTTGTTAGTTTTCTATTTAAACATTGTAGTTCTATTGAATTAAATCAGATTGAATAGAATTGAGAAACCCCTTTATGGATTAAAAGGTTCTCGATTATCAATCCCAACCACTATCGTTACTTTCATGTTCTTGTGTTCTACGACACTTCACAATCATCACCATCTTCAACCTTTACATTCGGTAACCCCAAACCCAGCCTGGCCAAGAGTTCAAACGCAACCCAGGAAGAGAACACCGGCGTTAGTCCTTGGGTACGGCGTCCCCGGCTTCGGCGCTTGGCGCCAGGAGCGCCCTTGGCTCTCGCTCGCTAGTCTTCGCTCCCGCAAACCAGCGCCGTGCTCCACGCTCTCGATCGCGCTTGCTTTCGCCCTCGCCACCAGCGATCGTCGCCGAGGCTTAGCTTCCGCACACCCTGAGGAGCCCTGCTTCTGTGTGCTCAGTCCTGTTTCCAAGAGAAGCCCCATTCCGCTCATCCAGTTCCGCGAACCCCGGCTCCCGCTCGCACGCGCTCGCACTAGTCTTCGCTCTCTCGCTGTATCGCCTCTCGCGCGCATTCACTTTCTTTACTTTCCTTGTTTATCATTTACTGTTACTTGTTAATTAGTTCCATTTAATTAAGTTTACTTGCTGTTGATAGTTTAATTTTCTTAAGTTATAAAACATGTTGATTTTATTTAGTATTACTTAGTTTCACTAGGCCAGATTGACGTTCTAGACACGGGCAAATTTCGTCTCCTGAAGAGGGTTTTGGACGCCTAATAACTCTAGGCACGGACATTCATCCCCTGAGGTTTGTCCCTTGTACAACGCACCTAGAGCACTTAAAACACGGACCAATTGAACCTCCGTCCCTTGTTTGACATCCAATTCACCGGCCCATGAGGACATTGTCAGAGATTATATTCTTGAGGCGACCACTAAAGTTTGTGTCTTGATAACGGAAGGGACGAACATAAGGTGAACTAATGTTGTGTCTTGACGAACATCTGGTTATTCATGTTGTCCCTCAAAGTGTTTAGTGACGAACATTTGGCTAGTCATGTTGTCTCTCAAAGTTTTACATGACGAAAATTTAGTCGTTTTAGGTTCGTAGCTTGAGTATATTAAAAATTAAAAAAAATATACGCTGTATTTTGTGCTGCTCACTGTCCAAAACCAAATGTAACAAAAAAAACTGCATACAAAATATAGTTCAACACCAAGCAAACACACATCCATTCCATACAATCCTGCTCGAACAAATATAGAAAACGAAAGTGTTCAAGGTACATATTTTTCTTGCATTTACCACAACTATCCCATACAAACCTGCATACAAAATAGAGTTCTTGCATTTACTACCTGTTTTTTCCTGCCCTTCTAATGTATGAGTGTGACTTAATATCTTTTCTTCTTGATGCTTAGCTTTGTGCAATTTTTCCTAAGCAAAATTGGCCTCTTTCTCCAGTTGTTCAGCAGCAACACATGGCCCCTTTTCAGCAGAAATTACAGCTCTAAATTGCTATCTTATAGCAGCACAAAATTGCACATAGAAAGAAAAACTCCCTTGTTTCATAACCCCAATCACTTAACATTTCCCACAAGGTTTCATGATAAGTAAGCATATGTGTAGGCACGCAGCCCTCAATTCGAGTCAACAGCCTGTCAACAACATCTAGAATGCATAACTCCCTTGTTTCTCTGTAATTGAACAATTTATTGATCCCAAATCAATAGTCATGCAGATTATGGATAAAGTTGAAGATCAACAACAAAAATTACCATGCAAAAGTACATAATAAAAATGGCAACTAATGTAAGCATACTGCATACAAGCATTTCATTAAATGAACGAGAGAAAAAATCACCATGAATATTCTGTACTCATTACATAAATTTGAAGTTAAACCAACCATCAGAGAATATGCAAAAAACAGCAATTAGAGTTAACATAAGGATGTTGATAATTCTTTGTTGTTTAGGTTTTATACTTAGTTGCTACAGTCAATACTCAATAGTCATACTGACTTATACATTTATGGATATAAGTTGATCATCATTTCTTCTTAACACCAAGCCTCTAAGATCAATACAAGCCATTGTTTCCACTTATAGATTAATAAAGTTTGGATTCTTGACAATTTAAAACAAATTTAACATTATGACAAACAAATAAGGGACGACATATATCAATTCAACAAAAAGAAAAACAATCTTATAACTAGCTTAATGAGTAGAATAGGTACTTAAAAGATGGTAGATAATAATCAAATACCGTGTCTCCCAACCCAAGCACAACAGACTCTTCCGGTAACCAACCAAACAAAATTTGAGAGAAGATTTCCATGGATTATTCTAATGATTAGATAACAGATTCTAAATAAATTTATACCCGAAGGACAGTCTGTGATAAGTCATTATCACCATTCATATGGCCTATTGAGTTAGTGTTGTTCCCAGAGTTCCATTCAGATTCTTCTCCATCTGAAAAATGCAAAATCCAATTAATAATAAAAAAGAGTCATTTGTATACATAAATCTTATAATTATTTTTATGATCACCAAGAATTATAAAAATATAAAAGCGAATCCATTGCCCCACCAAAAAAAATAAACTAAAAGGAGTTACCTATGTCATCAGCTCCCAACTGATCTTCATTGAATATCCATTCGTGCTCCTTCTCTTCTTCTGCATAAATCCCCATATATAATTAATTCAGAAAAGTTGAACTAATAATATCATTAAAATAATGTCTATCTAATGCAAAACTCACCTTCCACAGGTTCAGGATTCAGCTCAGCACATTCACAGAAAACTTCAAACAACCTAGCCACTAACACAATTCCAAAACAAAATTGTCAATGAGAAAGAAATATTTTAAGATCCCAGCAACCAAAAAAATTATGAATATACAAAAGCAAGCATACACTGGATAGGATCCGATGGAACTAGCCTCATCTCTTTGATCTTTGACAATTCTAGGGGTCCAGAATGATCTTCAGAATCTGAGCCCTCTGAATCTCCTTCTTCGGTATCAATCTGCAAGAAAAGGCAATGCAAGTAAATGCATAATGATCCTTATCCAAGCTTTAATTAACTTAACTTCATCTTCTTCAGAATAAAAACAAGCCATGTTATATCACACAAGAATCTCCCAAGACACCCACCTACAAAGTTGTAAAAGCTCATAAGTATGATGTAGTTCAGATGCAATATTCATTTCCCAAGCATATTCATATCTTTTTTAATCTATTGCAGTCCAGGAAGACTCAATCTGGTATGTGAAAATCAATTTCCCCAACTAGTTCAAGAAAATTAGGGTTTAATCGAAGGTCACCAAAACCTTAAATTAAAAAACAATCCAATCAAGCAGAAACAAAGGATGGA
Source organism: Persicaria tinctoria (assembly GCA_037127255.1). NCBI lineage: Eukaryota > Viridiplantae > Streptophyta > Magnoliopsida > Caryophyllales > Polygonaceae > Persicaria > Persicaria tinctoria. The sequence goes on along the minus strand of JBANSL010000002.1, from coordinate 25,352,333 downwards.
ACGCAAATAGAAGCAACTAACCCGACAAATGATGAGATCATCGAAGGCCACCAAAACCTTAATTTTCTTTCCACTATGCAGTTTAAACTTCAATATCAAAATTGAACGAAACTGTAAACACTCGCAGCAGGAATGATGCAATTGAGCAAATAGAAAAGGATAGCTGAGCACCTGAGCTTGTTCAGGCGAGAGGGGGAGAGGGGAAACTCGCAGACCCTCCTTGATTGGCCCGTCGGCAGAGATAGTCACAGCCAAGCAGCGGTCGTCTGCTCTGTTGTTGTGCTCTCTGTGTGCGCCGGGCGGACTGGGGGCTGCTCAGAAGAGAGATGAAAGAGGGATTTGGAGGGTGAATTTGAGATTTGTCCGAGAGGGAGGTTTCATAGCATTATAGTATATAAATATAACATATATGCGTTTGTACAAATATATATAGCACTAGTTAATATGTACTCAAATAACCAAAAAAAAATTGGTGGGAAAAATCCCGCCACAAGTGAAAATCACTCAAGCCACAACCTATGGACAATGTTAGTCCCTTGAATGATGTGGTCAACGTCTGGTCAAATGCTGAAACTTGAGTATGTTGAATTGGGCTAAATCACAGATCTGGAATTGAAGGCGAAGGAAAACAAATAGGCCATGAATCAAGGAGATCAATCGAACAAGGAAGGAGAAGAGAGGTACCTGAGTGTGAGGGCGAGTGGAGAACAAGGAAGGAGATCGAGGATGAGATGTCAAATAGCCCTCACTATTTGGAATAGAGGATGCGAAATAGCCTCACTGTCCGGAAGAAGACGATATGCCAAACACGTACGGAGTCACATGTTTTTTTTTAAGTACAGTTGAATCAAGGGACGAACATATATATGTTCGTCCCTTGAATGATGATGACACGACTGGCACCTGACAATCCTGGTTGATTCACCATGTTTATCGATGGTCAACGGCTTGGTCAACCTCCACTTAGTATTCAGGCGACGAACTTAGTAATTGTTCGTCTCCTGAAAGGCTCCCTTGGATGGGTGTACATACGGTCCTATTGTAAGTGACGACCCAGGCTTTGTTCGTCCCTTGAAGTGCATTCAGGAGACGACAAAAAAGCCGTTTGTGTCTAGAACGTCAATCTGGCCTAGTGTTCGTTTAATGTTGTTTACGTTAAGTTTAGTTAGTTTAATTAGTTGCAATTTATTAAGTTAAGATTTGTTGCTTAATTAGTTTAATTCAATTGTCAATCATGAGATATCGAAAGAGCATTGCAAGATCGGGCAAATATACGGCGTGGTTCTTGATCCTGAACCCACAGGCGAAGGATCGGGTATCCCAAACGTATCAGTTGTGGTAACATGTTGTCATCTGATTATCATTTAACTTGTTAGGTTTGGCCAAATATAATAGGGGTTCATCAGCTGTGCTTAAACTCCAGACTCACTTTCTGGCAACATTTCTTGATGTCAACTCTCGACCAACATGGTGGGGCATTTCAATGGATGTCGGATCCAAACTACCATTCTTGCATGCATACTTTCCATGCAATATCCATCTGGTTAGGCTTTTGGCTGGATCACTCTCAATTGAAAGTTTTACTTCTCTAGTTCAAATTGTGGAAAAAGCAGTGCCCAACAACAAAAGAAATGTAGAAAAAGGGAGGAAGCAAACACTTGTTGTTGCCAACATACATCAGAATTCCAAGTGGTAAAGAAGTTAACATTCCATTCTTTTTAATAGCTGCAAAGCTAAATTCCTTAAGATTGATTTGCCTACTAATATCTCAGGGGAATAGAAATCACCTTGCCAAATTGGTTCCTCTTTTCTGCCACAGTGCTATTCTATGATAGGCGTTGCGGGCACAATTTTCATCCAAAGGACACATTACGGATAGCACTGTCTAAACAAATGCCCAATGTTGATTCATCTTCTTTTGCTGCGTCTTATATTGCATGGATTCTTTCTCCTGCTAGTGACTCTGATCAGGATAACCTGAAAGACTGTTTGGTCAACCTATCAGAATCTTTAACATAACAATTTTCATCCAAAGAAATATGCTGCAGGAGTTTCTCCAGCATCAAGGTCAGCAAACCCCAACAGTAGTTGGTCTAAAGGAGCATATATTTACTCGAAGGTCTGGTTTGTATTTCTTCTATACTTTGAAATTTCGTATTCTCGTTTGTTTGTTACATCAAGTTATATTAGAGGAAAAATAAGAAAAATACAACACTCTTAATTCTAAACCATTGTGTCTATCTTTAATTAAAGGGCATTTCTGTATTAAAAAATAAAATGGTTGCTACTAACCAGTAGTGTTTGGGACAATGTAATCATCAACAAGTTTCTCTTGTGAAATTGAATACCTGTTACTAACCTTCCTTTCTCCAGAATTTAGCGTATGATGTTATAAAATGAGAACTTGAGAACAATGCTTTTTAACTCTTTCATTTACGCAGTGCAGTGTGTCATCGCTGGCATGGTTCATGTCTCATCAGGAGACCAGCTTCGTCACCATTGGACAGAGGCTTTTGGCACTCCTCTCAGGTAAAACCTTATGTTCCTTTTTCCTCCTTCCCATCCAGCTTCCTCTCAGAGTCATAAAACTGATCATATAGCAGCATGTGAGTATGATTTTTTTTTTTGTAAGCAGTTTCATTTTTTACTCGTGCTTTGTTGCTTATTTTGTTAAATATTACTTGATGAACCTTCTGTTACAAGTGTTATTTAGAATAATAAAGGCATTTCAAATGCATGGGGTGGATAGTGAGATTGTAGACTTAAAAGCTGTTTTTGCAGATGTATGATTTCTTGAGCCAGAGAACCTAATAATGTCTTAAAAGTTGTATGATTTCTTGAGCAAGAGAACCTAATTGTAGAAAGTTTATTCATTGTTGAGTGGTTTTTTGTGGCATTTGCATTCATTTATATGTGACATGCCTCTGCTCCCTTGCTTACTTTTAGTAGAGTGTCTAGATTTATAATGATAAGAATGTTGCTTTCAACCGAGGAGATTAACTTTTCAATCTACATGTACTGTTTTTCCAGATTCATTCAAGTGCAGAACAGTATACAAGAGGGTTGGATTTCAGAGGTAATGGTACTGTTTCATTGAAAGCATATCAAATTAAAAGCTTGATATCGAAGTCTCTGTATTTATATATGGACTCTAATTTCGTTACCTAAAGCTTCATTTTTGGGATTGTATGCATTTCTTTTGATGTTCTTTATTGGGATCATATGTATTTTTGTATCTAATGACTTTTAGCCTTTGTGTTGCCGTCTCATATGATTTGTATATGTTTTATTTATCTCCACTGCTTCTATTTTGCCTTTTCTGTGCTTCTGTTTGAAAAGAGTCTTGTCATTGACATGGTTGCACACTTTTTCTTTCCATTTTCGGTTGTTAATGACTCGTTCAATCTGGTAGCTAGGACAAAATTTTAGAATTAGAGAAGATAATGTCATGGTTGGATTCTAGAGCCGCTTCTATCAATATTTTCACTTGTTCATTGCTAGCTGACACTGATGTATCTTTGGATACCAATTTACTTGCAGCATCTTATTGACGTAGCAAGAGGTTTCTCAAAAGCTCCGGTCAAGCATCATAAGATCGACTTCAAGAATGAAGCCTTAGTAGCCTAAATATTAGAGGTGTTATTGTTCTTTGAGTTCTAAATATTAGTACGGTGATGGTAGTTTGAAAGATTAGTAATTGGTGCTCAGGTGTATTGTGTTTATGATAAATGGATGTTTTGAAATTAAAGCGTTTGTTTTGCTCTTGCCAGTTGCCACCGTCCACTATGGTTTTATTGTATATATTAAATCAATAAATGTTATATATATATATATTAGTTTAGAAAAGAGAGAAAAAAAATATAAGCCATTTTCGACACCATAAAGCGTCGAAAAAGGTTGATGGGTCAAGTGACATAAGCCATTTTCGACGATCTAGGGTGTCGAAAATGGCATGCCAATCTCGACGCTTTTAGGCGTCAAAATGGGTTCCGACACAATTTAACGTCGAAAATGACCGGTTGCCATTCGTGACGCAAAAAATACCGACGCTTTTTGAAAGCGTCGAGAATGGCCATTAAAAGCGTCGAAAATGGCCTGATTTTCCTGTAGTGTATGTATCCCGGATAGATGTTATGCATTTATAGTAGTAATTAAGCTTGCACATTTAATAAACATGCATTTTTACAATATTATAGTGTAATAATAATAATTAACCGCAAATGCAGCATGGAACTCATCAAGGTGCATTACATGTATTAGATAAAACCTAATCTAGGTAGTTATTCTTGAGATATTATTTTATCTTGTAATCCTAGATATGGATAGAATCTCTCCTAATTGGAAAGAGATATGGAAAGTGTATTATATATTGTAACCTATTCTTTGATCAAGTTAATACACAAGTTTACACATTCGTACATGGTATACAGAGCCTAGGTTTTTTTTTTTTCCAACCAAACAAAGTCTCTTCCCGCCGCTGCCGCCAACGCAGCCCTCGGCCTCCCTTCCCGCCGCCGCCCTATCACCATCACTGCCAGCCGCCGTCTCTCCTCTCTGCCTTCACCATGTCGACCTCTCAAACCAACAACAACATCCTCCTCTCCACCGGTACCTCCACCACCATGCAATTTCCCAACCTTTCCATCAAACTTGACCGAACCAACTAGTACTCGTGGCGCGGTGTTATTCTCTCTACCCTTGAAGCCTATGACCTTGATCAATATGTCCTCACAAAACCCAAACCCACCCCTAAGGCCGGCGATGCTCCCTCCACGGAGTACACCAATTGGCGGAAAGCCGACCGCTTTGTCTTGGTCTGGCTTCGTTCCACCCTTTCTGAAAAGTTGCTTTGTTATGTCGCCAAGGCATCTACTACTTCATATGATGTCTGCAGACAACGCTGCCTGGACCTGCCAGCAGCCACTTCTTTTCTCAAGCAAGGAAACATAGAAGAGAGCGAGTTTCCCAATGAAAGGGCAGATGGATGGATGGAGATTGAGATGGGCATCTTCTTCACAGAAGAGTCACATGGATGTGGGATGAAGCTCGTTGTCAATCACCTCGATACTAATCAGAGGAAGTCTGGCCTTCTCGTCCGAGGCATTGAGATCCGCCCTTTGGAAATCAGTTAATGTATCTATACATGTTGTGCAGTGTCCAAGGTCTTTAGGTTCATCAAAGGGCGGCCGAATGCTAGCTTAGATTAACCTTAATTACTTGTCAAGAACCATAATACAAATTTCCTGCTTGCACTTTTAAGTGTGCGTAGGCTGTTGGCTATCGAGTGCTGGATTGATGCCTAGCTGCATCTTCTTCTTTTTTTGGCTCTATAATTTCAAGGATTGTTTATATGTGGAGTTTCGGATGGGTTTGAATTGAAAATCGACATTGACTTCACACTATTGTTTAGCTCCAGGCTGCATCAATCAACAACATTCTAACATAACAGTTGTTGAACAGATCCAAGGTATAACTTTTGCAAGTAAGCCATCTCACATTGATTTCCTTCCAAGTTTCATCAATCAAGGAAGTTCTAGCATTCGAGTTTCACAAAATCCATGACAACTCACGCAAGGTACGTACCCAACAGTCGGTTTCATTTGATTTCCTTCATGTATATATTATATAAAAGACTAAACGAGTGTGTACTTCCATCCAGTAATAGCAATCTAATTATTTTATAACCATTCTTATAAGAATATCCTCAATCATCCCTTGTGATTTCCTTCCTCTATTTCATGATTGATACAAGAATCGAGTTCGTATAATTAAATTCCAACAGGGATTACCCAAATTACTTAAGTAGCATGTAACTAAATCAAGCATAGCAAACACCGCTATCCGATAATGGAGAACCTATCTGCAGGTTCTTGCTTAAGTTGCCCAAATCAACCCTTTCTCTGTCACCACTCAATTCCATTCTACCGCGCCAAGGAACCTTTGCTCCTTCCGATAAACCAGGCCGATTGCGAGAGTAAAGCGGGCTGGCCAGCTCACAACGCCTCCCCATAAGGGAGACTGCGTGGCCTGTGGAATGCGACTTTGCCAGCGTTGCGGGTACTTCTTGTGCTGTGCCAATTTCTACTGTCAAGTACTCCGATTGGCTTGGGCTACCGTATGCTACATCCTGGTGAATTGGGGTTTTAACTAAAGGAAGACGATCCATGAGCATCACATGATTATGATCATCTTCTGAAGCGTCGGATGTGCTACCGGAAGGTTCTGGAACCGTGGACCTACAGACAGGACACGTGGCTTGTGAAAGCAGCCATGGGTCGATGCATTCAGGATGAAATATATGGCTGCATTCCGGCAACAATCTCAGTGCCTACACCCAAACAGAAAAATAATTGCATTATATATATAGGGGTTAGTTAAGATGTACACATCCCTTATTGTGTATTATGTACTCATAAATTATTCATTTATTTGTTCATGATTATTCGTGTGTTTTGACACAATTATTCATCTGTAAAAAAAGTGGAAAAAATGTAAATTTTATTCTAACGAATAATCGCCCAATACCACAGAATAATTTCATTTCACCAAATAATCTCCCAATACAAATGAATAATCAAAAGTTACTTTTAATCTCATTCGTTAATCTACTCAATTCAATAGTCCAGATTTGTTAACATGATACACAATAAGAGCTGTGTACAATATATATATATATACTGTTCTAAAAAAAGGCATGGGCCTCCGCCTAGACCCTCGAAGGTCCCCGACGTTTGAGTTTAGCCGCCTAGACCCTTGAAGGTCACCCGCAAGGTCTTGGCAACCTTGCGGGTTTGGCGAGTTAGTGAAAAAAACCTGTATACTCTCTTTGAGGTTTTAACTCTTAAAACCCGCACATGTCGATCTCTCTCTTAGTTCTCAACCTCTATACTATCTTTTACTCTTGATCCCTGACTCATATAGTCATCTAACTCACGACCTAACTCCCGTTGTTAACACCTAGACTATTAATTAAAGCTTATTTGTTTATATATGTTATGAATTAAACTTTATTATTTTATATACGTATTGAATAAGGCCTAGGATTATGAATGCATCTCAAAATAGTAAATCCGCCTAGACTCCGCCCAATCCGCCTAGACCCTTGACCCTATCTAGCCGCCGAGCGTCCGCCAAGCGTTTTCTGGAACATTGTTTGTGTGTGTATATATATATATAGGGTAGGGTTCAAGTGAGAATAGTATATACCGGTGAGAAGGAAAGAAGGGATCTCATTGGTTGAATTTAATTAAAAATAACAAAATTAAAATCCAGCCTCACGCGCCTCATTCCTTCTTTATAATTCCTCTTCTCCTTCCCCTTCTTCCATGGCCGCCGCCAGCCAGATCCCTGCTTCTTCCTCCTAGGCTCCACGCCTCCTCCTCTTCTACCACTCACCGCACCAAAAATTAGTCATCTTCATCGCCAATCTCGCACTCAACAATGGTAGCAGTCCAATCGATCACCTCCGTCGCCCCCGCCTTCGCCTCACCCGCCGTCTCCGTGTTCTCTGTTCTCGACCGCCATATCCTCTCGTCTCCTCCTTCCTCCGATTTACCTTTCGAGAACCATTGACGGGGAAGCCATCCGATACCAGGGGCCTCGGCGATTGCCGCCGCAGTCAAGTCGGTCATCACCATAGCCTGAGCGATTCCTCCGAATGCAAAATTCACACCATGGCTGGCCTTGTCGGAGGCCAATATCGTCGCTGAGATCCCTTCTCTCTCTCTCGCATCTGCTTCCCTTCACTTCGCTCCTCGACCGACAATGATTTCTGATTGATTCAGAGTGAGATCTCAACACTTACCAAGGACTCTGACTCCGTCGATCCTTCCAGCAAAGTCGATCGATGTCGGCGTTGAAATATATGGCTGCATTCCGGTAACAATCTCAGCGCCTACATCCAAACAGAAAAATAGTACTTGAAAGTCATGAATAAACAGTGTTAAACTACTCTGCCCCGGTCGGGAATTAACCCGCTTTTGAAACAAACGTTTTTAAGTAAAGGAATAGGCATTCATCGTTACTTTAATTTGAATGGTATAACACATTTTGACACTCGTAACTAGGGGCTAGGGCTATTATAAGTGGAGTAGCTTCAGCTTAGCTTTGACTCAACTTGAAAAAAAAAGCTAATATCGTACAGATTCATTTGCTAATTGTTGGGTTTCCCTCCTATACGAGGAAGAGTCCAATGGACTATTTACCATATGGTTTTTGAAGTTTTTACCCTACCTTCTTTATAAAAGGGGATGCCTTTCCATTTGGGAAAGGAAGAGAGAGAAAACAAAGAGTGAGAAAGGGAGATAAAAGAGAGAGCTTGGAGGAATCCCGTATGCCCTTGTTCAGCCCATTTTGAAGTGCCCCGATCGACGACCAAACGACCTCCGATTGGGACGATTTTCTGGTATGTTGTTCACCTCAACATAGGCTTGATTTTGTACGGTTGGATTGTCGTTTTGAGCCTCCAATCTCATATCCTCTTTGCTAGTGTCCTTTCTTGGGTTTTGTTGATTTCCACAAATTGGGTGATGAAATTTGGAGATTTGGTCAAGTTTGTTGATGCTTGATGATGTTGTATGCCTCTAGCTTTGTCTAGGGAAGATTTTACCCACTTGTTATTGTTGATAGTGGAAGTTTCTAGCTCCCGTGGTTTTTTCCCCGTTTTGGGGTTTTCCACGTAAATCTGGTGTTCTTTGTGCTTGGCTATTTTATCTTCTGTTTGTGTCTGATTGTTGGTTTGGGTTGCTTGAGTTTGACTCTCTGGTTTACAGTTCTTGTCTATCCCTGATAACTCCCTCCCTTGATGAAAATCGGAAAAGATATTCCAAAGGCTTTGACAGGATTTTTGTGTCAAAGGCCTTGGAGCGTTAACAGTTGATGAAATACAAAACCTAACTTATTATTCGTATATTATTTTATCTTATTATATACTTCCTTTATATTATATATATTCGTTGGACTAACCATTTCAGGAAGTATAAATCAAGATTACATCCTTCCTTTTACTTGTTGAGAAGATCGGTTCAAAATAGATCATGGCTTCAAAGTCTCCTTAAATAGAAGATCCAAGATCAAAACCTGATTGGAAAGAGCCGTTGGAGATCTGGTGATGAAGATCCTCACGCTCCATGCTATCTTCATACTATTATATAAAGGAAAGGAAGGAGAAGACAGAAACATAAGTGCTACACACGAGCTTCATTCATTCAAGCGATCTGTCTTCCAAGTGTCTCTCTGCAAAGCGCTCAAATAGTTTGTTGTTTATTTCAAAGCCTTTGAGAGTCACTGTGAGCTTATAGGATATATTTATTTCAAGTGTTACTCGAGAGTTTGTAACTCGGGAAGTTGCACTAGGCTATTGATTTGCGAGAGTTAGAGGATTGTACTAGATAGCTGAGAGAGGTGGGGCTCTTCTAGATTGGTCTAGGACTCCAAGGGAACGTGAGTTGACTAGATTGCAATTGTATATGAGAGAGGCTTCTCGGTGAGCTATTACGATCCTAAGCTAAGAATTCAATAATGCCTTTGAATCCTAGGGTTGTGGAAGAACCCTAGGCGGGGACGTAGGCCAGTTGTGCTGAACCTCGTAAACAATTACTCGTGTCCTTTACTTATTTGCTTTACCTTATTTCCGCACTTGGTTCGATTGTCTAACTTTGTGATTCAGGTTTAATCTCAAGAGTTTTGATTCAAGCTTCAAAAGTCTTGAGACTTTCTGCGAAAAACGGGCATACTCTATTCAACCCCCCTTCTAGAGTATTTCTTATTACATTGTTTTTTACATTATCGAACCTTCAATTGGTATCAGAGCTTTACTCACTGTTTTTTATCTAACAATCTTGTGAGTTTTCGATCATGTCTGGTGAAGCAAGCGGAGGATTTGCACAGGGAAGGTCCACAAGCAGAACGCCACTCTTTGTAGGAAACAACTTTGTCCACTGGAGATCTTTGGTGAAGATGTTCATCATTGACCAAGATCTAAAGCTTTGGAACATTATAGAGAATGGTCCAAAGATTCCAGAGAAGGAAGGACCAAACGATACCAAAGTGGCAAAGAAGGAGTCTGATTACAACCAAGCAGATCTTGAAACCATCTCCAAAAACTACAGGGCTATCAACTTACTTTATTGTGGTCTTAGCACTGATGAGTTTAACCGTATTTCCTCTTGTAGGTCAGCTAAAGAGATTTGGGACAAGTTGGTCGTCAACTATGAAGGAACGAGCCAAGTGAAAGACACCAAGATCAGCATCTTCCTTCGAAAGTATGAGCTCTTCAAAATGAAGTTCGATGAGTCAATCAAATCCATGTTCACACGATTCACAGAAATCACCAACAACCTTGACTCTCTCGACAAGAGCTTTACCAACGCTGAGAAAGTGAGGAAGATACTGAGGTGCCTTTCAAAGGAAAAATGGGGTCCAAAAGTAACAGCTATAGAGGAAGCCCAGGACCTCACCACTCTACCCCTTGACGACCTCCTTGGAAAGCTGATCACGCATGAGATGATCCTTAATGAAGACGATGGAGAACTTCCAGCTAGCACCAAGAACTTGGCACTCAAGTCTAAGAAGGATGAGTCCAAGGATGGATCCGATTCTGAAGATGAGGATGACGATGAGGATGATCCTTTTGCTCTTATCACAAGAGGCCTTGCTAGAATTCTCAAAATGAAGAAGCAATTCAACAACAAGGATGGATCAGAGTCTTCAAAATTTCGAGGTAAGCCTCAATACAACAAGTATGAAAAGAAGACTAAACCGTTGTCTTGTTTTGAATGTGGTGAAACAGATCATCTTGTAAAGGACTGTCCTCAAAAGACAAAGAGCCAGCCCAAGAAAGGAGACAAATGGAAGAGGAAAGCTATGGTGGCTACTTGGAGTGATTCTGACTCTGACTCCGACGATGAAAAGGCCAACATTTGTCTTATGGCCTCAGAAGATGAATCCCACGATGAAAAGCTTGAAGCTACTGTAAGAGAACTTATGGAAAGTCCAAAAGAGGTATTATCGGAATTCCTTTCAAATATGATTGCCAATGAAGAGAAGCTTATTGCCCAAACTAACATTCTTATTAAGAGAACCGTGGACCAGGAAAGAACTATTGAGGATCTGTCTATGAGGGTCAAAGGTCTTGAAGCTTCTTATTCAGGTCTTGACATTAAAGTCAAGATGCTTGACTTGGAGAAATCTGAACTCAAGCAAGATCTCTCCTCTCTAAGAAATGAGCATCATGACTTAGAGAACGAGAAGATCTCCCTGAATAATAAGATTCTAGACCAACAGACAGCCCTCATAAGTTTTACCAAATCCAAAGGCACTCTCGATAAGATGTTGGGTGAGCAACAAAGCTCTCTAAACAAAAGTGGTATTGGTTACAATCCAAAGTTTTTAAAGAAGCAACACATTACCACTTTTGTAAAGGCTAAAGGAAGCAGAACCTCTCCTATATGTCACCATTGTGCTAGAAAGGGACATGTAAAAGAGACCTGCCCCTATAGAAGAAAGGATCCTTATATTATTCGCAATACATTTCCTGTTCATTTGAGAAAAGAACGGATAACACAAGTTTGGGTCCCAAAAGGCACTATTTTACCTAATATGGTTTACCCCAACAATGGATCCAAATTTGCTTATTAGTCTAGCCACAAAGGTTGATGTTTGTTTTGCAGGAGATCACCAAGGTGAAAGAACACAAATGGATTATTGATAGTGGTTGCTCGAGGCATATGGGTGGGAAGAGTTCTCTCTTTCATGATTTAAAGGAGCAATCCACGGGAACAATCACTCTTGGTGACAAAGGGAAATGCGACATTGTTGTGTGCAGAGATGATACAGGTGAAGTTATTCTAACTGCATATCGCTACAACAACATATACGCTGTAAATGCTGATCAAGTGGCACAAGGAAGCTTAACTCGTTTAAAGGCCTTGACGGACGATCCAAAGCTTTGGCACAAGAGACTCGGTCATGTGAGTCCACATACACTACAGAAGCTTGTGACCAAAGGGCTTGTAAGAGGGCTACCTGAGATGGACTTCAAAGGTATTGACATGTGCAATGCTTGCACACGAGGTAAACAAACACGTAGCTCCTTCAAACCCAAAAAGGTTGTAAGTTCTTCTAGACCCCTTGAACTTTTACATATGGATTTATGTGGTCCTATGCGAGTCAAATCTCCCAATGGTAAAAAGTACATGCTAGTTGTTGTCGATGATTTTTCAAGATATACTTGGGTTGCATTTTTGAAAGAAAAATCAGAGGCCTTATTTGAGTTTTCAAAACTTTGTAAGGAGTTGCAAACTTTAAGAAATGAGCCCATAGTGTCTATTCGGAGTGATCATGGTAGGGAGTTTGATCAACTTCAATTTGATTTGTTTTGTGCTAAATATGGCATCTCCCATAACTTTTCTGCTCCTAGGACACCTCAACAAAACGGGGTTGTGGAACGCAAGAACCGCACCTTAGAGGATATGGCCAGGACTATGCTTTTAGAAAATGCATTACCTAAAACCTATTGGGCTGAAGCTGTTAACACAGCTAACTACATTTTAAATCGTTGTCTTATACGTTCTATCTTAAAGAAAACTCCTTATGAACTTTTCAAAGGCCGCAAACCACTTATATCTTATTTTAAACCCTTTGGTTGTACTTGTTTTGTTCATAACAATGGAAAAGATAACCTTGGGAAATTTGATGCGCGTAGTGATGAAGGTATATTTCTTGGCTATTCCACGAGTAGCAAAGCTTATAGAATCTTTAATAAAAGGACCCAGGTAGTTGAAGAAAGTATACATGTTATTTTTGATGAATGCAATGATGGTGCTTTGAGTGAAAGTGTTGCAGATATAGATCTTAATATCCATGAAGAGAACAAGGAAGGTGATGGTACTGCCACCAAGAACACAGAGAAGAAGAACATGCAGGAACCGATTCTTAACACTGAAGAATTGGCCCAAGGTGTTGAAGATGCGTTCAAAGCTCTTGGTGTCCAATCCAACAGTGTTGAAACGTCAGAAACTGCTGTATCTGAACCTAACAGGACCACGGAGTCAGATGTACCTCAAATCAATCCTGATGGTGTGACGAATCAAGGAGCTGAGACTAGCAAAAGGAAATTCAAATACTCCTCATCACACTCATTAAAGGATATCATTTCTGACCCTACTTCTAATGTTCAAACTCGTTCTAAACTTAAAGATCTTTGTGCTTTTAACGCGTTTGTTTCTCTTATTGAGCCAAAGAAGGTAAATGAGGCACTTCAGGAGCCAGACTGGATTATAGCTATGCAAAGTGAACTCAATGAATTTGAGAGGAACAAAGTCTGGACTTTGAAGCCTAGACCAAAGCATCAATCAGTCATTGACACTCGATGGGTGTTTCGAAACAAGCTAGATGAGAATGGCAAGATTGTGAGGAACAAGGCACGGCTTGTTGCTCAAGGCTACAATCAAGAGGAAGGTATTGACTACGAGGAGACCTTTGCTCCCGTAGCCAGGCTTGAAGCCATTCGCATTTTATTAGCATTTGCATCTTTCATGAGCATAAATTTATATCAAATGGATGTCAAGTGTGCTTTTCTTAATGGTTTTTTAGAAGAAGAAGTTTATGTTGCTCAACCCCCAGGTTTTGAAAGCTCAGAATTTCCCAATCATGTTTACAATCTTGACAAGGCGCTTTATGGTTTGAAACAAGCCCCAAGAGCTTGGTACGAGCGCTTGTCAAAATATCTTTTAGAAAATGATTTTAAAAGAGGGTTGATCGACAAGACTCTTTTTATCAAGACCAAAGGAAAGGACATTTTGGTTATCCAAATTTATGTTGATGATATATTATTTGGTGCTACTAACACATCTTTGTGCAAGGAATTTTCTGACATTATGTGCAGTGAATTTGAGATGAGCTTAATGGGTGAACTAAACTTCTTTTTGGGGTTACAAGTTCATCAATCCAAGAAAGGGATCTTCGTCAACCAAAGCAAATACACTAAGGATCTCTTGAATAAGTTCAAGATGGATCAATCCAAAGCAGCCAAGACTCCCATGAGCTCAACATTGTCTCTAGATCAAGACAAGACGGGAACTAGTGTCAATCAAAAGGAGTATCGAGGAATGATTGGATCTTTGTTATATCTCACGGCTAGTAGACCTGACATTATATTTAGTGTTTGCATGTGTGCTAGGTTTCAAGCTGATCCCAAAGAATCTCACCTCGTGGCTGTGAAGAGGATCTTTCGATATCTCAATGGCACTAAGGAACTTGGACTATGGTACCTAAAGCAAAAAGATTTTACTTTAATTGGATATTCTGATGCAGATTTTGCAGGCTACAAGGTGGATAGAAAGAGCACATCAGGATGTTGCCAATTCTTAGGAGCATCCTTGATCAGTTGGCACTCAAAGAAGCAAAATTCAGTCGCTCTATCCACTGCAGAAGCCGAATACATTGCAGTTGGAGCTTGTTGCTCCCAAATCCTTTGGATAGCTCAACAAATGCGAGATCTTGGCATCAACCTCAAGGATATCCCAATTAAGTGTGACAATACAAGTGCCATATCCATCACTAAAAATCCTGTTCAACATTCAAGGACCAAGCATATTGATGTAATACATCATTTCATTAGAGATCATGTGGAAAAAGGTGATGTATCCATATCTTTTATTTCTACTGATTATCAATGGGCTGACATTTTTACTAAGCCTTTGGCAGAGGACAGGTTCACCTTCATTAGACGAGAGATTGGGATGCTTGACAAGGATGCACTTTCGTAGGGGGAGCTTTCCCTTTACGAAAGATAAACTCCACTCAGTGTCAAGACCTTTGAGAGTTATGTCAAGGTCTGCTAACTGAACAGTGGAGTACATATATCGGATCATATATTTTTGGTTAATATCTTTTTAGATATTCAATCAATTATATTTGTTTTAATCGGATTTCAAAAATTGCCTATTTTCATGATTTCCTTAACCGTTAAGATATTTTATTTATGGAACTAAATTGGTTTGTGTTTAGTCCGATTTTTATGGTAATTTGAATTCAAATTTGAATTTGAAAATCCTTCAACTTGGCAAGGTAATGATTTCTTTCCTTGGAACCCTAAACCCATCCCATCAATCCGTCACCCTCTCTCTCTAATTAAACCCATTCTGTACCCGATTACAACCCACACTCAGATTTTTCCCATAACCTTTCCACTCCTTCATCTTCAACCTCTCAAAGAAACCCTAACCGATTACCTCCATGGCACCCAAAACCAAGAAAGCCGTAACTCCCAAAAGACTTGGCGCCACCCCCAAGGGACGCCAAGCCACTACTACCTCTCCCACACCCGAACCTGCTACTCAAGCCATCATCCCAGCAGTTGTCCAGAGCACCATTAAGGCAAGCTCGACCACAGCCCCCAAAGGCTCTCAGAAACGTGCTGCTAAGAAACCCTTGAGTGCTAAACAAAAGGGGAAGAGAAAGATCCTGGCTGAGGAAGAGGATGAGGAAGAAGAGGAAGACGACCTTGATGCTGCCCTGGAAAGAGATGCTGCCAGGGAAGCCGAGGAGGAGGCCTTGAGACAGAAAAAGGCCGACGAGGAGGCTGAGCGTGCTAAGAGACTGGCCGAGGAGGAAGCTGAGCGGATTCGGAAGGAATCCGAAGCCGAAGAGGTTCCATCCGAGGTAGAGCCTGAGGAAGAAGAAGAGGAAGAGGAAGAGCACGAGGGTTCTGAAGGGGATGAGGAACCAGAAGGTGACGAAGCGGGGTCCGGTGAGGACTCGGGGTCTGAGGAAGAGGAGGAAGAAACTCCCTCTCCTTCTCCTCCTCCTCCCCCGTCTCCGAAGAAGCGGAAAGCCCCTGCTCCAGTCAAGCCTCCATCTCCTAAGCGTACCAGGAAGGGCCCTGTCAAGAGTCTTGTAGCGCCTGTCAAGAAAGCTGCTCCAACTGTTGCACGCAGGAAGAACGCTGAACCCCCGGCCTATATCCAGGTAAATCAATCCTTGCCCTCCTCTTGGTTTTTAGATGCTGAGACTGCTAGTAAGTGGGTAGACGAGTTTCGTACTCGTAAGCTTAGCTGTTCAGATTTTTTAGATTTCGATTTCTTTGAAGCTTTGAAGATGCCCTGCATTGAGCTCCTCAAAAATTCCCCAGCCTGGACTCTTCTTAACCGAGAAACTGTTTACTACCCTGAGCTTACCCGACTCTTCTACATTAACCTCAAAGCCAAGAACGACACTGATGGTTGGTCTTTGGAGACTGTTGTCAAAGGGGTTAGAATCTCTCTCAACCCCAATGATTTTGCAGATCTCCTAGGCTTACCTACCCCTGTTCCACCATCTGAAATCCACCCCTCAAAAGAAAACTGCATCATCCTAGCCCGAGCCAAATATCTCCTACCCGAAGCGGCCAACAGCACCTCAAAGCAACTCACCCACTCATCCCTAACCCTTGAGGCAAAAATTATCTTTAACATCATTGTTAGATGCCTCTTACCCCGTCTCAACTCTGGCTCACTCCTAACCGACAATGCCATGGTCCTGCTCTACCGCATTCTAAATGGCCTTGATCCTGATCTGGCCAACACCATCCTTGGAACCATGGCCCATGCCAGAAAAGATCGAAAAGGCTCTCCCCTCCCCTTTGCTACCCTTTTGACCCCTATCTTCAAAGCTTTTGGAATTGATCTCAAAAATGAAGAACAGCTGCGTCATACGGGTATATTCGACTCTAAAGGCCTTGAAAAGATTGGCATCATTCGGTTTCCCCAAGGGACCTTGAGTCTTGCCACTCCTTCAAAAACCTTTCCCATTGCTCCAGCTTTCGATGAACGCATGGACAACCTAGAGTTGGGCTTGGAGGAAGTTCGCCTGGATATTAAGGAGCTGCAGACGGAGGTGATGACGAAGATGAGCGGGATTTCAATGTTGCTGGAAGGACTGTGGACGAGGCTCACTGATGATGCTCTGGATTAACTAAGCCTAAACCTTAACCCACCCTATCCCACCCTGAAACTTGTTACTTTGCTGGTTTTTGGAAACATTTTCAAAACTTTTGGTGACTGTTTTACCTCCGCCCTTTGTTGAAAGACAAAAAGGGGGAGATGATCGTTAGACTTTGAAAACCTCTGGTTAAAGGTCATGGAGGACCTTGCTTTTTGATTTATGGTTTTCAGTTGGATGTTTTCTTACTTTAAAATATTTTGATCCAACATTTGTCTAACCCTTGCAGGTACTTAGTCTATCTTTGATTATGATATATCTGTTTGACTAAGTTGCAGGGATGCACAGGTTTTGTCTTTCATCAAGGGGGAGATTGATAACTCCCTCCCTTGATGAAAATCGGAAAAGATATTCCAAAGGCTTTGACAGGATTTTTGTGTCAAAGGCCTTGGAGCGTTAATAGTTGATGAAATACAAAACCTAACTTATTATTCGTATATTATTTTATCTTATTATATACTTCCTTTATATTATATATATTCGTTGGACTAACCATTTCAGGAAGTATAAATCAAGATTACATCCTTCCTTTTACTTGTTGAGAAGATCGGTTCAAAATAGATCATGGCTTCAAAGTCTCCTTAAATAGAAGATCCAAGATCAAAATCTGATTGGAAAGAGCCGTTGGAGATCTGGTGATGAAGATCCTCACGCTCCATGCTATCTTCATACTATTATATAAAGGAAAGGAAGGAGAAGACAGAAACATAAGTGCTACACACGAGCTTCATTCATTCAAGCGATCTGTCTTCCAAGTGTCTCTCTGCAAAGCGCTCAAATAGTTTGTTGTTTATTTCAAAGCCTTTGAGAGTCACTGTGAGCTTATAGGATATATTTATTTCAAGTGTTACTCGAGAGTTTGTAACTCGGGAAGTTGCACTAGGCTATTGATTTGCGAGAGTTAGAGGATTGTACTAGATAGCTGAGAGAGGTGGGGCTCTTCTAGATTGGTCTAGGACTCCAAGGGAACGTGAGTTGACTAGATTGCAATTGTATAGGAGAGAGGCTTCTCGGTGAGCTATTAGGATCCTAAGCTAAGCATTCAATAAAGCCTTTGAATCCTAGGGTTGTGGAAGAACCCTAGGCGGGGACGTAGGCCAGTTGTGCTGAACCTCGTAAACAATTACTCGTGTCCTTTACTTATTTGCTTTACCTTATTTCCGCACTTGGTTCGATTGTCTAACTTTGTGATTCAGGTTTAATCTCAAGAGTTTTGATTCAAGCTTCAAAAGTCTTGAGACTTTCTGCAAAAAACGGGCATACTCTATTCAACTCCCCTTCTAGAGTATTTCTTATTACATTGTTTTTTACATTATCGAACCTTCAATCCCGATTCGCGTGTGTTAAAGGGGTGTGTCTGACGTCCCCTTGCTTCCCGCCGACACAACAGACTGGTATCAGAGCTTTTGGTTTAGGATGGAGGAAAAGAACAGTTTTCAGGGAATGATTCTGTTGAATTCGGGCAACTACTCAGATTGGAAGATAAAGATGGAAGATCTTTTGTATGTGAAAGATCTGTATGAGCCGATTGTACACAAAGAGATTCCAACGGGTGTCGTTGATGTTGAATGGAAGATTCTGAATCGAAAAGCGGTTGCTACGATTAGACAATTTGTTAATGTGAGTGTGCTCCAGCATATTGCCAATGACACGAATGCTTATGAGTTATGGTATAAGCTTGAAGGGATGTATGAGAGGAAGAATGCCCTCAACAAGGCGTCATTGATGAGAAAGCTTGTGAAATTGGAGTACAAAGATGGTGAGAGCATTGTTGTGCATTTGAGCACATTTCAGGGCTTTGTGAATCAATTGGCTTCTGCAAAGATGTCGTTAGATGATGAGTTGCAGGTTCTACTACTACTCTCCTCATTGCCGGATAGTTGGGATACACTTGTCGTGTCGCTTAGTAATTCCGCTCCGGAAGGCAAGCTGACTATGGAATGTGTGAAAGCTAGTCTTTTGAACGAAGAGACTAGAAGGAAGGAGAAGGGTGTCTCATCACAGTCAGAGGCTAATGTCACACAGGGTTCTGGTAACAACAGAGGAAGGAGTAAGCAACGACAGCAGCAGAACAGAGACAAGTCCAAAGGGAGATCGAAGTCTAGAAGCAAGCACATTTGCTATTATTGTGAGAAGCCGGGTCACATTCAAAAGTATTGTCGAAAGTTCAAGAGGGACAAAGGCAAAGAACTTGAGAAGTCAGAGACGTCGAGAAATCAAGAAGATAAAGACACTGCTGCTTTTACAATCAGTGATGAAATTGTGGAGTTGTTTGTGGCGGTTGATGAAGGTTACTTGAATCTTGCAAGTGATGAGTGCACTTGGATTGTTGATTCAGCTGATTCATATCACATTACTCCACACAAGGAGTACTTCTCGTCTTACACTTGTGGAGATTTTGGCCGTGTGAGGATGGGAAATGATGGCGTGTCCAATGTTGTTGGCATGGGCACAGTTTGTTTGTTGACATCCACTGGTTGCAGTTTGATTTTGAGAAATGTTCGCCATGTTCCTGATATCAGATTGAATTTGATATCTTCTGGGATACTTGATGATGATGGGTATGCTCAAAATGCAAAAGGCGGTGTTTGGAAGTGCTCCAAGGGAAACTTGATTGTAGCCCGGGCAAAGAAGCAGAATACCATGTATGTGATGCAAGCCAAGATTTGCAGAGAAGAAGCAAATGTGATTGATGATGGTGCCAGAGAGCTATGGCACAAGCGGCTTGGACACATGAGCGAGCGGGGTTTGCAAATGCTTGCCAAGAAGGACATTCTCCCGGATATGCAAGGTATTTCTCTCAAACCTTGTGTTGATTGCCTAGATGGAAAGCAACATCGAGTAGCATTTCATACTCGACCTCCATATAGAAGAAAACATGCATTAGATCTTGTTCATACTGATGTGTGCTATATGGATTGCAAGTCACATGGTGGTGCACAATATTTTGTCACTTTTATTGATGACTATTCTAGAAAATTGTGGGCTTTTGTGTTGAAAAGCAAAGATCAGGTTCTGACAGTTTTCAAGGAGTTCCAAACCAGAGTTGAACGAGAGACTGGTTTGAAGTTGAAGTGTGTCAGATCAGATAATGGTGGAGAGTACAAGGGTCCGTTTGAGCAGTATTGCAAGAGTCAGGGCATCAGGCTTGAGAAAACAGTTCCGAAGACGCCACAGCTGAATGGGCTTGCAAAGAGGATGAACAGAACCATAGCAGAAAGAGTCAGAAGTATGTTGTCGACTGCAAAGCTGCCAAAGTCCTATTGGGCGGAGGCAATGTTGACCGCTGTGTATCTCATCAATCGCTCGCCTTCGTTTCCTCTTGATGGTGATGTTCCACAGAGGGTTTGGACTGGGAGAGATGTTTCCTTCCAACATTTGAGAGTCTTTGGATGCCTAGCATATGTTCATGTTGCTAGAGATCAGAGATCCAAGCTTGATAGTAAGACAAAGCCATGCATCTTCCTAGGGTACTCAGATGATGAATTTGGGAACAGACTGTGGGATCTTACAGACAAGAAAGTGGTCAGAAGCAGAGATGTTGTGTTCATGGAAGACAAGACTATTGATGTCTGGAAGCTCCAGCGACTGTCGTCTTCCTCTCCTGCTCGAGTCACCTTTGATCCCGTTTTTCCTCAAGTTGTGCAGAGAAGTTCAGTTCAGAATCAGCAGGAAGATGAGCATGATGATGGTGATGTTGATCCACCAGAAGTTCCACAACCTCAACAAGAGGAGCCCCCTATCCAACCTGAAGTTGAGTTGAGAAGATCCACCAGAGAGAGACAGACTTCCTCACGATACTCAACCAAGGATTATGTGTTGTTGACTTATTCAGGAAAGCCTGAATGCTATGAGGAAGCTATGTCAGATGTGCATCAGAAGGAGTGGTACAATGCCATGCAGGATGAGATGAGTTCCTTGCATGAGAACCACACCTATGACTTGGTGAAATTGCCTAAGGGCAAGAAAGCTCTCAAGAACAAATGGGTTTTTCGTTTGAAGTCTGGAGAAGATGGTACACCTCCCAGGTTCAAAGCCAGAGTTGTGGTGAAGGGTTTTCAGCAGAAAAAGGGTGTAGATTTTGATGAGATTTTCTCTCCAGTTGTGAAGATGACATCCATCCGGGTTGTTCTAGGCATGACTGCTAGCATGGACCTAGAGGTCAAGCAGCTTGATGTGAAAACCGCCTTCCTTCATGGTGATTTGGAAGAAGAAATCTACATGGAACAACCTGAAGGTTTTGAAGTCAAGGGAAAAGAGAAGATGGTTTGCCATCTCAGAAAGAGCTTGTATGGTTTGAAACAAGCACCTCGGCAATGGTACAAGAAGTTCGAGTCTTTTATGATCGACCACAAATTCCACAAGACACATGCCGACCACTGCGTGTTTGTGAAGAATTATGCCGAAGGTGACTTTTTGATTCTCTTACTTTATGTGGATGATATGCTTATTGTTGGTCGGGATATCAATAAGATTGCTAGTTTGAAAACTGCATTGAAGAAGTCCTTTGCTATGAAGGACCTTGGCCCTGCAAGACAGATTTTGGGTATGCAGATTACCCGTGACAGAAAGAATCAGAAGTTGTGGATATCACAAGAAAAATACATTGAGAAGGTGCTGCAAAGATTCAACATGGAAAAGGCTAAACCCGTGAGTTCTCCACTTGCAGTGAACATGAAGCTGAGTTCTGATCAGTGTCCTACAAGTGAGAAAGAGAAACAGGAGATGAAGAAGGTGCCTTATGCTTCAGCCGTTGGTAGTCTGATGTATGCCATGGTTTGCACTAGGCCAGACATCGCCTATGGAGTTGGGGTTATCAGCAGGTTCATGAGTAATCCTGGAAAGGAGCATTGGGCTGCAGTGAAATGGATTATCAAGTATCTCAGAGGCACTTCGAGAGTGTGTTTGTGCTTTGGTCCTGGAAAACCTATGCTTGATGGTTTTACAGATGCAGACATGTCAGGTGATATGGACACGAGTCGATCCACATCTGGATATCTGATTACATTCGCAGGGGGAGCAGTCTCATGGCAATCGAGACTGCAGAAGTGTGTTGCTTTGTCAACGACAGAAGCAGAGTATATGGCTGCAGTTGAAGCTGGTAAGGAGTTGATATGGATGAGAGACTTCCTAGAGGAGTTGGGAGTGGAGCAAGCTAGCTACCCACTCTATTGTGACAATCAGAGTGCCATCCACCTTGCCAATAATGCCGCCTACCATTCTCGAACCAAGCACATCCGAAGAAGGTATCATTGGCTTCGAGAAAGAGTAGAAGATGAAGATTTTGAGCTCATGAAGATCCACACAAATGACAACGGATCAGATATGCTGACGAAGACTTTGTCAAAGGAGAAGCTCATCAAGTGCCGCTCAAAGGCGGGCTTGCTCGAGCCCCCCATATAGGATTGAGGGGGAGCTATGTTGGGTTTCCCTCCTATATGGGGGAAGAGTCCAATGGACTATTTACCATATAGTTTTTACCATGTGAAGTTTTACCCTACCTCCTTTATAAAAGGGGATGCCTTTCCATTTGGGAAAGTAAGAGAGAGAAAACAAAGAGTGAGAAAGGGAGATAAAAGAGAGAGCTTGGAGGAATCCCGTATGCCCTTGTTCAGCCCATTTTGAAGTGCCCCGATCGACGACCAAACGACCTCCGATTGGGACGATTCTCTCGTATGTTGTTCACCTCATCATAGGCTTCATTTTGTACGGTTGGATCGTCGTTTTGAGCCTCCAATCTCATATCCTCTTTGCTAGTGTCCTCTCTTGGGTTTTGTTGATTTCCACCAATTGGGTGATGAAATTTGGAGATTTGGCCAAGCTTGTTGATGCTTGATGATGTTGTATGCCTCTAGCTTTGTCTAGGGAAGATTGTACCCACTTGTTATTGTTGATAGTGGAAGTTTCTAGCTCCCGTGGTTTTTTCCCCGTTTTGGGGTTTTCCACGTAAATCTGGTGTTCTTTGTGCTTGGTTATTTTATCTTCTGTTTGTGTCTGATTGTTGGTTTGGGTTGCTTGAGTTTGGCTCTCTGGTTTACAGTTCTTGTCTATCCCGATTCGTGTGTGTAAAAGGGGTGTGTCTGACGTCCCCTTGCTTCCCGGGCACAACACTAATCGAGTTAAGTATAAACATATTTGTAATATCAATTTAAACAGATTGACTCGAGCATGAGCTTGAATAATTTGAATTTTATAGAATTTACAATAATTCTCCTAGGTTACTATGCTATGAGCAGACTAGCTCGAACTCGGTTCAATTTCGTTCATGTACTAAACGAGGAGAGTATGAGCATGCACATTTTTTTAACTGAATGTTATCGATTAATGGTCAATTCATTGGCTCGAATAAACCCTACTTTTAGCTAGGGCGATGGATATGGGAAATGAGAATGAAACGGGAGAAAAAAAGACCACCTAGGTTTTGTATGTATGTCGAGAGATTGAAGAGACTAAAGAGTCTCACATTGAAAATATAAACAAATAAGCCTTAATATATAAGTTAGTGGACTACTTCTATTGTGAATTGGTTTAGGATGAGTTCTAACCTAAAACTAATTCACAATAGATCAGCTTCGAAAAGCTATTCATATAAATTTTGGGCCTCTGTTTTTGTTATAGAACTAACTTAAAGGATTGGTCCAAAATCAAAGTTGATCTACCTCGGCTGCTTCTAGAAGAAGGAAGTTCAAATTAGCTCCAGAGATCTCCCAAATATCCAAGTGGTTACAAGATTTTGAAGATCTTCTACCAGCCCCTCCATCATTCTATCTCGGAAAGAAGTTTTTGAACGTTGATTCAAACGGCTTAATTGGAGAAGCATCGAAGGTTAAGCGCAGCACGACTATATATAGATTGATGGATGCCATGGAAATATAAGCTTTTCTCACTGATCTCCAAAGCGACCACTGCATTCTATCTCCAATGTCTCAGGGCTTTTTATTTCTTCGTTTTATCTTCAAGTTGTGAGAGGTTTCTTTGAGCGTTATTGTACCAGTCATAAGTGTTATACAAGAGTATACATCTATTCAAACGTATTCACTATGCTGTTATTTCACGAGAGTTTGGGTTGACTAGATATAGAAGCGGGTGAGGCTTTTAGTTGATAGAAGAGAGGCAGTTCCTCTAGGTTGTATTTAGGATCTATAAGGAGTGAAATAATAGTGCTTTTGAATCCTATGCGGGGACGTAGGCCATGTTCATGCTGAACCTCGTTAACATATCATGTGTTCTTACATTACCTTTTATTATCACAAAGATCTATCTTTCCTTGTAATCTAAGATAGAATCTTTATCTTGTATAGAAAGTATATCTCTAAGGAGGAAAGTGTGGCATCTTGTATCTATATATTCACATCATATCAATGAGAATCAGTAGGGGGTCGTGGCTCGGGTAGCTCCGGTGGTCGCGGCCGTGGTCGAGGTCGTCCTCAATGTCAGATCTGTGGCAAATTGGGTCACGAGGCCCTCAACTGCTACAACAGGAACAATCACACCGAGTTCCCTGCCACCCGTAGCAATCCGAATCAGTCTCCGCAACAAGGTCTTCCGTCCCGGTCAGCCAACACCGTCTCTCGTTCCTCCTTTGTCGATCCATCTTGGTATTTTGACTCCGGAGCCACGGATCATGTGACTCATGACTTCCACAAGATGAATGTCAGTGACGAGTATCACGGTGAGGACAAGCTCCAAGTCGGGAACGGTAACCATCTCTCTATTTCTCATACTGGACATGCTATTCTTCCCTCCCATCCTACCCCATTACAACTTAAGTCCATATTATTTGTTCTCCAAATAACCAAAAATTTGCTCAGTATCTCCAAACTTACCAAAGATAATAATGTGTGTGTCTTATTCCGTCCTCACGACTGTTTTGTTAAGACATTGCAGGGCCAAACTCTACTCCACGGGGTCGTTGATCATGGCCTATATCGCCTCTCCAGTCCGGCCTCCTCACAGCTCAGCCCACCCACATCCATCGTTCACCTCAGCGCTCGCACATCGCTTGAAGGATGGCATCGCCGTCTTGCTCATCCCCATCCATCCATTCTTCGTCGTTTAGTGTCCACTTTTAAATTACCTATCAATTCGAATAAGCTTCCCAGTGTTTGTGAAGCGTGTCAGTTAGGAAAGAGTCATCGTTTTCATTTATCTCATGTTCATCAACATTCACAAAAACCTTTTGATTTAGTATATTCGGATGTTTGGGGCCCCTCGCCTATGTTGTCATTGTCTGGCTCTCGCTATTTTGTCCTTTTCATTGATGATGCTACACATTTCATATGGATCTACTTTCTCTCCCACAAATCGCAGGTCTATGACACCTTTGTAAAATTTCACACCATCATCCAAACTCAATTTGAGACCTCCATTAAAAGTGTTCAGTCCGATTGGGGTGGTGAGTACCGCCCCTTAACTGCCTTCTTCGCAAATCATGGCATTCTTCATAGAGTTTCATGTCCTCACACCCCTGAACAGAATGGTGCCACAGAGAGACGTAATCGAATTATCGTCGAAAAGGGCCTTGCCCTGCTCGCTCAGGCTCAGCTTCCTGTCAATTTTTGGGAGGAAGCTTTCCACACAACCACCTACATTCACAATCGCACCATCACACCCACCCTCGCATTCGAGTCCCCATTTCAGAAACTCTTCTGCCGAGTTTTTGATTATGACTTCCTTCGAAGCTTTGGATGTCTGTTTTACCCCTTTCTTCGGCCCTATACCAACTCCAACCTTGACTTTCAGTCTCTCCCATGCCTTTTCCTAGGCTTCAGTCCCAAGCACAAAGGCTATAAGTGCTATCATATTCCCACGGCCAGAATGTATGTTGCGAGACACGTGGTGTTCGACGAAGACGTATATCCCTATCCCCGGTTCTCCTCCACCTCGCCATCACCATCCATCCCCCTCCCTCTTCCGGACACCACCCAGCTGTTGTCCCTAGCTGCTGACCCCAGTCAGTCTGCCTCCCCTCCCCCTACGCATCCCTCGCCTTCCACACCGCCCTCACCTTCGCCTTCTGTTGGCGACTCCCAAGTGCACATGCCCACTCCCACTGCCACACCCGACAGTACCCCCTCCTTCGCCTCCACCAGTCCCTCCCCTTCGCCCCCATCTTCCCGTCTTAACCCAGCACCATGATATTATCGTCCTAGTGACAATTCCATTCACCCCATGACCACCCGTGCCCAATCACATAAGCTCCGTCCCAAGGCTCTAGCAGTCACCTCTACCACCCACATTCCTGAACCACAGACCTTCCGTCAGGCTGCTACTGACCCTAGCTGGCAATCCGCCATGCAGGAAGAATATCATGCCCTTATCAGAAATAACACATGGTCACTTGTTCCCCGTCCCTTGGCTACTAATATTGTTGGTTGCAAATGGGTTTACAGGCTGAAAGAGAATGCAGATGGTTCTATCCAGCGCTACAAGGCCCGCTTGGTTGCCAAAGGTTTTCATCAAGAAAAGGGAGTGGACTACCTTCATACATTCAGCCCGGTGGTTAAACCCACCACCATCTGTTTGGTCCTCTCTCTCGCTCTCAGCAGAAATTGGGCTATTCGACAACTCGACGTCAACAATGCCTTTCTGAACGGTGATCTGAAGGAGATTGTCTACATGGACCAACCACCTGGCTTCACTGACCCTAGTCGGCCTTCTCATGTATGTCGTCTTCACAAGGCGCTCTATGGTCTCAAGCAAGCTCCCAGGGCCTCGTTCACCAAGCTCAAGGAGTTTCTGCTCGCTCAACGGTTCCAGGCCTGCACGTCTGACACATCTCTGTTTGTCTACCACACCTCTCATGCCACTATGTATGTTCTTGCATATGTCGATGACCTTATTGTTACAGGTAGCAGCCCTACCCTCCTTGAGGAGTTCACACGAACAATGCACCGTGCGTTCTTCTTAAAAGACCTCGGCCCGCTGCACTTCTTCCTAGGCGTTGAGGTGCTTTGCCTAGCCTCTGGGCTCCACCTCAGCTAGAGCAAGTATATTGGTGACATTCTACGCTGAGCCAAACTACTTCAAACGGGAGACCCTTTTGTTGATCCCCGTCTCTATCGTCAGACTGTTGGTGCTCTTCAGTATGTCACCATCACCAGACCTGAGATCACCTATGCTGTCAATCGTGTCTGTCAGTTCATGCATTCTCC
Source organism: Persicaria tinctoria (assembly GCA_037127255.1). Taxonomy (NCBI): domain Eukaryota; kingdom Viridiplantae; phylum Streptophyta; class Magnoliopsida; order Caryophyllales; family Polygonaceae; genus Persicaria; species Persicaria tinctoria. The sequence goes on along the minus strand of JBANSL010000002.1, from coordinate 25,325,199 downwards.
TACATACACCCACTAGCAGGCTGTCAAACGCATTCTGTGCTACCTAAAGGGGACTCCCAATCATGGTCTCCTTCTTCAGCCAGCCACGACCTAGTCTCTTGTGGCCTATGCCAATGCCGGTTGGGCATCCGATCCCGGTGACTACCGCTCTCAGTATGGGTTTGCCATCTTCCATGGTCCGAACCTCATCAGTTGGACGTCTCGCAAGCAGAAGGTGGTCGCCCGCTCTAGCACTGAGGCTGAGTTTCGTGCCTTAGCCTACACCGCTGTTGAACTCATTTGGGTGCGCCATCTCCTCCATGAGCTACACTCACGGGCTCCCACTCCTGTCCTACTCTGTGAAAACATAGGTGCTACCTTCATGACCCAAAATCCGGTTGTCGGCACTCGCTCCAAGCATATTGGCATTGATTATTTCTTTGTTCGCGAACAGGTGGATCGGCGGCAGCTATCTGTTCGTCATGTTTCCACTGCTGCGCAGTATGCTGACATTTTTACGAAGGCTCTAGGGCCTACTCGCTTTGCTCATCTGCGGCACAAGCGTCAAGTCCGAGAGCGCCCTTGAGCTTGCCGGGGGGTATTATCTCAAAGATATCTTTCCTTGTAATCTAAGATAGAATCTTTATCTTGTATAGAAAGTATATCTCTAAGGAGGAAAGTGTGGCATCTTGTATCTATATATTCACATCATATCAATGAGAATCATACGGTTGAAATCCCTAATTCCTCTCTCTCTCATACCTTTTGTTGTTTATTTTTTGCATATTTACTTTTGAGTTTCGCAAGGGTCTTAACCAGTAACATTACCTATTGTTGTTTATTTTTTTCATATTTGCTTTTGAGTTTCGCAAGGGTCTTAATCAATTCGTGGAGAATTGACACAACCTGAAGTTCAATTACAAGACCATATTTCAAGGTCTTGATATTATAACTTCGAAAATTTGTCATACTCTATTCAACCCCTCTAGAGTATATGTTATTACATTATTTTACCTACTGCGACTCTTCATGTCCCAACATAAACATCCAATCCAAGACATTCCAAACATGCATAATATATTAATTATAGGGAAAATTATACGTACGGACCTGGTGAGGCTGAAACTCATTCAAGCAAATGGCGCAATCTAGTTCTCTATCCATAAGGCCGTGGAGTTTGTTAACCTCCTCGTACAAGTAGGTGGGAAAAGCATCGATAACCTCCCGGCTAAGCCCCTGAGGCCCCCGGCCTCCTACACCGCCACCTCCTCCTCCTCCTCCTCCTCCTCCGTTGAGATTGATTCCGAAACAGGCGGCAAGCTGCCTGCGAAGGGCGACCAAGAGGAGGCCTGAGAAGAAGAAGGCCCCCACCCCCACAAATAGGATAATGGAAACGCTTGGGCTGGTGTCGGTGGCCGACGTGTCGATGCTGCTGCCACCGCCGTCGTTTTGCGGTTGTGCCGCAGATATACACCGCCCGCATTGGAAGAGGAGGAGGAGGCGCACCAACTGGAAGAGGATCACCATGTTTGCAGCTTAACTTCAATTCCAATATTTGAGGCTTCCATGATCAATGGAGCTTAATTATTAGGTTGGAGGTTGGTTGTGTTAGCTAGCTAGTGTATCATTTATTTTTAATTAATTATTTAGTTTAATATTTATGGACTAATGATTGAGATTTGAACCTAGATGATTTAATTTATATTCAAAATATTAAATAATAGCTAGAATTACAAAGTAACATAGAATCCACAATTTCTATCCCATTTCTTTTAAATTGTTTCTATTGGTTTTATGACAGAACCTTATGATCAGTCTTGTATACAGGATTGGTTTAACACGTACAATCAAATATGTGAACCCAATGTTATATCGGTCTATCAGGGTATATAATGCACATAGCTCAAATATCCTAGCTCACTTAGCTTGCATCTTTTGGTTGTAATAAGACTGCTTGCATTTCATTCTATATAAGCTGGCCTCATTCACTGATTTCTATAGGGTTTTGGGAAATGGTGAATAGCAGCAAGGCTGTTGGCCGCCTTTGAACATTTCCATTTTGATCAATGAAACAGTGATGATGATTAATTCACTGGTTTAAGCTGCATTTCAATTTGGTTGTAATAAGACAACTTGCATCTTTTGTCTGCTTGTGATCGTCTAATCATGAGGGAGGATTTCATTCTATATAAGCTGGCCTCATTCACTGATTTCTATAGGGTTTTGGGAAATGGTGAATAGCAGCAAGGCTGTTGGCCGCCTTTGAACATTTCCATTTTGATCAATGAAACAGTGATGATGATTCACTGGTTTTAGTATTTTCTTCCTCTTGTCTTACCTTATTCACTGCATTGTGCACTATAAATTTTGCTCACTTAATCACATTATTCACAATAATTAGGCTTGATTTTCAACAATTAAGATGACCCGAAAAAATATCTAATAAAATTAAATGTAATCCGATCTAACCCATTTAATATCAAACCCGAACAAACTCATCAAAATTTCAACCCGAGCTGATCCAATGCAATCACATACGATAGGCGACATTGACCCAATATTCCAACATTTTCCAAACCCAAATAGACGTTACTTAGCTCGAACCTGACCAACCTAGTTGCCACCTCTGACATATATTTGTGTAACAAATTCTCTTAACTGATCAAGAGATATGTATCGATGTGCCTGCTGATCACTATAGTGCTCAAGTACATGCCGCCCGCTCCATCCGTTAATAATACTCCGTATTATATACTACGAGCTAGCATATAATACTAATTAAGTTAGTTTTGATATATATATATATATATATATATATATATATATATATATATATATATATATATATATATATATATATATATATATATATATTGTGTATCATGTGAACACATCTGAGTCGTTAATTAGATAAAATGGATGGAGAAGATTAAAAGGCAATTTTAGCTTTTTTTTATTAAAAATCAGTGGGGCCCACGTTTTTTTCTAGCCCACTCGCTGAATTGGGAGCGTGTGTGATGCACTCTCTTGACATTATTCGATGGTATATCTGGATTATTCGATGGTATATATAGATTATTCGATTGTATGGACAAATTATGCAATGGTATTGACGGATTATGCGATGGTATCTGGATTTTTCTTGTGTTAACCTTTACAAATGGTTGATTATTCAGTTGTTTTTTAATGATTAATGATTATTCGGTGGTATATGAATAATTATTCGCTCGTATCGACAGATTATGCGATGGTATCTGGAATTTTTTGGTAGCCTTTAAAAACTATTCGATGATATTGCTAGATTATTCGATAGTATCACATAATTATTCGATGGTATCGGTGCATTTTTTCATTCATAATAAAAAAACTCATCTCATTAAGCACAAAATCGATCCATACAAATGAATAATTTGGCTTTTCCCCCGAATAACTCTGATTGAAGAATGACAGGTTCAAACTTACCTTCAATTAAATAACCATCATCCAACAATATCAAACAATCAATTTCACCACAAAATAATGGCCAAAATTACCAATTTTGGTTCAGACCCGTACAAGCCCTAATTTCTATCGCTGAGTCTCCTCCACCGACTATGGCGACCACGGAAAGACTCCTTCGCAATCTGGAAAAAATTGAAACAGGGACGATCCGAGAAACAGGGACGGTCCGAAGATCATATACTTGGAGACATGCCAAATGGTGCACGAACTGATGAAGCGGCAGAATTGCAAAGAATTGAAGCTTCCATTGCTATCAAAGAATGTACAAGACACCCAAGGGACAGAATTTCGGAACAGGGGAAGAACAACGGGAGGAAACCTGCTAAAGAAAACGCCACTACTGTCTAGATCTAACGACATCGCCACCATCTCGCCTCCACTATCTTCCTCACCGGCGCCATCGTGCCTCCGTCCCTCCATCCCTCCGTCATCGCTGCCATCTTCAAACCACCCCAATCGATCATTCATCCCTCTGAATCGCCGGCCTTCAACTCGACTTCACATCGCCAGAGTCGCCTCCACGCCTTCGCCACGCTTCACGACGGCCTTCAACTCGACTTCCCATCGCCGGAGTCGCATCCTCGCCTTTACCTTGCCTCGGCGCCGAATTGCCCTCGTCGCCTTCGCAATCGTTGCTCGCCGCTTTCGTAACGCCGCCGTCCTCGCCAAGATCGCTGCTCCTTCGATCTCTTTCTCTTTCCTTTATAGCAGAATGGCACAATTGTGGATTAGGGTTGGAGTGGGTGGTTACACGCGCGTATTATAGCAGTGATGTTGTTTTTATTTTATTTTAATTTTCAATTAATTAATATTAAGAAATAATCTCAGCCATCCAATTTCTCTAAATCAATGGATATGATGTGTTCACATGATACATGTTAAGCCTTGAGTACATATGATCTATCATATATATATATATATATATATATATATATATATATATATATATATATATATATATATATATATATATATATATATATATATATATATATATATATATATATATAGGTAAAGGTTCAAATGAAAATGGGGCTTAAAATGAAAATTTGGCTTAAAGTGAAAATGGGCTTAATTTGGGATGGGTCGCGGATCCGAATTAATGAGCTGGCCCAAATTATTTGTTCTACCGTTAATTCGCGTCCAAATCATCGAGACCTGCAACAAGCGTTTTTACAAACCTCTTCGGCCTTCCTTCATGGCATCTCAGATCCCCTTCCCTCCCAGATCCCCTTCCTCCTCTATTCTTTCTGTATCTGCGCCCGAGCTTTCCCGTCGGCCTCTTCTCCCCCTTCTCTCATTACCGTCTCCTTGCCGCTCGTGACCTCCAGTCCGGGATGAAGAGGAAGCAGAGGAGTATGCAACGAAGACGCCGCTTCCTGGCGATCGGATCTAGGGATATCGATCCCGGAGTCTGACCCTCGCCCTGCGATTGGCGATTGTAAAGAGATTAAATCAATTTCAGATAAGTGAATTTCTACTGAATTTCTAATTTACCAATTGCGTTTTTATTTCACATGGTGGATTGTAGATCTTGTTGGAGTGTTCACATTGATGTTTTGTGCCTTAATTTGTTTTTAAGTGATGATTTGAGTTCAACAGCATATAGTTCTATGCACTGTAAGGGTTTAGCTGTGGCGACGTTCTCTTCTGAGGATGCTGATGCCATGAGTGACGCCAAGGATGTAGATGTTTAGGCTATTGTTGAATTTGTTAAGGCACCTGATATGTTCCAGGTATTTCATGTTCTGAACTTCTAGACTGTCTGAATTTGTTGAACTAAAATAGGTCAAGACATAACCTTTACTCTAGAAAGTGTCATGTGTAGGGATTTTGAAGAGTATGGATTAGTTTAATTGAAGCATATGTTGCCTGTTTCTTTGCTGGGGGGTAGAGAATTGCTGGAAAACATTATGAGAGCTTTTAAATGTTCATACATTGTTTGTTTTCGAAATTTGCAAATAGGAGAGTTATTAAGAATCATATAACCCCTGGGAATGCTCCTTACATATTCAAGTTAGGCTTGGGGAGCATCATTGAGCCCTGATTGTTTTTCATCTGAATTTTCTCCGTAGGAGGCACTTGTTTGGTGCATAGAGATAATATAATATTGTATATAATAACGTTTCTTTTATAAGTCCCCTATTGAAATTTTGATAAGAAAATTGCTCATGTTTGCTGTATTACTATCATCGTTCAACTGAATCCGCATCTGTATCAAAACTGGCAATGAAATTGTTCATTTGAGTCGTCTTGCTCGATTTTCTGTATATATCTCTTGATTAGTTGTGGTTTGTGCGCGTGAAGGATTTAATTTGGATGCTATTGAGGAATTCATACACCAGCAAATTGGTGATCTACCAAAAAAGTAAACTTTTGGCCTGTAAAATCTCACTAGCATCAAATTCGTGTATTCATCCTCCTATGGCTTGTTTTTCGCATCTGCTTTAATGCTGAAAATTCTCTTCTTGTAGCAGTCCATATTTTCTATTATGTCATCAAGATCAGACCAAATAGAAGCTGCAATGGTTGACACATAAATGACAGCTATATTGAAGGAAAAAATAGTTCAAATATTCTCGGTTATGAAGGTACTTGTGTAACTAAACACACTTGGATATTTTTGTGACATTTTAGTTTGATTACCCTGCTAATTTTGCATATAACTTACTGCATTGCGACATTATAGGTAGTTGTTTGGTTATAACCTCCCATCGTTAACTAACTTACTGAATTATGGCATTGTCACTTTGATCCACCAATACAACAAATCTCAAAAACATTCATCCTTTAACTTTACATTTGATAGGGGTGCAATAAGCACTTGCAGTCCATATTCCCTATTGTTACTGTGCTTCCTGTATAGCCTGCCTTTAAGACATTTCTGGCCATGAAGAAAATCAGTTAATCTGTGGCTCAAAGATTATGTGTACTGTTCTTGATGGTCTAACCTACTCTCTGGTACAGCAGATTCAAAAAAGTTAAAAGTAAGGCCAGAAGCACAAGAGGCCCATAAAACCAAGTCAAAGCTGGAGGAAACTCGAGAATCACTGCACACCAGCTTGTTGTCATGCTTTGGTTTAAACTCAACTTCATAATCTAAATTTGAGAAACTTGCATTTTCTGGATATGAGGTTTAAACTCAACTTGCATTTTTTCCAATTGATTTAAACTCAACTTAAATAAAAACCCAACTTGCATTTTTTCGGTTTCAATGAAAACTTAACTTGCAATTTTTTCCAATGAAAGTAAATTCTAAGGCATGAGGAAGGGATACTTAAATAAAAACTGCAAGCTGTCAAACTTCAAGTTTGCTGCTATGAAGCTGTAAGAAAATGAAAAGCTGTAAGAAATTAGAAGTACAATTTGCTGCTGCTATATTTAAACAAATGAAGCTGTAAAAAACAGAAAGTTGTAAAAAAAAACAATTTGTTGTTGCTTTGCTGCTATGAGGCTCATAGGTTTGAGGTTTGAGCTACCCCTGATCTAGTGCAGTTGAATTGATGTGATATGCTTATTTTCTTTTCTTTCTTTCTTTTTTCTTATTATCAGTATACTTATTTTAAGATGATAAGGGAAACTAGTTATTTTTTCAACTAATATTGTAGTAGTTTGTTGTTTCTTGCTCTTTGACAATTTTGAGATGAAGTAAAATTTAGTCAATCTGAATTTTTTTAAATCATTTTTTCCAATTTTTGTTGTTAGTTGCTGTATTTTATTAGTTTTTTTTTGTTATTTGTACTATATCCTTGTGATGAAATGCTCGAAATGAGGACTTACATTCTCGATGAATATTCTTGGATTGTCTTAATAGAATTCCTTTGGCAAGCTATCCTACCGAATGTATTGCTCACTGATTATTCATTCTGTTTGGCTTCTACTAATTGAGGTTAGATTGCACAATTGGTATCTAAAAGTGCACTAATATGTCTTATTTATGCACTTAATAGAGTTCAGGTTGCACAATTGGTATCTAAAATTACATTAATATAACACGATGTGTCGTTAAAAGCCTATTAGCTCAAAATGGTAGAGCAATGTGCCCACGCACAAAGATGCGGGTTCAAATCCCGCATAGGCTATTTATGATTGTCTTGCTTTTGTTCTCGTTCATGAATAAGATTATAACGTGCATAAATAAGATGATAAAGTGCACAAATAAAATGATAAAGTGTAAAAATAAAATCATGAAGTGCACGAATAAGATTATGGAGTGCACAATATAGATTATAAAGTGCAAGAATAAAATGATAAAGTGTATAAATAAGCATATAAAGTAATGAAGTGTATGAATAATAATATGAAGTGCATAAATAAGATTATGAAGTGCACAATTAAGATTATAAAGTGCATAAATAAAATGATAAAGTGCGTGAATAAAATGATAAAATGCATAAATAAGCATATAAATGAATGAAGTGTATGAATAATAATATGAAGGACATAAATAAGATTATGAAGTGCACAATTAAGATTATAAAGTGCATAAATAAAATGATAAAGTGTGTGAATAAAATGATAAAGTGCATAAATAAGCAAATAAAATAATGAAGTGTATGAATAATAATATGAAGTGTATAAATAACATTATGAAGTGCACAATTAAAATTATAAAGTGCATAAATAAAATGATAAAGTGCGTGAATAAAATTCTGAAGTGCACAATGAAGATTATAAATTGCATAAATAAAATGATAAAGTGCAACAATAAAATGATAAAGTGTATGAATAATAATATGAAGTGCATGAATAAGATAATGAAGTGCACAATTAAGATGATAAAGTGCATAAATAAAATGATAAAGTGCAAGAATAAAATGATGAAGTGCGTGAATAAAATTATGAAATGCACAATTAAGATTATAAAGTGCATAAATAAAATGATAAAGTGCAAGAATAAGATTATGAAGTGCACAATTAAGATTATGAATTGTACTTTTATCAGAAAATAATACAAACTATTAAAATTACGCAATTTAGCCTATGTATGAGTCGAACCCACATCTTTGCGCATAAGCACATTGCTCTACCATTGAGCTAAAAGGCTTATACGTTTCAAGAACAATGAAAACAAAGGCAGCTTAAATTGCAATTTTGTTAAAAAGTTTTAAAGATAAGTGTTAAAAATGCAATAATCCAACAATTTACAAACATCTAACTGCACTACAATAATCTTAAAGCCTATTAGCAGCTACAATCAAAGAACTTGAAGAATCCCCTAAATCTTGTGAAAGTATAAACACTGTTAGCGACTACAATTCAATTTTACAAATGAAAGTAAATCAAATCCCCAAAAGTTAAACAAAGAGGCAATTAGGGCAAGTCAAGATTATTGATCTGTTTTTTCCCTCAATTCCTGAGAAATTTGAAAGGATAAAAATCTGATAGCAACAATCAGATAGCATGAGTCTGCTAACAGCCCACTAAAAGCATCACCAAGAATCTGAGGGTTACTGCGGGAATTGCAATAAGGCTCTAAACTTTAGCATCAGGTACACAATAAATCACATGAGACATTCTTGAAACTTGGCATGAAGGGGACAAATCAACATATTTCAACTACTGAGTAAAATAAATCAACAGCTGATGCAAGGCCTATGGCTATTTCATCAACTTTGGCTAATGTAAAATCAGAAATCTGAGACACCAAAAACACTGGGGAAATGATAATACATCAATAGCATAACTTTTATTTAAAGATTAACATCATAACAAAGGTGTAACCTCAAAGCATTTTGTCATAACTAGTCATCATCCAAAGTGCTGATGCTTTATTGATGAGCTCTCATCTATGTTAAACTGTATTGATGAGCTCTCATCTATGTGAAACTGGTTCTTCTGAATGTTGTATTCGGCAAAGGTACGCCCATGCTCCAGCTCCTTACTCGCAAAGATCAACATCTGTTGGTCTAGCGGGATGCTCTCCTTGTCCTTGCTTGATGCATCATCCAAAGTGCAGATTCAGTTCATGGAATTGTCTGACATTTTTGCCTAATTTTAGCACGAGCAAGCAAAATTGCAAAGAATAAATCACCTTAAACCCTTAAATTATTGATGATTTAATAAGAAATTGAGGAATTTATTGATGATTTAATAAGAAATTGAGGAATTAAGAGGGAGGGAGACAATACTTGCAAAGTGCATTTATAAGATAATATAGTGCATTTTTAAGATAATATAGTGCATAAAACACTGCTTACCCATGAAAGGCTAGAGCATTTCAAATTATAAAGTGGTTCTAGGAATTCTTAACAATAGATATCAAATCTGTCTAACCGTTTTCTAGGATGTTGTATCTTTACTTGATGTGAGGGCAAGGACAAAATCTTAAGGTAAGAAGTGTTTGATAACATGCTACAAAGCATAGATAACCTGGCAAAATAATGATATTCTTAATAAATGTCAAGAATTGAGGATTGATGTTCAAAAGTGAACACATATTAGTCGTAAATTGCACTCAGGTTCGAAAGAAACATGCAAGAAAGCAATGAAGTTATAACTAGTTTTTCCTTATTACAAATTAATATAGAATAAAATAATCTATCTGGCGTTCACATTATAACCAACAGTAAACACAAGCACAAGCAACAAACCTGCACGACAAACACAAAATCAAATGCCAACTTCCTTATCGAGCTTGCTATTGAAATTGTATCTCTACCAGAAGCAACTACCATCAGTGGTTCATTCCTATGTACACGAGTGTTAGATGTATTATTCATGCACTTTCGTATCTTATTCATGCACTTTATTATCTTATTAATGCACTTTACATATTGAGTGCTAGATGTATTATTTATGCACTTTATAATAGTTGGTTAATGTTTTCCAGTGCATGTAGATGGGAATTACCATATCATTTCCCAGAAAAAGAATAGAAAATCACAAAGCAATTATGTACCTTAAGTGTTGAGTCCTTACTTCCACTTAAGAGTACCCTACTAGTATCATACCAACTGCAATAAAATAAATACATTTGTTTTAAAAAAGGAGGTTGAGTCTATTTGGATTATGCAGAAGATATGAAATAGGTTAAAATTATAGGCACACTAGGACCTTATCTCATATACATGCCCAACATGGCCTTGAAAAGCAACAGTAAACTTTCTTGTAATGGCATTCCACACCTTGGCAGACTTGTCAAATGAAGCACTTTCTATCCACTGACCATCGGGAGAAAAGTAAACATGGTTTACAAGCTATTTACAGTTCAGATTAGCTCACTGAATTGCCCTCAAGAACATGAAGAACAAGAAATTTAGTTAACTGAAAGCGGGAAAGCATAAAAGGGATAACATGTTCTCTTCTAGAGTCCTTGAAGTACATAAATTTTTAGTTCGGATTAGCTCATTGAATTGCCCTCAAGAACATGAAAAACAAGAAATTTAGTTAACGGAAAGCGACAAAGTATAAAAGGGATAACATGTTCTCTTCTAAAGTCCTTGAAGTATAGAAATTTTCCGTCTGATCAAGTTCATGAGTTACATGCTAAATCTATATCAGCATCGAAGAAGTCTATTATTACAGATTTCATTAGATTTAATCTTCAATTTATGACTGCAGATTAAAACCTACTGTAAAACAGAAACATTCGCTTGGAATCAGCATAAGCCATCTATTTCCGATTTTGGTAATCTCCAAGAGTTGATTGAAAGGCAGTATTTTGACAAGAACTCAGTTGATTCCATGTGACACAATGAGGCACTTACATCTCTGCTGGTGTTTAAGGTTTGCACAAATTCGCATCAAAACAGAATCGCATAAGTGAAATTAATCACAGAAAGGATCAAATTTGCTCCGAAATCCCCAAATTAAATGATGAAATTGGACTGAATCAAGTGAAGAATCGAATAGGATAGGGGAGGGGGACAGAGAGAGTTACCTGTGAAGTGACATGTCTCTGAGAAGCAAAAGGACTGCGATGGGCGTCATTACAGAAGTACCCATCCTTCGGGTTCAGGACAACCTCCATTGGTCCATCATCGTCCTCAACCTTCGATAATCTCCTCCTCCTTCATCGTCTGTAAATAGGTGGAAGGCGAAGAACAGATCGAATAGAGAGATTGACGAAGATTGGGCCTGATGGACGGAGATTGAACGAGATTGGGAAGAGAAAGGGAGAAGGAAGACAGACCTGCGTCCGGCGGTGGTCAGAGAGCCTGGTGGCGGCGGCCGTCGAAGAGCCTGGTCGGACGAGATCGAAGCCGGAGTCTAGGTCGCCGGCGCGGATGAGAGACGGCCTGGCAGGAGAGCGTTTTAGGGCAGGCGAGAGGAGGGAGAGGAAGAACTGATCGAAGAATGGATTTTTTGGGGCCGGTCCGCTTCTTTTCTTTTTTTTTTCTTTTTTCCGGTTCACACCGGTTCAGTTGTTTTTTTTTAAAAAAAAACCGGAACGCGCGTGTTTTAGACCCATTTTCACTTTAAGCAAAATTTTCATCTTAAACCCCTTTTTCACTTTAACCTCACCCTATATATATATATTCATTTGTATTTTGTAAAATGATTACTGAACAGAGATATGATTTATTGGTTCATGGAAGGCATGCCCATAACTAGATAATAGATCGAATTTCAGGCGAACTTATAATATTACTATAGTCGTATAAATGTCAACATGTTTTTGTATGATTGCTTTACTTTTGAACAATAAAGAAATGTCAATTGGGCATGTCATTTCTCATTTGAGAATAAAGTAATTTATTTTAACTTTTTTTAAAAATTATCTTTAATCCATATTCTAGGTAGGTACATTTGATTAATTAGATACCCATATATGTTAAGAGTGGAGGTCATTTTTCTTTGGTTGAGTTGCTTGCATTTTCTATCACAAAGTTTGCAATTGAGAATATTAATTAATAACCTTGCTAATATGTAACTGACACTCCAAATTTTCTATCCCTCACTCAGATTTGGATCTCATGAATTTGATCATCAAATTCATGGACAGAGTTGGACAAATCTCAACCATTAAAAAAAACCAACGGTTAGATTTGACTCCTCCTTCACCCCTCACCCCCACCCCCACCTAGACACGATCAGGGTCGACCCGGACCCGACAGGTTTTGACCCGACGGGAACCCGAAGGGTCGACGACACGGCGGGTTAGGATCGACAAGGGTTAGGGTCGAGGCGGGTCAAGGGTTAGGGTTAGAGTCATGCTGATTTTGACTCGCGGACCCGGCGGGTCGAACCCGAAGGGTCGATCCGTAGGGTCAACCCGCCGGGTCATCTATTTTTTTTCAAAAAATCGAGGTGAAGAGGAAGAGAAATTAAACATTATAGAATGACGGAGCCATCTAGATAGATCCCAATTTTCTACTCTGTAGGCAATCACTCGTCAAATATTCGCCACTCCTTGCTCAACTCTAGCGGTGGAGCAACATACGTTTTAGCCAATGTGGTAAAATATTAAGCGAGAAGAGATCAAGACTCTTGCCCGAGACTCTAGGTCAAGTTTGCCTAAACAATTGGAAGATGGAGGAGATGCGAATTCAAAATAATGACCACTTAATCGAGTCAAACTCAAATGAAGAACTCGACGATGACACAATCGTCAAGAGCTTAGATGCAAAGCAAGGAGAAGAGTCCTAGCATGGGATAAGGTAAGTAGGGATCAGAACAAATTAAATGACATGCTATGACCTGACGGGTCAAAGGGTCGACCCGTGACCTAGCGGTTCACGACAACCCGTTGACCCGTGGCTTGGAAGAGTGAGGGTTAGGGTCAGGGATATCCTGACCCTTGACCTGGTGGGTCGGACCCGTCGACCTGACGGGTCCGACCCGTGCACATGTCTACCCACACCCCCACTCTTTTTCTTTTAATTTTTTTTTTGTCAGTGTAAAACATAAATTCACCCATGAATTTGATGGCCAAATTCAACCAACTCGGATTTGGGTCCCTACTTTTTTTTTATTAGGTAAAAATTCGAGTTCATACAGGCCTGAAACTCGAGAGATCGATAAATCAGCAGACGGCATACCGTCAAACATACAACAAATACATAAACGGTGCAAAAGAACAGGCTCTACAACAACGAATGATAAAACACAACAAACATAAAGCTAGCAAGTCGGGGACGTAGACTACGGACGAAGTCAAGCACCATCATGAAATGACACCGTTGGCCGGCGATACATCAGGCATCCTTGTGGGCAGTGAAGACGAACCTCCAAGGAATCTATCCATACACGGAGTCGCCCCGTACACACCACCACGATCCCAACCGATCCCGAATCCGACTGCCAGAACCCCGACAAAGCCAAAGACTGCCACGTCAAACCAAACGAAGTCGAAAACAGCCCGAACAGAAAGCACCCAGAAATTCAAGTCTTGATAGACGATTCTAAGCAGAAGCAGTTTCAACGGGTTTCTATCTCATTAATCAGAGCCCACACACAGGTATTGACTGCAATACACCTTATGAGGTATGGACTGGAAAGAATGCTGATTAACTCCAATCTGAGGGGTTTTCGGTGCACTGCTTATTATCATGTAGATGAGGGTAAGCTAGATCCAAAAGTTAAGAAGCGAGTCTTCATGGGCCATGGTATAGGTGTGAAAGGGTACATGATCTGGTGTGACAACAAGATTATACTTAGAAGAAGTGTAGTGATACGGGGTTAGCCATAGGATGGCCCGATCTTCGACAATCAACACTCAAAGACAAGAACGGAAGCAAACGACTCAAGAATACCAAGACTATGCTCTATATCGGCCAAGACAAAACAAACGCAGCAACTTGGACTTGACAAAGTGACTCGAAATCGACTGAAAATAGAGGAACTTGACTCGATGCAAATAAGAACAATAAAGATACGAAATTGAAAGAACAAGACTGATAGAAGGGTGATTCGAACTAAGGTAGAACGAGATAAAGACCCTAGACCTCTTAAGAGGGTAGGAACCAAGTATCAACGACTACAAAGCCCGCCTCTACAACCTTACACAACCAAGCGGACAACTTGGAGGCACAAAGACATGACTTGTGATTACCAGGATCACCAAGCTCTCGCGATGTTGATGAATTCAAAGCAAACCAAGCAAGATCAATTACCAATTTGCAATCGATGAGCCACGCTACGAATCGATCGACTTTCTCTCATTGTGTTTCACACAAAGAAAATTTCATTCATTAAAAGAGGCGTCTGCGTTACAATGGAGAAAACTCTTCTTATAACCTAGGGGCTGATTTAAGATAAAAATAAGAAATAAAATAGAAATTAATTTAAATCCCTAAAATACTAAAAATAATTTAAGTAAATAAGGTCTCTAAAAATAGCAATAAAATAAAGTTCCAACACTTACCAAATTCCCGTCAAAACAGTGACAACTTCAAAGAATGTGAATTTCGGCCAAGCTCTAGGTCAAATCTGGAAAAACCTTCAACAGAAACGTTGTAGATCTCTTCGTCCTCGTTCCGACAAGGTATGGTACGCCTCAATCTGATTAATATTGACTCCGTACGACTCAATTTACCGAGACGTCGAAAAGCTGTCAAATGCTGAACGAATATAAAAAACGTCAAGCTTCCATATTTGGTCCTTCTCCCATGATTGAGCCTTCTTCTTCCTCTTGAGGATGACAACATTTTCACTAGCTCGAATCATAGGTCCATCCCCAAGTATAGGTGTGTCCGAGGGTGTCTTGGATGGTCCCGCATCATCCTCCCCTTTCTTGAAAAGGATTCGACCTCGAATCCAAGGTCGGATAAGATTCCGCAAAAGCATCCACACGAGCTCCTGGATCAAATACCTCATGCCCGTGGAAAATTCTCACAAGGCCGATTGTAGTAGGGGTTGACCACGTATGGATGGTTTTGATCTTGGCGTCGCCAACTTGTAGACCATTAGAGCTTTCTACAAAACCAAGAAAAGAAACTTGATTAGTGCACAATTCATATTGTATTTCATCTTCATAAGGTTCTAATTGAATATGCACTTTAACTTGTTCATTTATCTCTAAGTTTCCATCCAATGCTAGCAAGTTTTCTTCATTTTTCAAGGCTGGATTGTCAATCATATCAAGGCTAGTAATATTAGAACAAGTTTCACTATCAATGATCATATTACAAATTTTGCCTTTTTCTAAGCATTTAGAATGACACAAATTAATCTTCACTTTGATTATCATCACAAGGCATAGGTTGAACACTTAAAACTTTATGAACAATCAAAGAATCATCATGCTCATATTCAATGCAATCATCTTTAGAGGCAAGTAAACTAAGATCCTGATCATTATTAACATGCTCAACAGTTTCACCACTAGAATTTTCAGATCCATTTTTGCCTAGGTGATTAATCATGAAAGTCTTCTTATGTGGACAATCCTTCATAACATGTCCTCTACCTTGGCATATAAAGCAAGGAATATACACAGGTTTAAGAGTAGAAGTGTTAGGATTACTCCCTTTAGGGCCAGTAGATGCCCCAGAAGAATGTCGTGCCTCTACTGCCGTCAATCTTTCATTTATCCGTACCAATTTCTCATTCATGGCTTCCAACTGTTTGATCATCTCAGCTCGAGTAATCATGTTGTTGCCCTGGTTAGACATGGCAAATAAAGACAAACAAAGAACTATATGACAGTTAGTAAAAATATAAACAATCTCACAAGTGTTTCGTTCACACTCTTCTCTCTAATTGGTAAGACAAGCTTATTGGGGCAATCCGCTTTGGGCAAATCAACAGTCAAGCAAGAACCTAATAATGCAAGGCAAGGGAACAAGAGAGAGAACAAAACAAATGGCAAACTCGACAGAAGCTGGACAACAAGGTCGAAATCGACCAAATGGCTCGAAATCGACCAAATGTAGACTCGACAGAAGCAGACGCTCAAGCAACACAAAAATCACTCGGTCGATATCGACCAAAGGACCCGAAATCGACCAAAAACAGATTCGACAGAAGCAGACACTCGAGCAGCACTCGAGCAGAACTCGAGCAGTACAAAAAACACTCGACACAGGAGAGAAAGAAAAAAAAAGAAATAAAAGAAAACTTGGATTTTTACCTTTTTTTTTATTCAAACTCTTAGCAAGGACGTTGTAGTTACAAGGTATGGCTTCAAAAAAAATTGTGTTTTGGGAGGTATGTGTTTGAGAATTTCAACTAGGCTATTGAATTTTCACCAAAATTGGTCTTTGAAGTTTCTTGCACTAGACTCGACAATCCTTTTTTTTTTAAAGCTACTTTTGCCCTTAGTGAATTTTATCCTCCTAGGTCAAAGTTTTGAATGTCACCTTTTTTTTTTGACAATTTCGGACTGTTTTTTTTAAACTAATGCAAGAAATTAATAATGAAATAAAGGACTCGAAAAACTATATGCTAAGGTGAAAGAAAATAAAATATGTAGCCCTGAGGAAATATATAGGTGGAACTTTGGCTAAATTTGATAAATAAATCTATTTATTCCCTTATGATCTAAGATAGATTAAAGTAATTAAATCTACCAAAGAATTTTCAGAAAATACAAGGAATAGAATAGATAGATAAGAGATAGATCAAAATAAATCCAAAATTAGGAAAACAAACTAGGGTTTGAGATCTTGTGAATGCCGAAAGAGAGATCCACTTCAAGCAATTGTGTCGGCTGCACAAGGTGGTAATTGGCTCCAACGTGGCTACTGTGGTCTCGGCTTAGGTTGTGTTTAGGGCTAAAGCAACCACAACAATAACAAACAAAGGTTAATGCAATCAAATTAAAAAAAAATTCAAGAAGTAAAAACCAAGAACAAAGAAAGACTCTATTTTTGTAGTTTTTGTGTTTATGAATAACAAAAGACACAATTGATGTCGGAAACCTAATCTCTGATGCCAATTTGATACGGGGATAGCCGTAGGATGGCCCGATCTTCGACAATCAAGACTCTAAGACAAGAACGGAAGCAAACGACTCAAGAATACCAAGACTATGCTCGATATCGACCAAGACAAAACAAACACAGCAAATTGGACTCGACAAAGTGACTCAAAATCGACTGAAAATAGAGGAACTTGACTCGATGCAAACAATAACAATAAAGACACGAAATTGAAAGAACAAGACCAATAGAAGGGTGATTCGAACTAAGGTAGAACGAGATAAAGACCCCAGGCCTCCTAAGAGAGTAGGAATAAAGTATCAACGACTATAAAGCCCGCCTCTACAACCTTACACAACCAAGCAGACAACTTGGAGGCACAAGGAGGAAACTTGGAGGCACAAGGAGGGGACTTGTGATTAGCAGGATCACCAAGCTCTCGCGAGGTTGATGAACTCAAAGCAAACCAAGCAAGATCAACTACCAATTTGCAATCGATGAGTCATGCTACGAATCGATCGACTTTCTCTCATTGTGTTTCACACAAAGGAAATTTCATTCATGAAAAGAGGCGACTGCGTTACAATGGAGGAAGCCCTTCTTATAACTTAGGGGCTGATTTAAGATAAAAATAATAAATAAAATAGAAATTAACTTAAATCCCTAAAATACTAAAAATAACGTAAGTAAATAAGGTCTCTAAAAATAGCAATAAAAGAAAGTTACAACACTTAACAAATTCCTGTCAAAACAGTAACAACTTCAAAGAATGTGAATTTCGGCCAAGCTCTAGGTCGAATCTGGAAAAACCTTCAACAACAAAGTTGTAGATCTCTTTGTCCTCGTTCCAACAAGGTTTGGCAAGCTTCAATCCGATTAATATTGACTCTGTACGACTCAATTTACTGAGACGTCAAAAAGCTGTCAAATGCTGAACGAATCTAAAAAACGTCAAGCTTCCACCTTTGATCCTTCTCCCATTATGGAGCCTTCTTCTTCCTCTTGAGGATGACAACATTCTCACGAGCTCGAATGATAGGTCCATCCCCAAGTATAGGTGTGTCCGAAGTTGTCTTCGATGGTCCCGCATCATGTAGTCTTTGTTGAGAGCTCTTTAGTGAATTCTAGGAAAAAGACAAGTGATGTAGTTGAGAAAAAGGTTGTTATTGAGGAGGTGGAGTTGGACTTCACTCCAACAAAGATTTATGTACCTGATTTGGTTACCAATCAATCATCACACTTAGGTACTACTGAATCAGACACTACTGAGACAGATGATATATATACCACCAGACACAAGAGCAGGTGGAGCGATACATCGAAGTATTGCTCTAGATCGGCCAAGAAGGGCCGACATCAGACCTCTTGCGAGATAAGGTCTGATGAGTTGGTGGGATATGCCTTGTAGGTGGCTGAAGAGATGGAGGATGATGTTATGTCCACCTACAAGGCTGCTGTTTTTGGAGATGAGTCAGCACAGTGGCTTGCATCAATGGGAGAAGAGATGGAGTCTCTTTAGAAGAATCATACTCGGAAGCTTACCAAATTGCATGTTTGATAGGAAGGTGATTACCTGCAAGTGGGTCTTTAGGAAAAAGGAAAGACTATCTGCTGAGGTGTTAAGTACAAAGCATGAGTAGTTGCAAAGGGATTCAATAAGCGAGAGGAAGTCGGCTACAACGAGATTTTCTCACCAGTGGTCAAACATACTTCCATCAGGCTACTACTAACAATAGTTGCACATCAGGATTTGGAGCTTGAGCAACTAGATGTGAAGACAGCTTTCCTACATGGAGAGTTAGAAGAGGAAATATACATGTCTCAGCTAGATGGTTTTTAGATACTGGAAAAAAGAACCATGTTTGCATATTGAAGAAGTCTTTGTAGAGGCTGAAACAATCACTGAGGCAGTGGTACAAGCGATTTGCTAGCTACATGGTGCATCTTGGATACAACAATAGTCCGTATGATTGTTGTGTTTACCACAACAGTCTAGATGGGTGGTTCACCTATTTATCTAGTATTGTACGTGGATGATATGTTGCTAGTTGCTAAGAGCAAGTCAAATATTCAAAAGTCGAAGGATTGTCTCAGTGTAGAGTTTGATATGAAAGATCTGGATGATGCTTGAAAAATTATGGGAGTATAGATCTATAGAGATATAAAGTAGAGAAAACTCTTCTTATCACAAGAAAGGTACATCAGTAAGATATTGAGCAGGTTTGGAATGTTTTCGGCTAAGTCTATAGATACTCCAATAGGGTCTAACAGCAAGCTGGGAATGTATACACTTTAGACTGAAGAGGAGAAGGAGTGCATGTCTAGAGTTCCTTATGCTAGTGCAATTGAGAGTTTGATGTATGCTACGGTCTACACTCGGCCTGATTTGACATTTGATGTTAGTGTGGTAAATCGCTTTCTGTTTCAGCATGGGAAGGAACACTGACAAGTTGTGAATAGGATCTTCAGGTACCTCAGAGGCATTGTTGGTGTTGATTTATGCTATGGGAATGATACAGAGTGCTTGGTTGCTGGGTTTTCAAACTCTGATTATGCCGTGATGTGGATAGTAGGAGATCGATGATTGCAATGTTTTCACTCTCGGAAGTTGTATAGTGAGTTGGAAAGCAACTCTACAACCTATGGTGACTTTGTCTACTACAGAGGCAGAGTACATGGTGTTGACAGAAGGGACTAAGGAAGGAATCTGGCTTAAGGGTCTAGTCAATGATCTAGGTCTGCATCAAGATCGGGCTTTAGTGTGTTGCGACAGCTTGAGTGCAATATGCTTAACCAAGAATCAAGTCCATCATGAGCTAGAAGACGAAGCACATTGATGTCGGGTACCATTTTCTTAGGAATGAGAAGAGAATCAGGGTGAAGATGATGGGAACAGTTGATAATCCTGCTGATATGTTCACCAAGTCAGTTCTGGAGAGCAAGTTCCAACACTTTTTGGACTTGCTTAACATCACCAGCTGTTGAGTTGCCCTATGGGTCAATTTGGGTCCTTCTACGAGGACAAATCTAAGGTAGAGGAATGTCTAGCACTTGTCATGATGCGTTGGTTTATGAGAAAATTCAAGTCAAGGTGGAGATTTGTTAATATGCATTGAATTTGGGCTTATTATCTGTTTTGGGTTTAGGCCCAGTCTGACCAGGGTTTCTTGAGTCACTATATATACTCATAAAACCTAATAATTTGAAACTAGTTTAGCCTCCATGATAAAGAACTCTATTCTTCTATCCGTGGACATAGGTAACACATCATAGTCGAACCACGTTAAATCTTTGTGTTGTTCTTTGTTTATCATGCTCATTACAACACTTTCCTTGAACATGTTTGCAAGATTAATTGACTAGTTGTTGTTTCATACGGAGTATATATATTGCAGTTAGCTACGTACCGATTAGGATATTTTTGTTTTGAACATGCCACTTTAGCCAACACACCTTAGAAGATTGAGAACAAGCTTTGTGTCTAGACTTGCTAGATACTCTTTAGAGGGGTCGAACTCCGACTTGAGTGATTTTATTTGTCACGGCACTTATCATGTTTGTATTGCAACACTTGTATATCATGTGGTCATTTCTATTGATTTAGCAGAATAAGTGGCGGCATTCAGATTTAAAGAAACTAATCGCTAGGGAGGATCGAGGCCTGATAGCATGCATATAGGTAGGCATAATAGGTTGCATTTAGCTTAGTTAAGATGCATATCATGCATGGATTAAGTGCAATTTGCATATTTGCTCTCTATGTTGGTGGAGTCGAAATCTACATGCTTTTATTGATTATTTCAGGTAATCGTGGATCCGAGGAGGAGACATGGGTTGATAACGCATTGGATGAGAATGTCTAGGTGATCGAAGAAGCTTACATGAAGATCTCAAGAGGTCCTGAGAAGAAGAAGCGAACCTAAACGAAGAACAAGTCTGCAGAAGTTGTCGCCAGACATGCTGAACTTGTTTTGCACTTTCTGGAGGCCTCGGTTGTCCGATCGACTATTATGACCATGCGTTGGAAAGCTCTTTCAGAGAGCTACAACTTTCATGTTGACGTCGAGAGCTAATTCGAGACGGAATTTTCGGGAAAACCCAATGCAGCGCCCGCCGCATGGTTTGCTGCGCCCGCCGCCAGGGGCGGTATTCCTGCTGCGCCCGCCGCATGGTTTGCTGCGCCCGCCGCAACTTTGCGGCGCCCGCCGCACGGACACTCAGCGCGCCGTTTTGAGGAAAAAAAACTCTAGTTTCTATTATGTTGGTTTGAGGCCGACTTGGATGTTTTATTAGGCCACTTTTATGTTATTTTTCATTAACTTCTATTGCATTCTACTTTTCATCACACAATTAGAGAGAGAGCGAGGTTCGCCATGGGCGACTAAACTCTCTTCGTTCTACTTGCAATTTTGAAGCTTTATTTGGATTGATTGTGAGTTTCCGAATCTTGTTCCTTATTTCCTATATTTGAATGCTTCAACTTCTTTGTGCTTGATTGTTTATTGATTTGTTCTATCTTGTTTGGCCAACTAGTTAGATCAATTCAATTGCTAGGGTTTTGTAGATTCCTGGTTGCGAACCTTAACCCAAGTAGCAAACTTGTTCCTTTAGGGCTGGTTGAACTATTTGAATGAGTAGGAAGTTGAATGTGTTGTTAAATCCCTCTTTAGGGACTGCAAATACCTTGGCTAATCTCTGAACTTAAAGCTATCAATTGGGTTAAATCCTTCTTTAGGGACTGTTCGGTTGATAAGAGTTGCTAGGACTGGTTGGACTAGTAACTATATTAGGTCGGGACAAGGGCATTCATAGGAAGACTAAAAGGACAAGAGGAAGTTACAATATCAATTCAAACAAATAAAGTGGATAGTTGTAGGTAGAACGATCTTCTCTAATTTGTTTTGCATTATTTGTTTTTATTTTATTTTGTTTTCTTTTCAATCTCAATCAACCAAAACCCCCTTTCTACTAATTGGTAAATACACATTGTTGAGAAATACTTGGTTCTCTGTGGGATCGACCTCTTACTTGCTTGCTATACTAGTTTGTAGGTTTGAGTTTTATTTTGATACGGTTTATGCGACTAAAAACCGCTCATCAAGGCCAAACCTTAAGAGTTGGGAAAGCCGCCTAATTCTAGATCCTTGATTGATTTAAGTTGGAATGAAATCAATGTGAGATGGATTGCTTGTAAATTAAAAGCTATACCTTGGATTGGAGGAGGTGAAAGGGATAGCTTGGTATACAAATCTACATCATATCTGGTTTGTAAAATGGAAACTATATATTTTAATTACTCAACTGATAACATTTGATGTATATATTGATATCCAAACCAGATGTAGATTTGTATGAACTCCATTCCAACATCAAGAGATAGATATCCAAACTTTAAGGAACAATCCGAATAGTAGGTATGGAAGTTCTTGGTTAGTTGTTTCAGTTTATACATAGCATTGTTTTTGTTCTTTTCATTTCACTTCCTTGTTACCCTTTTTGCCTTGCAGGTTCTGTCGTAGCGTGTAGCGAATATACTCGCAAATGAGAGAACAAGGGCCTAATCCACCTTGTGCAAGGAAGGGCATGTTCGAGGTGCTGACTTACATTTGGGAATACCAAACCTATGCTGACACTCTCAGGACAGACTCTCAACACCTCAAAGCTAGACTAACCGATGTCCAAAAGAAGGTTGAAGATGCCCGTTCCAACGGTCAGGGCATCAAGCAGCAAGTTCTTAGGTGGTTGGATGATGGCAATCAAGAGGTCAGTCTTACAGACACTTTTCTTGGATCACTTCACCCCCAAGCTTCTTGCTACAATTTTGCTCGGAAGTGCAACTGCAAATGCCGGTATAGATTGGCAAAGAGGGCAGATAGCCATTCTGAACAAATAAAGATGTTGATGGAAAGGGGCACTTTTGAAGGAGTGTCTTTGGAGCTAAAGCCCTCGCCCGTTATGATCCAGCCCTTGACACCCACCGTGCCATCCGGTTACATTTCTTTGCCTTCTAGGGAGAAATACTTGACGAGGACAATGGAAGCGCTACTTAGCACCGACATGTTTGTGATAGGAATGTATGGGGCAAAAGATATTGGGAAGACCATGCTTGTTAGGAAGCTTGTTCTTTCTATCGAGTCAAGTGGAGTGTTCAATGGTGTTGCCATAACGACAGGCGACTGGGTGGATGCACAGTTGGCCTACATGCAAGTTGAATTGGCACAGAACCTTGGATTGAGCCTAACTTTGGAGTCTGCAGACAAGGCGAAATCGCTAAGTAATAAGATCACAAACATGGGGAAGGTACTGATCATTGTAGACAATCTAGAGAGGAAGATTGACCTCGACAATATTGGCATCCCATCACCGAATAACAGCAACGGCTGCAGGCAAGAGAATGCCGATACTAATCATTCTTTTTTAGTATCTTTCTTTGAAATGTATCAATAAGATCATGAAAAATGTTCTGCATGATTGTTGCATTCAGGATTTTGGTGGTATCAAGAAGTTTGGATGTTTGCAAGGATATGAAAACACAAATGAACTTGGAGATTGAACACTTGTGTCAAGAGGAAGCGCTGCATTTGTTCGATGAAGTTGCCAAGGAGTATAGTTTTACAGACACTACATTAATTCAGCAAGCCAGAGAGGGTATGCAATCTAAATTTTTATGGACACCGGGTGAAATCAAAACGATTATCAATTCATCCCACAACAAGCTGCTCCTTCCAACTAAATCGGTAATTTGCTATAAACTTCTAGCTGAATATGAGTTCTACTAGATTACAATTGTGGTTGATCTAATTGATTGTAATGTACAGATAGTTTCAATAGGTGCAAGTGCAAAGAAGACTCTTATGCTTGGGGCGGAGGCGCTAACGATGTGGCATGCTTTTAAACCGCAGTATTGGCGCTGGTTGGCTCCTAGTCCATCTACATCCAGGTACTCTGACTAGTACCTTTATGACTGATTAACTTATTCAGATTAGTATCTGCTAATTGACAGTAAAGTGATGGATATATGAAGTTTAAAGGTGGGAGAGCTCATCATAGTTTGGGGGCTACACATTGAAGTGAGTGTGAGGGAAGAGTGGTTGTCACCTGCAACAAACTACGGAACATACTTCGTGTACCAACTCACTTGTCGTGCTCGGGGCTTCAGCAATACTCTAATGGAGACCACTGTCGGCAACACCATCAAGAGTTGCTATTTAGACCCATCCACAGCCTCGTCGAAGATGGTGGAAGGAGGTGGAGCCATGCCGAAGAGGAGGAAGGATGGATGGCTGGAGATTGAGATGGGAAGTTTCTTCAATGTTGGGCATTCAGGTGCTATGGTTGATTTGCTCGTCAAGGAGTATCGGTCAGCCAAGTCTGGCCTTCTTGTTCAAGGGTTTGAGATGCGTCCACTCGATTGAAGAAATACTCTAATGGAGCTCACTTGATCTATGACTATCTTGTGGAATTCGGAAGACAATGAGCAGTACAGCATCTTACTTGGTTTCTTCCATCAATCAATACGAGATGAATGTTTTATGTTCCTTCGATTTTCTTGCACAAAGTAAGGCATCAGGCACATTATTAATTAAGCCAATACATACACCAAATATTATCAGTTGACTATAAGTTTCAGCTTGACAAACCAGATGTAAATTTGTATACCAAGTTATCATCCATCTCACATTGACTTCACTCCAAGTTTCATCAATCAAGGAACTTTCCCAGAACCAGTCTTAAAGAATATATTTATACACATTACACATACTTTATTTTGAATTGGTAATCAACTATACAGATACTAAGCTTCACCTATTTTTTAGGTGACCTCTTGAAGAGAGATTGGTCACTTGGTGGACCTCTCTCCCTAACCATGGCGAATGCGCCCAATGTTCAATTGTGAAAGCCTTTGATTTTCAATCTAGTGGACGCATCTCAAAGCCTTGAACGAGAAGGCCGGTCTTGATAATGGTAACATTGTACTCCTTGACAAGCAAATCAATGACAATACCTGATGTCCCAGCATTGAAGAAGCTGCCCATCTGAATCTCAAGCCACCCATCCGCCCTTGTTTGTGGCACGACTCTAGTTCCTTCTGAAGTCGTTGATGCAGCTTTTGATGGATCTAAATAGCAAGTCTTGGAGCTTTTGCCCAAAACTAACTCCACTGGGGTAAACTTGAAGCCTTGAGCATGTGGATTGATCGAGTTTGTAGACGAAGTACGCCTTGTAATTGGTAGCAGGCGACAGCCACTCCTCCCTTACTTTCCCAGCAATATGTAGCCACCAAACTAGTATGAGTTCTGCCACCTTCAAACTGTACATCCATTTATATTTCAGATACAGTTGAATAAACAAATTTCAAAAAATACTTACAGTAGTTTGATTTCAATTTATATTGTAATGGATTAAAAAAAAATACACTTTACTGCTTAGTGTATCTACTAATGCAATCAAACAATGCCAGTCCTATTAGTTAACAATCTAACATCAACAAGTTATCGGATATCCCTTGTCGGTTAAACAAGAAAATTCGGCTAAAGTAGCAGCTCTTGGCAAACAGATCGATGATTCATCTTATTCAGATCACCAGGCCAGTTTTATTTCAGTAATGTAGAGCACCTGGAGTTAGATGGACTAGGATTTGACCAGCGCCAGTACTGCGGTTTCTCAATATGAGCAATCTCTAGTGCCTCTGCACTAAGCATATAAGTCTTCCTTCCAATTCCAGTAACATGTGTAGCATCTAACTGTATGATGCACTTTGATTAAATAAAAGACCACAACTGATGTATACAAACATTATACTTGACAGAAAAGGACAATTCATTGCTCTGGTTAGGGTATCACCATTCTTGGCCACGGAATTGCGTGACAGATAGTTACACTCTCCAACGAAATCCCAACAACAGGTTTGGAGTTGGGAGTTTTCCTTGAGTAGCTCGTCTGCCTCAGTTTGCTTCTTTCCGATCTCTAGGAGCAAGTCTTTGAGCTTCTCTGTGATGTCCTCTCCGTTGAGCACTGCATCTTTGACCAAACCTTGAACGTCGGGTAGTAGCCTACGGAGTCTTTCGTTTTCATCACCGAGAGTGGCGATAAAACTCGGGTAGCCGAAGACATACGTGATCAGCTCTTGTTTCAATAAATCTTGTGAGTGCATAAATCTGCTCTCAATAACTGTTGATGGAGACCGGTCTTGATGGTGATCTCAAGACGAACTCTAGCCTGTGAAACAAGAATAAACGAGGTCGGGGCGGGGCTTGTCTCCCCTGACGGACCCTCCGACACTCAAGTCAGTATTGTTCTGATTCCTCTCCTCTGATGGAGGCATATTTTATGTTTTATAATCAAAATTAGGGTTTGAGGGTTACCGTAGGAAAGACAACAATGCCCTTGGGCCTTAATGGGCTCGCTTAGTTTTGCTCTCTCAATTGCCCCTCGGGCTTCTTTAGCACTTATCAGTGGTGAAGGAGGCCGATAATTTCCGGTCCTTGGGAATTTTTATGCTTACACTTGGATTTTCCCCTTTATCACTTAGTTGATCATTGATCTCGTAGATGGGTACTTGGATAACAAGTTGCGTAAACTCTCTTGATCGTCCATGGTTGAAGAATATTAATTGAACGTGATTGGTGCATGGACTTTGGCCTACAAACGACAACTATTGACCTCGATTGGTGTCCATTAGCTGGCCTGTAAATGGCGACTATTGGCCTTAAATGGCATCCATCTTGATGGCCTGGGAGCGGCTACTATTGGCCTTAAATGGCGTCCATCTTGATGGCCTATGGGTGGCTACTATTGGCCTTAAGTGGCGTCCATCTTGATGGCCTATGAGCGGCTACTATTGGCCTTAAGTGGCGTAAGCAAACGGCCCCTAACGGTGACGGATTATAATTGGCCTTTGACGGCTTCTACGCATTTGGCCTGTGATTGGCTTTTCTTTTGGTCCTAATTGACGATCACCTAAATGGCCTATGAGTGGCGAGAATTGGCCTTAAGTGGCGAACTGTTGGCCTTGAGTGGCTATTTACTGGCCTTTATTGGCTATCTGTTGGCCTTGTTTGGCTATTTTCTGGCCTTGAATGGCGATTTGTTGGCCTTGATTGGCTGGCTCTTGGGTTATGAGCTTGACGCTTTGTTGTTGACCCATAATCGAATCCCTTGCTGCTATACTCTGGCAACTTTGATGGGAATTTCATATAATTTCTTTTAAGAAATCAATTCTAAGGTGCTAGTCAAATCGTAGATATAAGTATTAATTGTAGGCTACATGATATCAAAAGGGAGAAGAACTTATCCGATTATGAATCTAATGCGATCCGGCCGTAGAGGCCACTATGAACACGACTGCTGCACTTGGCCTTGACGATCCTTATGCCTCGCAACTCCTTGCTAGGTTGCGCCATATGAAAGCGCTATACTTTAATTAACAAAAGTCATTAAGTAAATAAATGAAATAAAGCCATATTCGTTAAGGAGAAAGACAAAGGTCTTTGAGAACTTCCTGATCTTGACTTGGGGCTTTAATGCTATGCGGTCTTGCCCTTGGTAATCCTCTTATTGGAAATAGGAGTCTGCTGGGACAAAAACCTACAACCTCGAAAGCTTTGATCGATTGTTGTAATTACTAGGAAAGATCGGGCCAATTTCGCAATTTGTTGATAACTCCGGGCCAATTTTGTAGTTAGCCCTAATTGTCCTTCTTCCTCGTTCAGATTCAGAATCGCAGACAACGGCGGCGGATTTTGAAGCAGCATCCTCGACCCCTTGTCCCTCCTTCTGCCTTGACCTCGACGACGGCGTAGGGTTCCGCGGGCGTTATCGACGCCGATCATAGTCCGGTAGAGGCTCGATGGAGGCCCAACAACGATGGCGTGGACACAACAAACGGGGTGGTAGTGGTGGTACTGCAGAGCGGCGCGATGTACAGGGTGCCCGCCCAGAGAGGCGGCGTGGTGGTCTTGCAATCTTGTGGAGAGCGGCGGCGGCGGCGACTGATCTCCAGACGACATCCTTGGCCTTTAATTTGATTTCGAGGCGGCGGAAAGCGATTACAGTGAGCATCGATGGCGAGTCGTCGACCAAGCATCTCTACGATGCGGGTCATGGCCACCTGACCGCACGGGCTGAAACATTGATTGTCTGAGAAGGCGACGAATCGAACCCGATGAGGGGTCCTAACGAGACCGCTATAGTCGTGCCCCGGGCCACCAGATTTGGGGTTGGAATCTTCCTCCTATGTAGCCCGCCTTCCCGCAGCCTGCAGAACGCCCGCGAGTTGTATCAACGACGATGTAGTGGGACAGCGCGGCGAAGGGCGCACTGTCGCACACCTACTAATGCAGGAGGGACCCGGCATGCCCCTGGTTGTGCCCCTCACACCCGGTGAGGGTGGTAGGACCTTCGATCTTGTTGATTAGGGTTCCGATTTTAGGGCTTTTTGATCGGATTCCCCACGGACGGCGCCAATTGTGAGTGCATAAATCTGCTCTCAATAACTGTTGATGAAGACCGGTCTTGATGGTGATCTCAAGACGAACTCTAGCCTGTGAAACAAGAACAAACGAGGTCGGGGCGGGGCTTGTCTCCCCTGACGGACCCTCCGACGCTCAAGTCAGTATTGTTCTGATTCATCCCCTCTGATGGAGGCATATTTTATGTTTTATAATCAAAATTAGGGTTTGAGGGTCACCGTAGGAAAGACAACAATACCCTTGGGCCTTAATGGGCTCGCTTAGTTTTGCTCTCTCAAATCTAAAGCCCAACCCACAAGGCATTCGATGAATGATGCCTCCGCCATCGACACCCGGACCCCCAAACATATAGTTGGATAATTGGATGCCTCTTTGATGAACACACATGCACTCCGTTTATTTACAACATTGCATAAAAACATAAATGGGAAAATTACAGAAAACCACCCTTTAAATATGGGTGTTTTCACTTAACCACCTCTTAAATTCAAAATTACAGAAAACCACCCTTTAAATGGTATTTCTTTACAACTCACCACCCATTCAACTATTTTCGTTACTTTATCATTAAATATATTATATTTTAATATTTTTAAACTCAAATTTTGATTGTAAATATATTCAAATTTTGAATTTAAGGGTCCAATTATATTTTAGGGATCATTGTATTTTTTTAAAATAATAATCAATAAAGCCTAGAATTATTATCTTAATTTATCTTTAAAAATGTTTATAAATTTTTAAAACATTATGTAAATTACTCTTATTTAAAATATAAATAAATAAGAGTAATTTCCATAATATTTTAAAATTTTATAAACATTTTCAACCATAAATTAAGATAATAATTCTAGGCTATATTTATTATTATTATTTTAAAATAAATTAAATAATCCCTAAAATATGATCGAGCCCTTAAATTCAAAATATGATATATTTACAATCAAATTTGAGTTTAAAAATATTAAAATATAATATATTTAATGATAAATTAAACAAAATAGTGGAATGGGTGATGAGTTGTAAAGAAATACCATTTAAAGGGTGGTTTTCTGTAATTTTGAATTTAAAGGGTGGTTAAGTGAAAACACCCATATTTAAAGGGTGGTTTTCTGTAATTTTGCCTTTATTAAAATATACCGTTGACATCAATTTTGTGTCTTAAATGAGAATTTTTTATTTTGTAAATAGCCAAAAATCGAAAAATAATTAGGGGAATTGCCAAATTCTGAAAGATTTTAGGGAATTAACCAAAACAGGTTAAAGTTGTTGTTTTGTAACAGGGACTTTACCCAAGGTTTTTAAAAAATATATTTAAAAATTAATTTTTTTTCATATCTGTTAATGTTAATGAAATTAAACCCAAAATTTAAAAAAAAAACTGAAATACACGTATAACAGCGACTTAGATTTTTTAATATTTTTTAAAAAAAAACCTTGGGTAAAGTCGCTCTGTTTTGGCTAATGCTCTAAAATCTTTCGAAATTTGGCTATTCTCCTAATTATTTTTCGATTTTTGGCTATTTACAAAAAAAAAATTTACTTAAATGAATGGCCGGCCAATTAGCTTTTTAGCTAGCTAGTATTTGAAAGTTTATTCAAATTAGTGAGTGGCCAACTTGATATTAGATATTAAAACATGCCAACTTGATACTCGATAATTTAACTGGATAATTTACACAAAACCTATTACTTAAAAGGGTTTTTTTGCATAACTACACACTTTTTTTTAATTTTGCAAAAATGCCATGATTTTGGGAGATTTGTAAAGGTAGGATGGAGAGCTATTTGTGCAAAATAAAGAGAAAATGCTACCAAATAGACTAAAAAATGGGCCTATTTGCAAAATTGACATAGCAGGCCCAAAATTTGCTAAAGTAAACAAGACCACCCCTTGCAAAAAAAAAAAAGACCCGGTTTTCTGTAACTGTTGGTGACCGGGATTAGAAGGTGACCTGCAACTGTTCATGTGCGGGAGTTATAAAATCAAAAGGAGGAGGGAGAGAGACGGTACCATTGCAATTCGAAATGAGAGAGAGAGACGAAAAACCAGAAGAGAGAAAGAAGGAGCGACAGCGGATTTTTCACCCTCAACTCTACCAAGGAGGAAGTAAGCGGTTGAAGAAGAAGGTAAGCAACTGTTGAGGTGTGATTTCAGTTGCGATTTTGGGGACATGGGGGTGTGGTTAGTGGATTTTTTTTTTGAAGAAATGGAGACATGGGAGTGCCATTGCAGTTGCCTAGGAGTAGATGAATGAAATAGAATGGGTTAGGGGTGCCTTTGAAGTTGCGATTTTGGGGAGTTGGGTGTGATTAGGGTTTGTGTGGGTGTCAGAAAAAGGATGGGTAAGGGTTAGGGGGTGTCGGGTTAGAAATTGGGGACAAAAGGGCAAGGAGGGGGTCGGATGGGTAGGTAATCCAGAAGATTGGGGGTAATCAGTAGGAGAAGTCTGCACATCTGGTAGGATGGAATATAAAATTGGTATGACATATTTGAACAGTTGGTAGGACAGAGTAGTTGACCTGAATGTGTGAATGTATATGTGTGTAGTGTCTATATGTTTGAAAGCATATGTTTGATGAAATGCGTATATGTTTGATGAATTGTTGGTTAATTGGTTTTGGTGAATTACTTTGGCTATCTGCTGTTTTGGGAAAGAGGTAAAATGAACCAAACTTGTCTGAAATGCGAAATTGGTTGGACTGAAAAGGATAGTAAAATGAATTTGGTAGGATAAATTTACACTATTGGTATGACAAATTAGGTGACCTGAATGTATATATGTGTGATGATTATGTTGCAGGTACCCTCAGTTTAAACATCATATAAAATGACGAAGACATGAAACAAGAAAGCCCGGGCAAGACCAAGCCGCCAGAGGGTAAGGAAACTGAGATAGTTACCTGGTTGTGGTTGTAATGGTTAGAAAAAAAAAATTGAACCTAAGATTGTTACATGTATTGCAGACTGTGCTGGCTGTTGCAGAGACACAACACTTCTCCGGGAAGGCGTTATCCCATTCAAGTTTTGACCTGCTGGAAGGCCTGGACCTAAGCATTGATCGGGACGATTACAAAGCCCTGACCAAGACCCGGTTTGGGGGCATTGTGAAGATGGGCTCGAGAAACAAATTCTCTGCACAGTTGGTGCACTACTGCCTTATCTAGCAACTGAAGACGCGAAAGAAACATGAGACGGTGTACTCCCTCCAGGGGCATCACGCGCGATTCTCTCTTCACAAGATTGCACTAATAATGGGGCTCAACTGCTCACCACCCCCCAGGGATGTGATGGAGGGAGACCACAAGGACGCCATTTACCAGCTGTTTAAGAAAGAGAAGGTGTGTATGAAGGATGTCGAAAGAGTGTGGGCCCACGAAAAAGAGACAGACTCGGGGTCCCTGATGAAAAAATGCAAGTTTTCCCTCCTAGTCATAGTGGAGGGCATTCTGTTTGGGTTGGAGAAGAAGACACAAATAATTAAGGGGGTGGGTTGTTAAGCTGCTGCTCGAGGATACAAGCCGTTTTCTGGAGTTCCCTTGGGGCAGACTGGTGTACGAGAGGCTGATTTAGGAGACGTGTTCCTCATGAAAGTTATAGCCACTTAAAATAACTTTCCAACAAGTGCTCACCGGCTTCAATCGGAATTTTATACAGCCTGAACAAGCCAAAATACCATAGTGTCGCCATGCTGTTTTCTGAAACGAGAGTTGATATTCGGCCCCGGCAACATAGCTTTGTAAGATAAAGGATCCGAGCTGATGAACGACTAGGATAACATCAGTATGACATAAATGTGCAATTAGTAGGATAATATTCAAGTGTTGGTAC
Organism: Persicaria tinctoria; assembly: GCA_037127255.1. Taxonomy (NCBI): domain Eukaryota; kingdom Viridiplantae; phylum Streptophyta; class Magnoliopsida; order Caryophyllales; family Polygonaceae; genus Persicaria; species Persicaria tinctoria. The sequence goes on along the minus strand of JBANSL010000002.1, from coordinate 25,292,611 downwards.
ACCATAATATGTGACGGAATGACTTAATCCCCTTACAGGAGTATGTTTCTTTGGTTGACGATGATGTTGTGGACGATGGTAACACTCATGTGCATGATGAGGAAATGGTGGACAAGGAGGCTCAGAAGGTTGTGGACAAGGAGGCTGACAAGGTGGATGATGTTGTTGCAGGAGGATGGTCAAGTATGAAATAAATATAAAATAAAGTTCAGACTGACTTCCCTGTCTCAGCAAATAAATACAAGACTTCCTCCCGTTGTAGTAAGAGAATAGTCAGGATCGAATCCACGAGGAAGCACGTCAGCAGTTCTTAGGTCGCTACAGATCTCCCAGACAAAGCAGCAGAAAGACAGAAACACAGAAACAAGGAAAGAAACAGAAATAAAAGCAGAAAATAACAAACAAAAGCAATGAACCAAACGAAGACAAAAAAGACAAAGCAAAGCAGAAACTAAATCGAGGACACAGAAGCTACTCGGTCTCGAGTAACAGTCCTCTATATCGACAAAGGTAAGTCGACAACAGTCCATCGACAACAGAAAACAGGAAAACAAGCAACAGGCAACTCGATCTCGACCACAGGGTACTCGAGATCGACAAGGGCAAGTAAAGACAGAAACTTCATAAATCGACAAAAGACAGAAACTTTACTCGACCTAGACCAAGCGTACTCGAGATCGACAAGATCTTCTCTGTATCGACTAGAATTGACAGAAAACTTAAATTGTCCCATCTCGCCAAACTATTATCTCAGAGAGAAGGGTCAATCTACCTTTATCTCCTGAGGTGATTGGATTTTCTTTCACTCATTAAATTTTCCATATATTTAAAACACTTTCCTTCCAAACTCCAATAATGATAATAACAACACAACAACCATATAACAATCTCCAAAATGTAACATCATTCTCAACATAATCCCCGGATATGAAATAAGGTAAAGAATGGCAATATTTAAAACATGTGGAGCAATATTTGAAATAAGGCATAATATGGCTTTTTTTGTGATGCATAAGCATAGGTAAGGCTAGGAATTATAACAATGAGCATTATATGGAAATATAAAGTCCTCTATCATCTTATCATGCAACATGTCAAAAGCAACTTCAAATTTTACCTCATTTCATGGTTTTCAAGAAAATAATGCACTTCATTGTGACTTCCCCTTACTAGGCAATTTCATGCTATATCTCTAATGAATCCAATTTTGCATCATCGAGTTCAATATAAAGCTTCCATGACATTTATTCAAAAATTTCAATGGGGGTCATTTTTCTCAAATTTTGGAAAACATGCATATAAGCACATAAATCAATAATGCATTCCAAAATAGCCATGTATAAGCAATTCAAAGAAATAATGCACAAGTAATAAAGTAAATATGCATAATGTAAGCCCTTCCCCCCCCCCCCCCCCCCAATTTGTTGTTGCAGGAGGATGGTCAAGTATGAAATAAATATAAAATAAAGTTCAGACTGACTTCCCTGTCTCAGCAAATAAATACAAGACTTCCTCCCGTTGTAGTAAGAGAATAGTCAGGATCGAATCCACGAGGAAGCACGTCAGCAGTCGAAACACGGGAACAAGGAACCGAAAGACAGAAACACGGGAACAAGGAAAGAAACAGAAATAAAAGCAGAAAATAACAAACAAAAGCAATGAACCAAACGAAGACAGAAAAGACAAAGCAAAGCAGAAACTAAATCGAGGACACAGAAGCTACTCGATCTCGAGTAACAGTCCTCTATATCGACAAAGGTAAGTCGACAGCAGTCCGTCGACAACAGAAAACAGGAAAACAAGCAACATGCAACTCGCTCTCGACCGCAGGGTACTCGAGATCAACAAGGGCAAGTAAAGACATAAACTTCAGAAATCGACAAAAGACAGAAACTTTACTCAACCTAGACCAAGCGTACTCGAGATCGACAAAATCTTCTCTGTATCGACTAGAATTGACAGAAAACTTAAATTGCAAATTCGAAACTAAAACTAAGATTTTCGATGAAATAAATCGATATAATAAAAGACTTCCAAAGCCAGGGTGGACTACTCACGCCTCATCGCAATCACAGACGTTGAATGAAAAGAAATAACTTGCATAAAACTATATTCAAAAGCCTTTACAATCCCGCCAATCAACTTTCGCAGAAAGCCAAAACCCTAAAAACTTTAGAACTCCTAAACTTTTCTGTGGAACTACTTGTTTCTCTTTGAAATTGAATTGATAAAACTGAGCCCCATGGGCTTTATTTATAGTGATCAAACCCCGCTAATCAAGGAAATAATCATCTATCTATATCTAAATCTATATCTACTTTGCTAAAAAGATAAATAAAATGCTTCATGGAAATAAATAAATAAGGAAAAGATAAATCTAATTTAGGTAGGTCTTCATGTGTTGATAGATCTTGTCCTCCATGGATAGAATTGATCAACTTTGGATAGATCCCGGCCAAATCGACTTCCTTCACGCCCAAGGAATCTCAAGTCGAGTAGGACTCGTCACGTCGACGCGTTTCTGGAAACTGGGCTACTCGACATCGACAAGGGTCTGGTCGACCTCGACAAGGATTCGTCGTCTCGGTTAACTGGTGCTCGATGTGGCTCGGACTTGGCTCCTGGCGCTTGTCGACCTCGAGTAACCCTAGTCGACCTCGAGTATGATTGATCCGTCGACTAGGTCTTCTCGGGTAGGTGTGCTCGACAAGCCCGGATCTGGGCTCTGGCCTTCGTCGATTTCGACAAAGGATCGTCGATCTCGACAAGGGTTCGTCGAGTTGGGGTGTGGACTTCTTGGTCGAGCAACTTCACTTCAGCACGGACTCGGATTTGCACTGGGTGGCTCGTCGATCTCGACAAGAGTTCGTCGAGGTCGAGTAGGATTGTGCTCGGCTTCTCGTCCTCGGCTTCTCGATCAGATCTTCTCCTCGTCGACTCCGGGTGTGGCACTAGGCTTCGTCGATCTCGACCAGGGTTTTGTCGAGATCGAGTAGACTTCCGGAGCTGGGTTGGTCTGGCTCTCGACACTGCTCTTGGTCGACAAGGCAGTGCTCGGACATGCTCGTCGAGATCGAGTAAGGTCTACTCGAGATCGAGTAGCCTGGGTTCTCGGCTCGATTCGACTGGTTCCGTTGCTGCTTTGACCTTGGTCTTCTGTAGTGGATTGCCGAGCTTTTCCGACCTTCCTTAGAATTGCTGTAAAATGCCTCGAATTCTGCGAATTAAACAGAAACCGGTGTAGATTCCATAATTTGGCAAATAAACATAAACTACATAGATTCTGTACTATCTTAGCCCAAATGAATGAAATGTATGCAGAAATCGATATAAAAGTTAAGTGTAAAACATGGTAGATTCAGCTCACAACAGATGACAAGGCGGAGGAGAAGGACGAGCTGAACGCTGATCACAATGGGTAGGGAAAAGGCAAGGTTGCCCAGGTTGAGGACAAGGTTGAGGAGGCTGCTAAAAAAGAGGTCCAGGACAAGGTTGACAAGGACGAGGATGACAAGCCTGCCAACAACGACGACGGTGACAAGGACGGGGGAGGGGTTGAGGCCAAGAAGGGAGACAAGGGTGGGGTCGAGCAAGATGGGGACGACAATCAGGGGGCTGCCAAACAAGCTGCAAGGGAGGGTTCCAATGCTGAGTCTGATCCAAATGTCGGGGAGGAAAAGGGAAAGCGTACTTGTTGGTATGATAGGTTTTGTATTTTGGTAGGATGAAGTTGGTGTGCTGGTATGACAGGATGTTTACAATTTCGTTTGTTAATCCTCACTGAATTGGTAGGATAAATATGATCATTTGGTATGATATTAATGTTATATGGGTAGAATAATTACTACCGTTTGAGAATACCTTGGGTGTAACCTTCCTGTTTGATTGTTAGGAGACGAAGCTGGATCTCAAGAGAGGCAGTCGCGATAGAAAGCTACCACGCGCCTTAGGGGACTGCGTGATGGCTCAACCCTCTAAGCAGGCTCAAAAGGGTGCAAAGGCAACGTGTCCAACCACTAACGCGGCTAAGGAGGGGATGGTCACGGATGTAGAGAAAGACCAACTCTTGGCGTGGCCGGAGAAGTTCCCCGTACAGGTGCAGGGCCCTGATGGGACCCAATTGAGCAAGGAGTTCTTCAACACCCTCATATCACCTGACGTATAGACATCAGCCGAGGTACGCAGATATTCCACCAACCACAGGTTTCCTTCGTCACTTATGTCATGGGATTAACACTAATGGGAATTTGGAACTTACCCCATAACGCATCACCTCCGGCAGGCCCTGGTCCTCGTACGGAAGGCATTGTATGCCCAGGAGGGTGACAAGAAGTCGAGCGTCGTCATGCTTGACCCCTACTGGCAGGAGCAAGTGTTCAAACAGTTGGACGCACTAAACGGGGATGTAAGCCGCATTACGAACCGCAATGTGTCGAAGGCGTTGTTGAAGTATTTTGCGGGGACACTTCCAAACAACCACGAGAGTACCTAGTCGGTAGCGAACGCCAAAATCTTGGCGCCTTGGAATTACAAGGGCAAGCACTGGCTCGGGCTCGTCATCGACCTCGTAAGGTGGAACACCGAAGTGTTGGACAGTGACTGATACCAAATCAAGGAGAAGGAGCTGCAGAACCACCTTGAGCCTGTGGCAAAGCTGATCCCGGTGGCCATGCAATTTTTTGTGGAGCTCCGTGTCAGGCACACCGTCCATGTCCCTAACCCTCTCCCCATCTCCCACACTGTGAAGATCCCCCGCACCGAAACCTCGTAAGTGTCTTACGTTGTATCTTCTCTCGTGGTTTATATAACTTCTACTGATATTGGTAAGATAGAAGGAAACCAATGGTAAGACATAATGGAACCAATGGTATCATAAAAGGATGAAAATGGTAAGATGTGCTGGACCTTATTTAAATAATCCTGTCTTGTGCAGGGGAGACTGTGGAGCGTACGTTATCAGGACGTTGCAGCTGGTGGCAGAGGGCGTAGAAACATTCGAGACGGTGAACAACGATTTTATTGCGCCCTACCGCCAATACTTGGCACTCTCCATACAACGCAACAATTTGTAGGCCTCTCTACAACCTGTCATCGTCCGTCGATTATGCCTTTTTTTTTGTTAAGACATTATCAACTGCTTTGTGATGTTGTTGGTTTGTGATGATGTTGGTTTCGAAACTTATGTGGTTTGGATACTTCTGTGGTTTGGAAACTTATGTTTGTTTTGAAACTTATGTTGTTGGTTATAATGTCTGTTGTTAACGGTTTGAATGTGTTGTGTTTGTAATAGATTGAACTGGTATTTATGATACTCTTTAAAGTGTTGTCATTTTAATGGTTTTACCAGGTATTTATGTTTGAATCAATGGTGGATTTGGTAAGATAATAGGATCCTATTGGAAAAATATCATGACACCAATGGTAAGATAGACATAGTTTATTGGTAGGATGGCTATTTCATCACAGAATTTGACAAATATGACAACTGGTGGCTTTATATAGGTTGGATAAAAGTATGACAAGGGTAACTAATGACAATTGATGCCTTTTTGTAACATAATTGACCAACAAAATTGACCCTATTGGAAGGATTCAAATGTCAGTAGCGAAATTCCCATGGAACCATACTGGTAGGATGAAAGTACAATAATGGTAGGATAACTAGCAACTAATTGGTAGATAAATGCACTATATTGGTAGTACGAATAGAGAAATACGTAATATATTCGATAATTCAAGACATTGTCGCTAAAATATGATATTCATTACAATTATCCCCATAATATCCATTCTTAAAACCCCCCATAATATCCCCATAATATCATACACATGGCAGAAAATATTGTTGCAAGTAAAAGCTTCACTAAAAAGTTGTAGCGCGTACCCATGACTCCCCAAAATAACTCTGACAGGTGTTATGAACGTCCACCAAATCACACTACTGTCGACGGTGCTTTGACCCCCTCGCCTCGCCCCTGGATGGATAGCGCTTGGTCTTCGGCCTTTTTGGCGCATGCTTCACGACCGGGGGCAAGCAACGCTTCGCGGCAATTTCTGGAAGCACCGCCCAGGTGTCAAGATCTGACACTGGGTAGATGACATTTTTGTAGCACGCGCGCCAAGCCTCAAATAGCTGATGATGATGACCTTGAGGTATTTAAGTTTCTGAACTCAAAGTGTGGGGAACATTCATGGCCCATGACAATATATGTTGGTCCATTGCAGAATGAGAGCGATATAATGAAATAAAGCAACCTGTCGGGGAAGAATGCTTGAGTGGGCAACGTCAACGTGCCTCCCAAAAAGTGGACGACTTGGATGAGATTGCCATTGGCGAGGCAGAAGGTAAGACACAACCAAACCTTGTATCTGTAGATGTTGGTTTATAAGGTGGAGGAGAGGTTAGCGAGACCATAGAGAAGAGCAAGGAGATGGGTGTCATAGACATGACTGACATGGGGTTGGAAATGGGTGACACGCATATATGTTCAGGTGACAAGGGTAAGGGTCCGGATGTGAACCAATTGGGTGAGGTGAGCGAGTTCATATGGAAGAGCAAGGAGCTGAGTGTGATAGACATTACCAACACGGGGTTTAAAAGGGATGACACGCATATATGTTCAGGTGACAAGGGTAAGGGTTTCTGATGTGATCCACTTAGGTGAGGTGATCGAGGCCATAGGGAAGAGCAAGGAGCTGGGTGTGATAGACATTACTGACAGGGGGTGTAAAACGAGTGACGCACATATATGTTTAGGTGACAAGGGTAAGGGTCTGAATGTGATCCAATTGGGTGACACGGATAGCTCTGCAGGTGACATAGTAAACTATCAAGGTGACATGTTTCCGGGGTCGGAAGTCATATCCATAAGTAGTTAGGAGGAGGATGAGGAAAAAGATGTCGGAGAGAATCTGGAAGAAGACTGGGATGATTTGGAGTGGCAGGGTGTCGAGGATGACCCAGGTATGAGGGTGTTGATGGAGGGGTAGGAAGTTGAGGATGAGGTGATGAGGGAACTTGAAAATTGGGTTCCGAGGTCCAGCATATCCCCAACTACGATGGAGAACGTTGAAGCTATGGTGGAGAGAGTAACGCCTCGCACCCGGGACCCACGACGCAACATGATAGAAGTTTCGAAGGGACAATTATTCGCATCGAAGGCTGATGTGCAGACTCACCTTAGGTGGAATGCAGTGGAGAAGTGCTTCGAATTTGTTGCGAAGAGGTCGACGAAATCATTGCATGTCGTTGGATGTGTGGACAGCACGTGCACGTGGATGTGTAAGGCCTCGACTTAGCGGCGCACCACTATATGGGTCATCTGAAAATATATCCAGGAGCATACATCTAACATGAACGTGAAGCACAACCATAACCGACATGCTACGTCGAATATGATTGAACGGAACCTTGTATCCACGTAAGTTTTACTTTAGTTGCGAACACTGTTATCTATGTCACATGATAATATTCCACATGACACCTAGTGTAACTCAACCTGTCACTTGTAGGTTCACCGGGACTCGAAAGAACCTCGTTCCAGAGCAAGTGCAGACAATGACGAAGTCCCAGTTTGGTGTCATGTGTAGCTACTAGAAGGCACGAAGGGAACGACTGGTGGCGAGGGAGGTTAAGCATGGGACCGACATATCATCCAATGTACTACCCACTAAATGTTGTTGATATTTGATTGAATTGGAAGGATGGTGGTCATAGATATACTGAGCTCCATTACATTATTTCTTCAGTTGAGTTTACTTTGACGAATCAATGACAGGTTTTTCCTCCGCCACTGACTGTTTCTGTCTGTTTAATTATGAACATTCACAACCATGTTATGTATAATGTTAAGATATGTATCCCACATCCATTGTCAATTTCTTCTCTTGCGGCCTAACATGCGAAATTGAACACAATCCTACAACAGAATTGAATAAACATTGGTCAAGGCATATTAACTTAGTAAGAATGATATGTAGTGACTTATTCGTCACGAGTTCGATCGCCCACCATACATAGTAATGGAGGGGATGATAGTGGAATTTGGGGCAGGGAATCCGGGATGCCAATATATCATCCAAGGCATGTATGCATATAGCTTTTACATGAAACTATTCCAAGCTTCATCAGTCAAGAACCTTGTAACATTACTTGCATAAAATCCATAATGGTATCCGACCGGCCATTACATATATGTTCCATTAATTTCCTTCATCCGTCATGCAAATGCTTAAATGGATAGCCAAACATTGATCGTTTTTACACATCATATCTGAATCTACACGGGCTCCTTAATCAGCAAAGACAACTTAACTAACCACAAAGGTTGCAACAGATTTGAAACATCCAAGACAAACACTAACAGCACCCCCTCGGAGAAAATTACAATAGAGTAGCAGCATTTCAGTGACATATATTGTTAGACATCCGAATGAGAGAGGTGATGAGTCTCTTCATGATACCTATATGAAAACTCAAATGAAGCAACAATAGACAGCTGAATCAACAATGTATTTCAATATATATGTGCGAGAATGAATACAAAACTTAGGCCTCAACTGGAACGCTCAAGAAACGCAAGGAAAGAACGAGAAAGGCAAAGAGAAACTAAGTATCTATGTGTTTAAGGAGACAACCATCAGAGATTCAACGAGGGCGTAAAAAACATCCAATGATGTTTTACACCAACGATTTCCTATGAAAACGTCTTGAAATCTCAGTGTCTCAGGCTCTTTGGATTGATCGGGAGCTCTATCAAGAGGCTCTGTCAAGGCATCCCACTCGGAGGCAAGGAAACCACAAATGGTTGCCAAGGAGACAAAACAAGAGGGAGATCAAGAACCCTAGGAATCAATCTGAGAGAGAGAGTCGTAACCCTAGCTCCAGCAACAATGCAACACATATAAGGCAAAGGAAATGGGCCAGACGTTGCCTTCTCAGGGTTGGGCTTGCGGAGCCCAATTCTGGTTGCAACACATAAAGCCCAAAGCTCCCAAAACCCAACATAAAAATAAAATCTGAAACTTAAGGATTATACAACATGAGACAAAGTCTCTGCAAATTTGCCCTTCTAATTCTTAAGTTTACTAGTGTAAAACTGTCTTGCGTGCAATGTTCTTGCGTCTTATATCCTTCTCTATCACCGGCCTATTTGTTACAACAGCTCCTTAGTGTGCCTTGAGATCCTTGATGTGCAAGAAATCCCTGCAAAAAAAAAAACAAACTTGTCAATTATCACAGTTTTAGTTCCAAAATCAGCAGGATTTAACTTTCCATCAATTTTCTTAATCAAGAACACCCGTTTATACACTTTATCTCTAATAAAGTGACATCTTACATTTATATGCTTGGTCCTCTCATGGTAGACAGGATCCTTGCATAAATAGATGGCACTCTGACTGTCCATGTGCAATACAGACACAGAGTGTTTTCTTTCAATCTCCCTAAGTAAACCTTGAAGCCAGATTGCTTCCTTAGAAGCCTCAACATCTGCTATGTACTCAGTCTCTGTGGAGGACAAAGCTACAAAGGCTTGTTGTCGAGTCTTCCATGAAATGCAGTTTCCATGCCAGGTATACATATAAGAGGTTGTAGATTTTCTATTGTCTTTATTGCTAGCAAAATTAGAGTCAGGATAACCAAGGAGATCAGGCTTAGAAGAATGCTTACCATAGACAAGACCATAATCAGAAGTACCTGAAACATATCTCAATAAATATTTCATGGCAAGCCAATGCTTTTCACATGGATTAGACATGTATCTACTCAGGACACTAATAGCAAAAGCTAGATCAGGTCTAGTACAAATCATGGCATACATCAAAGAACCAACAGCGGCATCATAAGGTATAGATTTCATTCGTAGCTCCTCTTTCTCAGAGAGTGGCATCTTAGTCTTTGTGAGATCAAGATGCTCTCCTAAAGGAATATGGGAGACTTTAACATTCAAAACCTTAAACCTTTCAAGGACTTTCAACAGATAGTCCTTTTGGGACAAAAATATCAAATGCTTAGCTCAATCCCTAAAAATTCTCATTCCAAGGATAACCTGAGCAGGACCCCAAGTCCTTCATGTCAAAGATTTTTCTGAGAGAACACTTGACAGTTGATATTTTTTCCCTTGATTTGCAGATAATCAAAATATCATCCACATACAGCAACACATACATGGGAAAAATAGTATTGACATCTTTCAAGGCAAGGATCATATTTGCTAACAACAAAACCAATCTTTTTCATGCTGCAATCAAATTTAAGATTCCACTGCCTAATAGATTGTTTAAGACCATAAATAGACTTCTTAAGCAAACATACATGATCAGGTCTATTTTTGTCAATAAATCCCTTAGGTTGTTTCATATAAATTTTTTCATCCAATTCACCATGTAAGAAAACAGTTTTAACATCCATTTGTTCTATCTCTAAATCATACACAACAGACATGGAAAGCAGCAATCTCATGGTTTTGAATTTAAAAACAGGAGCAAACACATCATTATAGTCAATACCTTCCCTTTGAGTGAAGCCCTTGGCGACTAACCTAGCTTTGAATCTAGGTTGATCACCAGGGCTTGCACCATCTTCGATCTTATAGACCCACTTGCAATCAATGGTCCTTGCCTTTTCAGGCTTGGGAACAAGTTCCCAGGTCGTATTGATCTGCAGTGAATCCATTTCCTCTTTCATAGCAGCAATCCAAGACTTAGCATGAGAGCACTTAACAACATGTTCAAAAAGCTCAGGTGTATAAGCATAAAGCACTTCAGCAATCATAACACATAATTCAATCTCATTCACATATTTCCTATTAGGTTTCCTCACACGAGGAGACCTGTCTCTAGTAAGCTGATAATGTGTTAAATCAGGAGGCTCGTCAACATTAGTATCAATATCAACAGAAGAAGCATCAGAAGCAGAGAACTCAAGAAACTCATCATTATCAGCTTGAGAAGAGGAGGAAGAGGATGAATGAGATGAAGAAGAATCCGAGTCAGAGTCATTTACTTTCCCACCTGAATGGTGGGGGTGCACATGTGAGTGCTCTTCGGTACTTGAGCTTGAATTACTTTGCCCTTGAAGGTTTGAAGCTCCAGTGTGATTTGGTGGTGAGTGACCAATGTCAAACTCATCTCCATCATCTCGAGAGTCATTGTCACCCTCACTAGGCATGTAGAAGTGATTTCTAGCTTGTTCATGGGTACATGCATTCTCAACAGAAGAGGTAAGTGCATTTTTAAAGTGAAAATAATTCTCATTAAAGGTTACATTTCTACTGGTTATGACCTTGTAACCACCAGGTTGCACAATCAGTAGCTTATAACCTTTCACCCCCTCTGGATAACCTAGCATAACACACTTAAGTGCCCTTGGATTCAGTTTGCCATCACTCACGTGGGCAAATGCAGTGCATCCAAAAGGCCTCAAGTGTGCTAGTCCAGGCTTCCTACCACACCACAGTTCATGTGGAGTTTTAAAGCCAATAGCAGCAGAGGGTGATCTGTTTATTAGGTATGAGGCAGTTGTGACTGCCTCACCCCAAAAGGAGTGTTTCATCCCAGCACTAATGAGCATTCATCTTGCCTTTTCAAGCAAAGTTTTGTTCATCCTCTCAGCAGTGCCATTCTGCTAAGGGGTGCCTGGCACAGTGAGGTGCCTCTTGATCCCATTCTGCTAGCAGAAGGTATCAAACTCATGGTTACAAAACTCATGGTCATTATCAGTTCTAAGACATTTAAGCTTTAAATCACACTCACCATCATCTTTAGATTTTTAGAGCTTAAAGAAATCAAAAGTATCACTCTTGGCCCTTAAGAGGTACACCCAAACTGTTGTTGCAGGAGGATGGTCAAGTATGAAATAAATATAAAATCAAGTTCAGACTGACTTCCCTGACTCAGCAAATAATACAAGACTTCCTCCCGTTGTGGTAAGAGAAAGTCAGGATCGAATCCACGAGGAAGCACGTCAGCAGTTCTCAGGTAGCTGTAAATTCTCACAGAAGCAGCAGAAAGACAGAAACACAGAAAAGAAAGAAACAAATAAACCCGGCAAGGGCAACTAAAACAAAAGCAAAGAACAAAGCAAGAAATAAAGCAAAGCAAAGCAAAAACGAAAAGCAAAGGCAAAGGGGCTCGTCGATCTCGACAAGCAGCTCCTCGAGATCGACAAGGGGCAAATCGACAGAAACTCCAGAAATCGACAAAAGACAGAAATTTTACTCGACTAAGACAAACCCCTACTCGAGATCGACCACGGGCTACTCGATCTCGACCAAGCTTCGTCTAGGTCGACAAGAAACAGAAAATATAAAATTGCAGATTTTCGACAGAACTCAGAAATTCGACAGAAATAAACTTCAATATATTAAAAGAACTTCCAAAGCCAGGGTTTCAACACCACAACGATAACCATGCAAAGTAACACATAAAGGCATAAAAGATCATGCTTTCCATCAAATAACTTTCGTCATTAACAAATAGGCATATATAGGCTCTCGCATAAACCCTAATTGTTACTAACCCTTTTTCACATAATTAACCCAAGTTGCATTAAGATCACTTTCGCTTCAATAATACAAACAAGGATCACCTTCAACTCTCGCAAAAGAATCATGCTCATAGGGATAGAAGATGAATCGCACAAAAGATCTGACCATTCTCGCATCGCCTCACATGGCCACCGTCGGGCTCACCCCATCCCCAGAAGTGGGTGGACTACTCACGCCTCATCGCAATCGCAGACATTGATGTATAAAAAGAAACTTGCATTAACTATATTCAAAGCCTTTTACAATCCTGGCAATCAACTTTCGCAGAAAGCCAAAACCTTAAAAACCTTAGAACTCCTAAACTTCTCTTTGGAACTAACTAATTGTCTCTGAATTTGAATTGTGATCTGAAATTGGAATGAATAAAACTGAGCCCCCTAGGGCCTTATTTATAGGCTTCATTCCCTAGCTATTCTAGGAAAGAAAATATCTATCTCTATCTAAAATTATATCTAAAACTTGAAAGGATAAATAAATTGTTTTATGGAAATAAATCTAAAAGGAAAAGATAAAACTAAATAGGGTAAGTCTTCATGATGTTGATAGATCTTGTCTCCTTGGATAGAACTTGATGGAATCGGATAGAACTTCGGCCAAATCGACTCCTTCGGCCCCAAGGAATCCCAAGTCTAGTCGGATTGTCTTCGTCGGGAAGTTTCTGGAAACAGCTTTACTCGACCTCAACCACGGCTCGTCGACCTCGAGTAGGGTGGTTCATCGACTGGACTTCCTCGGCTAGATCTACTCGATGTGCTCGGACTTGGCTTCCTGGCGCTCGTCGATCTCGACAAGCCCTAGTCGACCTCGAGTAGACTGGCTTGCCGACTAGGTCTTCTCGAGTGACTCTGCTCGATGGGCTCCGGATCTGGACTCAGCATCTTCGTCGATCTCGACAAGGCGTAGTCGAGATCGAGTAGGGTTCTTTCTTTCCGCTTCCGCGAGTTGCCTCTCCCGCTGGCAGCGAGTTTTTCCGCGGCAGCGAGCGGTCCGCTGCAACGAGTCGATTCGCTGGCAGCGAGTGCCGCCTGGTCGTCCTCGGCTTCGTCCTCGGCTTGTCGACCATCTCTTCTTCTCATCAACCCCGGGCGTGGCGCTGAGGCTTCGTCGATCTCGACCAGTGGTCCTCGAGATCGAGTAGGGTCCGGAGTTGGGGTTGGTCTGGCTCTCGATCAGGCTCTGTCGACAAGGCGGTGCTCGGACATGCTCATCTAGGTCGAGTAAGGCCTAATCGAGATCGAGTAGCCTTGACTCTCAGACTGGTTCCGCTGCTTTGACCTTGGACTTCTGTAGTGGTTTTCCGAGCTTTTCCGACCTTCTGTAGAATTGCTGTAAAATGCCTCGATTTCTGCGAATTAAACAGAAACTGGTGTAGATTCCATAATTTGGCAAATAAACATAAACTACATAGGTTCTGTACTATCTTAGCCCAAATGTATGAAATGTGTACAGAAATCGATATAAAAGTTACTGTAAAACATGGCAGATTCAGCTCACAACAAACACCCCATACTTAAGCTTGCTTGTCCTCAAGCAATACTTTTATTTGTCATTCAGGGGAAGAATTCAAACTCTCAACATCTTAGATTCATTGTTATATAACCCTGCAATCAATTACCATCCTCGAAAAGGTACTAGTGTCACAGATTCATGCATGTGCAAATATGTAAAAGCAACATCTACTCACAAAAGAAGGGTTATGCAAAAACAATTTATGTGACAAAGCATTAATAATCAAGAGGACTCTAATTTAAGCTCATGAAGGAGTAGATTGGTAAAAGGCTAAAAGGTGGGCAATTTTTGGCAATGTGGTGCTTTTGATCCGGGGAAATGGAGTACTTTCCAAATTGAATTTCCACATTCCTTCTTCCATTTGATTCATCACCTTTCATAATGTTTTTCTCAATAATAATGCTTTTACCTCTCTAACCTCAGCACTGCCTTCTCGCGAGTCGCAAACATGGGTGTCATGAATGGCCCCGGATACTTAGAGTTTTGGACTCCTCACAATGTGTCCCATCTCTCCAAACTATTATCTCAGAGAGCAGGGTCAATCTACCTTTATCTCCTGAGGTGATTGGATTTTCTTTCACTCATTAAATTTTCCATATAATTCAAACAATTTCCTTTCCAAACAACACAACAACCATATATCATCTCCATAATGTAACATCATTCTCAACATAATCCCCGGATAAGGTAAAGAATGGAAATATTTAGATCATGTGGAGCAATAATTGAAATAAGGCATATTATGGCTTTTGTGTAATGCATAAGCATGGGTAAGACTAGGATTATAAACAATGAGCATTATATGGAAATATAAAGTCCTCCATCATCTTATCATGCAACATGTCAAAAGCAATTTCAAATTTTACCTCCTTTCATGGTTTTCAATAAATAATGCATTTCATTGTGACTTCCCTTTACTAGGCAATTTTATGCTATATCTCTAATGAATCCAATTTTTTGCATCGTCGAGTCCAATATAAGCTTCCATGACATTAATCAAAATTTTCAATGGGGGTCATTTTTCTCAAATTTTTGGAAAACATGCATATAGGCACATAAATCAATAATGCATTCCAAAATAGCCATGTAGCAATTCGAAGCAATAATGCACAAATAATGTCAAATATGTCAAAATATGCATGAAGTAAGTCCTTCCCCCACCCCATACTTAAACATTACAGTGTCCTCACTGTATAAAAACTAAGGTAAGGGTAAAGAAAGAAACTCACAAGACATGTGTGCCGAGCCTCATATTTTTTATTGGAGCACCTCCTGGACCGAGTATTAATGTAGCTTGGTTCTATCCATGGACCTGAAAAGTAGAAGACATATACCCATAATAGCGAAACTATAAGTGTTCAAAACCAAAAACAAAAAACAAAGTCTCAAATGTCCTAAAAAATTATATGTACATGCTCTATATTTTATAGTCGCTAGGCCGACTTTCCATTAATGCTCAAGGTGGCATCTGCAGGGCCCATGTAGCTTGGGCTTCAAATAGGACTCCATTTTTGTCCATCAGCTGCAATCCTCCAGAATGGATCTTGTTCACCACGAACGGTCCCATCCGCTTCTTGTTGAATTTGTTAGGAAACCAATGATCTTTTGATTTAGAGACATAGAGCTTGTCTCCAACTTCATATTCCTTAGGCTCATCATTGGAAATCCTGCATAATCGCACATACCAAGGCAGACCTCTCCCATGTATAGATAAATCTTTAATGGAAATAGGAGAAGAAAGATCCATACCTTGACTTTCCTTCGCAGACACGGAATCGGGAACAACTGTGTTTGGTCGATCTCGACTAGGGCTAGTCGATCTCGACAAGCCTGCAGGTTCTGATGGTGGTCGGTTTAAAGATTCAGAAGTCGAGGAAGAACAAGGCTTGTCGACATCGACAAGGCTGGTCGACCTCGACGAGGACTCCGCTCCTGGTGGTTGGCTCATCGAGGAAGGCGGGGCTGGGCTCTCCGATTGGTGGTCGACCTCGACAAGCGTGGTCGAGATCGACGAGGCTGGTCCTAGCTCTGGTTGTCTCAGCGTCGAAGAAGGCCGAGTAGGGTACTAGTGGTCGACCTCGACAAGTCTACTCGAGGTCGACTAGGGTGGCTCCTCTGGTTTGCTGCTCGACGACGCTGGTGCTGGTGGAGGCTCCTTGGTCTGGTCGAGATCGACTAGGGCTCTACTCGATGTCGAGGGGCCTTGGTCGATCTTGACCCCATACTTAGTCCCTGTCAAGGCATCCGAAAAATAATGAATCCACAACGACTTACCTTGGTCCGTGTCGATTGGATTCTCTGTGTTCTCCTTGAGGATTGCCATGATCTCCTCCACCTCGGCTTCCATGTCCCTCTTTTCCAGCTCCTCAGGGGTCATATTTCTGACCTTGGGTTCCCCGCAGGTGATATAGCCAGCTGAGATAGATTTGACCTCTTCCATTGGACCTGTATGCCTTTCAGTTTTATTAAAGGAATACTCAATTACCTCATCGCTGATGTTGAAGGTGAGCACTCCTTTCCTTACGCTTATGTTGGCATCCACAGTCGCCAAGAATGGTCTTCCTAAGATAATTGGACAAGCAGGATCTTCTTGCATATCAACTATTAAGAAATCAGCAGGGACGAAGAATTTACCTACTTGTACTGGGACATTTTCCACCATGCATGTTGGAATGACCACCGTGTTGTTGGCCATGTAAAGTCTAGCATCCACAGGCTCTAGGGCTCCTATCTTAATCTTGGACCAAATTGTTAAAGGCATTATACTCACGCTAGCTCCAAGATCACATAAGGCATTAATTTTGTATGGACCAAATCCAATAGTTATAGCAAACTTACCTGGATCCGGTCTCTTCTCCAATATGTCCAGATGGCTGCATTCCTCTGTGATTTCAGCCATTGACCGCTTTTTGCTCAGAATCTCCTTCAGGAACTTGACATAAGATGGCATTTCATTGAGAGCTTTTGTGAAGGGGATGGTGACGTTGAGTTTCTTAAGCATCTTGATGAAGCGCTAAAACTTTTTCTCCGCTGGGTCCTTTAGAGATTTTGTGGGGAAAGGCAGCTTCTTTTTCTGAGTCGGAGCCAGAACAGACGTCGGAGGTGCTGCAGATTTCTCGACCTCGACTGGGGGCTCCTCGATGTCGACCACGGTCTTGTCGAGATCGACTGGGTTGGGTGCAGTCGAGTTGTTGTTCGGTGCAGACGAAGATTCTGGAAATTTCTCCTCGAGGTCGACGAGGGTCTTGTCGAGATCGACCACTGCTTTTTCGAGATCGACTCGCTGGTCCTCGTCGTTCTGCTGCTTTCCGACCTCTGGCTCTTGCAGTTGATGGCCGCTTCTGAGTTTTATAGCAGCGATGTGTCCAGTCTTTCCTTTAGGATTTGGTTCTGAAGATCCTGGAAGTGACCCTGACTGTCTGGGGATTCCTGCTGCTAGCTGACCAATCTGTGTATCAACTGATTTCCGCTAGATATCAATTTCCCCAAGCCTAGAGTTGACACCTTGCATCTGAGTATAGACGGAGTTGAAAGATTGCCTAGTTTCTGAGTGGTTTCTCCGTATTTCCTCCAGGACTGTCTGTATATCGTCCTTTTTCTGCTCCCTTTCCAGATGTCCTGGAGCTCTGTAAGGCGGGGGATTCCTAGGGACACCTTGGTTCCATTGTGGTTGTTGAAACCTTTGGTCCCCCATGTAACGATTGGGACCCCATGCGTAAGCTGCATCCTCATGGTGCTCTGCCAGCCTGACTTGCTCTATGTGTGGGCACTCCAAGTGGTGTGCCTTTGCGATCCGCATTCAATGCAAGGTTGGTTGACAGAGAGATACTTTACTTGCTTGATGAGCTTCTTATTCTGGTCTCTGTAGTATTTCTCCCTAACATCAGGATCAATCTCCTTAGGTGGCTCATATAGGGGCATGGATGGTGTTGGCCTGGCGTATGGGTTCTCTTCATAGGTTGCAGTAGACCCATACTTGTTGTCGTAGTTGGTGAGCTTCTCTAGCACACCCCATGCGTCACTTGGCGGCATTGTCAGATACTCATAGCGAGTATAGTGGTTGATCCTGTCCTTTGTGATTTGATCCAGAGAGTTGAAGAAGATCTCCTGAATGACGTAGGGTGGCTGTCCATGAGTAGGGCAAGATCGCAGAAGTTCCTTGTAGCGCTCACATGCCTTTGCCAGCGGTTCCCCTTGCTTCTGTTTGAAGGCGGTGATTCTCTGGCGGAGATGTGCTGTTTTGGCAGGTGGGAAGAATTTGTTCAGAAACTCTTGCTCTACTTGGGCCCAGGTTGTGAGTGATCTTGCTTTCAGCCCTTCCAGCCATTTCAGTGCAGGCCCAGCGAGAGACCAGCGAAAAGATTTCATCTTTACATATTCCAGGGTTGTACCTTAAGCAATAGTACGGCACATGTCAGAAAAATTCGTAATATGTTCAAGAGGACACTCATTAAATCTACAATAAAAGGCATTATTTTTAAGCTCTATAAGAAACTGAGTGCGAATTTCAAAAGAGTTATCAGGGATAAGAATCGCCGATTCAGGCACGACGAGAGTTGGGTGCATGTAGTCCTCTGCCATGGTTGGATATTGGGCAAGCTCAGCCTGTGCTTGTTCCCTTGCTGCTCTCTCAGCGGTGATAGCAGCATGTTTAGCGGCGATAGCAGCATCCTTTGCGGCTAATTCCCTTGTAAGCCTAGCGACTAGCTGTTCCTGTGTTTCCGCAGCCGCCATGATCCTTTTGAGTTTAGAGTGGATGTGTAGGTAACACTCCGGTTCGTCTAAGCTGTCAAACTCAGGTGTTTGACCAGAACGACGCATACACCTGAAAAGTAACTCAAAGAAACAGTGAGAACTGACTACCTAAGGCGCGAATGATTGCTTCCCCGGCAACGGCGCCAATTTGTTGACTGCAGGAGTAAATCGAGTATTGAAATAGATATGAAATCAAGTTCAGACTGACTTCCCTGACTCAGCAAATAATACAAGACTTCTTCCCGTTGTAGTAAGAGAAAGTCAGGATTGAATCCACGAGGAAGCACGTCAGCAGTTCTCAGTAGGGGTGGGCGCGGGACGGGACGGGACGGAGGTCGTCCCGCGTCCCGTCTCGCGTAATTTTTGCGGGACGGGACCGGGACGGGATTTACTCTTTATTTTTCAATCTCGCACGGGCCTTGTCCCTCGCGGGACGGGACGGGACCGGGACGGGACGGGCCTTGTCCCTCAAATAAAAATGATTATAAAAAAAATAAAATTTATATGTATATTTTTCGATTTTCAAAGACGTAATATATATATATATATATATCTATAATTGTTTATATAAAATTTACGGGTTCCTATATATATATATATATATATATATATATATATATATATATATATATATATATATATATATATATATATATATATATATATATATAGAGGGAAGCTTTAAAATGTAAAAACTCCTTAACGTGTAAAATCCGCGTAACGTGTAAAATTTATTTTTTTAATTAATTAGAACGCGCGCTCAGTTTCTCTCTCGGTCTCCCGCTGCCCTCCACCCACCTCCGGCCACGTCGTCGAGCCACCTCCGGCCACCAGCGACCAGCCGCCCTCGAGCCCACCCCGGTGCGCAACCCCCGAGCCCTGGACTGGCCTGGTTCGAGCCATCTGCAGCCCCGACGCGCGCACATCATCGCAGCACCATCGAGCCACCAGCAGCCTCGGTTTTCGGCCTCCCACGCCACCCACGAGCCACCTCCGGACACCAGCCCCGACCAGCTCGAACCCCCTCCCTCAGGCGCACCCCCCGAGCCCGGAACTCCCATGGTTCGAGCCCAGCC
Organism: Persicaria tinctoria; assembly: GCA_037127255.1. Classification (NCBI taxonomy): domain Eukaryota; kingdom Viridiplantae; phylum Streptophyta; class Magnoliopsida; order Caryophyllales; family Polygonaceae; genus Persicaria; species Persicaria tinctoria. Next base: position 25,272,723 of record JBANSL010000002.1, on the reverse strand, counting down.
AAGCTCACACCGAGCCCATCTCTCCCGACAGACCTGTTCGACGTTTTTGGCTCGGAATACCTTCGAAATCCCGATTTTGCTCCTTGTTTCCACTCGAATTTGGTATGATTTTTAACCCGAAACTTGTTTATTACAACTATTTAGATTGTTTGAATGATTTAGGTTGAGATTGAAAATCTAGGGTTTGATTTAGGAGCGGAATTTGGGGCTTTTTGCCAAAAGCCAAATTGATTGAAATTGATGATATGGTTGTGTTGTTGGGTTGATTTTGAGCTAATTTCATGTTCATATCATTGTCAAATTGTTTATGGATCATGAGCTAATTGAATTTTAGAATTTTAGATTGCGATATGTTTTAGAATTTGGGGCTTTTTGCCAAAAGCCAAATTGATTGAAATTGATGATATGATTGTGTTGTTGGGTTGATTTTGAGCTAATTTCATGTTTATATCATTGTCAAATTGTTTATCGATCATGAGCTAATTGAATTTTAGAATTTTATATTGCGATATGTTTTAGAATTTGGGGCTTTTTGTCAAAAGCCAAATTGACTGAAATTGTTGATATGGTTGTGTTGTTGGGTTGATTTGGAGCTAATTTCATGTTCATAGCATTGTCAAATTGTTTGTGAATAATGAGCTAACTAGAATTTAGAATTTTATTGCAAAATGCTTTAGGTTGATTAGGTTCTTCTATTTTAGCATGAAAATCATAATTTAGCCTATTAGCTCAATTGGTAGAGCAATGTGCATTTGCACAAAGATGTGGGTTCAAATCCCACATAGGTTACATAATAGACAAGTGCGCAACAATCGCAAATTGTTAATCATGCACATTATAATCTTAGTTATGCACAATTGTATCCTACGTTTGCACAATTCTATCTTACGTTTGCACAATTCTATCTTACTTTTGCACAATTGTAGTTTAAATTTGCACAATTGTATTCTACTTTTGCACACTTGTATTCTAAATGTGCACATTACAATTTTATTTTCACACTTTATGTTCTTATATTTGCACTTGAAAAGTTGCACAAAAGCACTTTAAAATTGCACAAAATGCACTTTAAAGTTGCACAAATGCACTTCACAGTTGCACAAATGCACTATTCAGTTGCACAAATGCACTTGACAGTTGCACAAATGCACTACACAGTTTCACTTTATGTTCTTATATTTGCACATTACGATTTTATTTTTGCACTTTAAACTCTTATTCATGAAGAGAAACATCGAACTTCTAAGCGATAAACATATATAGTTGCACGAATGCACTTCACAGTTGCACAAATGCACTTCACAGTTGCACAAATACACTTCACAGTTGCACTTTATTTTCTTATATTTGCACATTACGATTTTATTTTTGCACTTTATACTCTTATTAATGAAGAGAAACATCGTACTTCTAAGCGATAAACATATATAGCCTATGCGGGGTTTGAACCCGCATCTTTGTGCATAGGCACAATACTCTACCATTTTGAGCTAATAGGCTTTAGTGCAAAAACCACTAAGGGCATGTTTGATCGTCATTCATTAGAAGATAGGTGTCCCATCTTGATGCCCATTTGATTTCACTCTCCTACGTGGAAGTACGATGAGGAGAAATATGGAGATGAGAGTACAGATTATTTCTTAGATGAATTCCAAGGTAATAAGAATTGGAGGGTGGACAATACCTCAAATATAAAGTATAAATAACATACACGAGATAGTATTGCCGGCAAAAAGACCTTTTTGCATTTGCTGTCAAAAGACAACTCAGTCCAAATTCAAGGCAAATTGATCGTTCACACACACCACTACCATCCAGATACACGAGATAACATTGCTACAGACAAGATCCAATTTGAACAAGAAATAGAGAGGGGAATAAGAAGCTACACCCACTATTTCTTGGTGGCTTCCATCCTTTCCAACAAAGCCAGCAATCTCAACTTGCATTTCCATGTCAACTTGTATTTCCGTCTAATAAAAGGGCAAACAACATGCAAATAAAAAGAAGAGCAGCGTTTAAAATTTTATCTTATGACTAGTCTTGATGAACAAACATAAAAAAAATGGCTTCTCTGATACAAGTTACCGTCGATAATCCTGCTAACTCACACAAAATAGAATCTGATTTAAGAGTCGGAGAACTTACCAAGAGTTTTGACTGCCGTTTTTCCCAACGAACACAAGCCTGCAAAAAACTTTCAAGTATGTGTCACAGAAGGTGTGAAGCAAAATCAGATAACAGTAGAAATGATGGCACTTTACAGTATTCCGGTTCTTGTCAATCTCTGGGGAAGGGATACTAATAAAGCAAGTAACAACTCCACATGACCAATGATGGCACTTTACAAGCAAAAGCATACCCATAGAAAAAACATATTTGACTTATTTTATCCCAAAACTATCGAGAAGATAAAACGAGGCACACAGATTGTATAATATCCAGATGGATAGTAGAACAAGTTGATAAAAGTGATCCAAGAAAAAGTTCCATCGGGAGCATAAGAGTGCAAGACCAAGTAGTATACAAGAGCATTATGAATATCTCAAAAAAATTACCATTCTGAAAACATCTGAAGCCGCAGAGCCCATTCCAGAGAGCATGAAAGCAACCTGGAAGTCATTCAGAAATACAAGAATTAACGAATTAGCAAATCTGTAAATTTATTGAAGTTCGTGTATCCTTCGATCTGAATCATACAATTTGAAATTTGTTTGGAAAGGAAAAACATGCATAAGTCAATCAGAAATTGCCAAACAAATCATCCAATCATGTCCGTAAATTTATTATCAGGTTTCTTCAGTATTTTACTATTGACATATGTTATAACAACTCTAGATGTGACCTTCAAGTGTGATATATGGGTCTTTGAGCATGGCTATGAAACTTAGAAACGTAACTGAAACATAAAACAGCTACGACCCAATTCAACCATTCAAGAAATCCAATGAGAAAATTTGTTTATGCATAAATTATATTACATATGTATAAAATTCAGTTTTAAGCAACTCAACCAGCTGAGCAATACCAATGGCTAGCCGCTAGCATGTCTTGCTAACATAAGAGTAAAACATTATATTGCACTACATATCACATGACACCGAGAACAAGAATGTCAGTTTAAGACTGGCATATTTTAAGTTGTTTTCCACACCAACGTATGTGTACTATGTGATAGGCTCTTGGAGAGAAAAAAAAAGAATACGATACTTACATTTACTCTCTCTACTCTTCGCATTTCATCTTCAAGCAAAGAGAGTTGTGCAGCAGAAGTCCAATGTCAACTGGGCTGAAAATTAAAAAGACTGCAATCAGTTTTTGTGTAAATGTACTGATGAAATCAAGCAACATCAAAAAAGAAGAAATCCAAAAATGCTAATTCTGGGCAAGATATGTGATTAAGATATCAAGAACGAGCTTCATAATTTCATTTCCATCAACATACTTGGTGGATAGAAGCCATTTATCAGAACTTACCAACTGTCAATAACTTGCTGAACTAAGTCGGGTTTCCCACATTGATTGTGAGCCCTAGCTCTTCCAAAGTCCTCCTCAATATTAAACACATCTGGAGCCACATTGGCACAGTTTTTGCAACCTTCAAAAGCAAATTAAAATCAATGGTTTCAGCACCTTAAAATGCTAGAAATTCCATAGATGAATTGGTAACCCAATGGTAAATGAGATCCAGCTGACATGGGCAAACAACTGCCCAGTTATCTGTCTAGTTCTACTATTACCCATAATATAAGGTTGGCTGATAATTTCCTTTTATTCATAGATAATGGACAGTAAGTTGTGTTATATATACCAATGCAGCTGAATTCATCGACAAATACATGATCCTTTGTAGAGAAATCATCCATGAAAGGATTTGTCGATGTCAATGAATACCCATGAATTTCATCATATACCATTCTTTGAATTGGGTCACTCAAAACCTGCAGTTAACAAAAATAGGCTCCTTTAGCTAAATGTAACAATTACAAAAAACACTCGCGAAATTAAGCTCCAGTATATCATTCCTTACTCACAGGCACAACTAACCTCATAAATTTCATTGATAAACATACAAAAATTGGTTATCTCTGGATCTTCACCACTCAAATCAGGATGACAAGCCTTCATGCAATTATAATATGCTTTCTTGATCTGAGCTGGTGTAGCATCTGGAAGCTGATGAACAATCAGAAACCATGAAACATACATTCAGCACTGCTTGATTTTGAACACCACAAAAAGCTGAGAAATTCAAACTACCAGAGATTAAGAAGACAGCAGAAAGATTGATAGGCAGAGACACTGCCAGAGATTAAGAAGATCGAGCCCTAGCAACTGAGAGTTTCAAACTGCAAAATTACTCAAATTTTAAAGAACCCTAGAATTGAGATGGAGAGAGAGTACCTTACAGGTTGGTCATCAAGGAACCCGAGCAGATTCGCCTCCGACGATCCCATTCAGTGCGGCACGCCATGATACTGGGCATCTCGACCTCGGCGAGCTCGATCTGGAGGCGGCCGAAGTCAGCCAAGGATTTCAGAGCTTAGATCCCTAATTAAAATTGGAGTCAAATCCCTAATTAGTCCACAATCGAGGGAGATTGTGAGCAAAGAGAGAGCGAGAGTGCGAGCGCGAGCGAGCGAGGGAGAGTGTGAGGGCAAGAGCAAGCGAGCGAGGGAGAGTGCGAGAAGAGAGGAAGCAGAGAGATAGCGGCGCCATGGGAGCGGACGGAGGAGACCGATGAACAAACAGAGGAGAAAGGGAGCGGGTTCAGAGTTTTTTTTTTCTAAAACAGGTCCGGTTCGACTCTAATCCATTAAAAAAACTAATTTTACACGTTAAGCCAATTTTACACGTTAAGGACTTTTTACATTTGAAGCAAACCCTATATATATACATATATATATACATATATATATATATATATATATATATATATATATATATATATATATATTTACCGTGGGTGCATTACATTATACATGTGTGTAACACACTGACACTGTGATGCGGTATATTGTCAAAGATGGGCTTGTTGTTGGGCTAATAAAATCTTCCCTCTTGCATTACAGTGTACTGTATATATTAGTGTGTTTACAGAGGAATCTAAAATACTACGTATATGTACTGTATATACTCCGTAATACACATGGTATAATATAATATATTATATATATAGTATTACATTATTATTATTATTATTATATATGCGGGACGGGACGGGATTTGCGGGATTGGGACGTGTCGTCCCGCGTCCCGTCCCGCATGATTTTTGCGGGACGGGATTCACTATTTTTTTCCGAAATCCCACCGGGATCGGGACGGGACCGGGACGGGCCCGGGACGGGACCGGGATTTGCGGGATTTGTGCCCACCCCTAGTTCTCAGGTAGCTGTAAATTCTCACAGAAGCGGCAGAAAGACAGAAACACAGAAAAGAAAGAAACAAATAAACCCGGCAAGGGCAACTAAAACAAAAGCAAAGAACAAAGCAAGAAATAAAGCAAAGCAAAGCAAAAACGAAAAGCAAAGGCAAAGGGGCTCGTCGATCTCGACAAGCAGCTCCTCGAGATCGACAAGGGGCAAATCGACAGAAACTCCAGAAATCGACAAAAGACAGAAATTTTACTCGACTAAGACAAACCCCTACTCGAGATCGACCACGGGCTACTCGATCTCGACCAAGCTTCGTCTAGGTCGACAAGAAACAGAAAATATAAAATTGCAGATTTTCGACAGAACTCAGAAATTCGACAGAAATAAACTTCAATATATTAAAAGAACTTCCAAAGCCAGGGTTTCAACACCACAACGATAACCATGCAAAGTAACACATAAAGGCATAAAAGATCATGCTTTCCATCAAATAACTTTCGTCATTAACAAATAGGCATATATAGGCTCTCGCATAAACCCTAATTGTTACTAACCCTTTTTCACATAATTAACCCAAGTTGCATTAAGATCACTTTCGCTTCAATAATACAAACAAGGATCACCTTCAACTCTCGCAAAAGAATCATGCTCATAGGGATAGAAGATGAATCGCACAAAAGATCTGACCTTTATCGCATCGCCTCACATGGCCACCGTCGGGCTCACCCCAGCCCCAGAAGTGGGTGGATTACTCACGCCTCATCGCAATCGCAGACATTGATGTATAAAAAGAAACTTGCATTAACTATATTCAAAGCCTTTTACAATCCTGGCAATCAACTTTCGCAGAAAGCCAAAACCTTAAAAACCTTAGAACTCCTAAACTTCTCTTTGGAACTAACTAATTGTCTCTGAATTTGAATTGTGATCTGAAATTGGAATGAATAAAACTGAGCCCCCTAGGGCCTTATTTATAGGCTTCATTCCCTAGCTATTCTAGGAAAGAAGATATCTATCTCTATCTAAAATTATAATTAAAACTTGAAAGGATAAATAAATTGTTTTATGAAAATAAATCTAAAAGGAAAAGATAAAACTAAATAGGGTAAGTCTTCATGATGTTGATAGATCTTTTCTCCTTGGATAGAACTTGATGGAATCGGATAGAACTTCGGCCAAATCGACTCCTTCGACCCCAAGGAATCCCAAGTCTAGTCGGATTGTCTTCGTCGGGAAGTTTCTGGAAACAGCTTTACTCGACCTTGACCACGGCTCGTCGACCTCGAGTAGGGTGGTTCATCGACTGGACTTCCTCTGCTAGATCTACTCGATGTGCTCGGACTTTGCTTCCTGGCGCTCGTCGATCTCGACAAGCCCTAGTCGACCTCGAGTAGATTGGCTTGCCGACTAGGTCTTCTCGAGTGACTCTGCTCGATGGGCTCCGGATCTGGACTCAAGATCTTCGTCGATCTCGACAAGGCGTAGTCGAGATCCAGTAGGGTTCTTTCTTTCCGCTTCCGCGAGTTGCCTCTCCCGCTGGCAGCGAGTTTTTCCGCGGCAGCGAGCGGTCCGCTGCAGCGAGTCGATTCGCTGGCAGCGAGTGCCGCCTGGTCGTCCTCGGCTTCGTCCTCGGCTTGTCGACCAGCTCTTCTTCTCGTCAACCCCGGGCGTGGCACTGAGGCTTCGTCGATCTCGACCAGTGGTCCTCGAGATCGAGTAGGGTCCGGAGCTGGGGTTGGTCAGGCTCTCGATCAGGCTCTGTCGACAAGGCGGTGCTCGGACATGCTCGTCTAGGTCGAGTAAGGCCTACTCGAGATCGAGTAGCCTTGACTCTCAGACTGGTTCCGCTGCTTTGACCTTGGACTTCTGTAGTGGTTTTTCGAGCTTTTCCGACCTTCTGTAGAATTGCTGTAAAATGCCTCGATTTCTACGAATTAAACAGAAACTGGTGTAGATTCCATAATTTGGCAAATAAACATAAACTACTTAGGTTCTGTACTATCTTAGCCCAAATGTATGAAATGTGTACAGAAATCGATATAAAAGTTACTGTAAAACATGGCAGATTCTGCTCACAACACAAACCTTCCTGGAATAGTGTTCTATAAGTGATAGGAAATACTTTCTGCCACCTATAGTATCCACCTGGGCAGTTCCTCAAAGGTCTGCGTGTACATACTCTAGTTGCCTAAGAGCTACATACTTAGATTTCTTAAAGCCAATTCTGGATTTCTTACCAAACACACAATTTTCACACAAAGGCAAATCAGAAGGTTTATGATTCAATGAGCAATGCTTGAACAGATAATGAAGACCTCTATTGCCTATATGACCTAATCTAGCATGCCACAATTTAATATCACTCAGATTCATGCAAGCATTGATCTCAGGAGACAAGTTATAAGCATGGAAGACAGGTTCACCAAGCACATAATAAAGGCCACCTTTCTTAACACTCTTCAACACAACTTTACCATTTTTAGACACAGATTTAATGTCGTTTCGAGTGTTAATGTCATAACCAAAATCATCAAATTAACATGCTGACAGACAACAAATTTCTCCTAAGACCAGGCACCCACCTGACCTTTTGGAGTACCCTAACCCTCCTATCATGCATCTTAAAAGAGACATTACCAATGCCCTTAATGGATAACATGGAATGATCACCCAATTTAACAGTACCCTCATCAGACAAATGCAACTGATCAAAATGATGCTTATAAGGAGTAACATGCATTGTGCAACCAGAATCCAAAATCCATGCATCAGAATCAGATATATCAGTAATAGCACACATGAGAAGTTCACCAGGGGAAAAAGTCTGAGACTCTAAGACAGCAGTGGTAACATTATTGTTTCTAGCATTTCCTTCATCCTTTTTCTTTTTAAAGCATTCAGAAATGTAATGACCAAGTCTACCACAATAATGACACTTAACATTGCTCTTATCAATCTTAGGTTTAGTCTCATTAGCCTTAGTTTCTCCAGAGTTCGAGTTGGAACCAGAATTAGAAGCAGAAGAATCCTCTTTCTTCTTGTTCTTCTTTTTCTGATTCTTACTCTTACCCTTGGTGAACAAAATATCAGATTTGTTATCCTTATCACCCTTTCCCTTAAATTCTTTCATAACCTCATTTTTCTGTATGATAGCCTCAATAATCCTCTTTTTAGTTAATTCCTCTGTACCAAATTGAATCACATCTTTAAAATTATCAAATTGAGATGGCAAAGAGTTCAACAAAATAACAGCTTGATGTGTATCAACAATTTTATCATCACATCTTTCTAACTCTTGAGTCATACGAAGATACCTATCCAGATTATCATTCAGAGACACAAAGACATCCATTTTGAAATTAAAGATGCGACACAACAAACTTATCCTAGATGACAGAGACTTAAATTGAAACAAATCAGTAAGACCCTTCCACAAAGATTTAGAAGTGGTAAAATTTATCACTTGCCTAGCAACTTCGTCAGACAAACAAATAATAATCTCATAATGGGAAATTAGATCCATTTCAATTTTAACAGCAGCATCAAGAGTAGCAGGATAAGATTCATCAACAGCATGCCAACATTTTTCTTTAATAAGAACAACCTTCATTTTCAATTGCCACATAGTAAAATCAGAGGTCCCATCAATGGGCTTAATTCTAACAGAAGATTCAGACATCGCAGCAGATCACAGCAGGCAGAATCAGAAAGATAATAGCCGGCAAGGCAACAGAAAGCAAAAATAGGGAAAAAGCAACAACAAAAGATAAAGGATATGCAAAGGATCTAGTTAATGCCAAAGCTTTCACATATTTGTAACAACAGCAACAGATTTTTTTTTTTGTACCTACAAAACAAAGCAAGTTAAGTTAGTAATGCAGGAAATAAACAAGAAACAACAAAAATGACTTAGGGTTTCCTTTACATAAGAGAACCCCGAGTCACCCAAAACCCTAAACATTAGATCTGACTTAGATCCAAGTTTAGGAGCCTTAATCCTTTAGATCTAAGACACAGGAAATCTAAGATCCACAGGGAATAGGCAGTGTCAATGTAGGTTTCCCAGAAACCGAAGAGACGGGCCTTGAGACTTTAGATCTGAGACGGATCGTAGCTCAAGGATCCTTATCCTTTGGATCTAGGATATCCCAGATCTAAGGAAAGCAAAACGTCAAGACTTTAGATCTGAGTCTCTCGACACGGAAAGTAGTCGGAAACTCAAATCGTAGCTTGAAAAAACTCGACAAAGCTCTGATACCAGTTTGAAAACTCAAACGAAGCAACAATAGACAGCTGAATCAACAATGTATTTCAATATATATGTGCGAGAATGAATACAAAACTTAGGCCTCAACTTGAACGCTCAAGAAACGCAAGGAAAGAACGAGAAAGGCAAAGAGAAACTAAGTGTCTATGTGTTTAAGGAGACAACCAGCAGAGATTCAACGACGGCATAAGCAAAACATCCAATGATGTTTTGCACCAATGATTTCCTATGAAAACATCTTGAAATCTCAGAGTCTCGGGCTCTTTGGATTGATCGGGAGCTCTATCAAAAGGCTCTGTCAAGGCATCTCACCCGGAGGCAAGGAAACCACAAATGGTTGCCAAGGAAACAAAGCAAGAAGGAGAGCAAGAACCCTATGAATCAATCTGAGAGAGAGAGATGTAACCCTAGCTCCAGCAACAGTGCAACACATATAAGGCAAAGGAAATGGGTCAGACGTTGCCTTCTCAGAGTTGGGCTTACGGAGCCCAATTCTGGTTGCAACACATAAAGCCCAAATCTTCCAAAACCCAACATAAAAATAAAATCTGAAACTTAAGGATTATACAACATGAGACAAAGCCTCTATACTATAAGAAGATATGAAGAAATTCTATGCACAAATTTCCAACACTTTCTGCTACTCGGTGTGAATTTTGTACACAACTATACAAGTAAGATCGGTATGTACAACGGTGTCCTTACGCCTTTGGTGTAGTAACCAATGAACTTTCGAAAGCTACATAATATTTTCCAACATATCATCCAATGTACTACCCACTAAATGTTGTTGATATTTGATTGAATTGGAAGGGTGGTGGTCATAGATCAAGTGAGCTCCATTACATTATTTCTTCAGTCGAGTGGACGCATCTCAAACCCTTGAACAAGAAGGCCGGACTTGGTAGACTCATACTCCTTGACGAGCAAATCAACCACAGCACCTGAATGCCCAACATTGAAGAAACCTCCCATCTCAATCTCCAGCCATCCATCCTTCCTCCTCTTCGGCATGGTTCCACCTCCTTCCACCATCTTCGAGGAGGCTATGGATGGGTCTAAATAGCAACTCTTGATGGTGTTGCCAACAGTGGTCTCCATTAGAGTATTGTTGAAGCCCCGAGCACGAGGAGTGAGTTGGTAGACGAAGTATGTTCCGTAATTTGTTGCAGGTGACAACCACTCTTCCCTCACACTCACCTTAATGTATAACATCCAACCTATGATGACCTCTGCCACCTTTAAACTGCATATTGATCCATCACTTTACTGTCAGTAAGTAGACACTGATCTAAATGATTTATTGAGTCATAAAGGTACTAATCGGGTACCAAGGGATGGAGAACAATAACGTAAGACAGGACCTGGATGTAGATGGACTAGGAGCCAACCAGCGCCAGCTCCATGGATGAAAAGCATACGATGGCCAACACGTTAGCGCCTCCACCCCAAGCATAAGAGTCTTCTTTGCACTTGCACCTATTGAAACTATCTGTACATTACAATCGATATGATCAACCACAATTATAATGTTAAAGAACCATATATGGTACTTTCCATTGTTATGATTTCATCAAAACCAGCTAATAATTGTAATATAGTAGCACTCATATTCAACTAGAAGTATATATATAGCAATTAAGTTACCGATTTAGCTGGTAGGAGCAGCTTGTTGTGGGATGAATCGATCATCATTTTGATTTCACCCGGTGTCCATAAAAATTTAGATTGCATACCCTCTCTGGCTTGCTGAATTAATTTAGTGTCTATAAAACAATACTCCTTGGCAACTTCGTCGAACAAATGCAGTGCTTCCTCTTGACACAAGTGTTCAATCTCCAAGTTTATTTGTGTTTTCATCTCCTTGCAAACATCCAAACTTCTAGATACCACCAATATCCTGAAAACAATAATCATGTACAACATTTTCCATGCTCTTATTGATGCATTTCAACACAAAAAAAAAATACTAAAATCGAATGATTAGTATAGGCATTTTCTTGCCTGCAACCATTGCTGCTATTTGGCGATGGGATGCCAATATTGTTGAGGTCAATCTTACTCTCTAGATCGTCTACAATGATCAGTATTTTCCCCATGTTCATAATCATATTACTTAGCGATTTTGCCTTGTCTGCAGACTCCAAAGTTAAGCTCAATCCAAGCCTATGTGCCAATTCAACTTGCATGAACCCCAACTCTATATTCACCCAGTTACCTGTCGTTATGACAACGCCATTGAACACTCCACTTGACTCGATAGCAAGAACAAGCTTCTTCACAAGCATGGTCTTCCCAACATCTTTTGCCCCATACATCCCTATCACAAACATTTCAGTGCTAAGTAGCGCTTCCATTGTCCTCGTCAAGTATTTCTCCCTAGAGGGCAAAGAAATGTAGCCAGATGGCGTTGTGGGTGTCAAGGGCTGGGGCATAATGGGAGAGGGCTTTAGCTCCAAGGACACTCCGTCTTCAAAAGAGCCCCTCTCCATCAACATCTTTATTTTTTCGGAATGACTCTCTGCCCTCTTTGCCAATCTATACCGTCATTTGCAGTTGCATTTCTGAGCCAAATTGCAGCAAGAAGCTTGGGGGTGAAGTGATCCAAGAAAAGTGTGTGTAAGACTGACCTCTTTACTGCCATCATCCAACCACTCAACAACTTGCTGCTTGATGTCATGACCGTTGGAACGGGCGTCCTCAACCTTCTTTTGTACATCGGTTAGTCTAGCTTTGAGGTGCTGTGAGTCTTTCCTGAGAGTGTCAGCATAGGTTTGGCATTCCCAAATGTAAGTCAGCACCTCAAACACGCCCTTCCCTGCAGAAGGTGGATTAGGCCCTTGCTCGCTCATTTGCGATTATATTTTTTATACTTTGAGGACAAGTTACACGCTACGACAGCATCTGCAAGGCAAAAAGGGTAATAAGGAAGTGAAATGAAAAGAACAAAAACAATGCTATATAAACTGAAACAACTAACCAAGAACTTCCATACCTACTATATATTCTGATTGTTCCCTCAAGTTTGGATCTGATGTTGGAGTTTATACAAATCTACATCTAGTTTGGATATCAATATATATACACCAAATATGAGTTGAGTAATTTAAATAGTTTCCATTTTACAAACCAAATGTAGAGATTTTTATAACAAGCTATCCCTTTCACCTCCTCAAATCCAAGGTATAACTTTTAATTTAGAAGTAATCCATCTCACATTGATTTCATTCCAACTTTCATCAATCAAGGATCTAGCATTAGGCTTTCCCAACTCTTAAGGTTTGGCCTCGATCCTCTCCCTAGCGATTTCTTTTATTATGAATGCCACTTATTCCGCTAAATCAATAGAGATGACCACATGATATACAAGTGTTGCAAATGTATGAAACAACAACTAGTCAATTAATAATCCTGCAAACATGTTCAAGGAAAGAAAAGGTTAGGAACCAACAGCTGTAACCACTCATCCTGGTAAGAGGATTGACATGCCGTGACGGGCTAAAAAGGATTTTCATTTGAAAACCAAGCAAAACTAGTCTGTTTTTTGTAAAAGCTATTCCTTGGATTAGAGGAGCTAAGAGGGATAACTTGGTGTATAGATTTCCCTCTGATGTACAAGTTGGCCACTATTTTGATTGGTTAGTTATTGCTAATTGGTACCTATATTGATTTAATTTGTGCTATGCCTTGCTTGATGAAAATGAATGCAACTTTCTCATTCATTTGGGATAGATTGGTGAAAGAATCACACTACATGAGATGCCTAGCTTGCTCCTCTGTTTGCGCAAACGCCAATGTTAAATACGAACTTCCAAATTAGAAGATGAATACACAGAGAATTCAGGCAACATATATAATGCTTGAGGTTGGTTTGACAGTTTACTATTATTATTCTACAAACTAGATTGATGGTTGCTGCTCGTTTCCTTGTTACCGATTTGGAGGGATGTTATACCCATTGGTTTCCTTTTTTGATGTAAAATTTACATCAAAAGATGCAGGCTTCTTAATGATTGCAACTTGCAAGTATAGCATCAAAGATGAGTGAGAAAGCTCCTAACCAATCTGTTGTAAGGAACTGACTTGTTCGATAAGCTAACTTTCGTTTGGGAATACCAAAGCCAGACTGTCTGATGTGCAAAGAGAGGTTGAGGCTGCCCGCGCGCCAACCACCAGGTTATCAAGCAGCAAGTTGTTAAGTGTGTGAATGGATGATGGTAACAAAGAGATCAATGTCACAGTGTGAGATTTCGAGAATCCCGAGCCGGGTCGTATCAAATCGGAAGTCGTGTCGGGTTTATTTTTATTTTTGTTTATAAGGTCGGGATCCGCCACTTTACACAGAAGCTTAAGCAAATGTGTAGGGGCTTCATCCACCCTTATATTTTGGTTTGTTATATCCTCAACCACCGATGTGGGAGGGATTCTTTTTATTCCCAACACACAGAGACTTTTCTTGGAACTCTTCGCCCTTGCAAGTGCAACTGGACATTTGTATAACTTGAATAGAAGTACTAATATAGGATCGAAATTCATCATTTCTTTGGATGTACTAATATATGATAAAATTCATCATTTGTGAACCCAACAAAATAAAATGACTTCTTTAGTTATCTTGTTTTTCTATTTAACAACATATGATACATTTGCATAACTTGAATTGAAGTGGCCTCATTATTATTCATCATAACTTTGGTTGATACTTGATGTGTTTTTCATATAGATGGTGGCAATGGATGGAAGTGGAAAGAAGACTCTTATGCTTGATGCAGAGGCACTGCGCATCGGATACACTGAGCAACCGCAATACTGGTGTTGGTTGACTACTAGTCCATCTTCATCCAGGTCCTTAATTTGTCTTTGATTCACAGCTGCCTCAAAGACTTCGGGCAAAGGAGGTGGGATCATGCCATTGCCAAGGAGGAGGAAGGATGGGTGGCTGGAGATTGTTCAAGGCTTTGAGCTATGTCAACTCGAATGTAAAACAAGTGTATACAATCAAAGGGCAACTGTGGACAGGGCAGTGAGGGCACATTGATGTCATTCCAAGTTTCATCAATCAAGGAACTTCTAGCATTAGACTTTCCCAAAATCAGTCTTAAAGAATGTATATACACAAACTTTATTTTGAATTGGTAATCAATTATACAGATACTGAGCTTCACCTATTTTTAGGTGACCTCTTAAGAGAGATTGATCACTTGGTGGACCTCTCTCCCTAACCATGGCGAATGCACCCAATGTTTAATCGTGAAAGCCTTTGATTTTCAATCTAGTGGACGCATCTCAAAGCCTTGAACGAGAAGGCCGGTCTTGATAATGGTAACATTGTACTCCTTGACAAGCAAATCAATGACAGCACCTGAAGTCCCAGCATTGAAGAAGCTGCCCATCTCAATCTCAAGCCACCCATCCGCCCTTGTTTGTGGGACGACTCCAGTTCCTTCTGACACCGTTGATGCAGCTTTTGATGGATCTAAATAGCAAGTCTTGGAGCTTTTGCTCAAAACTAACTCCACTGGGGTAAACTTGAAGCCTTGAGCATGTGGATTCAGTTTGTAGACGAAGTACGCTTTGTAATTGGTCGCAGGCGACAGCCACTCCTCCCTTACTTTCCCAGCAATATGTAGCCACCAAACTAGTATGAGTTCTGCCACCTTCAAACTGTACAGCCATTTATATTGCAGATACAGTTGAATAAACAAATTTCAAAAAATACTTGCAGTAATTTGATTTCAATTTATATTGTAATGGATTAAAAAAAATATACTTTACTGCTTAGTGTATCTACTAATGCAATCAAACAATGCCAGTCCTATTAGTTAACAATCTAACATCAACAAGTTATCGGATATCCCTTGTCGGTTAAACAAGAAAATTCGGCTAAATTAGCAGCTCTTGGCAAACAGATGATTCATCTTATTCAGATCATCAGGCCAGCTTTATTTCAGTAATGTAGAGTACCTGGAGGTAGATGGACTAGGATTTGTCCAGCGCCAGTACTGCGGTTTCTCAATAGGAGCAATCTCTAGTTCCTCTGCACTAAGCATATAAGTCTTCTTTCCAGTAACATGTGTAGCATCTAACTGTATGATGCACTTTGATTAAATAAAAGACCACAACTGATATATACAAACATGATACTTGACAGAAAAGGACAATTCATTGCTCTGGTTAGGTAAGCTGGGAATGGTTTTTATCCTAAGAGTTCACTAAAACCAACTAAAAATAACCCAAAGGAATCGAAATTTATCTAAAGTTTAGAACAAGTTACCGGTTTGTGGTGTACCGAACTGAAGCACATTTCAATTTCACCAGGCATCCATTCTGATTTCAGAGATATGGTATCTCTAGCTTGTTGAATGTTCGTGTCGTCTGTAAGTCCATACTCTTTTGCATACTCGTCGAATAGAGCCAAAGCTTCCTCCTGAGATAAGGCTTTGAGCTCCAAGTTCATTTGTGTTGTCATCTTCTCACACACATCTAAACTCCTGGATACCACGAGTATCCTGCACGAAACGACAAGTTAAATCTATGAAATGGATACAATTTCAAACACAATGCATGGAAGCTTTCAGGTTAAGCCACTTGCCTGCTTCCATTGTCGCTGTCTGGCCAAGGGATACCAATCTTGCCAAGATCAAGCCTTTTCTCACAGTTATCTAAGATGATCACTATCTTGCTCATGCTTTTAAGCACATCCTTCAGTCTCCCTGCCCTCTCTGTAAGGCTCTCATCTTCGAGGCTAAATCCAATCATCTTTGCAATCTCGTCTTGCATGTCTGTCTCCTCCAGTGCACCACTTGCTATGATGACACCATTGAAATGTTCACTTGACTCGATATCCACAGCAAGTTTCTTAATGAGCATGGTCTTACCAACACGCTTTGCTCCATACAGCCCAATGACAAGCTTGTCTCCACCGCGCATTTCATTCATTATCCTCTCAATGCATCTCTCCCTTGAGGCGATGATCTTGTAACCGGATGCCAATGTTGGTGCCAAGGGTAGGGCCTTTGGCTTGAATGACACCCCTCCTACAAAAGAAGATCTTTCCATCATCATTTTGACTAGTTTGGAGTGGCTATCTGCGTTTTTCGCCACAGTGTACCTACGCTTGCAATTGCACACATTCGTGAACTTCCAGCAAGAACTTGGAGAGCCAGATGAGTCTAGAAAAGACGCTGTTGTTTTCAGCTCCGTGTTGCTTTCATCCAACCATTTATCAATCGGTTGCTTGATCGGTAGGTGTTTGGAACGGGCCTCTTCAACCTCGCTTTGAACATCAGCGAGTCTGGCTTTTAGCCTTTCAGAGTCGGCAATGAGAGTGTCAACATATGTATGGTAATTCCAAATGTAACTCAGCACCTCAGAATGTTTTACTCCCTTGCTCACAGCTGGTTCAGCCACTCCGTCTTTGTCTGCTAAATCTGCCATGGATCAGTAAATCCCAAGCTCCACCCACAGAAGTTGTTTCATCCTGTACATGTATAGTGTTTAGAATAACTGTAAGATTGTTGATCACAGAAGAAAACATGGGTCCAAAATCAAATGCTGAGCTTCTTCTAACTAAAACAGATGGAAACAGCAACATCTGTTTTGAAAAGAGAGAGAAAATCTAGGAACAAATCTACTCTTTAACATCCAACAAGGCAATAACATGCTCATCCATGTTCAAAACAGATACAAGTCCCGCCTAGCAACGAAACAATAGACTTACATATACCCATTCGTCCTCCTCGCTGTTTGGACTCCTTAGACGTGCATCTTCTGATACTGATATTCATGAACGAAGTATCTTGGGAGTTTGGAGAAAATGAGGTGTGAGGAATCACATATGATTTCTTTCATCAATGCCGGATAACTTATATGTGACATTGATCTTTTCTTTCTCAAGTAAAGCATCTCACTATTCACTAATAGATTTGAGTATTTGCATCAAATAACAGCAAATGCCCAAGTAAAAAGGGATTGAAAAGGGATTCTATATCAGACATAACAATTTATCCCTCTCCCCTCCTTTAATAAAGGTATAGCTTCTGCAAAATGATGAATTGTGAAAGTGATGTCCTTTCAATCTTCCATCATTCAAGAACTATTGACCAGATGAGTTGCACAAAATCCATGGAGATGCCATGGATTGTGCCAAGAATGGTCCCGTTAGTTCCTTCATCGATGAATGTGATCAGAAATTGCACCCCCAGCGAATGAATGACCAACAACGATCCATTTTACAAGAGCAGAATCAAGATCGCCCATCGTTCCATGTCTGCAGCATACTCAGCAAAAAAAAAAGAAGCTAAACTGACACACTGACAGCATCAACTGTTACAGAGTCACAATATCAGTACTGTGAAAATTAATACTCCAGCAAACACGTTCACGAAGCACTACCTGTTTATCAGTTTCATTGTCATCTTCGACATCATCACAGGAGAAGTCAATGACAGATTATTCCAGAGTAGGATACTTCATGGGTGCACAGGAAGGGGTTGGCAGCACTTGTTTAGGTCGATGCTCATGCCAACATTTCTGGAAATGAAATAAATGGCGTGTTGCAAAACTCAAACAGAGCTTAACCTTGATGAACTGAAACGGAATTAGGTAGTACAGCATGGAAACAACCAAGAATTTGGCTCAAAACGATTGATGAGATACATAATCAATACTTTTTGCACTTCCATCACAATAAAGTTTGCCAGTTCTCAACCCAGATGCTCAGAGCCACAAACTTGCTTTATGTACAAGAAGAAAAAACTTGACTATGTACAGGAATTGACTTTTGTTGGTTGGTGTCATTTTTAGCTGTGCTCTAAGAGAAGGGATCAACTTCTCCAGCCAACCATGTTACTAGGGGTAGAGCCAATGGCAGATACTGCCAGCCCCCGGTTATACATCCGTTGTATCTCCTCCCTGTACTCTGTCAATGACTTGTCTGGTATGGCTGGGAATAGCTCAACTACATCTCCCATCTTCAACTTGCTGGTTGGATTGATCACTGGCTTGTGGTTCAGCCTCGGCCTCAAGTCCTCTTTCATCGGGAACCCATATGGAGTCCACCGTGGGCTGCCTTGTCCAACTCTTTCATACAGGTCCATAACGGTTGAGTTTGCAGGGAACTCCTGGACAGACATCTGCAAATGTTTCATAAACAACAGTTAGAAATCATGGTGGTGATATTTGGCTCAAGTTTTCCATAAACAATTACCCAAAAAATACTAGAAATCCCCAGTCATCTGGATTATATTCAGCACAACAAGCAATATGACTAGAACCATCACTGCAGGCAATCATGCCAAAGCCTAATATCAACTTATACGGATTTAAAAATTGTTGTTTTAAATTGAAGAGAACAAACAAAGCTTTCATGTGAGAGGAGATGCTACAGGAAACAACAAAGAACCAGAGGAGAAGGAATTACCTTATCATTCTCTAAAAGGATGACAAATACTGGTCCATTTTGAGCACAATGAGGTTGGTAGGAGTAAGGGCAGTCCTTGGAATGGAAAGGGAATGTGCAAGGGGGTCTAATGCAATCAGCATCACCAATAGAAGTCGAGTCCTTGCTCATTGCCTCACACTGCCAGGTAACAACCCACCGTGCCCATTCAACCATCTGAAGCACAAAAGAGGAATGCTCACAATCACCCTCCTTGTACCTCCAGTGTGCTGCAAATCCAAACTCCGCTTGTAAATGCATGTCTTTTGTACGAATCTGGACCTCAAGTGGCACCATACCTTCACCCCTCACCACAGTGTGCAGAGATTTATATCTAGAAAAAAAAAAGACAAATTTTAGCTACATGAGAAATCAACGGAGAGAAAATTCACAGGCAGCATTTCATGGGGTTCTCAACATACCCATTAAATTTGGGATGATGAATATAATCCTTTAACTTCCCAGGAACTTCAGACCACAGTTGATGAACTACTTTTAGAGCCCTAAAACAATCTTCCTCTTTCTCAACTATTAAACGCAGCCCATGAATGTCATGAATCTCATCCATAGTCAGCTTCTTTCTGCAGATAATATTTCCAATGTAAGCAACAAGCACTGAACACAGAGGAAGAAGCATACAACATGAATCGCATCAAGAATATTTTACACTCGAAGCATTTAATTATGGCTCCATGATACTGATAACTGAAAACAAATAATTAAATGAACTCTTTCACTTAACAATTATAGCAGTCAGAAAGAGAGCAAGAGCTTACTTCAACATTTTGCAATAGATACTATACAAGCTCTTGTGACGACCCGACAAGACATGATAAGAAATTCCTTCAGCTCCCAGAGCATGCTCCAGTTTGTCGATATCAGATTTGATCATAGCCTCATCAAAGGACTTGACAAGCTTGGATGACAATTCTTGATGCTCGTTTGGGTTTAGGTGCTTAAAACATAAATTTTCCAGCTGTTCTTTCCAGTTACAAATACCTAATCGGTTAGCTAATGGTGCAAATATCTCCAAGGTTTCCTTGGCAAATCTCTGTTGCTTAGCCAAAGGTAATGCTTCTAAAGTCATCATATTGTGCAATCTATCTGCCAACTTTATTAGCACAGCTCGAGCATCGGCCATTGCAAGAAACATCGTGTGAAGCCGATCTGCTTCAGCCGTCTTACATGCTGTGTCATTATCGCGTGCAAGCTTGCTCAAGTGACTCAGCTTAGTAACCTGCATCAACCAAGCAAATTTCTTAGCCCTAAGAGTTGGCCAATCAAACAATCAGAGAGCACAAACCTTTAGATCTCACAACATAACATAAATACCAAACAGCACAAAAGCATAAGAACAGTCTCACCAAATTCATTGCACAATTATACACAAAACTCCACAGAAAGTTCAAAACCAAAAAGGAACAACGAATGCCAAACTAACAAATAATTGAATCTGTAAATAGCCATAAAGGGAAAGTGGCTTCAGATCAGTTAGGTCCTTACCCCTTGAACTAGATCTGCAACTCCAGCACCAAAGATCCTATATATGTGCTCATAGCTCACAGAACAATCATCAATAGTGTCGTGCAAGAGACCAGCTGCAACAACCGTCGAATTTGCACCAATCATGGCAAGCATCACCGCCGTTTCGACACAATGCTGCAAATAAGGATCGCCACTCGCTCTCATCTGCAACAAACAGCAAGCCATCAACATACATATATGCATAATTCAACAAACAGACAAGATCACATTACAAACATAAAGCTCAGTACCTGCCCTCTGTGTGCCTTCTCAGCTTCGTAAAACGCCTTCACAACAAATTCATCACAAAAGATCTTGTGCCTGAGCTGAGCCCCCACAAGCAATTCTTTCACGTATGGCTCCAACCCATTCTCCAAGGACACAAAGTTGTCCTCCATGGAGAATGTCAGCTCTTCAGCCATAACAGAGGACGAGTCCATATCAAGGGCAATACTATGCATTCGAAAGCTTGGGGAATCATAATCTAAGCAGGAACCAAGAGTGTTTCCCGCCAGAAATCCCTTGAACAATCCATTAGTACTGCTAATCCTGGATGATCCATCTCCTTTTTCCCGGGAAATTCTCACGGGAGGGCTCCTAGACGACCCAATTCCGCCATTACCACTCGAAACTGGGGCCTGAAACACAGAAACGGGGCTCTGATCTCTCTTTAGAGATGAGCTCAACGGAGAACAATTCGAATACCGAAATGAATTGCTCAAACCGTTGAATTCTTCGCTCCTCTCTTGGCGTAGAGCCCCCAATTCTTCACCGTAATGCTTTGGGGAGCGCGAGGACGGCGATGAAGAGAACAGGCAAGATAGGCCCCCCATCATCTGCCTCGCCTGCGTAGAGGGAGAGGTGGAAGCTTGGGAGGAAGATCGGCTGTTGAGATCAAATTCATGGGAGGACGAGTGGGAGTTGATCGTCGAAGGATACGGCGTCGAACAAACACTGCTCGGCGGGCTGGCGTAGAGAGCTATCGTTGGAACCACCATTTCCGATCACAGCTAAGCTAATCCCCAAAGCGAAACACAAATTGAATTTTTCAGATGAGGAGATTAAACCTCAAATTAGATATGACTGAAAATCAAGCTCCTACAGAGGGACGAAATTAGGGAAATAATTACAAGCAGATCTAGGGTATCTAATTGAGAATAACTGGCGTGTAATAGCAGAAATTGGAGGAAGGGGGAATGAAATTTATGTACAGAGAAGATTTGACTTGGAGCTGTGAGCTGAATCTAGGGCAATTAAGCCGGCCTAGATTGAGAAAGAAAGCGAAATGCGTTGAAAAATCAAGCACAGAAACAAACAGGAAACCCTAACCCTATTTTACTTGCTCCTCCTCCGAGTTGGAATTGAGAAAACGGGGTGGAAAGGGGGAGAAATTTTTGAGGGTAGGGGGTGCGAATCTGGAAGATGAACCACGATCTCACGGTCTCTCCGGAGAAAAATTAAGAATCAGTTTTGGCGTATTAGCTTCTCTCGCTTGTTCCTCTGGTTCTTCCCCTTTCTCTGTCCTCGTTTTTCTATTGGGTTTGCGGCCATGGAAAGGAAGGACTGTAACGACACAAATGCCCTCGCTTTTTCCCCTAATTAACGGGAATCCTTATCCCTTTCTTTCTGGCCGACAGATATTTTTTAAGACCAAATTATTATTAGCACTTCATTATTTACTCCTTTTTTGTAGTACTTCATTAGTCCTACTAATTTGGTTTGGATTAAGCTAAGATAGAATAGTACAATTAAATGGGGATGTTTTTATTCCTCAAAATACCACGGAGTAATTCAAATTTAATTAATTATTAAATTTATTATTATATGGAAGTTGGTGTATCATTTACTTGTCCAAATACACACTTTTTAATATTAAGAAGATAAGATATTAAGAAGTGTCAATTTAAAACAAATAAATGACACTTTCGTATCATTTAAATTTTTAAGTATTGGTTTAAAAAAATAATAAGAAATGGTATTTCGTTTCGAAATTGAAAAAAAAAAACTATTGTGTTTTTAATCTTAAGAAGTACGTATCAATTTAAAACAAATAAATGACACTTTCGTAGCATTTAAATTATTAAGTCTTGGTTAAAAAAATAATAAGAAATGGTAGTATAATGTCCGTTTAGAAAAGATAAGAGGCGTCATATAGACTTTTTAAAAGTAAATTAGTTAAATGTATAAAGAGACCGTTGTTTTCAAAAGCCAAAACCAGCTTTAGCTTGTTGGGAATTATTATTTGTACATAAGTAGAAAACATACTGATATTTTTTTAGGTATGATATGATATGATGAACACTTTTCATTAAGCATGTGGGATATGATTCAATCTTAAATTTAATTACATAATCAAGTGGCCCCACTCGTCAATTAATATAACGTGCACACCCCCTAAATAGATGATTAGATAAATCCATTTTGAGATCAATCATATCAAGCATAACAAGGATGGATGCGTATATGTGTAACCATTACTACTCCTACGTGTAATATATATATATATATATATATATATATATATATATATATATATATATATATATATATATATATATATATATATATATATATATATATATATAAGTGCAAAAATAATTTGTGAATTGAGATCCAAGATTAATGACAAGTGCCAACAAAAAATTAACCTAATACGTACTGTTGACTTTTTACCCAAAAAAAAAAAAGATAAAAACACGTGGTCGGTTGTAGAATTGATCCATTCAACTCATTCTAGCTTCCAAAATAGTTTTATTTAATTGAATAATAATACGGGAAGGGTTTTTGGCTCTATTTTTGTTAGTAAGTCTAACATATTCTTCTTCTTTTTTTTAATATTGAGATTATTTTTAGTTGAATCGTTTCTCCATTACATTTTTCAAAATAGAAAATAAGAATAAAATAATTATTTTCTAAATTTGGAGAAAATTTTATATATTTTGGATTTTTGGAATAAACTCCATAATGGTTGGAGAACCTATTGAAATTAGATCAAAAAGAATTTATAATATATGACTTATAATTCTTTATTTTGAAAAATGTTTTATGGAAGTTGATCATATAGATACGAAATACATACTCTTTATTTGATAGTGGTTATATTGATGGGAGAGTTGAAATAGATAAGTCATATGAGTAAAATATATGTTGAATTAAAGCATTAAAAAAATTATTAGTTAAAAAATATTTGGTAAATTGATAATTCTAGTCGATGGAGTACTTACTACAAATTACATTATAAAAAGGGGGAAAAATAAATAAATTTATCAATATTATTTAGGGTGGTTTACCAAAATAATCCACTTTTGGAAAATCTTTGCAGGGTTAACCCAATTTGGAAAAAAAAATTGCACAAAAATGGATATCCGATTTCAAGTTGCAACCGGTAGCAGGTCATGAAGGGGGAGACTGAACATTTTGTGATCGACAGTTGGACAAGTGAGAGAGAGAGACGAAAACGAAAAGAAAAGACAGACAGACAGACAAATAGAGAGATAGAGGGAGAGAGAGAGAGACGAAAAAGGGCAATTGCAAGGACAACTACAGTAAAAGGAGGGAGCCCAAAGTTCCCGTCTAACGCTGGCCTAAACAGAAGAAGGGGAAAGATGAGGGAGGAGGGGGAGAATATATAAACATTCAAGAAATTTTGCAACAAATCATTAGTTCGCATTAATGCACTGTAGAGGAACTTTAAATTGAAGAAGGAGAAGAGATGCCGGGGCATTTGAAGAACGAGGGTTGGTGGCCAATGATGTAGGGGTCTATATAAGGAGGTCAGAGGAATGATGGGCGTCACATTTAATGGGGACCTTGGGGAATTAAATCTGAAGAAAGATAGAGAAGTCATCGAAGAAAAAGCAAGTGGGTATGGGTTCATTAAAAGGTTTGACTTGTAAGCAGCTACATTTCACAGGACAGATAAAGAAGATTCACATGACACATATTGGAAGTAACCGGACATTCTCCCTCCTGGATAGAAAATGGGTAAATGTTCTCTCTATATAGGGTAAGTGTTGTTTCTATGTACATCTTACTATAAAATTGATTTGTTGTCTCCCTATGTAATGCAACAAGAGACAACTCATCCGTTTGTATCACTATATTGTTTGGAGGATTGTGGGCGTGTGAAGTGGGCATTTGGGTCTTCAAGGGGTCAAGGAGCCAGAAGGCCGTGGTGGTGGACGAAAGGATTGACTACGTCAATCTGAAGAAACAACTGATGGACAAGTTTAATGTCAATGGGAGGAGGCATGACGTCGAGCTCACATATGTAAAGCCGAAGAAGGAAGGGTGCAGGTCGTTTGTCATTGGGGATGACGAAGACTTGCAGGCCTACAAGTTTGTAAAAGGGCTATCTGGAGAATGATCCTGACCTATCGACCTCAATGTCTCCCTGCAAAGCAAAGTTGGTGGAGACGTGGAAAATACACAAGGATCAACAACGGATGACTCGAACGGTGGTGGTTTGTCTCCTTCAGGGGGGAGAATGTTGTAGTGTCATTAACTGGGCCGCCTGTGACCCAAGAATATCACCCACAGACGGACCCCCCCCCTGGCACTTGATGAAGAAGACGAAGCTTTGGGAGCACAAGTTGTCTAGGTAAAATCAAACTGGTATCCAATTAGAAACATCACGTATCCAGTTACAAGAAACTTCGGACCAGATAGGGATAAGTGAGGAGTTGGAGTTTGCGAAGAGGGCAAAGAATGTCGACACAGTTAATCGTGGGAAGCAGGTCATTTATGTAAGCAGTGACCTAGAAAATGAAGTCAGCCCACGTGGTGGTCGGGTCGTTATTGTCCTCGACAGCTCCTCCGAAAAGGATAATGCAATCCCAAAAGTGGTTAAACCTGAGCACGGGAGTTCTGGTCCGACGAAGTCTTGGTCATGGGATTATGAGGCGGAGCAAGCCGTAAGGGAAGTAGAGGAAGCATACGAAAGAGGAAAATTGAAGTCGAAAGCTTTTCCGAAGCCTGTTGAAAGTGAACCATTGGTGGCGGTGAACCAATATATTGGATCCCCTCCAATGCACTGTTAAGTTACGAGAGGGACAAATATTTCGGAGCAAGGAAGAGGTGCAAGAGATCATAACATGGGCAGGTCTAGCTAGGTACTTCACGACGGATGTGAAGAAGTCGACGAAGATCTTGTATGTTGCAGTGTGCGTTACAGCCAAGTGCAAGTGGTCATGTCGGGCATCGACTTACAAGAACGCGCAGTTATAGATGATTCAGAAGTTTGTGGACGAGCACACATGTGAGCTGAACGAGGTGATCACACAAAAGCGTCGTGCGACATACACGCAGCTAGGGCAGCGGTTTGTTGACAGGTATGTCCTTCACCTTTACCATGTACTTTATCGATCCCTACAATGTAGATGCCAATATGCAAAATCAGTGCCCACTTTCCCCAATTGAATTGTACACCAAAAGATATGCACTGATTATACGTAACGGTAAACTGGACACACGAAACTTTTAACTAGACATACGTGGGGGTAGAAGCTTGGGCGCGACTTAATATCTACTTGTTTGTGAATGGGAATGTGATGTTTCGTAGGGTCAAAGAAGCCTCTGGTTCCGGAGCAAGTGCAGTCCCTCATGAAGTCGCACCTGGGGGTCACATGCAGCTACTCGAAGGCACATCGAGGCCGGTTGAGTGCGAGGGACAACATGTACGGGACGGACGATGAAAGCTATCGGAGAATGTTCTCGTACATGTACATGTTGGAGCAGGCCGACCCTGGGACGTACACCAGGATAGAACGCGACACGAAGGGGCGATTCAAGTATGTGTTTGTGAGTCTTGGAGTGTGGTGGAGGGCTACCCCCCACCTACGGAAGGCCAGTCCTTCCTGGTCTCAATTGTATTTGTTGTATGCATTCCATGTTGTGAAAACAGAGGAGACCGCTTCCTAACTTACAAGGCGTAATTGACCGGGAAACTTGACGCTCATGCACATGAAACATGACGGGTGTTCGATTGTACATGACACCACTAATGATTCAAGTTGTTTCCTGTCTAGGTCATTTAGGGCTCACGTCTTCAGAAACGTTTACGCTCCACCTTTTGCTTTTCAATATGTAGTTAAACCATTTTTTGTAATTAAGGAATGTTGGGCCTTGTCATCCATTTCAGTATGTACATGACATGCACTGTTATTTACATGTCGGGTGATATTTTGGACATGATAGTTCATATTGGTCAGTTTCAGTCTATTGGAAATGCGAACCACATAAACGTAGATACAAGTGTCAACCATCGTACGAATTACATGACATCATAGTTTCAAAAACCGCGCACATGATACCATAGTTTCAAAACCTAAGGCCTAGGATCCCAAAACAACAAAAAAACGATACCAATGTCAACCATATAAAATCCAACGGAAAAACAACTATTCAATAAACCAACAAATGTCCGCACAACTGTCCAAGAAACAATGTCCCTATAAAGTGAGAAGGAGCCAATGACTATTGAGGATCGAGGCTAGGTCGGAAGGTTCCGTGGAAGATGGCGACACAGAGGACTTGGCGGTAGGCGTCGATGAAGGCGTTGTCCACCCCTTTGAAGACGCAGTCGCCTGATGCGAGCATCTACATGAAACGGATTGCGTAGGGGCCGGAGTCTCCTATGCGTAACGAAAAATAAATGTGTCAAACCAAATTTGCAGTACTTACACTAGAATGCAAAAGGTGGACAACCACGACTTATGATTATTTGTTCCGAGGAATCTCCTTCACACGGTTGAACTTGAACGGCTAAGGTAGTTTTCCTGCATGTTTGACGTGGAGCTCTTGGTGGAGACTCATCAGGGTAGACAGGGTGTGGGTGACGGGCTTCACAAGAGTGGGCAGATGTCGCTCAGGAGTCAGACGAGTGTTCGAATCATACACATAGACAGTCCAGTCGGTCAGGTTGATCTTCAGCGCAACCCAGTGCTTGTCCTTCAGATTCCAGGGGGCCAACACACGGTCGACGGTGGCCCAAGGCTTTGGAAACCGCTCGGGCAACATTCTGCTGAAGTAGTAGGTAATCTCCTCGTCGACGTCCATGTCGGTATGTCGCTGCAGCAATACCCCAAAGTAGGGGTCGAAGAAGGCAACAAGTACGTACTTCGAGTCGCTTGCTACCTCCTTCCGGATGATGCAGCATGCTTAGTCGATATGATGCGAACAACGAACGCGTGTCCAGTCAACAAGATAATGAGTTAGTGTTATCAAATCACGGGTGAGCAGACATTACCTCTGAGGTCACCATATGCTTCGGCGCTTTGAGGTCCCTGAAGAAGTCCCTTTGGAGGAGGGTGCCCATCATTGTACGTGCAGGCTAAGTCCCATTAGACGGTAGATGAGCACTTTAGCCCGGTCACCAGCGTGAACTCCACGAGGGAGAACCGGACTATGGAGCTCTAGATTAGGGCTGGGCAAAATATGGATCGGACTGGAATCGGACCGGGACCAGACCGGAATTTACGGTCTTTGGATCGGACCGGGATATTACGGCCTGGTCCACGGTCCAAGATTTTCTGATTTCCGGGTTCCGGTCCAAACCCGGGACCAGACCGGAATTGGACCGGAATCCATATAATTTAAAAAAAAGGAAAGGAAAGAGAGAAAGAAATAAAATGAGGCCAGTGGTAGGTACGCGACTACTATTCATTGCATCGATATCCTTCACTTCGCCGCCGTTCCTCGCTCCTCAAGTTCTCCGTCTCTCTGTCTTCGTCCGCCGCTGGTGTGCCCTCGGCCGTCGCTCAACCTTGTCGGCCTGTCCCTCGCCAGAAGTCGCACGCCACTAGCCCTCTCGGCTCTGAGTAGGCTCCGTCGACACCATAGAAGCCCCTGCCGGTGGGATCTCATCCATGGCCTCTCACGGACTTCCTGGGACACGAATACCCCCCTCCGTCGCAGATCCACCGCCGTCGGTACCAATGGGCCCTCCTTGCGCCTCCATCTTTGTCACCAGCAATTCCTCGGGTGTGCACTCGTAGTCGGAATTGCCCCTCGTTGTGAATCTCTCTTTGGGGTTACAGTGTGTTTTTTACAAAAAAAAAAGAAAAGAAAAGACTATTGTAAAATTAACGGTCCAACTGGTCTTTCCGGTCCGCGGACCGGAAAACCCGAGACCATATTTCTCGGTCCTGGTCCGATCCGTGGTCCATGTTTCTGAAAATTCCGATCCATCGGATCGGACCGGGACCGAAATGTCCGGTCCGGTCCAGACCGGAAGCCCATCCCTACTCTAGATCATGTACCAAGTTTCATGCTCTTTTTTCGACTGCAACTGCCACTGCAGGACGTAGTGGACTAGCTGTGTTGAGAACTCGACATTGGAACCAAGCCTCGCAATGCCGCCCAAATCGCTTTCCGACAAACGGGTCCAGTATGAGATGGTCAGATACTCGTCGAGTTTTAAAAGGACCTGGGGCCGGGCGTATATATTGACTGTACCGACACTTGAAATGCCAGTCCTCGGGGTTGGCATAAATCGTCTGCACAGTGGCCGGGGTGGAAATGTTAGAGCCACTCATCTGTAAACCAACTTTCCTTTTTCGACACTACGCAAGCCATACCTCGCTTGTTGTTGGTGTCTCGGTAATCCTTCCTTCTGATGAACAAGCCATGTTCTGCTTTGATACCCTGCAGATTGGAGAGCAATGCATTAGCATTCTGCAAACATATGCTCATTATCATCACACCAGTCACAATGCACATGACGATAAGGTTATATAACATGTCACCCGAGCATTAAAACATGACAAAAACCATATCTCACCCTATACTTATCAAACTCCCAGTAAATTTCGACCCTGAGCATATCAGATGTCACCGTATTAAGAGAAAACTTTATAAGCATTTTTAAGCTTCCACCAAATATACTTCGCGCTAGTTTGCATATTCACATGACATGAGAAATATTCAACATGCCAACTAAATACTTAAAACATGACATGAAATTTCCATTCAATGGTCGAATTCCTGAAAATTTTGAATCCAAATCAACGTTCCCCAATTTCCCTCTCTAATAACCTATCAAATTTCACCAATTTTCCCAATTTCACCAATTTCACCGATTTCCCCAATTTCACCAAATTTCCCAAATTCACCCAATACATGTGTCGATTTTCCCTAATTTGCGTCCCCATTCATGGCCTTAACCATATCATCACGATAATGGTACTTCCTTTCTCTCCCCGTCGCGAACACCCCCCGTTCCCACATTTCCACCCATTGTTTTCAAACTTGACGCCGGTTACTTCCTATATGACAGGGGTGGATATTCCACCTCTTCATCCAATTGCAAACCATGACAAACAAATTACGTTCTTCAATCGGTTCCTCCTCCTTTCAATTTCTGAAATCGGTACTAAATCGGTAGAGTTATGGTTTACTTACTTGAAAACCGACAGCCCCTCTCTTCTAAACGTTGTCAGGGTCATCTTCTTCCTTCGGTAGAGTTAGGGTTTGCTTCGATCTTGGCTTCTTCTTCTCCTTTCTGGCAGGTTCGTCTTCTTCCTTGTGTTTTTCTTCCTCTTTCGTTTTCGTTTCTCCTATGATGGTTTCAGAGGATTGCGTCTTGCCCTCTCTCCTCTCATTTTTAGGGCCCAATTTGACAGTTGAGTTGATAGTTTTTTAAAAAATTGTCCTCTCTCTCCTCCTCCCTCCTACAGTCTCTCTCCCTTCCTTAATTACCCCCCACCTCCGGTTTCAACTAGGGTTGGCACGGTACGGTACCGTGGAAAAATTTTGATTACCACGTACCGTACCGATGCCAATCGGTATGTACATTTCCATACCACGCACCAACCGAATTTTTCGGTAACCGACATTCTTAGTACCGAAAGTGTCGGTTACCCTAGTACCATGCATGGTTACCGTGGTTAGACAAAATCAAAAATGAAATGCACAATTTACAATTCGACAGTTTCAAGACTTGACCTAGATGGCTAGATTCAACTTCTTAACATAAATCACTTAATCAGAACAAAATCAAAACAATTGAAGGACTCCAGGAGTTCCGCTGCTAGTGAGTGCCTTCCCAACAACCCTCGAGTACGTGCGACCCATTTGACTAGTTTGAAGTGGGATCAAAATGAAATCTCATATTGAGAGAGATGCGAGATTGAAGGGAGATTGAGTGATCGAAGATTTACAGGTGCGGCCGAGACTTGAGAGAACCTTGTCCTGTGTCGATCGTGGACCGTGGACGGAGAGCACCGGAGATCCAGGTGCAGCAGCCGTCTTGGATGACCTAGGGTTGGGCATCGGCTTGTGAAGAACAAAGTGAAGATTGAAGAAGCCATGGTAGGGATGAGCCACGGTAGGGGCGTCGGATGTGGACCGTGGACGGAGAGCACCGGAGATCCAGGTGCGGCGGCCGTCTTGGTTGTCCTAGGGCTGGGCGGCGGCTTGTGAAGAACAAACTGAAGATTGAAGAGCCATGGTAGGGGATGAGCGTGAGCCGCTATTTTCTGTACCACCGCCCCTAGTTTCAACCACACTTTTTAACCGGTTGGGTTACAAACTTTTAAGAGGGAGGGTTAACCCTTACAAATGATATCGAGGGTGGGTTACGAGTACAAACTCATTCGATTTTAGGGTTATTTTGTGTCATTCCCTCTATTATTTATATAAAAAAATTGATATAGTATGCACAATATCTTTGCATACTACTCATATCAATTATTTGTAGGAAAATTTTCCATGATTTTTCTGTGTCTACGAACGAACTTGAATGATTTTTCACCTATTCACTAAGTAAATTTGGAATTAAATAAAAGTTCGTTAAATCCTTTGTCAATTCCCTATAGCCGGACATAAATCATATCAAATCAACTCAAAGAACAAAATTATTTTTAGAAAACCCACTTTTTTTTGAAAAAAAAAGAAAGAAAGAAAGAAAACCCACTTTTTATACATATGGTGCTTGTGCAAGTGCAACGAGCTAAAATTAACGTTTAATATAAATTATTCAAAGTTGTCACTTGGCAGTAGATCGAGATACAATTATGTTGATTAATTACAAAATATAGCTCACTTATCATTATACATAATATTTTATAAAATTAACTTTTACGTAGTATATAATATATGGATAAAAGAAAATGCAATTTAAATACATCCTGCGCATAATATATATTTTAAGTAATTTGCAATCTCTCTATATATAAATAAAAGACAAAAATTAGGAAATAGCGGAGGCCAAATACGGAGTACAAAAAAGAAGGTAACAAATTGGCAAGTGGAGATATTTGGTTTGGACGTAAGACTACACCACACGTAGTCACGTACGTACACTCCGCAACTGCGTATTCAAACTTGCACGAAACCTCCTTTGCTCTTCCTCCTTGCCATTTACCGAATCACACGATTCACGGCACGCACACTGTATTTTGAGCACCAGTAATTCTTTCATTTTGGAGGGGTAATATTGACAATTCACATTGGGGGAGATTCTTCCAGTCATCCAATTGAGCCCCGCATGGCCCCATCTAAAGGGCAATTGGTTTTGGCTATGTTACGTACAAGGAACATGCAAGGCGGGGTGGGTGGGGGACCCACGCCCACCTTGATTCCATTCTAAATCTCAGCTGAGGGTCGTCGACGTGGAGTTCCAATCTCAGCCATGACACGTGGCAGCGTGTACAGTCGCCACTGATCGACACGTGCTGGACTGCTGCCGGTGACTCCACTGCTTCAGCAGCCCGCAAGCGGTCTGTTATGACGGCTCAGGTTAGGTGAATAGTGATCTGCCATGTATGACTAATTACTACTCCGGGTATACGAGGGATTTAATCAGATACGGTCGCCCTCAGTTTACTTTTCTTGCGCCTTTATTTGTGATTGATTGATTGATTTCCTTCCTAAGTGTTTTTTGGTCTCTCCTCCGCCACCAGTGGAGAGCTCTCATGGATCCGAGTCCGACGGCTCTGAGTTTTCTACTCCCTCGTGTGATAGCGGATTTGTTGTCCCTCTTTTCTCCTGTCATCGTCCGATGCCTTCTCATAAAATCTCACCTTTTGCTTCTTCTTTTTTTCCAAATTTTAAGCAATTTTTTTTTTCTTTAATTTTGGAGGATGGGAAGGAGAATACAAAGGGACGTATAATCCCGCCCGGGGCCCGTTGTCGGGTTCCTTGACTGCCTTCTCAGTTATCACCCTCCCCGTAGTCGGGTGCCTTCTATTAAAGGCTTTATATTTTAGCACTTACGTTGTTTTTTAAAGTGATAAAAGCTACCTTATCACCCTCTCCGGAGTAAATATTTATTTTTTAAAATAATTTTTTAAAATAATCTCATACTTATTAATAGGTGTAATATTATTTAAAAAGACAAAATAAAAAATTAATATTTTATTTAATTTTTACCTTTAAAAAAAAAACATGCATATTTGAAAAAGTCAAATATATATTAAGAAACGGAGGGAGTAATTTGGTAGGTTATATAATCTTTCTATTATCAGTTGGTTTATGATGAAATCCAATACTCTCATTAGTATAGTGTGCTCAGACTCCCATGAATACAAATGAGAAGTTGCAGAAGGTTGATGGCATTGGAAAGGTTGATGAGAAATTGTACAGAAGCTTGGTTGGAGGGCTAAACTATCTTACACGCTCAAAGCGTGACATTGTCTATTGTTTAAGTGTGGTATCCAGGTACATGAACGAGCCCACTAAGCAACACTTAGGTGCTTCTAAGTGAATACTGAGGTATGTGGCTGGAACTTTTGAAGTATGGAATTTGGCATGAGAGTGTCAAAGAGTTCGAGTTGAAAGGGCACACAAATAGTGATTAGGCAAGGTATGTTGATGATAGAAAGAGCACCCCAGGCTCAATGTTTGGGTTTGGTTCTGGAGCTCACGTGGAGCTTGAAGAAACAAGACGCAGTTGCCTTGTCATTATCAGAGGCAGAGTATGTTGCAGCAGGTGCAACTTCCAGATAAGCTTTATGGTTGGAGAAGCTGATGTCTAAATTTTGGATGCAAGCAGAGTAAAGTTGTGGAGATATGGTGTGACAATAAGTCAGATATAACAATGACCAAGAACCCAACATTTCATGTCAGAACAAAGCACATTGATGTGCAACATCACTTCATTCGAGAGCTTGTGGCAAATGACAGAGTTTTGCTAAGGTTTTGTGGAACTAATGAGCAAGATGTTGATCTGTTACCAAGGCAATGAATGGATCTAAGCATCACTTCTTCTTAGAGAAATTGGCATGAGAAACTTTGAATTAAAGGGAGGTGTTAAATGTTAAAAGTGTAATTCAAGTTTAGGTTCAAGTTAATTAGTTAACTATCATAAAAGTTAGCTACTGTCAGAGTCAGTTAAGTTAGTTTTCTTTGTGTTAGATCACTTTCTAGTAATGATGTTAGTGGGGAAGTGGTGGATAGTTTTCTATATATATTTCAGTTACTTGGTTTGTAAGGAGTTATGCATGCATGGGGTTTTCGATATCAATCAAAGTGTGAGGCACTTCAGAAGTTGTATGTGTGGGTGTGTTCTGTGTTTTCTTTGTGTTAGATCACCTGATAGCCTCATATTTCTCGTAAGTGTAAGAACTTTGCAAGACTTCCAAAAATAGGATGAGTTTATTGATGTTGAGACAATATCATATCTAGTCCCTCGAGGAATAACAGACAAGATCTGGAAAAATTCACCACCAAGGACAACAACTTTCCCTCCAAAAGGTTGGTGTGAGCTACGCAAATTTGAGAATTTTAGAACATCTCTCGAACTTCAATCCAAAGCCTCAAAACAATATTTCCGCATCACAGGTGCTTCATCCCAAATAATAAGTTTTGCCTTACATATAAGCTCATCCAACATAGTACCTGGTTTGACGTGACAAGTTGAATGAGCATGAATGTCTATAGGAAATAGCAAATCTAAAATGTGTCGTTCTACCTCCTGGGATGAGAAGGGAAGCAATGCTACTCAAAGCAACCGTTATGACAATCTCACCTCTAGAACGTATTGCAATGGATAGAGCTCTTCATAAGAATGTTTTACTTGTGCCACTGTATCCATAGAGAAAGAAAAGATCTCTAGAGTCTCCATAAACAGCGTGCATGATATCATAAAAAACTGAGCGTTGCTCATTAGTAAAAGTGGTCATAAGCTTAGTATCCTCGATAGACATCGATGCTTTATCATAATTCAAATTATCTTGAATAAAGCTTATTACATCCTTCTGTAATAAGGATGTCATCAGGAAGAGGCATTGGAGGATAATTTATGAGAATTACCATTATATTGCAATGATTTTTCAAATTCTGCAAAGGTAGTTTTTAACTTATGCCTCACTTAAATGCAAATCTAAAATCCAAAATAATAATTTTAACATATGATAATTTATTGATAAATAAATGAATTAATAAATTTAAACAATAAAAAATGCTATAAAAAGTATAATTCGTAATACTTTATGTTGTTAATTGCTATAGAGAAATTGAACCACATATAAACCAATTTTCCTTATTTTTCTCTTCAATATATAGGTATGCTTTATGAACATTGTTATATGAAATCCACATATTATTTCTTTTTAAGTATTTTATGACAAGAGGAGATTAAAAAAAAAATGGATATCGAGGTGGGCGGTGAGGAGAGTGGCGAGTGCGTGGAAAACATGCTGCTCGTGGTTAAAGCAAGTGTTGATACACATTCCACACCCTAAGTAAACGTGATCGATGTGAGGCTGTGAGTCTGGCCCATGTCCACTTCATCTTGCCCGGCTCATTTGCTTTTTTTTTTCTTTTTTTTTTTTTTTTTTTATTTACAGTAAGCAAAATATAGGTGTTCCTTACCTAGGTAAGGTTCCACCATGTGTTAGAATATTTAGTGATTCAAAATTAATTAATTAATTATTAGAAGATATTTAGTTAGGCAGTTAAGATTTGTAAGAGCATCTCCAACAGTTTCCCCATTTTAGGGATTTTGGAGTTTTTGGGGAATTTTAAGGGATTTTTTGGTCCAACAGATTCCCCATCCCATTCTCCAAAATGGAGAAGCAGCAGAAAAAATGGAGAGGATTCCCTAAATCTGCATCATTCTCCAAACTAAACAATTCTCCAAATCTTCGAAATGGGGAAGCTGTTGGATTTAAAGCGAAAATAATTTGGAGAATATGTATTTTGTTTCCCCATTTTGAGAAAATTTTAGGGAAACTGTTGGAGATGGTCTAAGTGGCTGGGCAATTGTCACGTTTAGTTTTAGGTTTTTTAGGTTAATTAATTAGAAATATTAGTGGGGTTAATTAGTGATGAGTGTGAGGATGAACGTGCCTCAACTGCATCAAGTTTCAGTTTTTAGGAGTTCTTTAAAATGTAATCTCATTCATCAGATCAATTGAATTGAGGAGTTGAATTGAAAACGCTCCTCTCTTCCAACACCATGATCATCTAAGAAGATGATGTTACAAAGATCTCTAAAGCTAGGGAGGTTACCGATATTACAATTAACCTTAGACTTGGCAATAAAATCAGCAACTTGGTTAGCTTCTCTGTAGCAGTGCCTGAATTCGATTCTGTCAAAACTTGAGCTCTAATTCTTGATAAGTTCTACTTCCCTTAAAATTTGGGGTAACCGAAGCGCACCCGGGATGTATCCGGGATGCATGTACTGGCGCACCCACTGGGCGCGCATCCAGGATGCGTGTAAATGTTGGTTTTATGAAGAAAACGATATATATAAGAAGAACCGGGTTAAAAAAGGGCGTTATAAAAGGTTCAACTAGCACGCATCCAGGATGCGTGTATGCTTATTTTAATTTTTAAACCCTAAACCCTAACCCTACAAACCCTAAACTATCTAAAGTTCTAAAGGACACTCATCCTGTATGAGTGCAAACGCATCTAGGATGCGTGTACTGTTGGGCTAGAAACCACTTTCCAGCCGCACCCGGAAGCGAATTCGGGTAATAAGATAACCGACAACAATCAACCAGCAAACCACGACCAACCGATAATATCCAATCCGGAAACCAAACAACCAAGCAACCACAAACACAGATAAAAGCACAAATCACTAGTACAAAATGTATATTATAAGACGCCACATAGACAATGGGTTTTATAAAGATGGTGTCTATGTTGAAAAAAATTAGAGATTTTTGGGACGAACAACGGTTATAATTTTAACCGTTGTCTTTGGATGTGTTTGTATTTATAAAGACAACGGGTCTTTAAACAACTGTTGTTATATATATACAAAAGACTTCTCAAATAAAACGGTTCATAAAACCGTTGTGTAAGGCTGATTAGAATAGTTGTCTGTTAGGTTATAAAGACAACGGATATTTAAAAAACCGTTGTAATAATACTGAAAACGTCTCAAAGAAAACGGTTTATAAAACCGTTGTGAAAGACCGATTAGAATCGTTGTCTATTGCGTTATAAAGACAACAAATATTTAAAAAAAAACCGTTGTTATATATATAGAAGACGTCTTAAAGAAAACAGTTATTAAAACCGTTGTTTAAGGCTGAATCAAATCGGTTTTTAGCAAGTTTAAAAGACAACGGATGTTTAAAAAACCGTTGTTATATATACAAAAGACTTCTCAAATAAAACGGTTCATAAAACCGTTATGTAAGGCGGATTAGAATCGATGTCTATTAGGTTATAAAGACAACGAATATTTAAAAAACCATTGTAATATATACAAAAGACGTCTCAAAGAAAACGGTTTATAAAACCGTTGTGTAAGGTCGATTAGAATCGTTGTCTATTGCGTTATAAAGACAACGAATATTTAAAAAACCATTGTTATATATATAGAAGACGTCTTAAAGAAAACGGTTATTAAAACCGTTGTTTAAGGCTGAACCAAATCGGTTTTTAGCAAGTTTAAAAGACAACAGATATTTAAAGAACCGTTGTTACATATACAAAAGACTTCTCAAAGAAAACGGTTCATAAACCCGTTGGGTAAGTCGGATTAGAAGAGATTTTGTTTTAACAAGTAGGTTTTCAAACCTCTTGAGTTTGATTTTGTCCAAAAAAAAGTTTATTTTTAAGGAAGATAACTTTTTTTTTAAAAAAAAATATTTTTTATTTTAATAGTATAAGCTAATATTATATTGATTTTTATGCAAGAAAAAAAATTGAAAATTTTAAATAAGTTTATAGCTGTTCAAAAAAAAAACTAGTTACAAACTAAAGATGGAAATATAAAATTGAATTGCACAAACTTCGTTCAAGATGAAAAATTACAATCGCCTCAATGGAGTGAATTAATTAAAACAAAAGGGGGAAAGTTAATAAAAGTATAGGCTAGAAAAGACCAAAAAAAACAGTCGAGAGTGGATAAATAGAAGCGGGATTGAAATTGTTTTCACAAGCATGGAGAGCAAACCCACAAGGCTCCTTAATGTTTAAATTGCTTCATAAGGCAAAAGCTCTTAAAAAGCTTTCCAAGACCTGGCATAAGAATACTGTACCTAATATTCACAACCAAATACTTGTAACGGACCAAAAGCTTCTGCAATTACAAGCTTCCATTATCTCAAACTATAACACCAAAGATGTCCAAATCCTAAAACAGTTACTCAACAAGAGAGAGCGTATGCTCGATTTCCACCGACGATATTGGAGCCAACGGGCTAAAGTGAAACATACCAAGCTTAACGACTCCAACTCTGGCTATTTTCACAAGATAGCAACTGCTAAAAGAGGCAGAAAAATGATCAAGTCTATCCTACTTCCCGGTGGGGAGTCAACATCCGATTTCCATGCGATTCAAGAAGAATTTGTACGAGATTTCAAAGCTCGGTTCAGAGCCTCGTCGGCCCCTGTTTCGGATCTGGATCCAGACCTAGCAGTCATTCTAACATTAGTTTCACAAGCAGACAATGATATGCTAACGGCACCTGTTACAAATAATGAGATTAAAGTAGCTGTGTTTTCCATGGGCCCGGAAAAGGCTCCTGGTCCGGATGGTTTCCCGGCTGGTTTCTACCAAAAATTTTGGCCTACAGTAGGCCCTTCTGTAACTAAAGCCGTCAAAGCTTTCTTTACCAGCGGCAGGATCTTGCGCCAGATAAACCATACCTTTATTACTCTGCTTCCGAAATGTGATGACCCGACTGCAGTTAACAACTACAGACCTATCAGTTTATGCTCTACAATTTATAAAATCATAGCTAAAGTGATTTCAACAAG
This sequence comes from Persicaria tinctoria, assembly GCA_037127255.1. Classification (NCBI taxonomy): domain Eukaryota; kingdom Viridiplantae; phylum Streptophyta; class Magnoliopsida; order Caryophyllales; family Polygonaceae; genus Persicaria; species Persicaria tinctoria. The sequence goes on along the minus strand of JBANSL010000002.1, from coordinate 25,233,953 downwards.
GCTAACCAAAATGTTTGATAAACTGATTCACCCACTTCAGGGAGCTTTCACGAAAGGGAGATCTATCCAGGACAATATCCTGATTGCTCATGAAGCGCTGCATTCGTTTCGGCTAAAGAAAGGCAAAATGGGCATGGTTGCGATCAAATTAGATATGGAGAAGGCCTATGATCGCATCGAATGGCCCTTTCTGTTCCAAGTTTTATCGAAGTTTGGGTTCAACGACCTTTTTATTAGTAGAATAAAAGAACGTGTCTCAACTGTATCCTATTCGGTCCTCGTTAATGATGAACCAACCACAGTATTTCAACCCACTAGAGGTTTGAGACAAGGAGATCCACTCTCCCCTTTTCTATTTATTTTAGCTTCTGAGGTTTTAGCACGGACATTACATAGCCAAGGACTTGTTAATAAGGACCTTGGTATCACTTTCGGGAAGCCTCGTATTAAGGTTCCTTTCCTAGCGTTTGCTGATGATATTCTTATTTTCTGCAAAGCTTCCCACTCGGCATGCACATCTGTACTGTCCATTTTAGACAGGTACTGCTTAATTTCGGGTCAAAAAGTGAATCTGCACAAATCCAGCTTCCAAGCTTCTCCTAATACGACCAATATTGCCATTGCATCTACCATTGCAGTGCTTGGTATTCCTCAGGCAAACAATTTTGACAAATATCTGGGCTGCCCAGTCGTTAACGGTAGGACCAATAGGGACACTTTCGCAGATGTGGTTCTCAAAACTAAAAATCAACTAACTAAGTGGAAAGCCTCGAATCTGTCTGCTGAAGGGCGACGGGTGCTTATCAAAGCAAATCTTAGTGCCAAACCTATTTTCCTTATGCAAGCCTTCCTGCTTCCTTCCCACATTTTACATGAGCTTGATAAAGTATATAGACAATTTTTTTGGAACAAAACTTCTACAGCTACACCGCTGATTAGCTGGGACAAAATCTGTTCGGACACAATGAAAGGTGGCTTGGGGATTCATAAGGCGGAGTCTATGAATATAGCTCTCCAAATGAAGCTTCTTTGGAAAATTATTTCTGAACCAGACAATATCTGGGTTCGTGTTATTTCACAAAAGTACCTTAAAGGCAATGACCTTTGCAATTACAACAAAAAAGGTCACACTTCGTGGCAATGGTCCCGCCTGATGTCAATTAGGCCCAAGTTCCTTCCAGCTCTTCGGTGGCAGGTCAGAAATGGGGAAACCATTGATTTCTGGTCCCATAACTGGGCTTTTCAGAAGTCGTTGGATTCCAAATTACTGAAACCTATTCCGGAAAATCTAAAGGGTATTTCGGTAGCTCACTTTATCAACAACCGACAGTGGAACAAACCGTTTATGAAGAACTCATTAGTAGATATCCTGAATCCAGATGATATTGACCACATTTTGAGTCTAACTTTGCCAATTAACCCTATCACGGATCGTCTGTACTGGGGTCCAAGTAAAAATGGCTGGTTCTCAACCGCCTCGGCCAACTCCTTCCTAACTAAAAACATCGGCTTGCCAGATTACGACTGTGGTTGGATTTGGTGTCTTGATGTGCCCCCGAAGGTGCGACACTTCTTATGGAAACTCTCCCGCGATGGTCTACCGACCAAAACCAGGTTAATTAAGTCGCATGTGGCGGTCCCGGCTGGGTGCGTCTTTTGCGGGAACACAAATGAATCGGGTGACCACCTATTTTTTCGATGCCCTATGGCTACTGATTTGATTAAAGCACTACGGATCCACATCCCGAGGCATGTCACTGCTTCTGTCGGCATGGGCCAAGTGATTCCACTAACGGCAATTAAAATTGCTATTGGAAACATCAAATTTGCTGCTTTAGCTATAGCTTGGTGGGCCATGTGGTATTTTAGGAACCAACTAGTCTTTGACCAGATTAACAAAGTAACAATCAATGAGATTTTGCTGTTTCACACTACTACCACACTGTGCTGGAATCAATCAAAGATTTTAGACGATGATCCAAGCGGCCCTTTAATCCCAAATTATAGTACTCATAACAGTACACCTAACCATATTTCCAGGGATAGGGTTGTGTCTTCCAGGGCGAAGGATCGATCGGGGACTTGGGGTAAACCCCCACCGAATAGCTACAAACTAAATTTTGATGGTTCTGTCCTCCCGTCTGGAAAATCCGCTTATGGCTTTGTAATCCGTGACTCTGATGGTTTAGTGGTCTCTGCTGGTAGATCAACTTGCACCAATATCTCGGTCATTTATGCCGAAAATCTCGGTCTTAGAATGGGTTTGCTTCGAGCGAAGGAGTTGCAACTATCTACACTTCTCATCGAAGGAGATAACTTAGTAGTGATTAACGCTCTATTGGGGGATTGGAAATGCCCCTGGACAATAGAGATGCTACAAGCTGATATTCTGTCTGATATTTCGTCCTTTTCTTATGTTGCTATTCGTCATATTTTCAGGGAATCCAATGCGGTGGCTGACTACCTTGCTCGTAGTGCCCATGCATCCCCTGCCGACGAAGCTTGTGAGGATGATCCAGAACTTCATGTTCTCGTCCGTAAGGATGCGCTAGGAAGGGCCTCTGCTGCTGCCGGCCCGACCTAAACTTTATCTTGCGTCAAAAAAAAAAAAAGAAGCGGGATTGAATTAATTAACAAAAAATGAAAATGAAATTGCCGAGAGTCGATAAATAGAAGCAGCAACCAAAAATTCAAAATGAAAATGAAGCTAAAATCTCCATTGCCTAGATGCACACAACTGGTGGGGGAAAGGGGGAACTTTCCTCTGACTTCTCTCTAAAACCTAGAGAGAGAACGATAGATGAAATTTCTCCTCCTCACCCTTCTACCAACAACGTACCCACCACCACCATCAACACCATGGGGAACAACCGAGATGTAAAAATCTCAACCCCAAATCTAAACAACAACACCATGGGGACCAATCGAGATGTAAAAATCTCAACCTCAAATCTAAAAAACAACAATATGGGGAACAACCGAGATGTTAAAATCTCAACCCCAAATCTAAACAACAACAAAGCTGGGCAACTCCCAACATCATCCTAAATCACAACCCCAAATTAAAACAACAAAGCTGGGCAACCCCCGGTTACCCCTTCCTATCAACCCGCCACCAACAATACGGGGAATCCGCCAGGCGCTGGCTCCGTGTATTGGTTAATTTGTGATTCTCGGACACCGAAACCCCTTTCAACATACAATACTTCTCAAGCACCGAATCAAACAAAAATCAATATATCTTTAGAATATTCTCATCAAAAGTACAAGGGATGGATTTTGCGTCTCCTCGCAAAATCCATGGTAACAATCGATCTCAATCGCACCATCGGAACTCTATCACAACACCCACAGCCCCACCGGAGTCCGTTGATCGCCGCCTCTCACTGAGATCTCCACCAACCCTCACTTGAGGCCATCTCATAAAACCTCTTAAACCCATATCTAGCCTGCCAAGGCAAAAGAAAACAAAAGCCCCAAAATTTTCCATCCACAAGAACCCTAAAAAATCAATTTGTGAATCATCGATGGCTACTTCGTTACCTGGGTTTGAGGTTCCTTTGATTAAATTCACTTATTTGATGATCGGTGATGGTGGTTGTCTGTTTATCGTTGCCGGTTTCCTCCAGATCTGCTCTCACTGGGCCTCGATTTGGTTAAACCTGGGTGATGATTCACCATCGAATTGGAACCACTTACCCTGATGATTATCCAAAAGAGGGACTCCAGGGAAATCAAGAGAACGAACAACAATTGACTCAAAATCAAGGAATATTAACACAAAATCTTCGGAAATCAGGACAATAGAAGGCAAAATCTAAAGCAATCAATCATCTTAAACCTCTTTTGTCAGATGTCAAAATCTAATTGCAACCCCGACTGGAAGTGGTCGTTTCTGATTGCTTCCTTCCCCGGAGATTACACCTCCACCGTTTCCGGCCCCTGACCTCCGCCAGCATCTCCATCATCACCCCGGCAATTGCTTCACCATCGACTCTAGCCCGCATCTGCAGAATTGAGATCCAGCACCCCTTTATCCTTACGCTCGGCGTCCGGCGGCTAGGGTTTCACCCCCTAGATTTCCGCCCTAATCCAACCCAACCATCTGCTCCCCTCGGAATCTCCTTTTCAGCGGCTCCTTTAGCTGGGCATCGCTTTGCCGTTGGTGCCTCCATATATGTGGCTCCCTTCGTCGATTAACCCCTCTCTCTTACGCCGTCGATACCTTCGATCTGCACCTCACTTCAGTCTACTCGGCCCGGGTTGGGTGGTGGTGTTCGCTGGTGCCTGGTGGTGGGTGGGTTTCCATCTCCGCTTCTGTCGGCGCGCTCCATCCCTGGCTTAAGCTAGTGCTCCGGCTTCGTCGGGATCGTCTGGCGGCACTGCTCTATGGAGCCCTGCCTTGCTTGGTTGCCCGGCTTTGTCAGGCTCCATCCTCTACGCGCCTTTACCCGGCTCCACCTTCGGTTTCCCTCACCTGTTTTTTACTCATATTTAATAAAAACTAAATATAAAAATATTAAACTCTCTTTTGCGGCTTTGCCTATATTGATCTGAGCACTTCATTTGGGCCCGTTTTACCAAACTGGTCCAAGTATTCTAGCCCAGTTCGGCTTCCGTTTCTTGGACCCATTTCCTTGGTCATTGATCCTTTAACTCACCTACTCTTTTATATTTATATATATTTTTTATATCCGACCGACTGAATCGCTTTACCATTTAACCCGTTTCATTTGATCTTGGTTTATTTTGACTGGTAGAGTGGAGTCGTTTCTTGGTGTTGGTTCGTTTAGTTCCGGATGAAGTGCAGTCTCGGACGCCCTGTTGTTCGAGTTGACCGTGGCAGTGTTCGTGATTCTCGAAGATCTCTCATCTCGGTGGGGGGAACGTCGTTGATCCGCACTTCCCCAGGAGACGCCTTTTCCGCTGATGGGTTTCTGCATCTGTCTCCCCGGCGTCGAGTCGTCGTGTCAGTCCATCGACTTTCCCATGTTCTCGGCATTCGCAGCTTCCACTCGGTGTCCTTCGACTGTCTCTCTTCTGATCTTCTTGCTGAGATCTTTTGTTTCCGGGTTTCTTTGTTGTTTTTTTGCTTGTTATGGTTGTATCATGACGGTTAGCCCGTCTGCCTTTTTCGGCCTCTTGTTGTCCAAGACTTCAGTTGAAGTCTTGGACTTCGAATTATTTCCGGTTCAAAAAAAAAAAAAAAAAAAAAATGAAAATGAAGCGGCAAATTGAGGCGGGGATTCAAAATCAAATTGAAAAGTCGAAAATATTTAACAGATCAAGCTCCATTTATCCCTCTCTGCTTCCTCTTCTCCTCTGCTTCTCCCCAATCTACTCCTTCCCCACCTCTCTCTCCATCGATCTTCTCGAAGTGCAGTCCTCCCCGGCCCGCAGGCTCATCTCGCTTCCCCGCCAGCTTCCTTTGCTCCGACATCGCTGCCGCTAGCCTCTTCCACTCCTTAGGTCGCCTCCGGTGAGAGATGTCACCATCCCCTACTTAGATCTAGCAAGTAGCAACCCCTTGTTGAGGAACGAAGCTGCGCCGCCACAGATTTAGCAGCACCGAGAAGGGTTTCACCACCAACTACAACACCACGATAATTGTTCTCTCTTATCTGCGTGGATCCTTTCAGATATGAGAACCCATCCCCTGCCCTCGTCCGAACCGGCGTTTGCAATCCCGAATCCGCACCGAGCAGCGTCGAGGCCAAACGAGACATCCTACATTCCAGAGTTCCTTTCAAGCAGTTGTGCTGAAGTTTTGTTGTAATTGAATGTATAGTTTTTGGGAACCTTTTTCTTTGATTAAATATTGTTTTCTTTCATTTGAGTTTTATTTGTTTTTCATATTCGTAGATTTACATTATAAATAATCAAAATGATGTTGTCGCTTGAAAAGATTGAAATGACGGACGTTGTCAAAGTCGTCGCCTCAACATTCAAGCGACGAATTTCTGTCTCCTGAGTGTTCAAGCGACCACATTGTTCTTAAGGCGACGGAATAAGTCCGTCGCTTGACTGTCATAATGGCGTAGTGGAACTTAGACACCGGTTAGCAGTTTCTTAATCAACGGTTAAATATATTTAGACAACGGTTACAATATAGTTAGACAACGGTTATGTAATATTTAGACAATAGTTTAAAGTTACTTGGACAATGGTTGAAAGTTACTTAGACAATGGTTGAAAGTTATTTAGACAACGGTGAAAGTTATTCAGACAACGGTGAAAGTTACGTAGACAACGGTTTAAAGTTACTTAGACACCGGTTTAAGCGAATCTAGTTTACAATTTTTTAATTTAGACAACGGTTAACGATTAAATAGACAATGGTTAAAATATACGTACACCACGGTTTCAATATACTTACACAACGGTTGCATTTGTCTTAGACAACGGTTAACATGTACTTAAACAACAATTACAAACTCCTTAGACAACAGTTAGAATGTGATTAGACAACGGTTAAAACCGGATATCCTAACTCGAGACAACGGTTATATTGACCATAAACAACGGTTAGAACCGGTTAATATGATTTAGAACCAATTTTGGAGGTGCAAATACAACGGTTATCCGGAATCTATCACAACGGTTATAACCGTTGTCTAAGTGAACCGTTGTGATAAAACCAACCGTTGTATTTTCAAAAACCACACGGGCTAATGCAACGGTTCCAAAACCGTTGTGCGTTTTGTAAAATGACCGTTGTGTAAAGGCTGTTTTGTACTAGTGAATATTGACACAAGATTTACGGGGGAAAAACCCTCTCTAAACAGAGGATCAAAAAACCCACCTTCCGCCCACCAGAGCAACCAATCCACTAATCAACAAACCAGTACAAGTGTTTAACAATTCAGTCTCAGCTCGAGACAAATAAACATGGAGATCTCAAACACCAATCTAAATACAACCCGATCTAGAAAGGATTCCTCTCCAAAACCTAGCTAAACACTTGTAATCAGATTAGATTTCCAAGGAGAAGAAAATACCTATCAACAAACACTCGTTGTTGACTTGCCGGAGGAAGAAGGCGGATCACCAGATCAAGAGACGAAACACCCGCTCGAGTCTCCTACCTTTCTCTCCTTTCTCCCTCCCTCTCTTTTCTTTCTCTCTCCCCCCTTTTTTTTTCTTTGCTGCGGCAGATCTCCTTGGAGCTCCCTTTTATGCCTCACAAATAAAAGGCAAATGATGCCTTTTATATCACAAAGAAGTCACCAAGCTAGGCTTCACATTGGGCTGGAATTTCTGGGCCCTAGGCCCAACAATCTCCCCCTCCAGCCCAAGGGGAAGACGTTTCTGCTCGTCCTGGCCTCACCTGCATCCTAGTCCCATCTCACCCCCGAGACGCGGAACCGATGCTTGCCAGATGTCACCATCACCCACTAGCTCTCCCTCCTCCGTAACTCTCTGGTACTCCGAGGTAGAACTCCCGGTGAATGCATGACCTCCTCTCTCTGACCCTCTGACAATTTCTTCTATCCATGCTGGCTCGACGTGCTCAGATCTGCCACCAGTCATAGCACCTGAAGAACTCCCCTCTGACACGGCTATCCCATCAGCACAATCATCTGAAGCAAACTCCACACTTGTGCAATCCTCTTCTGACGTCTCAGAAGTTCTGCTAAATCTTGTCTGCAATCCAGACAAATCACAAGTGCTCAAGGTCTCCTTATCAACAAAAGAAACGAGAGACTTTCTCTTCTGATTCTGCAGCCCCTTTCCACTCAAGCATCATGTAAACCCTTGCATCAAATCAAGCGAAGCATCACCATGAACCTCTGTCATAGCTTCCCTGATTTCTTCCATCCGAGTCCTGTACAATGTGCCGCTAAAATCACCTCTAGCGATCACCATTGCCCCTTTCCCGAGTTTCCACTTCCTACTTCCAAAGAAGTTATCATAGCCCTTTTTGTCCAAGACTTGAAGAGAGATCAGATTCTTCTGCAAATCCGGTATGTGTCGCACATCTGTCAATGTCATCCTGCAACCCGTATTTGTTAGCACACAAACATCTCCCATACCAACAATATCAGACAAGCATCCATTACCCATCTTTGCTTTGCCAAAGCGTCCCACTCGGTACGAAGTAAACGCTTTCCTCCTTGATGTAGCATGGAAGGATGCAGCTCCATCAGCAATCCAGTATACACAAGAATCCGGCTCCTCCAAGCATGTGAGAACAACCTGCTCATCATCACTGTCCTGCAGAACTGACGTTGTACTCTTCTGATTTTCCTCTTCATCCCTTTTCTTCTTCCACACATTGCAATTCCTCTTCACGTGCCCTTCCTTGCCACAATGATAGCAAACAAAGCTCCCCCTAGTCTGAGATCTCCCTCTAGACCTCTCTGAAACTGTCACGAGATCATGTGACGAATCCGTGCCCATATCCTTCCTCCTAGTCTCCTCGTTGTAGAGACTATCCTTCACTGCAGATAAGGACACAACTCCACCCACGATAGAGTTGTTAATCGACACCACTAGAGTCTCCCAGCTATTAGGCAAAGAGCTCAAGAGCAACAACGCTTGCAACTCATCATCAAGGACTAACTTCATGGTGTTCAACTGATTCACCAATTCCTGAAACTCACTCAGATGCTCTGCAATAGGCTTTCCATCTCTGTACTTGAGATTCACTAGCTTTCTTATCACAAAAGCTTTACTCTGGGCTGACTTCCTTTCATACATGTCCTCCAATATTTTCCACAATACTTGTGCATCTGTCTCGTTGCTTATGTGGTGATAAACACTATTATCCACCCACATTCTGATGGTTCCAACCGCCTTCCTGTGTAGTTTCTTCCAATCATTATCAGATGTCTCAGCTGGCTTCCTCGATCCCAACTCAACCGGATCAAATAGGTCTTTGCAATACAACACATCCTCCATCTTCGTCTTCCAGATAGAGAAATTCAAAGCCGTTAGCTTTATCATTGTACTAGCAAATTCCTCGGTCTTTGTCGTCATCTCTCCTCCTATTACCCAAAAACAATACAACCAAAGATCAACCAAAGGCTCTGATGCCACTTGTTGGGCTAGAAACCATTTTCCAGCCGCACCCGGAAGCGAATTCGGGTAATAAGATAGCCGACAACAATCAACCAGCAAACCACGACCAACCGATAATATCCAATCCGGAAACCAAACAACCAAGCAACCATAAACACAGATAAAAGCACAAATATTGACACAAGATTTACGTGGGAAAAACCCTCTCTAAACAGAGGATAAAAAAACCCACCTTCCGCCCACCAGAGCAACCAATCCACTAATCAACAAACTAGTACAAGTGTTTAACAATTCAGTCTCAGCTCGAGACAAATAAACATGGAGATCTCAAACACCAATCTAAATACAACCCGATCTAGAAAAGATACCTCTCCAAAACCTAGCTAAACACTTGTAATCAGATTAGATTTCCAAGGAGAAGAAAATACCTATCAACAAACACTCGTTGTTGACTTGCCGGAGGAAGAAGGCGGATCACCAGATCAAGAGACGAAACACCCGCTCGAGTCTCCTACCTTTCTCTCCTTTCTCCCTCACTCTCTTTTCTTTCTCTCTCCCCTTTTTTTTCTTTACTGCGACAGATCTCCTTGGAGCTCCCTGTTATGCCTCACAAATAAAAGGCAAATGATGCCTTTTATATCCCAAAGAAGTCACCAAGCTAGGCTTCACATTGGGCTGGAATTTCAGGGCCCTAGGCCCAACATGTACAAACCCTAAACCCTAACCCTACAAACCCTAAACTACCTATAGTTCTAAAGGACACTCATCCTGGATGAGTGCACACTCATCCTGGATGCGTATGATCTATTATACCTAACAAAATCTTCATTTTATCATAATAAGTCTTAACTAACGTAACCTAACTTCATTATATGCCTAACAACATTTTAACTTATCATAATAAACCCGATTTATAGCTTTGAACTTACGATTACAAGCACTCATTAGAAGAGTGTTTATAAAAGATTTCCTAAATGTTCATCAACAAATATTTACAATAAGCCAAAGTCCGAGGTCTACCACTAAGTTAACGGTTCATCTGAAACTCATCCAGGATGAGTGTTGACCAAATTTAAAAACAAATCAAGGGTCAACACTCATCCAGGAAGAGTGTTGACCAAATTTAATAAATTCTAAAGTCAACACGCATCTTGGATGCGTGTTGACCCACATTTATTAGTACGGTTCCGCACTGTTTATAACTCGTTTTTTTCCCCTTCAGAAACAACTACACGCATCCAGGATGCGTGTGGCTTGGGTGCGCCATAAAGGCCCGCATCCTGGATACGTTCTGGATGCGCAACTCACTACCCTAAAATTTCCCATCTCTGATGACAGCTGTCGTTGATGGATTTGATTACAACTAATTACTTGGAAATAAATTATATATAAAATTAATTAGGGTTTGTTTGGATTCGATTATGTTTATAAGCATAATCACTTTAAAAGTATTTGGTTAAAAAATTATAAGGTATTTAAAATAATGAAATTTTAAAATAAAATACCTTATAAATCGTGTCAATTAATTATATTAAGTTTATAAGGTAATTACAAACTTAACAAAATATTTAGTATTTTATTTATACAATCTATGTAATGTTTTATTTTAAAATTACGTTATTTTAAATGCTTTATAATTTTTTTTTTTACCAAACACTTTAAAAGTGATTATGCTTATTATTAGCAAATGCATTGGGAACCCAAACACACCCAATATAATTAATTGACACAATTTATAAGATATTTTATTTTCAAATTCCATTATTTTAAATACCTTATAATTTTTTTAGCCAAACACTTTTAAAGTGATTAATTATGCTTATAAGCATAATCACTTGGGAATCCAAACAGACCAATTAAAGCCTGACTCATTCTTCTTTCGGGTGATGTGAACAAAATCCCTTATCAATCTAGAATTACACAATCATACTTGGATCGCAACCAGGGTCGGCCCTGAGATTTTTAGGGCCCGAGACGAGGTAAAATACGAGTCTTTTGATTAATAAATGTAATCATAATTTTTTTAAAAAAAAATTATTTAAAATATAAAATTTTAATTTATTTAACCATTATTAAATTCGGATTTTATTTTTATCACTAAAAGGAAAATTTATGGACTTTGAAGTATTACATGAGTATGATTAATGCGACAATCTCTCGGACGTATAACACAACAAAAGAATAAGATTTATAGATTTGCGAATATACTTATTTACTAAATTTTATTATATTTCCTTGCATGTCCAAATAAAAATACGTGAATTTTCTAGTTAGAAATAAATGTAAAAAAATATTTTTTTAATATTCTATTTTTTGCCATGAATGTACAACAATATGATTATTAAACACATAAAAACAAAATACCCTAATTATATATACCCTAATTAAACACAACAATATGATTATTAAACACATAAAAACATATCACAAATGAGTTTTTTTTTTACATATAAATTTTAGTAAATTTTTATTACATATAAATATAATAATACATAATACCCTAATTATATATATAGCGTAATTTTTTTTCCCGGGGCCCTTCTCGGTAGGGGGCTGATGATGCCCGAAATATAAATAATGATATTAACATATAAATAAGGTTCTCCGCTATATAAATAGAACCTTATATACAGGATGCTAAAGGGACGAACACGAGCATTCGGGTACAAGGCAACCGCGGCTAAGAAGCTATCCGCGGATCAGTCAACCCGACCAAGATATGGGAAAACCCACTAGAAAATCTTATCGACACATGGCGATCATGCCTCATACACACATGTCATGACACATGGCAATCATGCCTTCACAACACATGTCAAGAGGCTTACGACACTTGGCGATAGGTGGGCTTGCATGATCGATTGCTTGTAATATAAATAGGAGGGCGAGGTCTCATTAGCAGGGGTCGGAAACTGGAATCTCAGAAGGCTTAGGCCGGATTCCCTGGCCATGAGCCCCCCTTTTCAAGTGGGATTAGTCTCGGCTAGACCGACGTTTGATGGAGCCCCGCAGGGAGGACGGTTGTCCGCGAGTGGCTTGAGCTCGGATTGGCACAGGTTTGGGTACGCCGACGGTAATTTTGTCGCGCGTCTCAGGTAAGCCCGATCGTCTGAGCTCGCCAGCGTGCAACTTGATCCCGGAATTCGCCGACAAGGGATTCTGAAAAAACAGGTTTCATCACTGGCGCCGTCCGTGGGGACACTCTCACGCTAAGAGGTAAATTAAGATTGAATTCGTCTATTTAACTTCGATTGAGTTGAATTTTCATAAATGGGAGTTCAACATTCGATCCTAATTTTTGTTGTGATCGGTCTTGTGTTTCAACTGATTATTTTATTTTGAAACGTCTTGATCAAGCAAATGGTGGTATATATATAAATGTTTTTTGGGTTTAATTCGGTAGACGCATGCATCTAGAATATCATGAATATATAGGCAAATTCATATCTATACTGCATGCTACGCTAGTAGTACAGAAAAGGGGATCACAGTTGAATTGGTAGATTGCTAGCTAGGGGTGTGTTACTGTGCTTGCCCCCCTCCCCACCTAAAGCATGCAAGGGTTGCTTGTAGTCTTGTACGGAGGAATCCTTTTCTTTCTTCATCATTTTTCTTTTGGTGCTGGAATATATCAAATTGAGCGTACGCAGAAGCAAAATCTACATCGTAAATCAAGAGCCTTGGCTTCAAATCAAGCGCAATCGAAGGAGGAGAGTGCAAATTCTGGAAGAAACTAGAGTCCATACGCAATTACCCCTGCTTTGATCCGCCGTCGGTAGAGATTCGCGAAGAAGTAGGCTTACGGTGGTAATTTATCAACCTCACCAACACGAGCAATGGAGACACTACCCCGGCCCGCGAATGATTTCTTGGGCACCGACCGCGGCAGATTGGGAGATTGTGAGACCACGGTTCGTAGTTCTCTCCATTGACCAAGCATCTGCAAAAATCCAAGGAGGCCAACCAGATATGCCTACAAGAACATGCGCTATTCTTCAAGAGGTCTCCCGTTCGATGTCCTTTTGAAGAATTTTCTCCCCCTTTTTATATTTTTCGCAGGGGGAAGATATTATATGCAAGTGCACAACTTCATGAAAGGAGATGTAGCCACCGTCTTTTTCCGAGAAACTAATGCTTTTCTAGCACACGTCAAAAGTAACGAAGCATCATGACGCTGGAGCTTGCTCCGCGTCGGACATCCGGTGGACGCATTGAGCTCCCGGACTAAACTTGAAGTCCTATGACGCTGGAGCTTGCTCCGCGTCGGACATCCGGTGGACGCATTGAGCTCCCGGACTAAACTTGAAGTCCTATGACGCTGGAGCTTGCTTCGCGTCGGACATCCGGTGGACGCATTGAGCTCCCGGACTAAACTTAAAGTCCTATGACGCTGGAGCTTGCTCCGCGTCGGACATCCGGTGGACGCATTGAGCTCCCGGACTAAACTTGAAGTCCTATGACGCTGGAGCTTGCTCCGCGTCAGACATCCGGTGGACGCATTGAGCTCCCGGACTAAACTTGAAGTCCTATGACGCTGGAGCTTGCTCCGCGTCGGACATCCGGTGGACGCATTGAGCTCTCGGACTAAACTTGAAGTCCTATGACGCTGGAGCTTCCTCCGCGTCGGACATCCGGTGGACGCATTGAGCTCCCGAACTAAACTTGAAATCCTATGACGCTGGAGCTTGCTCCGCGTCGGACATCCGGTGGACGCATTGAGCTCCCGGACTAAAACTTGAAGTCCTATGACGCTGGAGCTTGCTCCGCGTCGGACATCCGGTGGACGCATTGAGCTCCCGGACTAAAACTTGAAGTCCTATGACGCAAGAGCTTGCTCCGCGTCGGACATCCGGTGGATGCATTGAGCTCCCGGACTAAACTTGAAGTCCTATGACGCTGGAGCTTGCTCCGTGTCGGACATCCGGTGGACGCATTGAGCTCCCGGACTAAACTTGAAGTCCTATGACGCTAGAGCTTGCTCCGCGTCGGACATCCGGTGGACGCATTGAGCTCCCGGACTAAACTTGAAGTCCTATGACGCTGGAGCTTGCTCCGCGTCGGACATCCGGTGGACGCATTGAGCTCCCGGACTAAAACTTGAAGTCCTATGACGCTGGAGCTTGCTCCGCGTCGGACATCCGGTGGATGCATTGACCTCCCAGACTAAACTTGAAGTTCTATGACGCTGGAGCTTGCTCCGCGTCGGACACCCGATGGACACATTGAGCTCCGCGTCGGGCATCCGTTCGTAGCCTGAACCTCCCGGATCGAATATAAGTCCCAGGACGCGGGAGCTTGCTCCGCGTTGGGTATACGATAGTGCTTGTCTCCCGAATCAAAGACTAAACTAAGTCCCTCTCGAGTGAAAGAGGGCCTCCGCTGGTAGCTTTGTAAGCTCGCGGGGATAACTCTTAAACGAGTATAAACTAAGTCCCTCTCGAGTGACAAAGGGCCTCCGCTGGTAGCTTTGTAAGCTCGCGGAGATAACTCTTAAACGAGTATAAACTAAGTCCCTCTCGAGTGACAGAGGGCCTCCGCTGGTAGCTTTGTAAGCTCGCGGAGATAACTCTTAAACGAGTATAAACTAAGTCCCTCTCAAGTGACAGAGGGCCTCCGCTGGTAGCTTTGTAAGCTCGCGGAGATAACTCTTAAACGAGTATAAACTAAGTCCCTCTCGAGTGATAGAGGGCCTCCGCTGGTAGCTTTGTAAGCTCGCGGAGATAACTCTTAAACGAGTATAAACAAAGTCCCTCTCGATTGAGAGAGAGCCTCCGCTGGTAGCTTTGTAAGCTCACGGGGATAAATCTTAAACGAGTATAAACTAAGTCCCTCTCGAGTGACAGAGGGCCTCCGCTGGTAGCTTTGTAAGCTCGCGGAGATAACTCTTAAACGAGTATAAAGTAAGTCCCTCTCGAGTGACAGAGGGCCTCCGCTGGTAGCTTTGTAAGCTCGCGGAGATAACTCTTAAACGAGTATAAACTAAGTCCCTCTCGAGTGACAGAGGGCCTCCGCTGGTTGCTTTGTAAGCGCGTGGAGATAACTCTTAAACGAGTATAAACTAAGTCCCTCTCGAGTTATAGAGGGCCTCCGCTGGTAGCTTTGTAAACTCGCGGGGATAACTCTTAAACGAGTATAAACTAAGTCCCTCTCGAGTGACAGAGGGCCTCCGCTGGTAGCTTTGTAAGCTCGTGGAGATAACTCTTAAACGAGTACAAACTAAGTCCCTCTCGAGTGACAAAGGGCCTCCGCTGGTAGCTTTGTAAGCTCGCGGAGATAACTCTTAAACGAGTATAAACTAAGTCCCTCTCGAGTGACAGAGGGCCTCCGCTGGTAGCTTTGTAAGCGCGCGGAGATAACTCTTAAACGAGTATAAACTAAGTCCCTCTCGAGTTATAAAGGGCCTCCGCTGGTAGCTTTGTAACCTCGCGGGGATAACTCTTAAACGAGTATAAACTAAGTCCCTCTCGAGTGACAGAGGGCCTCCGCTGGTAGCTTTGTAAGCTCGCGGAGATAACTCTTAAATGAGTATAAACTAAGTCCCTCTCGAGTGACAGAGGGCCTCCGCTGGTAGCTTGTAAGCTCGCGGAGATAACTTTTAAACGAGTACAAACTAAGTCCCTCTCGAGTGACAGAGGGCCTCTGCTGGTAGCTTTGTAAGCTCGCGGAGATAATTCTTAAACGAGTATAAACTAAGTCCCTCTCGAGTGACAGAGGGCCTCTGCTAGTAGCTTTGTAAGCTTGCGGGGATAACTCTTAAACGAGTATAAACTAAGTCCCTCTCGAGTGACAGAGGGCCTCCGCTGGTAGCTTTGTAAGCTCGCGGAGATAGCTCTTAAACGAGTATAAACTAAGTCCCTCTCGAGTGACAGAGGGCCTCCGCTGGTAGCTTTGTAAGCTCGCGGAGATAACTCTTAAACGAGTATAAACTAAGTCCCTCTCGAGTGACAGAGGGCCTCCGCTGGTAGCTTTGTAAGCTCGCGGATGTTGTAAAGAGTGAATCAAGTATGAAATATAACGAAAATAGATCAAACAAGACTTAGGCCCCCAGCAAATAAATACAAGACTCCTCAAATGCAGTAAGAGAAAGTCAGGATCGAATCCACGAGGAAGCACGTCAGCAGTTCTCAGGTAGCTGTAAATTCTCACAGGCAAAGCAGCAGAAAGACAGAAACAAGGAAAGAAACAGAAAATAACAAAAGCAAAGAACAAAGCAAAACAGGAAATAAAGCAAGGACAGAAAATAACGCAAAGGCAGAGGCTCGTCGATCTCGACAAGAGTCAACTCGAGATTGACCACAGTTACTCGATACAGAAAACAGAAAGTGAAAATCGACGAAAACAGAAGAAAACCAACTCGACCTAGACTAGCTCCTACTCGAGATCGACAAAGCAGTACTCGATATCGACAAAGGTCTCCTCTATGTCGACAAGATTTGCAGAAACTTAAATTCGCAGAATTAAACACAGAACTCAGATTTTTGACAGAAATAAACTCAATATGCTAAAAGACTTCCAAAGCCAGGGTTTCAACACCACAACGATAACCATGCAAAGTAACAAATAAAGGCATAAAAGATCATGCTTTCCATCAAATAACTTTCGTCATTAACAAATAGGCAAATAGAGGCTTTCGCATAAACCCTAATTGTTACTAACCCTTTTTCACATAATTAATCCAAGTTGCATTAAGATCACTTTCGCTTCAATAACACAAACAAGGATCACCTTCAACTCTCGCAAAAGAATCATGCTCATAGGGATAGAAGATGAATTGCACAAAAGATCTGACCTTTATCGCATCGCCTCACATGGCCACCGTCGGGCTCACCCCAGCCCCAGAAGTGGGTGGACTACTCACGCTTCATCGCAATCGCAGACATTGAATGAAAAGAAACAACTTGCATTAAAACTAAATTCAAAGCCTTTACAATCCCGGCAATCAACTTTCGCAGAAAGCCAAAACCTTAAAAACCTTAGAACTCCTAAACTATATGTGTAATTGTGTCTCTAATTTGGAATGAATGAAAAACCAGCCTCAAGGGCCTTATTTATAGTGATCAAACCTTGCTAATCAAGGAAATAATCATCTATCTCTATATCTAAATCTATATCTAATGCTTTAAAGATAAATAAATTGTTTTAAGGAAATAAATCAACAAGGAAAGGATAATTCTAAACTAGGTAAGTCTTCATGTCTTGATAGATTTCCCTCCATAGATAGAAATTTGCTCAAAATCGGATAGAATCTTCCTCCTTCGGCCCCAAGGAATCCCAAGTCGAGTAGGACTCGTCACGTCGACGCGTTTCTGGGAACTGGGTCTACTCGACCTCGACAAGGCTTCGTCGACCTCGAGTAGGATTGATCGTCGACTGGACTTCCCGGCTAGCTCTGCTCGATGTGGCTCGGACTTGGCTCCTGGTGCTTGTCGACCTCGAGTACCTCTTGTCGATGTCGAGTAGAAATGGGTCATCGACGAGGTCTCCTCGGGTGGCTCTACTCGGCAAGCTCGGATCTGGACTCAAGGGCTCGTCGATCTCGACCAGGGTTTGTCGAGATCGAGTAGAGTTGGTCGAGGATGGTTCTCTGTGGTGGTGTCGAGGACTCCTCCTCGGCAAGGTCTCGGAGTTGCTCTAGGTGGCTTGCCGATCTCGACCAAGGCTTGTCGAGATCGAGTAGGGTGCGCTCGGCTTCTCGTCCTTGGCTTCTCGGGCAGCTTCTCGTCTCGTCGACTCCGGGTGTGGCGTTGAGGCGTAGTCGATCTCGACTAAGGTTTGTCGAGATCGAGTAGACTCCGGACGTCGGGTTGGTCTGGCTCTCTCGATCAGGCTTGCTCGACCAAGGTTGCTCGGACACGCTCGTCGAGATTGAGTAGGGTTTACTCGAGGTCGAGTAACCTTGGCTCTGAACTCGATTCGACTGGTTCCGCTGCTTCTTTGACCCTGTACTTCTGTAGTTGTTTTTCGAGCTTTTCCGACCTTCTGTAGAATTGCTGTAAAACGCCTCAAAATCTGCGATTTAAACAGAAACTGGTGTAGATTCCATAATTTGGCAAATAAACATAAACTACATAGATTATGTACTATCTTAGCCCAAATGAATGCAATGTATGCAGAAATCGATATAAAAGTTACTGTAAAACATGGCAGATTCAGCTCACAACAAACACCCCATACTTAAGCTTGCTTGTCCTCAAGCAATACTTTTAATTGTCATTCAGGGGAAGAATTCAAACTCTCAATATCTTAGATTCATTCTCATATAACCCTGCAATTAATTACCATCCTCGGCTTCTCGTCCTTGGCTTCTCGGGAAGCTTCTCGTCTCGTCGACTCCGGGTGTGGCGCTGAGGCGTAGTCGATCTCGACTAAGGTTTGTCGAGATCGAGTAGACTCCGGACGTCGGGTTGGTCTGGCTCTCTGATAAGGCATGTTTCCAATAGGCATTATAGGTTAGTTTAGGTGCATTTTATTGTTATATAATCATGTTTTAGTGTTAATTAGATTAGCATTCATTTTGTGGAAAAGTTCGGAATCTACGCTATTTCGATGGTTTTATGTAGATTCGTAGATCCGAGGCAAAGAACACGAGGAACGGAGCTAAGTAAGGCTAAGGAGAGACTTGGGAGAGCTTAAGGAAGAAGTCCCGAAGAGAATGGAACAACCCAATGAGCAACGGAGAACGAAATCGAGGTCTAAGAGCGGAAACGAGGGCGAGTCGCGAAAGCTGTCCGCTCGGCGAGCTGAACTTGTAACGCACTTTCCGGAGGCCTCGGATGTCCGATCGACGCATATGAGCATGCGTTGGAAAGCTCTTTCGAAGATCTACGTGATGGTGTTATGTTGGATTTTCGCTGCCAGCGAATGCCTTTCCGCTGCAGCGAATCAAGTCAGCAACAACATGTGCGAGAAGATGGCCGGCCTGAGCATGAGTCGCTGCCAGCGAATGGCATCTCGCTGCCAGCGACTGGAGTCAGCGAAAGAATGTCCAGGAGCAGCATGACTCGCTGCCAGCGAAAGGAAACTCGCTGCCAGCGACCGGATTCGCTGCAGCGGATGTAAGCTCTCGCGGAAGCGAATGGAGACTCTCGCGGCAGCGGAAGGGTGGACTCGCGGAAGCGGAACCGAAGAAGCTGAAAATTTTCTAAGGCATGGACATTTGCTGCCAGCGAGTGTGGTAGCGAGTGTGGTAGCGAAAATCCAACAGGAGCTTGATTGACGCCATTCGCTGCCAGCGGAATTTGACGCTGAATTAAATTTGGAAAGTCTATCTTCTATCTAGTTTGTTTAGGATGTTTCTATCTAGTTTATCTATCTTTTACCTTATTTATGGAATACATTAGACTTATAAATAGGATGTTCTAGGCTTAAGTTTCAATAATAGAATTCCAAGTAGAGAAATCACCATTGAAGAGAAGAAAGTTTAGGTAAGCCATGTTTGGCTAATTTTGTAGTTTCCGCCTACACTTTCGAGACTTGGTTGGTGGTTTGTGAGTTTTCAATTCAAGTTATTTTTCCTCTTTAATTCTTTCAACTTCTTTGTGCGATATTGATTATGTTATTGATGTTATCTTGACTCGCGGCCTTGATAATATTGATTTCATGCTAGGATTTAATACTTTCGTATTTGTGTTATTTCCGTAGTAGCACGCATAAGATTGTGGATTCCGTGTTTGAAGCATGATTATGTAGGAAGTTGACATATATTTTAAACATTGATTTACCGTGTTTAATTCGTGTTATTTATATGCTCAAGTTCTTGGGACTATTTGCTATCTCTTTGTTAAATCTTGACCGTGTTAAGGTTGCAATGAGGTGTAAGGGATTAATTGGACTCGTAGGACTTTTAATCTATTTAAACCAAGACGAGAGGAATTCGTAGGAAAAAGATAATAACTTGAAAAGGATTCGATGACCAATAAAACCAACCAAAGTCGAGAACTTATAGGTGGAAACGCTTTTCTTCTATCCTTTATTTTCTTTTGTCAATATTATCTTCTTTTATTTTCATTCATAAAAATCGTTTCTTTTTATATTGATAAATACACAATATTTAGAAATACTTGATTCTCTTGGGTTCGACCCCTTACTTGCATACTATACTAGTTTGTTTGTTTGAGATTTATTTTTGGCGAGGTGAATCAACGACTTTCCCTCCGTCACTCTCTCGATCAGGCTTGCTCGACCAAGGTTGCTCGGACACGCTCGTCGAGATCGAGTAGGGTTTACTCCAGGTCGAGTAACCTTGGCTCTGAACTCGATTCGACTGGTTCCGCTGCTTCTTTGACCCTGGACTTCTGTAGTTGTTTTCCGAGCTTTTCCGGCCTTCTGTAGAATTGCTGTAAAACACCTCGAAATCTGCGATTTAAACAGAAACTGGTGTAGATTCCATAATTTGGCAAATAAACATAAACTACATAGATTCTGTACTATCTTAGCCCAAATGAATGCAATGTATGCAGAAATCGATATAAAAGTTACTGTAAAACATGGCAGATTCAGCTCACAACAGCGGAGATAACTCTTAAACGAGTATAAACAAAGTCCCTCTCGAGTGACAGAGGGCCTCCACTGGTAGCTTTGTAAGCTCGCGGGGATAACTCTTAAACGAGTATAAACTAAGTCCCTCTCGAGTGACAGAGGGCCTCCGCTGGTAGCTTTGTAAGCTCGCGGAGATAACTTTTAAACGAGTACAAACTAAGTCCCTCTCGAGTGACAGAGGGCCTCCGCTGGTAGCTTTGTAAGCTCGCGGAGATAACTCTTAAACGAGTATAAACTAAGTCCCTCTCGAGTGACAGAGGGCCTCCGCTGGTAGCTTTGTAAGCTCGCGGAGATAACTCTTAAACGAGTATAAACTAAGTCCCTCTCGATTGACAGAGGGCCTCCGCTGGTAGCTTTGTAAGCTCGCGGAGATAACTCTTAGACGAGTATAAACAAAGTCCCTCTCGTGTGACAGAGGGCCTCCGCTGGTAGCTTTGTAAGCTCGTGGAGATAACTCTTAAACGAGTATAAACTAAGTCCCGCTCGAGTGACAGAGGGCCTCCGCGGCTGGATTTATAAGCTCGCGGCGATAACTCTTAAACGAGTATAAATTATGTCTCCCTCTCAAGGGACAGATGGCCTCCGCTGGTAGTTTCGTAAGCTCACGGAAATAAAACTAAGCCCCTCTCAAACGAGGAATATGTATGAGAAACATGTGCATATGATGCATCATTATCGAACCCCAGTTTAGTCACGACTTAACTGAAATTCGAGGAGCTGTGATGATGCCCGAAATATAAATAATGATATTAACATATAAATAAGGTTCCCCGCTATATAAATAGAACCTTATATACAGGATGCTAAAGGGACGAACACGAGCATTCGGGTACAAGGCAACCGCGGCTAAGAAGCTATCCGTGGATCAGTCAACCCGACCAAGATATGGGAAAACCCACTAGAAAATCTTATCGACACATGGCGATCATGCCTCCTACACACATGTCATGACACATGGCAATCATGCCTTCACAACACATGTCAAGAGGCTTACGACACTTGGCGATAGGTGGGTGATATGCGATATATTCTATAGCGCATTTAGTAGTTTTTGTCATCATTTACATGTCATTGTGAGAGATATTTGTATGAACTTGGTGATTCGGAACCTGTTGAAGAAGTTGAAGAAATCAAAGGATCATGAAAGTTACAGAAGAGTTGAAGTGAAGAAGTTTGGAAGCAGCTGGAAGCTGATGAGCTTGGCGCGGCCGCGCTGCTACTGACGCGCCCACGCTACTAGGAGGATGTGCATGCGTTGTTGCATCAGATAGAAGTAGCAAGACGAACCACTGGCGCGCCCGCGCTGCTACATGACGCGCCCGCGTCAGTCCCTGAAGATGGATTCTTATCCGATTTCCCCCTATCTTATTAGTTTTTTTAATATTATATTTTTACGGGATGTTAAACCCTTTTAATTAGTTTATATTATTGCCGAGAAGGCAGCAGTAGATTTGGAGGTTATTTTCCAGAGACGTATTTTCCTTTCTTCATCTCACAAACCCTATGGAGAACTAACTCTCCTTTGTTACACTTGGTTCTTTGAAGCCTTCGATTGATTTGGTTGTGAGTATTCTACTCTTGTTCGTCCTTTGTTAGTTGTGTCGATCTCCTGAGCTTATTGCTTGATTGCTTATTATTGGTTAATCTGGATTGATCACCTAGGTTTATCGATACTAGTCATATTGCTAGGGTTGCCAATTCCAGGTTTGGGGTTGTAGATTCATTGTAGCAAACACAATCGTCATACGCAGGTTGCTTGTGGTAGATTGTGAAGGAGATTCGATTACATGCTATTTTAACGGGTTGTTAGAATCGTTTGTATCTCATTATAATTCATGTTTGAATGCTATCGCTTTATTATTCGGTGAAGGTTTTCCCTTGTAATTTGGTGATAAGTGCTTTTAGGACTGGTAGGACTAAAAGCTATTACACGATCTGAATTGAGAACAATTACTGGACATTAGAACTTGAGACTCATAGAATGCGATGATGAACCATCTCAATTGTTGTGCGGATAATTACCTGGTGTGATACTTTTCCATCATATATTCGCAACCTCTTATTGCAACTTGTTCTGTCACTATCGCTTACACACAAAACTCCCCCTTGAATTGGTTACTTTTGTGTAATAATACTTGCTCTTACAATTGATTCTGTTTCCCTGTGGGTTCGACCCTAACTTACCTACTATACTTGTTATAGTTTGCATCTTAGGAATTTACTTTGATTTGGCATAACGACTTTAGGCCTGTCAAATTTGGCGCCGTTGCCGGGGAAACGGATTATCTTTGTTCTTGTTTGTCTTATTACCTGTTTGGGTGCGAACCTCTTGCATGGTTCGCACTCATGCTACTGATCCCCATCTTGTTGATTTTGATTGGGAAATTGACAGGACATACCACCGCCGTCTTAGAGAACAACACCAACATCCCCAACAACCTGATCCAATGGCTGAAAATGTAAATCAGACGCTGCGACAGCTGGCAGCAGCAAACATCACACAGCAGGCACCTGCTGTGACAATCCCTGCTCTGGGGGATGACAACCATTTTGAGCTAAAGTCTGGGCTGATTCATCAACTGCCCAAATTCCATGGATTGGCTGGAGAAGACCCCATCAAGCACATGGGGAAGTTTCATAATGTGTGCATGAGCATGAAACCAAACAATATAGATGAAGCACAGATAAAGATGAGAGCTTTTGGGATCACGCTAGTCGATGCTGCGGACGACTGGTACTACAGTCTTCCTACATGGAGCATCGATACTTGGCCTAAGCTCCACAAGGCCTTCCTGGAGAAATTCTTCCCTGCTAAGAAGGAGAACACCTTGAAGAAGGCAATCAGCAATATAGAGCAGGAAGATGATGAAACCCTCTATGATTACAATGAAAGGTTCAAGAAGCTTTGCGCTAATTGCCCTTTCCATGGCTACAGCACGAAGGACCTAGTCCTATACATCTATGGGGGATTGCTGGAATCTGATAGAAGGATGATTGATGCCGCCTGCGGAGGAAATATTCTGAATGCCACGCCAGAGGGAGCCATGGAGAAGATTCAGGAAATGGCTGAGGGGACTAGAAATTTCGGGAAATCCACCAGAAAGAAAGGAGTCAATTCGGTAGACTCTAACCAATCCAGAGATATTGCTGAATTGAAGGATATGGTTAGGAGGCTCACTCTGCAAGAAACTCCTCAACAACTCAAGGCTTGTGGAATCTGCAATGATAACTTCCACACAACTGATGCGTGTCCTACACTCCAGGAAGACACCGCTGAAGTAAGTGCTATAGGTGGAAATGGACCTCAGAGACCCAGACATGACCCCTACTCAAACACCTACAATCCAGGGTGGCGGGATTACCCAAATTTCAGATGGAGGGATCCACCAAACCAACCACATCAGCAACAGCCACCTCCCTACAATCATAGGCAGCAGGGTAACACTCCCTCTACTGAGTCCATGCTCAATACCCTGACACAGCACTTTACTGCGCATGTTCAGACAACTGAATCGAGCATAAAAGATATACAGAAACAAATGGGGCAAATGGCCGAAGCAATCACGAGAATAGAGGCAAAGACGTCAGGGGGTCTACCATCTCAAACGGTGGTCAATCCAAAGGAAAACGTCAGTGCTATAACTCTTCGGAATGGAAAAGAGCTGAAAAGTCAGGAAGATGAGGAGGAAAGCACGCAGGTCTCCGACGTGGCCACACCCAACACTGGCGCGCCCGCGCTGGGCACTGGCGCGCCCGCGCTGGATACTGGCGCGCCCACGTCGAGTCCTATCTCGCCTGAATCCGAGCCCTATGTCGATACATATGTCCAACCGGATTTTCCCCCTCTCGGATCGGAGAAACCAAAACCTCCGTTCCCTGAGGCACTCAAAGAGAGGAGGATAATCGATGATTCAGAGCTTTTCGAGACATTTAGCAAGTGTCAGGTGAAGATTCCTCTGCTGAAAATGATAAAAACTGTGCCCAAGTACGCCAAGTTCTTGAAGGAGCTTTGCACGGTGAAGAGAAATCAGAAGCTGAAAGGTAAAAAGAAAGTGAAAGTAAGTGAGCAAGTCTCCGCTATGTTTCAGAGGAGAATGCCGAAAAAGTGCACTGATCCAGGTATGGTTACTATCCCTTTTGTCATTGGAGATGTAAAATTTGATAGAGCTATGCTTGATTTGGGTGCTTCCATAAATGTGCTTCCCTACTCACTTTACAAATCGCTAGATTTAGGACCTTTGCATGAAACTGGAGTAATTGTGCAACTAGCTGACAGGTCTAATAAATACCCTAAAGGAGTAGTAGAAGACGTTTTGGTCATGGTCGATAAACTGATTTTTCCTGCAGATTTCTTTGTCCTGGATATGGAACATGATAAGCATGATGCGCCTATTCTGTTAGGTAGACCTTTTATTAAAACAGCCAGGACAAAAATTGATTGCGTTTCTGAGACACTAACAATGGAATTTGATGGAGAAAAGGTTGAATTCGATTTATACAAGGCTATGTGATAACTCACTCCCTTGATGAAAATCGGAAAAGATGTTCCAAAGGCTTTGACAGGATATTTGTGTCAAAGGCCTTGGAGCGTTAACAGTTGATGAAATACAAAACCTATCTTATTATTCGTATATTATTTTATCTTATTATATACTTCCATTATATTATATATATATGAATAACTAACCATTTCAGGAAGTATAAATCAGATTACATCCTTCCTTTTACTTGTTGAGAAGATCGGTTCAAAAATAGATCATGGCTTCGAAGTGTCCTTAAATAGAAGATCCAAGATCAACCTGATTGGAAAGAGCCGTTGGAGATCTGGTGATGAAGATCCTCACGCTCCATGCTATCTTCATGCTATTATATAAAGGAAAGGAAGGAGAAGACAGAAGTACCAGTGCTACACACGAGCTTCAATTCATTCAAGCGATCTGTCTTCCAAGTGTCTCTCTGCAAAGCGCTCAAATAGTTTGTTGTTTATTTCAAAGCCTTTGAGAGTCACTGTGAGCTTATAGGATATATTCATTACAAGTGTTACTCGAGAGTTTATAACTCGGGAAGTTGCACTAGGCTATTGATTTGCGAGAGTTAGAGGATTGTACTAGATAGCTGAGAGAGGTGGGGCTCTTCTAGATTGGTCTAGGACTCCAAGGGAACGTGAGTTGACTAGATTGAAATTGTATAGGAGAGAGGCTTCTCGGTGAGCTATTAGGATCCTAAGCTAAGCATTCAATAAAGCCTTTGAATCCTAGGGTTGTGGAAGAACCCTAGGCGGGGACGTAGGCCAGTTGTGCTGAACCTCGTAAACAATTACTCGTGTCCTTTACTTATTTGCTTTACCTTATTTCCGCACTTGGTTCGATTGTCTAACTTTGTGATTCAGGTTTAATCTCAAGAGTTTTGATTCAAGCTTCAAAAGTCTTGAGACTCTCTGCGAAAAACGGGCATACTCTATTCAACCCCCCTTCTAGAGTATTTCTTATTACATTGTTTTTACATTATCGAACCTTCAATTGGTATTAGAGCTTTACTCACTGTTTTTGATATAACAATCTTGTGAGTTTGCGATCATGTCTGGTGAAGCAAGCGGAGGATTTGCACAGGGAAGGTCCACAAGCAGACCACCACTCTTTGTAGGAAACAACTTTGTCCACTGGAGATCTTTGATGAAGATGTTCATCATAGACCAAGATCTAGAGCTTTGGAACATTATAGAGAATGGTCCGAAGATTCCAGAGAAGGAAGGACCAAACGATACCAAAGTGGCAAAGAAGGAGTCTGAATACACCCAAGCAGATCTTGAAATCATCTCCAAAAACTACAGGGCTATTAACTTACTTTATTGTGGTCTTAGCACTGATGAGTTTAACCGTATTTCCTCTTGTAGGTCAGCTAAAGAGATTTGGGACAAGTTGGTCGTCACCTATGAAGGAACGAGCCAAGTGAAAGACACCAAAATCAGCATCTTCCTTCGAAAGTATGAGCTCTTCAAGATGAAATCCGATGAGTCAATCAAAGCCATGTTCACACGATTCACAGAAATCACCAACAACCTTGACTCTCTCGGCAAGAGGTTTACCAACGTTGAGAAAGTGAGGAAGATACTGAGGTGCCTTCCAAAGGAGAAATGGGGTCCAAAAGTAACAGCTATAGAAGAAGCTCAGGACCTCACCACTCTACCCCTTGATGACCTCCTTGGGAAGCTGATCACGCATGAGATGATTCTTAATGAAGACGATGGAGAACTTCCAGCTAGCACCAAGAACTTGGCACTCAAGTCTAAGAAGGATGAGTCCAAGGATGGATCTGAATCCGAAGATGAAGATGACGATGAGGATGATCCTTTTGCCCTTATCACAAGAGGCCTTGCTCGAATTCTCAAAATGAAGAAGAAATTCAACAACAAGGATGGATCAGAGTCTTCAAAATTTCGAGGTAAGCCTCAATACAACAAATATGAAAAGAAGACTAAACCGTTTTCTTGTTTTGAATGTGGTGAAACAGATCATCTTGTGAAGGACTGCCCTCAAAAGACTAAGAGCCAGCCCAAGAAAGGTGATAAATGGAAGAAGAAAGCTATGGTGGCTACTTGGAGTGATTCCGACTCTGACTCCGACGATGAGAAGGCCAACATCTGTCTTATGGCCTCAGAAAATGAATCCCACGATGAAAAGCTTGAAGCTACTGTAAGAGAACTAATGGAAAGTCCAAAAGAGGTATTATCGGAATTCCTTTCAAATATGATTGCCAATGAAGAGAAGCTTATTGCCCAAACTAACATTCTTATTAAGAGAACTGTGGATCAGGAGAAAACTATTGAGGATCTGTCTATGAGGGTCAAAGGTCTTGAAGCTTCTTATTCAGGTCTTGACATTAAAGTCAAGACGCTTGACTCGGAGAAATCTGAACTCAAGCAAGATCTCTCCTCTCTAAGAAATGTGCATCATGACTTAGAGAACGAGAAGATCTCCCTGAATAATAAGATTCTAGACCAACAGACAGCCCTCATAAGTTTTACCAAGTCCAAAGGCACTCTCGATAAGATGTTGGGTGAGCAACAAAGCTCTCTAAACAAAAGTGGTATTGGTTACAATCCAAAGT
Organism: Persicaria tinctoria; assembly: GCA_037127255.1. Lineage (NCBI taxonomy): Eukaryota > Viridiplantae > Streptophyta > Magnoliopsida > Caryophyllales > Polygonaceae > Persicaria > Persicaria tinctoria. Next base: position 25,206,287 of record JBANSL010000002.1, on the reverse strand, counting down.
TTTTAAAGAAGCAACACATTACCACTTTTGTAAAGGCTAAAGGAAGCAGAACCTCTCCTATATGTCACCACTGTGCTAGAAAGGGACATGTAAAAGAGACCTGCCCCTATAGAAGAAAGGATCCTTATATTATTCGCAATACATTTCCTGTTCATTTGAGAAAAGAACGGATAACACAAGTTTGGGTCCCAAAAGGCACTATTTTACCAAATATGGTTTATCCCAACAATGGATCCAAATTTGCTTATTGGTCTAGCCACAAAGGTTGATGTTTGTTTTGCAGGAGATCACCAAGGTGAAAGAACACAAATGGATTATTGATAGTGGTTGCTCGAGGCATATGAGTGGGAAGAGTTCTCTCTTTCATGATCTAAAGGAGCAATCCACGGGAACAATCACTCTTGGTGACAAAGGGAAATGCGACATTGTTGGTATTGGTAGTGTTGGAAGTGATTCCAGCCATAGTATTAAAAATGTCTATCTTGTTAATGGTTTAAAGTATAATTTGCTTAGCGTTTCTCAATTATGTGATAGTGGTAACAATGTCAGATTTAACAAGAAAAGATGTATAGTGTGCAGAGATGATACAGGTGAAGTTATTCTGACTGCATACCGTTACAACAACATATACGCTGTAAATGCTGATCAAGTGGCACAAGGAAGCTTAACCTGTTTAAAGGCCTTGACGGACGATCCAAAGCTTTGGCACAGGAGACTCGTTCATGTGAGTCCACATACACTACAGAAGCTTGTGTCCAAAGGACTTGTAAGAGGGCTACCTGAGATGGACTTCAAAGGTATTGACATGTGCAATGCTTGCACAAGAGGTAAACAAACACGTAGCTCCTTCAAACCCAAAAAGGTTGTAAGTTCTTCTAGACCCCTTGAACTTTTACATATGGATTTATGTGGTCCTATGCGAGTCAAATCTCCCAATGGTAAAAAGTACATGCTAGTTGTTGTCGATGATTTTTCAAGATATACTTGGGTTGCTTTTTTGAAAGAAAAATCAGAGGCCTTATTTGAGTTTTCAAAACTTTGTAAGGAGTTGCAAACTTTAAGAAATGAGCCCATAGTGTCTATTCGGAGTGATCATGGTAGGGAGTTTGATCAACTTCAATTTGATTTGTTTTGTGCTAAATATGGCATCTCCCATAACTTTTCTGCTCCTAGGACACCTCAACAAAACGGGGTTGTGGAACGCAAGAACCGCACCTTAGAGGATATGGCCAGGACTATGCTTTTAGAAAATGCATTACCTAAAACCTATTGGGCTGAAGCTGTTAACACAGCTAACTACATTTTAAATCGTTGTCTTATACGTTCTATCTTAAAGAAAACTCCTTATGAACTTTTCAAAGGCCGCAAACCACTTATATCTTATTTTAAACCCTTTGGCTGTACTTGTTTTGTTCATAACAATGGAAAAGATAACCTTGGGAAATTTGATGCGCGTAGTGATGAAGGTATATTTCTTGGCTATTCCACGAGTAGCAAAGCTTATAGAATCTTCAATAAAAGGACCCAGGTAGTTGAAGAAAGTATACATGTTATTTTTGATGAATGCAATGATGGTGCTTTGAGTGAAAGTGTTGCAGATATAGATCTTAATATCCATGAAGAGAACGAGGAAGGTGATGTTACCAAGAACACAGAGAAGAAGAACATGCAGGAACCGATTCTTAACACTGAAGAATTGGCCCAAGGTGTTGAAGATGCGTCCAAAGCCCTTGGTGTCCAATCCAACAGTGTTGAGACATCTGAAACTGCTGTATCAGAACCTAACAGGACAACGGAGTCAGATGTACTACAAATCAATCCTGATGGTGTGACGAATCAAGGAGCTGAGACTAGCAAAAGGAAATTCAAATACTCCTCATCACACTCATTAAAGGATATCATTTCTGACCCTACTTCTAGTGTTCAAACTCGTTCTAAACTTAAAGATCTTTGTGCTTTTAACGCGTTTGTTTCTCTTATTGAGCCAAAGAAGGTAAATGAGGCACTTCAGGAGCCAGACTGGATTATAGCTATGCAAAGTGAACTCAATGAATTCGAGAGGAACAAAGTCTGGACTTTGAAGCCTAGACCAAAGCATCAATCAGTCATTGGCACTCGATGGGTGTTTCGAAACAAGCTAGATGAGAATGGCAAGATTGTGAGGAACAAGGCACGGCTTGTTGCTCAAGGCTACAATCAAGAGGAAGGTATTGACTACGAGGAGACCTTTGCTCCCGTAGCCAGGCTTGAAGCCATTCGCATTTTATTAGCATTTGCATCTTTCATGAGCATAAAGTTATATCAAATGGATGTCAAGTGTGCTTTTCTTAATGGTTTCTTAGAAGAAGAAGTTTATGTGGCTCAACCCCCAGGTTTTGAAAGTTCAGAATTTCCCAATCATGTTTATAAACTTGACAAGGTGCTTTATGGTTTGAAACAAGCCCCAAGAGCTTGGTACGAGCGCTTGTCAAAATTTCTTTTAGAAAATGATTTTAAAAGGGGGTTGATCGACAAGACTCTTTTTATCAAGACCAAAGGAAAGGACATTTTGGTTATTCAAATTTATGTTGATGATATATTATTTGGTGCTACTAACACATCTTTGTGCAAGGAATTTTCTGACATCATGTGCAGTGAATTTGAGATGAGCTTAATGGGTGAACTAAACTTCTTCTTGGGGTTACAAGTTCATCAATCCAAGAAAGGGATCTTCGTCAACCAAAGCAAGTACACTAAGGATCTCTTGAAGAAGTTCAAGATGGATCAATCCAAAGCAGCCAAGACTCCCATGAGCTCAACATTGTCTCTAGATCAAGACAAGACTGGAACAAGTGTCAATCAAAAGGAGTATCGAGGAATGATTGGATCTTTATTATATCTCACGGCTAGTAGACCTGACATTATGTTTAGTGTTTGCATGTGTGCTAGGTTTCAAGCTGATCCCAAAGAATCTCACCTCGTGGCTGTGAAGAGGATCTTTCGATATCTCAATGGCACTAAGGAACTTGGACTATGGTACCCAAAGCAAAAGGATTTCACTTTAATTGGATATTCTGATGCAGATTTTGCAGGCTACAAGGTGGATAGAAAGAGCACATCAGGGTGTTGCCAATTCTTAGGAGCATCCTTGATCAGTTGGCACTCAAAGAAGCAAAATTCAGTCGCTCTATCCACTGCAGAAGCCGAATACATTGCAGCTGGAGCTTGTTGCTCCCAAATCCTTTGGATAGCTCAACAAATGCGAGATCTTGGCATCAACCTCAAGGGTATCCCAATTAAGTGTGACAATACAAGTGCCATATCCATTACTAAGAATCCTGTTCAACATTCAAGGACCAAGCATATTGATGTAAGACATCATTTCATTAGATATCATGTTGAAAAAGGTGATGTGTCCATATCTTTTATTTCTACTGATTATCAATGGGCTGACATTTTTACTAAGCCTTTGGCAGAGGACATGTTCACCTTCATTAGACGAGAGATTGGGATGCTTGACAAGGATGCACTTTCATAGGGGGAGCTTTCCCTTTACGAAAGATAAACTCCACTCAGTATCAAGACCTTTGAGAGTTATGTCAAGGTCTGCTAACTGAACAGTGGAGTACATATATCGGATCATATATTTTTGGTTAATATCTTTTTAGATATTTAATCAATTATATTTGTTTTAATCGGATTTCAAAAATTGCCTATTTTCATGGTTTCCTTAACCGTTAAGATATTTTAATTATGGAAGTAAATTGGTTTGTGTTTAGTCCGATTTTTATGGTAATTTGAATTCAAATTTGAATTTGAAAATCCTTCAACTTGGCAAGGTAATGATTTCTTTCCTTGGAACCCTAAACCCATCCCATCAATCCGTCACCCTCTCTCTCTACTTAAACCAAATCTGTACCCGACTACAACCCACACTCAGATTTTATCCAAAACCCTTTCCACTTCTTCATCTTCAATCTCTCAAAGAAACCCTAACCAACTACCTCCATGGCACCCAAAACCAAGAAAGCCGTCACTCCCAAAAGACTTGGCGCCACCCCCAAGGGACGCCAGGCCACTGCTACTTCTCCCACACCCGAACCTCCTACTCAAGCCATCATCCCAGCAGTTGTCCAGAGCACCGTCAAGTCGAGCTCAGCCACGGCTCCCAAAGGCTCTCAGAAACGTGCTGCTAAGAAACTCTTGAGTGCTAAACAAAAGGGGAAGAGAAAGATCCTGGCTGAGGAAGAGGATGAGGAAGAAGAGGAAGACGACCTTGATGCTGCCCTGGAAAGAGACGCTGCCAGGGAAGCCGAGGAGGAGGCTCTAAGGAAGAAAAAGGCCGATGAAGAGGCCGAGGTTGCTAAGAAACTGGGAGAGGAAGAGGCTGAGCGGATTCAAAAGGAAGCCGAAGCCGAGGAGGCTCAGTCCGAGGAGGATCCTGAGGAAGAAGAAGAAGAGGAAGAGCACGAGGATTCTGAAGGGGATGAGGAACCAGAAGGTGACGAAGCGGGGTCCGGTGAGGACTCGGGGTCTGAGGAAGAGGAGGAAGAAACTCCCTCTCCCTCTCCTCCTCCTCCCCCGTCTCCGAAGAAGCGGAAAGCCCCTACTCCAGTCAAGCCTCCCTCCCCTAAGCGTACCAGGAAGGGCCCTGTCAAGAGTCTTGTAGCGCCTGCCAAGAAAGCTGCTCCAACTGTTGCACGCAGGAAGAACGCTGAACCCCCGGCCTATATCCAGGTAAATCAATCCTTGCCCTCCTCTTGGTTTTTAGATGCTGAGACTGCTGGTAAGTGGGTAGACGAGTTTCGTACTCGTAAGCTTAGCTGTTCAGAATTTTTAGATTTCAATTTCTTTGAAGCTTTGAAGTTACCTAAACCTAAAAGCCAAAAGTGATCCTGATGGTTGGTCTTTGGAGTCTGTCGTCAAAGGGGTTAGAATCTCTCTCAACTCCAATGACTTTGCAGACTCTCTAGGCTTACCTACCCCTGTTCCACCTGCTCAAGTAAACCCCTCAAAAGAAAACTGCATCATCCTAGCCTGAGCCAAATATCTCCTACCCGAAGCGTCCAACAGCACCTCAAAACTACTCACCCACTCATCCCTAACCCTTGAGGCAAAAATTATCTTTAACATCATTGTTAGATGCCTCTTACCCCGTCTCAACTCTGGCTCACTCCTAACCGACAATGCCATGGTCCTGCTCTACCGCATTCTAAATGGCCTTAATCCTGATCTGGCCAACACTATCCTTGGAACCATGGCCCATGCCAGAAAAGCTCGAAAAGGCTCTCCCCTCCCCTTTGCTACCCTTTTGACCCCTATCTTCAAAGCTTCTGGAATTGATGTCAAAAATGAAGAGCAGCCGCGTCATACGGGTATGTTCGACTCTAAAGGCCTTGAAAAGATTGGCATCACTCGGTCTCCCCAAGGGACCTTGAGTCTTGCCACTCCTTCAAAAGCCTTTCCCACTGCTCCAGCTTTCGATGAACGCATGGACAACCTAGAGTTGGGCTTGGAGGAAGTTCGCCTGGATATTAAGGAGCTGCAGACGGAGGTGATGACGAAGATGAGCGAGATTTCAACGCTGCTGGAAGGACTATGGACGAGGCTCACTGATGATGCTCTGGATTGACCAAGCCTAAACCTTAACCCACCCTATCCCACCCTGAAACTTATTACTTTGCTGGTTTTTGGAAACATTTTCAAAACTTTTGGTGACTGTTTTACCTCCGCCCTTTTTTGAAAGACAAAAAGGGGGAGATGATCGTTAGACCTTGAAAACCTCTGGTTAAAGGTCTTGGAAGACCTTGACCTTGCTTTTTAATTTCTGGTTTTCGGTTGTATGTTTTCTTACGTTAAAAATTATTTGATCCAACATTTGTCTAACCCTTGCAGGTACTTAGTCTGTCCTTGATTATGATATATTTGTTTGACTAAGTTGCAGGGACGCACAGGTTTTGTCTTTCATCAAGGGGGAGATTGATAACTCACTCCCTTGATGAAAATCGGAAAAGATGTTCCAAAGGCTTTGACAGGATATTTGTGTCAAAGGCCTTGGAGCGTTAACAGTTGATGAAATACAAAACCTATCTTATTATTCGTATATTATTTTATCTTATTATATACTTCCATTATATTATATATATATGAATAACTAACCATTTCAGGAAGTATAAATCAGATTACATCCTTCCTTTTACTTGTTGAGAAGATCGGTTCAAAAATAGATCATGGCTTCGAAGTGTCCTTAAATAGAAGATCCAAGATCAACCTGATTGGAAAGAGCCGTTGGAGATCTGGTGATGAAGATCCTCACGCTCCATGCTATCTTCATGCTATTATATAAAGGAAAGGAAGGAGAAGACAGAAGTACCAGTGCTACACACGAGCTTCAATTCATTCAAGCGATCTGTCTTCCAAGTGTCTCTCTGCAAAGTGCTCAAATAGTTTGTTGTTTATTTCAAAGCCTTTGAGAGTCAATGTGAGCTTATAGGATATATTCATTACAAGTGTTACTCGAGATTTTATAACTCGAGAAGTTGCACTAGGCTATTGATTTGCGAGAGTTAGAGGATTGTACTAGATAGCTGAGAGAGGTGGGGCTCTTCTAGATTGGTCTAGGACTCCAAGGGAACGTGAGTTGACTAGATTGAAATTGTATAGGAGAGAGGCTTCTCGGTGAGCTATTAGGATCCTAAGCTCAGCATTCAATAAAGCCTTTGAATCCTAGGGTTGTGGAAGAACCCTAGGTGGGGACGTAGGCCAGTTGTGCTGAACCTCGTAAACAATTACTCGTGTCCTTTACTTATTTGCTTTACCTTATTTCCGCACTTGGTTCGATTGTCTAACTTTGTGATTCAGGTTTAATCTCAAGAGTTTTGATTCAAGCTTCAAAAGTCTTGAGACTCTCTGCGAAAAACGGGCATACTCTATTCAACCCCCCTTCTAGAGTATTTCTTATTACATTGTTTTTACATTATCGAACCTTCACTATGAAACATCCTGTTGATGACCATTCTATGTGCTCTATTGATGTGATTGAACCATTAGCTCAAGATCTATTTGATATTTCTAGGGAAGATGAGTTGCAGTCAATTATTGAGAATGCTATTGACAAGTCCTATACAGATTTTTCAATTACATCTAACATGCAGGAATTAGTAGCCCAGATGGATGTAGAAGGTAAGTCCCCTACTCTTTTGGGCATTGGCCCCAATCTACTGACTCCAAGCGAAGTGCTTGTTCCATCTGTTGTGCAGGCACCTGAAATTGAACTCAAACAACTCTCTAGTCATCTCAAGTATGCTTTCCTAGGAGTTGATGACACTTTACCAGTTATTGTGTCAAGTAAGCTTTCAGCAGAGCAGGAAGAAAAGTTAGTGGAGGTTCTGAAGGAGTACAAAACTGCGCTGGAATGGACCATCGCTGACATCAAGGGAATTAGTCCATCTACATGCATGCACAGGATTCTGCTAGAGGATGGAGCTAAGCCATCACGCCAACCACAGAGAAGGCTCAATCCTCCCATGATGGATGTGGTGAAGAAGGAAGTGCTGAAATTGCTATCAGCAAACATGATTTTCCCAATTTCTGACAGTCAATGGGTAAGTCATACACAAGTTGTCCCTAAGAAAGGAGGGATTACAATCGTGGAGAATCAACAAGGTGAGTTGGTCCCTACCCGGACACAAACAGGTTGGAGGGTATGCATAGACTATCGCAAGCTGAATACAGTAACCAGGAAGGATCACTTCCCCCTCTCCTTTATTGATCAGATGCTAGAACGCCTTGCTGGGCGCCCCTATTATTGTTTTTTGGATGGATATTCTGGATATTTTCAGGTGGCCATAGCGCCAGAGGACCAGGAGAAGACTACATTTACATGTCCTTTCGATACTTTTGCATATCGCAGAATGCCATTTGGACTATGTAACGCACCCGGGACATTTCAACGATGTATGGTTAGTATCTTCTCTGAGTGCATTGAAAATTTCAATGAAGTATTCATGGACGATTTCACAGTACATGGGGATAGCTTTGATACTTGTTTGAGCCATTTGGCACTAGTGTTAAAAAGATGTGTTGAAACTAATCTGGTTTTGAACTCTGAAAAGTGTCATTTTATGGTAGAACAGAGAATTGTTTTAGGTCACATAGTCTCTGCAAAGGGTATTGAGGTCGATAAGGCGAAGATTGATGTAATTCAATCTTTGCCTTATCCTACTAATGTGCGCGAAGTTCGTTCTTTCCTAGGCCATGCAGGTTTTTATCACAGGTTTATCAAGGACTTTTCGAAGGTATCCTCACCCTTGTGCGAGCTTCTGAAGAAAGATGTGACCTTTGTACTCACACAAGAGTGCAAGGAGGCGTTCGACTCGCTGAAAGGACGCCTCACTAGTGCACCAATCATTCAGGCACCAGACTGGTCTCGCCCATTTGAGATCATGTGTGGGAGCAGTGCTAGGCCAAAAAGAGGGAAGAGCCTCTCATGTGATCCATTATGCTTCCATGACTCTGAATGGAGCGCAGCGCAACTACTCCACCACTGAGAAAGAAATGCTAGCCGTGGTGTTTGCACTAGAGAAGTTTCGATAGTATCCGCTTGGGGTCAAAGTGATTATCTACACAGATCACGCAGCCCTCCGCTACTTGATGACAAAGAAGGAGACAAAGCCAAGATTAATTCGATGGGTCCTGTTGCTCAGCGAATTTGATGTGGAGATTAAGGACAAGAAAGGAGCGGAGAATTTGGTGGCTGACCACTTAAGCAGATTGGTGAATGAGGAGGATAAGCCGGAGTCACAGAAACCCATCTTAGGCACGTTTCCAGATGACACATTATGCAGAATCGAGCACAAAAGCACGCCGGAGTCTGGCGTGCCCACGCCAACAGCTGACGCGCCCGCGCCGAAGTCTGACGCGCCCGTGCTGAGTACTGGCGCGCCCGCGTCGTTCCTTGATGCGCCCACGCTATTGATTCTCAGCCCATCTCAGTCCGTTCTAGGACTTCATTCTGTAAACCCTTGGTACCAGGACATTGTAAACTACGTAGTTTGTGGGGAATTTCCTCCGGATCATACCAAGGCTCAAACGGAGAAGAAGATTCGAAGAGAGGCAAACCACTATGTTTGGGATGACCCATACCTTTGGAAACATTGTGCTGATCAGGTAATTCGTCGTTGTCTTCCAGATAATGAGGTACGATCTGTTCTTGAATTTTGTCATTCTCAAGCATATGGGGGACATTTTGGTGCCAATAAAACTGTTAGAAAAGTGCTTGAATATGGATTTTATTGGCCACATATTTTTAAAGATGCTTATTCTTTCTGCAAGGCATGTGATAGGTGTCAAAGAATGGGGAATATCTCTCAAAGGAATGAAATGCAACAATCACCGATGATTTTTTGCGAAATCTTTGATGTTTGGGGCATTGACTTTATGGGACCTTTTCCTAGTTCTTGTGGGAACTTGTATATTTTACTTGCGGTGGACTACGTTTCCAAATGGGTGGAAGCGAAGGCCACCAGAACTGATGACTCTAAAGTTGTGACAGGGTTCTTGAAAAACAATATTTTTGCCAGGCATGGAATTCCTAGAGCGCTGATTAGTGACAGGGGTACCCATTTCTGCAACAAAACTGTGACTGCCGTGCTGAAGAAATATCATGTCACACATAGAGTTTCCACCGCATACCATCCACAGACGAATGGCCAAGCAGAGGTGTCCAATAGAGAGATCAAAGCCATTCTCGAGAAGACTGTAAATCCTAACAGGAAGGATTGGAGTTTGAGACTTGATGATGCATTGTGGGCTTATCGCACTGCTTACAAAACTCCAATTGGGATGTCTCCTTTCAGACTTGTCTATGGTAAGGCATGTCATCTTCCTGTTGAGCTGGAGCACAAGGCTTGGTGGGCAGTGAAACAATGCAATATGTAGAGTGACGGGGTTGGAGCACACAAGAAGCTACAGTTAGGCGAGCTCGAGGAGTTACGTTTGGACGCCTATGATAATGCGGCAATCTACAAGGCGAAGACCAAGGCATGGCATGACAAGCACATCCATAGGAAGGACTTTAAAGTCGGTGACAAAGTCCTACTTTTTCAGTCTCGCCTGAAACTCTTCGCTGGGAAGCTCAGGTCAAAGTGGGGGGGGACCATACATTGTTGCTGAAGTTTTCCCACATGGCGCTGTAGAGTTATATGACCCAAATAGCCACAAGAAGTTCAAGGTAAATGGTCAAAGGCTTAAGAGATACTATGAAGGGTTCCCGAAGGAGGCTATGGATGAGTTAGTTTTGGAGGAGCCAAATGCAGAGTTAGAATAATAAAAAAGGCTTAGTCGAGCCAGCGACATGAAACAAAGGCGCTGCTTGGGAGGCAACCCAAGATATTGCATTCTTTCCCTTAACTCGATTATATTCTAACTTGTAGGTAATAAAGATGGAGTTTCTGGCGACGAATTGCACCCGCATTTCGGACCCACTGCTTCCGCAGTGTTAATTTTCGTCAAAAAAAAAAAAACCACGGGCTGGAAAACCCACTTCGGGCCAGCCCGCCATCTTCAAGCCCCATCACCATCCCTCAAATACCACCAAAACCCTACCCTTCCCCACACCCTCTCCTCTCACACCCAACAGCCCCCACACTCTCTTACCTCACGCCACACACCCTCTCAATCACTCTCACCACACTCCACCCTCACAAACAAACCCCCACCCCTATTTCAAGTGGTGAGCTCCACCAGGAACCCCACACCCCGTCTCCCCTACCCCATTCTCTGCTCCTGTCGTCCTCGGCACCGGGGAGAGGCTCCGCATCGACAACCGCTTCCGACGATTTTCGAGGTCTGCAAGAATCGCCGACGCGGCCGCGCTGCTACTGAACGCGCCCGCGCTGTGAAGGTTACGAAACAAGAGGAAGAAAGTACTGGCGCGCCCGCGCTCTGCTCCTGACGCGCCCGCGTCGGCCTCCAAGAGCTGAACTCCTCGACGCGCCCGCGCTGTGTTCCTGACGCACCCGCGCCGACCTCCTGAGCCGAGCCTCCGCTGTTCTTCGTGAGTTCTTTCCGCTGTCCTTATTTCGATTCGGATCTAGTCTTATTATTTGTCAAATATGAGTTCATCGGAGGAAGAGGTGAGTCGATCTGATGATGAGTTCGATCTATCTGAAGAGGAGTGGGCGATTTATAATAAGGTCAACTGTGTCAGTTCTACAAAATATCTGCATAGAGAGACCCTTCAGAGACTTCAGATGCTAGATTGTATGCAGAAGTGTTTAGCTCACGCTGGTATTGGTGCTTTTTTGGAGTTGAGAGCTGTAGGATACCCAGAACTGTGCAAGCAGTTTCTTGCGACATATCAGCTGTACCTTGGGGAGAACAGAATTAGAGGGGTCTCTTTCAGGTTCAATGGCACTTCCTACAGGATTTCTGCAGCAAGGTTGCGAGCTGCTTTGGGGATCACTAAAGCCCCAACTGATGGATGGGTGACAGCCGCGACCGACCCAAACCTAGTTGCATTCTTTAGAGCGGTGTCTGGAGAGGAATTCTTAACCAGTAACGAGTACAACAGCAGGATTACTCATCCTGTCTTCTGTATGTTGTGCAAGATCGTCTCTGGGACATATTATGGGCTGACCACAGATACCAAGCTCTCCACGACACACCTGAGGTTTGCTTACAGCGCTGTGCCTACTGCAAATTATACGCGTGACTGGGTTAGGCTCTTCTTCGATGGGCTCGACAGGGTCAGAAGGGATCGCAGTGCCACTGGACCAGAAATGGTCCAAGGCGGACTTATTACTCGGGTAGCCATTGCTGCGGGCGTTGAGCAAGGTGGTTTGCAAGAGCTGGAGGAGCAGGTCATAGCAAGGACTTACACAGAGGAGTATCTGCGGAGGTGTTTGATGCTTGACACTTCGCCGGATGGGGGAACCATTTGGTGTACAGGCAAGAAGAAAGAGCATCAGTTCAGGCTCCCTAAGCCCCTTCCTTGGTCCGAGACTTGGACTGATTGGTATATTGAGGCTGATTATTTTCCGACATCAGTTCTGGGTAGACGGCGTCGCCTAGAGGTGGGTAGCAGCAGTGGCACAGCTGGAGCTGCCACGATTGAGGATGCGCCTGTGGCTCCGCAGGCTTTTGTTCAGACAGATACGCAGGGTTTCGCATAGAACCCACAGCAGGAGATGCCTGCTTATCATACCCCTTCTCACGGGTGGGATTCTCACCCGACATATCAGAGCCAGCGGGATTCACATCAGTGGGCCCAAAGATTATAAATGGATCTGGAAGCTGAACCTCCCTCATAGAATTAAAAACCTTCTTTGGAAAATATCTACTGACAGCCTGGCTACGACCGATAGACTTAATAGGCATATAAATAGAGTCCCTTCTCAATGCTGTTTCTGTAACCACAATAATGAAGATAGCAATCACCTTTTTGTTAATTTCCCTTTCACTAGAGCTACGGTTGCGGCCTATGAGCAAAGTGTAAACAAAACTACAACACTTATTCCCAACCACTGCACTGATATAGATAGTATCATTACAACAAATACAGACAAGAAGTTGATAGAAGAACTCTGTTTTATATGGAAAAGAATATGTGAATCTAGAAATGAATTGATTTTCAGGAAAAAAAAAGACATGATACGCCTCATCAGATAGCCGTAAGAGTAATCATAGACCTCAGAGATTGGCATGATGCCATCAAAACTAATAATGAAACTCCACCACTAAGTAAAAAAAGAAGAAGAAACCATATTAAATGGATAAGACCACCTAGGACTATCTACAAAATAAACGTAGATGGTTCTTTTATACCCACTGGCTCTTGCCGGGTGGGTGGGATTATTAGGGACCATAAGGGTTCTGTGATCGATATCTTTCAATCTGAAGTGGATACGACTTCTGCTATCCAAACAGAAGCAGCTGCTTTATGTGCAGGTGTAAACTTAGCAATAGCTAAAGGTCTAAGAAGAGTCATAATGGAAGGGGACTGCCTGGAGGTTACCAAGGCAATCAATGATAGCAACTACGTGAGATGGGAAATCCTAAGAGAAGTGGAGTTCATCAAGAAACTTAGCTGTAATTTCGAGAGCATAGAATTCAGACACTGCTACAAGGAAGCAAACAAGGCCACTGATTATATAGCTAAGTCTAGAAATATTTGTACGTTTTTTAACCTCCCTACCTGTAGGGATCTCTGTAACATCATCCAGTCGGATAATCATGGTGGTATCTTACCTAGGTAGGATCTGCCTAATTTTTGCCTACTGTAAAAAAAAAAAAAAAAACATAAAGCCAAAAAAGGTCTCTATATATTTAACTACTCTAATTGATTTTCCTATAGTTGTAAAGCTTCAAAGAAGTCCTTCTCAAAAAAAAAAAAAAAAAAAAAAAAGCTTCAAAGAAGTGTTATTGGGCTACACCAAATGGGCTTTGCTTATATCTTTGGGCCTATTGAATTGAATGAATTCCATTTCCTAATTGTGAAGAACCCGGATGTGTCACTTTAGAATGAATTTGAACTTGCAAATGTAATCTCCAATGCTCCACAGCGCAATGCTTTCTCACACAAAACCAACTGCAAATTTCAAGCAGCATCAATTACACTTGAATGTTAAGTGCAATACATTTGTATGTGAAAGTGTAGTGTACTTATAGGTGCATGAGTACGCCCAAAAAATAGGTAAAGTATATTGTCATATTGGACCTATTGACCTATCAACATTGATCATTGGCTGATTCACATTGGTCAAATATTGACCAAGGCATTTGTGTGTATGAATGTGTAGGACACTTGTATGTGAAATGCACCCATTAAACTTTGGTTGGGTTTGGCTGGTGCGTTTATACTTATAACCTAGTGCACCCTTGATCATCGTTGAGTGGTGTGCTTATACATATAATGCACCATTGACTGGTTTGTTCCATTAAGTGTAGTGCATTTATATTACATTGAGAATGAATATTAGATTGACAATTGAAGATAGGTGGAAAATAATAAAGGAACCTCCCATATTCCCATATGGTATAAGGAATTCAAGCTTTGCATATAAACAGTGTGCTACTCTTTCTAATACCAATTGATTTCAATATGGAACCTCATTGATCTTGTGTGCTCGGCTTAGTTAATGCATGGTGTGCCTCACACGTCACTAATATATATATATATATATATATATATATATATATATATATATATATATATATATATATATATATATATATATATATATATATATATATATATATATATATATATATCCTAATCAATTAAAATATTTCCCAATATATATTTACATTGTAGTTTATTTAAAATGATACTATTTAAATAAGAAGTAAATAAAAAAATCCTCACTTTATTAAAGTATGATCAAACCTTATCCATTAATGGTGATGTAAGATGGAGGACCGCATAGAGGCCTCATAGTATTATAATGAGAGAAATGTGTGGAGTATGAGATTGATTGTAATGTCCTCCTTGAGGGTTTCCATTCATTGATAACCATATATATAGGTTACAAAGGTATTGGGTCTTAACGGGCTTTTAGCCCACTATACAAGAGGAGACCTATGTAATCTATCAAACCCCGGCATTCGAAACAGGAGGGGTCCGTACAGTGAGACTGGAACGAAAATCAATGAACAACTGTCTAGGTAAACCCTTGGTGAATATATCAGCGTACTGATAAGAGAACGGGACATGTAGAACGCGGACATGTCCAATGGAAACCTTGTCCCTGACGAAGTGGAGATCAAGCTCCATGTGCTTCGTGCGTTGATGCTGGACTGGGTTGCTAGCCAGATAGACGGCGGAAACGTTGTCAGTGTAGACCAGAGTGGCCTTCTGCAAGGGGCAACGTAGCTCAAGCAGAAGATTGCGGAGCCAATAGCACTCGGAGACAACGCTGGCAACACCCATGTATTCGACCTCAGCGTTGGAGCGAGACACGACGGACTGACGCTTGGCTGGCCAAGACACAAGAGTGTCGTTGAGGAAGACACAGTAACCAGACGTGGAGCGACGTGTGTCAGGACAACCACCCCAATCCGCATCAGTGTAAGCAACAAGATCAAGCTTAGAGGAAAGAGTGATCGTGGTGCCGAGCTCGAGAGTGCCGCTGATGTACCGAATGATCCGCTTCAAAGCCTGAAAGTGAGGTTCCCTAGGTGCATGCATAAACAGGCAGATCTGCTGAACGGCGTAACTGATATCAGGCCTGGTGAAAGTGAGATACTGAAGAGCACCAGCGAGGCTCCTGTACAATGTCGGATCATCAACCAAAGGACCAGAATGAGCACTGAGCTTGTTGGATGTATCGACTGGGGTGGCGACTGGATTACAGTTGACCATCTTAGCCCGAGCAAAAATCTCAGCAGCATACTTACTTTGTGAAAGAAACAGACCAGACGCATGACGCTGAACAACAACTCCCAAGAAGTAAGACAACTGACCTAGATCAGACATGGCAAATTCCGCACTCAATCGCGAAATAATGGACGTCCGAAGAGCATCAGAAGAGGCGGTGAGAATGGTGTCGTCGACATATAGCAGCAGGAATGCCAAGTCTGAGCCTCTGCGATAGATAAACAGAGATGTATCCGAACGGCTGCTAGTGAAACCCAAACGGAGCAGATGAGAGGCAAAACGCTGGAACCACGCCCGCGGAGCCTGTTTCAGACCATACAGAGAGCGCTTGAGGAGACACACATGCTTTGGACGACGATGCCGAGAGGGCGACCAGGCACGACTGACTGGACGCAGGAGGTGGTGTGACAGGGTAGAGCTCCCCGGTGCTGTTACATCTCATGCGAGTAACCCCCGTAGTAAGATCATTCACAGAGAAACCATAGGGATCAAACGCAAGGGAAACGCTGTTGTCAGTAGTGAACCGACGGACAGAGATAAGGTTTTTGACAATCTTTGGGGCAATAAGGACATTGTTGAGGTGTAGTGGGTAGGTTGGGGTCTGTAATTTGGCGCGGCCAATCCCCGAAGTAGCAAGACGACCACCATTTCCGACGATAATAGAGTGTGCATAACCCTTAAAAGAAATAGATGAGAGGTTACCTGAGGAGTTCGTCATGTGGGAGGTGGCACCAGTGTCCATGTACCAAGAACAGTCTGAAGATGTCGGATGCATAGAGGAGAGTGCGTGATGTTGGTGATCGTAGAAGGCCATGGTAAGGATTTTTTTTTTGCCACCTAACTTAATAAATAATTAAGTTAGGGCCAGAAACGAAAAATAGGAGAACACAAGGGCTGTTTTTATAATTTCTTCAAAAGAGATTAAAACACCCCGCTTTTTCTCTTTGGAAGCACTTGCGGGCGACGGTGGTGCTCGGAGAACAAAAGGGCTGTCCTTCTTGGGCTCGGAGGGAGGTCGATGGTGCTCAGAGCTTGGATCCGGGGTGCAGGAGGCCGGATATGGGAGGTCTTCCTTGTCGGCGAATGGAAGCGGCGAAGGCGAGGCTCCAATCGGCGGCGGCTCGGGCTGGGCTCGGCGGCGGCGAAGCGAGGGCTCGATCTGGGCGAAGCGACGAGAGAGATGAAGCGACGGGGAAAGATGTCGGCGACGGCGAGTCGGAGGAAGAAGACCGGTGAGACGAGAGAATCAATTTAGGGTTCCGTTAGGAAGAAAAGGTTGTGATACCATGTGAGAGTATGAGATTGATTGTAATGTCCTCCTTGGGGGTTTTCCATTCATTGATAAACATATATATATATATATGTTACAAATGTATTGGGCCCTAACGGGCTTTTATCCCACTATACAAGAGGAGACCTATATAATCTATCAAAATGATACTACTGTTGTGTCCGCTGCGTTTGCCACTATCACTAGTGGCCCACCACTTAGGCATCTCAAAAAAGGTTGGGTGGGTCGAGTTATTTCGCATTTACTTAATTTTTTAGGAATAATTACTCAAAATAATACAAAGTATCAACTATTAACAAAAATAACATAAAATGAACTTTAAAATTCACTAACTCGTATACAAACTATACCAATATTAACCGAAAACAATACGTCTTCAAGTTAATGATAAATAATAATATTCAATCCCCATTATTATTATGGTTATTGTTACTGTTTTTTGTTGTTGTTGTTGTGTTTATTATTATTATTATTATTATTATTATATTTACTATGCAAATTCTATATGATTGCATGATGTCATTCGTATAAAAGAAAAACTCTCCGGATCAAGATGCTTGAGATTGAAGTTTTTTCTAGGTAGAGAAAGGTCAAGGGAGGGGAGATATTGAAAAGCGAGAAAACGGAGAAGGCGATAAGCTTTCATAGCGTCTTGTCACCAGGGATACGAGAGCAAAAACTCACTAAAGGAAAAATGACATCGCTTTGGGGAAGTGTGCAACTACGTTCCCTCTTCCAGATGAAGGATCTTCGGAAGTCCCGCTCCATGTTTTTGGGGAAAAGATAGGTACATTTAAAGTAAAAAATAAAATAAAAATATAAATAGTGTGATCTACCTTTAGTTGATAAATGAGGGAGTGTAATCAATGAAAGAGAATATGAGTTCAAATCTCATTGTTTATCCTTTTTATAATATATATTTTTCTTTCATATTAATTTTTTACAATTAAAAATAACATATTTAGATAAAAATTTATACTTTTCTTCTATTATTTTTTTAAAAATATTCATTAGGTTACACATATGTATAATAAAAAAATTTAATAATTTTTGTTCTGATAATTTTTTTACTGAAAATATCATATATATAAAAATATAAACATTCTCCTAAACAAACAAAAAAAATAAAAAAATTCATCCTCCTTATACAAAATCCTATGGCCGCCACTTTCTCATTATTAGTTTTGGACTATGGTGAATGAAAGGTTGTGGACTTGTAGTACTATTTAGTATTTGTAAATTGAGATGCCTCGATCAGTTCGGATGTGCCAATATATGATAAACAAACTCGTGCTCGTAATCCATGTTTAACATTAGGGCTATTTTATTAATTAAATTAACTAGAACTTGAGACTCCACTTTTGTTTTTTTTTCCATTCAACGACGAATGTCGCCTAGTTTGAACACCATACAACTTATATATATATATATATATATATATTTAAAAAAAAGAAACTGCGGGTGGATTAATAACCAGTGGACTACCTACCTACCTAAACATGAACAACATTTTTATATGTATCCGCCGGTTAGTTGTCTCTTTGTCCTGCTGATATGGATATGTTTAATTATATGATTTCTAACAATTATTTTTGTAACAAAAACCTTGCATTATATATAGATATTGTAGCTAAACTAAAATTATGTGTTTCGGATGTGCAACCTTACATGTACATGCATGAATCAATTTTTTTTCCATGATTTATTATTATTTAGTGAACTCAAAACTTAATGATTAATAATTAGTTACTTCCTTAGATTACATCCAACGGAAAAAAACAAAAAACCAAAAATAAAATAAAATTAAAGGAATGGCAACAAACTAACCCACGCAAGGTTCATTCAGGATGAAACCAAATCTTTCGGTTCGGTTCGGTTCTAGGTTTTGGCTCGAAACCTAAATTACTTTTTTTGCGAAATGTGACCCGAACTGAAGGTTTTTTCGGCTAGACCGAAATCAAATTTTCAGTTCGATTTTTGTGCCCGTTCGCTTTTTGACCAACCCTACTCAAATGTGTACCATACTCAAATCTATCTCTCCCTATATATCCTGCGAATCATTAATTCTCATAACCTTCAAATTAAAAAAATAAAAACAAAACAAATTATACTAGCATTTTTCCAAAAACTTGATGTACGTATGAATAAATTCTCTTATTTTTATTCATAAAAATGGTTATAAATTTTATAGACTACTTTTTAATCAAGATTAAAATAATTTTATAAATCACTAGCATTGTTTAAATTTAATACTCCATCCGTTTCATAATACACGTCCCTTTGTTTTTTGCTACGCTTTTTAATGAGCGAAAAACTCTATAAAATATTATTTTTTTAATTAATTTTTTTTATATAATTTGATAATTCTTACTAATAAGTATCAAATTATATAAAAAATTATATAAAAAATATTAATATTTTATAGAGTTTTTCAATCATTAAAAAGCGTGCCGAAAAGCAAAGGGACATGTATTATAGAACGGAGGGAGTAATAGTTTTGAAATTAATAATTAATGTCTCATTTTCTATCATTTGTAAACACATATACTATATATATATATATATACACACACACTAAAAATGAAAAAAAAAAATCTAAATATTTTTAAAAATCTTTCTAGACTCAAAAGTATTTTTTTATTAGAAGTATCTTTATTAAAGTTTGCTTATGTTTTTAAATAAAATTCAATAATATTTGCCATATTTAGAACCTCTGTCCTCCACAGTCCACACCATCGCGGTGACCCGTTGGTATGCAGCAAGGGGAGGGTTATGGAGGTCTCGGGTTCGATCCCTGCATCTGCCTCTTTTCTTGAGTGAAAATCTAAGTTTGTCTTGCTCCGTAACAGTGGGTTGAGCCAGTCGGTGCAAGCCGGTTTACTTGGTGCGTGGCTCTTGCCGGATGGGTCACATGCCCGAGGTTTTCCACAAAATGGTAGGTTTGCTCGTCATAAAAAAAACGAACTTAATTTTTTTACATATTTTTTCCCCTAATATATGTAATTTTTTTTATCTCTACCGTAAATATAATTTAAATATATTCAAGTTTAAATTTTGAATTTTAAGTATAAAATATTGGAATATACTATCTTTAATGGAATTACAATAGAAAAATGTGGTGGATAGTGATTTGTCAACAAAAATCATTTAATGGGTGAGTTTTTTTTTTAAAAATTGGGTCTTGTTAGATACACCACAAATTGTAATTAAGAACTTGCACGTCGTTATTAACATACATGCACGTCGTTATTAACGTGGAAATGGGATGGGTGGGATCTTAGTGCACGTCAGCCTGCACGTTAAAAGCAACGTGAGTGCACGTGACTAATGACGTACAAGTCTACACGTAGTCAAGGACGTGCAAGAATGCATGTAGTCAATGACGTGCAATTTCGTTCTGTAGTTTGTTCGATTAGGGTAGGATTGGGTTTATGGTTTAGATGTTTATAGAATAAAAATCAAGGGTTTAGGGTTTAGATGTTTATAGAATAAAAATCAATAATTGTAAATGTTTTAATTCGGATAATATGCGAATAATGTTACAAGACACGAAAAAAAGGTTTACATCAATAATTGTAATAGACTCGTGGAATAAAATCTAGACAAAGTGTAAAGGTCAACCAACATCGACACGAAAGGCTCGAAATCTATCAAACTGAGTTTGAAAAGGAGCATCCCATCCATCGACGCTCGGTTGATGGTATGCAATCCATTCTGGCGCATATGGCGGAATAAGAGCATTAGGATGCAACCAGACCTATGAGAACGGAAAATTAGAGTTAGAATATTAAAATATAGATGAAAAGCAAGAATAGGTAATATAAGACGTTTGAAGTCGTACCGCGATAAAATGGTCTTGGTTTCCGATGCAGACTAAACCAAGGGTTGCTGATTGAGGGTTGTTACTAGGTGTCTGCGAGGACATCAGGAGACATGTGAACAGATGATGCCAAGCTAGGACGATGAGAGGAATATGATATACCGTTGCAAATACTAAACCCATAATGGGTAGCTCTATCCAACATCTCCTATCACCATGCACAGGTCTCGTCCATCTCTGGTTGTCGGTGAACTACTGAAATGTGTACCCTCCCATATAACAACCCGTTGTAAGCTGAATCTGCCATGTTTTACAGTAACTTTTATATCGATTTCTGCATACATTTCATTCATTTGGGCTTAGATAGTACAGAACATATGTAGTTTATGTTTATTTGCCAAATTATGGAATCTACACCAGTTTCTGTTTAAATCGCAGAATTCGAGGCGTTTTACAGCAATTCTACAAAAGGTCGGAAAAGCTCGGAAAACGGCTACAGAAGTCCAAGGTCAAAGCAGCAACGGAACCAGTCGAATCGAGCCGAGGAACCAGACTACTCGATCTCGAGTAGACCTTACTCGACCTAGACGAGCATGTCCGAGCAACCTTGGTCGACAGAGCCTGATCGAGAAAGCCAGACCAACCCA
Organism: Persicaria tinctoria; assembly: GCA_037127255.1. Lineage (NCBI taxonomy): Eukaryota > Viridiplantae > Streptophyta > Magnoliopsida > Caryophyllales > Polygonaceae > Persicaria > Persicaria tinctoria. The sequence continues at coordinate 25,185,174 of JBANSL010000002.1, read as the reverse complement.
GCTCCGGAGGTTACTCGATCTCGACAAGCCCTAGTCGAGATCGACGAAGCCCAGACACCACACCCGGAGTCGACAAGGAGAGAAGCTACCCGAGAAGCCGAGGACGAGGACGCCGAGCAACCCTACTCGATCTCGACAAGAGTTGGTCGAGATCGACGAGCCCCTAAATCCAGATCCGAGCCAGTCGAGTAAACCTACCCGAGGAGACCTAGTCGGCAACGCTTTTCTACTCGAGGTCGACTACGTCTTGTCAAGGTCGACGAGCACCAGTGAGCAAAGTCCGAGCAACATCGAGCAGATCTAGCCAAGAAGTCCAGTCGACGAACAAGTCTGGTCGAGGTCGACGAGCCTTCGTCGAGGTCGAGTAGACCAGTTTCCAGAAGCTTCTCGACGAGGAACAATCCGACTAGACTTGGGATTCCTTGGGGCTGAAGGAGGAAGATTCTATCCAAATACATCAAGTCATATCTAAGGAAGCAAGATCTATCAAGACATGAAGACCTACCCTATTTAGATTTATCTTTTCCTTGTTGATTTATTTCTTTATGGCATTTATGTATCTTTTAGCAATTTAGATATAATTTTAGATAGAGATAGAAGATTCTATCCTTGATTAGCAAGGGTTAGAAGGCTATATATAAGGCCCTAGGGGCTCAGTTTTATTAATTCCATCAACGATTCAATTTCAGATACACAATTACACAGAGAAGTTTAGGAGTTCTAAGGTTTTTAGGGTTTTGGCTTTCAGCGATAGTTGATTGCCGGGATTGTAAAGGCTTTTGAATATATTTTTATGCAAGTTAGTTCTTTTCAATCAATGTCTGTTATTGCAATGAGGCGTGAGTAGTCCACCCACTTCTGGGGCTGGGGTGAGCCCGACGGTGGCCATGTGAGGCGATGCGATAAAGGTCGGATCTTTTTGTGCAATTCATCTTCTATCCCTATGAGCATGATTCTTTTGCGAGAGTTGAAGGTGATCCTTGTTTGTATTATTGAAGCGAAAGTGATCTTAATGCAACTTGGATTAATTATGTGAAAAGGGTTAGTAACAATTAGGGTTTATGCGAAAGCCTCTATATACCTATTTGTTAATGAAGAAAGTTATTTGATGGAAAGCATAATCTTTTATGCCTTTATGTGTTACTTTGCATGGTTATCGTTGTGGTGTTGATACCCTAGTCTTGGAAGTCTTTTATTATATTGAGTTTATTTCTGTCAAAATTCGGAGTTTTGTTCGAAATTCTGCAAACTTTAGTTTCTGCATTCTTGTCGACCTAGACGAAGCTTGGTCGAGATCGAGTAGCTTGTGGTCGATCTCGAGTAGGGGTTTGTCTTAGTCGAGTAAAATTTCTGTCTTTTGTCGATTTCTGAAGTTTCTGTCCTTGCATGCCCTTGTCGGTCTCGAGTTGGTGTTGTCGAGATCGAGTACACTTGTCTTCGTCGAGTTGTTTTGTTTTCGATTCTGAAGTTGCTGTCTTTGCTAGCTGTGGTCGATCTCGAGTAGTTGTTTGTCGAGATCGACGAGCCTCGGCCTTTGCTTTTATTTTCTGTCCTTGCTTTGTTTTCTGTTTTGCTTTATTCTTTGCTTTTGTTTGTTATTTTCTGCTTTTATTTTTCTTTCCTTGCTTCTGTGTTTCTGTCCTTCTGCTGCTTTGCCTGTGAGAATTTACAGCTACCTGAGAACTGCTGACGTGCTTCCTCGTGGATTCGATCCTGACTTTTCTCTTACTACAACGGGAGGAAGTCTTGTATTTATTTGCTGAGACAGGGAAGTCAGTCTGATCTATATTGTTATATTTATTTCATACTTGACACATCCTCCTGCAACAACAAAATTGGCGTCGTTGCTGGGGAAGCTATCACTCGATGAGCAAGCCACCAGGAGGAGAAGGCTATTCGATCTCGAGTAGCCTTGTCGAGATCGACAAGACCACGTCTTCCTCGACGGCCCCTTCCTCGACGCTGCAGACACCAGGACCAGAGCCCTTGTCAAGGTCGACCAGGCTTGTCGAGATCGACCAGACCCTGTCTTCGTCGACTTCTGAATCTTCGAGCAGACCACCATCAGGACCAGCAGACTTGTCGAGATCGACTAACCCTAGTCGAGATCGACCAAACACCGTTGTCCCCGATTCCGTTTCTGCAAAGGTGAGTCAAGGTATGGATCTTTCTTCTCCTATTTCCATTAAAGATTTATCTATACATGGGAGAGGTCTACCTTGGTATGTGCGATTGTGCAGGATATCCAATGATGAGCCTAAGGAGTATGAAGTTGGAGATAAGCTCTATGTCTCTAAATCAAAGGATCATTGGTTTCCTAACAAATTCAACAAGAAGCGGATGGGACCGTTCGTGGTGAACAAGATCCATTCTGGAGGATTACAGCTGATGGACAAGAATGGAGTCTTATTTGAGGCCCAAGCTACATGGGCCCTGCAGATGCCACCTTGAGCGTTAATGGAAAGTCGGCCTAGCGACTATAAAATCTAGAGCATGTACATAGACTTTTTAGGACATTTGAGATTTTGTCGTTTGTTTTTGGTTTTGAACACTTTTAGATATAGTTTCCTTTTAAGATTTATTTCCTTAAAACATTCATTTATCTTTTACGCTTTTAGATATAGTTTTAGATAAAGATAGATATCTTCTTTCCTAGAATAGCTAGGGAATGAAGGCTATAAATAAAGCCCACGGGGCTCAGTTTTAAACATTCAATTCAACACACAATTAGTTAGTTCCACAGAGAACTTTAGGAGTTCTAAGGTTTTTAGGGTTTTGGCTTACAGCGAAAGTTGATTGCCAGGATTGTAAAGGCTTTTGAATATAGTTTTATGCAAGTTATTTCTTTTCATTAAATGTCTGTTATTGCGATGAGGCGTGAGTAGTCCACCCACTTCTGGGGCTGGGGTGAGCCCGACGGTGGCCATGTGAGGCGATGCGATAAAGGTCAGATCTTTTGTGCAATTCATCTTCTATTCCTATGAGCATGATTCTTTTGCGAGAGTTGAAGGTGATCCTTGTTTGTGTTATTGAAGCGAAAGTGATCTTAATGCAACTTGGATTAATTATGTGAAAAAGGGTTAGTAACAATTAGGGTTTATGCGAAAGCCTGTATATGCCTATTTGTTAATGACGAAAGTTATTTGATGAAAAGCATGATCTTTTATGCCTTTATGTGTTACTTTGCATGGTTATCGTTGTGGTGTTGAAACCCTGGCCTTGGAGGTCTTTTAGCATATTGAGTTTATTTCTGTCGAATTTCTGAATTCTGTCGAAAATCTGCAAATTTACATTTTCTGTTTTTGTCGATTTTAAAGTTTCTGTCTTTACTTTCTTTGTCGAGATCGAGTACCTCTTGTCGAGGTCGAGGAGAACTTTGTTTGTCGAGTTGATTGCTTTTGTTTTTTGTTTTATGTTTTCATTACTGTTCTTGTCGAGATAGAGGACAGCTACTCGCGATCGAGTAGCTTCTGTGTCCTTGCTTTACTTTCTGTCTTTAGTTTGTTCTTTGTTTTTATTTTGTTTGCCCTTGCCGGGTTGATTTGTTTCTTTCCTTTTTGTGTTTCTGTCTTTCTGCTGCCTTGCCTGTGAGAATTTACAGCTACCTAAGAACTGCTGACGTGCTTCCTCGTGGATTCGAACTATATTTCATATTTATTTCAATACTCGACATACTCCTGCAACAACAAATTGACGAAGGCCTCGTCGATCTCGAGGAGAATCTGCAAAAATCTTCGTCTGCACCACACAACAACTCGACTGGGCCCAATCTGGTCGATGTCGACAAAGGCCTTGTCGATGTCGAGGAGCCTCTGGTCGACATAGAGCAGCATGCAGCACCTCCGACGTCTGTTCTGGCTCCGACGCAGAAAAAGAAGCTGTCTTTCCCCACAAAATCTCTAAAGGACCCGGCAGAAAAGAAATTTCAGCGCTTCATCAAGATGCTTCAGAAACTCAACGTCACTATCCCCTTCACAGAAGCTCTCAATGAATTGCCATCCTATGTCAAGTTCCTGAAGGAGATCCTGAGCAAAAAGCGATCGATGGCTGAAATCACAGAGGAATGCAGCCATCTGGACATATTGGAGAAGAGGCCGGATCCAGGTAAGTTTGCTATAACTATTGGATTTGGTCCATACAAAATTAATGCCCTATGTGATCTTGGAGCTAGTGTGAGTATAATGCCTTTAACGATTTGGTCCAAGATTAAGATAGGTGCCCTGGAGCCTGTGGATGCTAGACTTTACATGGCCAACAACACTGTGGTCATCCCAACAGGCATGGTGGATAACGTCCCAGTACAAGTAGGTAAATTCTTTGTCCCTGCTGATTTTCTAGTTGTTGATATGCAAGAAGATCCTGCTTGTCCAATTATTTTAGGGAGACCATTCTTGGCAACGGTGGATGCCAACATAAGCGTAAGGAAAGGAGTGCTCACCTTCAACATCAACGATGAGGTAATTGAGTATTCCTTTAATAAAACTGAAAGGCATACAGGTCCAATGGAAGAGGTCAAATCTATCTCAGCTGGCTACATCACCTGCGGGGAACCCAAGGTCATAAATATGACCCCTGAGGAGATAGAAAAGAGGGACATGGAGGCCCAGGTGGAAGAGATCATGGCAATCCTCAAGGAGAACACATAGAATCCAATCGACACAGACCAAGGTAAGTCGTTGTGGATTAATTATTTTTCGGATGCCTTGACAAGAGCTAAGTATGGGGTCAAGATCGACCAAGGCTCCTCGACATCGAGTAGAACCCTAGTCGATCTCGAGTAGAGCCGCGTTCCAGAAGCTTCTCGACTTGGCTTGTCCGACTAGACTTGGCTTTCCTTGGGCGCAAAGGCGGAAGATTCTATCCAAATCCATCGAAGATCTATCCGATTCCATCAAGTTCTATCCAAGGAGACAAGATCTATCAACAACATGAAGACCTACCATAATTAGTTTTATCTTTCCTTTTAAGATTTATTTCCTTAAAACATTCATTTATCTTTTATGCTTTTAGATATAGTTTTAGATAAAGATAGATATCTTCTTTCCTAGAATAGCTAGGGAATGAAGGCTATAAATAAAGCACATGGGGCTCCATTTTAAACATTTAATTTAACACACAATTAGTTAGTTCCACAGAGAAGTTTAGGAGTTCTAAGGTTTTTAGGGTTTTGGCTTACAACGAAAGTTGATTGCCAGGATTGTAAAGGCTTTTGAATATAGTTTTATGCAAGTTATTTCTTTTCATTCAATGTCTGTTATTGCGATGAGGCGTGAGTAGTCCACCCACTTCTGGGGCTGGGTTGAGCCCGACGGTGGCCATGTGAGGCGATGCGATAAAGGTCATATCTTTTGTGCAATTCATCTTCTATCCCTATGAGCATGATTCTTTTGCGAGAGTTGAAGGTGATCCTTGTTTGTGTTATTGAAGCGAAAGTGATCTTAATGCAACTTGGATTAATTATGTGAAAAAGGGTTAGTAACAATTAGGGTTTATGCGAAAGCCTCTATATGCCTATTTGTTAATGACGAAAGTTATTTGATGAAAAGCATGATCTTTTATGCCTTTATGTGTTACTTTGCATGGTTATCGTTGTGTTGTTGAAACCCTGGCCTTGGAGGTCTTTTAGGATATTGAGTTTATTTCTGTCGAATTTCTGAATTCTGTCGAAAATCTGCAAATTTACATTTTCTGTTTTTGTCGATTTTAAAGTTTCTGTCTTTACTTTCTTTGTCGAGATCGAGTACCTCTTGTCGAGGTCGAGGAGAACTTTGTTTGTCGAGTTGATTGCTTTTGTTTTCTGTTTTCTGTTTTCATTACTGTTCTTGTCGAGATAGAGGACAGCTACTCGCGATCGAGTAGCTTCTGTGTCCTTGCTTTACTTTCTGTCTTTAGTTTGTTCTTTGCTTTTATTTTGTTTGCCCTTGCCGGGTTTATTTGTTTCTTTCCTTTCTGTGTTTCTGTCTTTCTGCTGCCTTGTCTGTGAGAATTTACAGCTACCTAAGAACTGTTGACGTGCTTCCTCGTGGATTCAATCCTGACTTTTCTCTTACTACAACGGGAGGAAGTCTTGTATTTATTTGCTGAGACAGGGAAGTCAATCTGAACTATATTTCATATTTATTTCAATACTCGACATACTCTTGCAACAACAAATTGGCGCCGTTTCCGGGGAAGCAATCAATCGCGCCTTAGGTAGTCAGTTCTCACTGTTTCTTTGAGTTAGTTGGCAGGTGTATGCGTCGTTCTGGTCAAACACCTGAGTTTGACGCCTTAGACGAACCGGAACGCCTTTTTCACATCAGAGCTAAACTATAAAGAGCCATGGCAGCTGCGGTGACACAGGAACAGCTGATCGCTAGGCTTACCAGGGAATTAGCCGCTAAGGATGCTGCTATCGCCGCTGAGAGAGCAGCAAGGAAACAAGCAGCTGAACGCGCGAGGCAAGCGGAAACTGAGCTTGCCCAATATCCAACCACTGCAGAGGATTATATGCATCCGACTCTCATCGTGCCTGAATTGGCGATTTTTATCCCTAAAAACTCTTTTGAAATTCGCACTCAGTTTCTTATAGAGCTTAAAAATAATGCCTTTTATGGTAGATTTAATGAGTGTCCTCTTGAACATATTACTAATTTTCATGATATGTGTCGTACTCTTGCAGAAGGTACAACTCTAGAATATGTCAAGATAAAATCTTTTCGCTGGTCTCTCGCTGGGCCTGCACTGAAATGGTTGGAAGGGCTGAAAGCAAAATCACTTACAACCTAGGCTCAAGTAGAGCATGAGTTTCTGAACAAATTCTTCCCACCTGCCAAAACAGCACATCTCCGCCAGAAAATCACCGCCTTCAAACAACAGAAAGGGGAACCACTGGCAAAGGCATGGGAGCGCTACAAGGAACTTCTGCGATCTTGCCCTACTCATGGACAACCACCCTAAATCATCCAGGAGATCTTCTTCAACTCTCTGGATCAAGTCACTAAGAACAGAATCAACAATTATACTCGCTACGAGTATCTGACGATGCCGACAAGTGACGCATGGGGTGTGCTAGAGAAACTCACCAACTACGACAACAAGTATGGGTCTACTGTAACCTATGAAGAGAACCCATACGCCAGGCCAGCACCATCCATGCCCCTATATGAGCCATCTAAAGAGATTGATCCTGATGTTAGGGAGCAATACTACAGAGACCAGAATAAGAAGCTCCTCAAGCAAGTCAAATATCTCTCTGTCAACCAGCCTTGCATAGAATGCGGATCGCAAAGGCACACCACTCCTGAGTGCCCACACACAGAGCAAGTCAGGCTGGCAGAGCATCATGAGGATGTAGCTTACGCAAGGGGTCCCAGTCGCTACATGGGGGACCAAAGGTTTCAGCAACCACAGAGGAACCAAGGTGTCCCTAGGAATCCCCCGCCCTATAGAGCTCCAGGACATCCAGAAAGGGACCAAAAGAAGGATGATATACAGACAGTCCTGGAGGAGATACGGAGAAACCACTCAGAAACTAGGCAATCCTTCAACTCCGTCTATACTCAGATGCAAGGTGTCAATTCTAGGCTTGGGGAAATTGATATCTGGAGGAAATCAGTTGATACACAGATTGGTCAGCTGGCAGCCGGAATCCCCAGACAGTCAGGGAAATCAGCTGGCAACCGGAACCAAATCCTAAGGGAAAGACTGGACACGTCGCTGCTGTAAAACTCAGAAGCGGTCATCAACTGCAAGAGCCAGAGGTCGGGAACCAGCAGAACGACGAGGAACAGCAAGTCGATCTCGACAAAGCCGTGGTCGATCTCGACAAAGGACTAGTCGACCTCGACAAAGGCCTTGTCGATGTCGAGGAACCCCTGGTCGACGTAGAGAAATCTGCAACAACTCCGACGTCTGTTCTGGCTCCGACGCAGAAAAAGAAGCTGCCTTTTCCCACAAAATCTCTAAAGGACCCGGCAGAGAAAACGTTTCAGCGCTTCATCAAGATGCTTCAGAAGCTCAACGTCACCATCCCCTTCACAGAAGCTCTCAATGAAATGCCATCCTATGTCAAGTTCCTGAAGGAGATCCTGAGCAAAAAGCGATCGATGGCAGAAATTACAGAGGAGTGCAGCCATTTGGACATATTGGATAAGAGGCCGGATCCAGGTAAGTTTGCTATAACTATTGGATTTGGTCCATACAAAATTAATGCCCTATGTGATCTTGGAGCTAGTGTTAGTATTATGCCTTTAACGATTTGGTCCAAGATTAAGATAGGTGCCTTGGAGCCTGTGGATGCTAGACTATACATGGCCAACAACACGGTGGTCATTCCAACAGGCATGGTGGAAAATGTCCCAGTACAAGTAGGTAAATTCTTCGTTCCTGCTGATTTCTTAATAGTTGATATGCAAGAAGATCCTGCTTGTCCAATTATTTTAGGAAGACCATTCTTGGCGACGGTGGATGCCAACATAAGCGTAAGGAAAGGAGTGCTCACCTTCAACATCAGCGATGAGGTCATTGAGTATTCCTTTAACAAAACTGAAAGGCATACTGGTCCAATGGAAGAGGTCAAATCTATCTCAGCTGGCTACATCACCTGCGGGGAACCCAAAGTCAGAAATATGACCCCTGAAGAGATAGAAAAGAGGGATATGGAGGCCCAGGTGGAGGAGATCGTGGCAATCCTTAAGGAGAACACAGAGAATCCAATCGACACAGACCAAAGTAAGTCGTTATGGATTGATTATTTTTCGGATGCCTTGACAGGGACTAAGTGTGGGGTCATGTTGTGAGCGGAATCTGCCATGTTTTACAGTAACTTTTATATCGATTTCTGTATACATTTCATGCATTTGGGTTAAGATAGTACAGAATCTGTGTAGTTTATGTTTATTTGCCAAAATAATGGAATCTACACCAGTTTCTGTTTAAATCGCAGAAATCGAAGCATTTACAGCAATTCTACAGAAGGTCGGAAAAGCTCGGAAAACCACTACAGAAGTCCAAGGTCAAAGCAGCGGAACAAATCGGAGAGTCAAGTCTAGTCGACATCGAGTAACCCTACTCGACCTAGACGAGCCATGGTCGAGCAGCCTTGGTCGAGCACACCCTAATCGAGCAAGCCAGACACCCAGACTCCGGACCCTACTCGACCTCGACAAGCCCTGGTCGAGGTCGACGAAGCCCAGTCCCCATGTCCGGAGTCGACAAGGAGAAGAGCCGAGCTTGCCGAGGAGATCCACCCGAGGACGACCAGGAGACTCGCTGCCGCGGAAAGAAGCGCTCGCTGCCAGCGGATGGAGTCCATCGAGGAGAGTCACTCGAGAAACCCTAGTCGGCGAGCAAAGTTACTTGAGGTCGACTAGGGCTTGTCGAGATCGACAAGACCTTGAGTCCATGTCCGAGCCACTCGACCACACCAACCCAAGGAGGCCTAGTCGACGGAGCCACCCTTGTCGAGATCGATGAAGGCTACTCGAGGTCGACGAGCGCCAGAGCCCAGGTCCGAGCACATCGAGCACCAGCGAGCCGAGACGACTAATCCTACTCGAGGTCGACAAAACCTTGTCGAGGTCGAGTAGAGTCGCTTCCAGAATCTTCTCGACTTGGCTTGTCCGAGTAGGATTGGAGTTCCTTGATGCCAAAGGCGGAAAATTCTATCCGAAGTTGCTAAAATCTATCGAGATCTATCAAGTTCTATCCAAGGAGACAAGATCTATCAACATGAAGACATACCTACCATATATAGTTTTATCTTTTTCCTTATGGATTTATTTCCATTAAACATTTATTTATCCTTTAGAATTTTAGATATAGATAGATATCTTCTTTCCTAGATTAGCTAGGGAATGAAGGCTATAAATAAGGTCCTAGGGGCTCAGTTTTAATCATTCAATTAGAGATCACAATTCAATTTCAAGACACAATTAGTTAGTTCCATTCAGAGAAGTTTTAGGAGTTTAAGGTTTCTAGGGTTTTGGCTTACAGCGAAAGTTGATTGCCAAGATTGTAAAGGCTTTGAATTTAGTTTATGCAATTCAAGTTTCTTTTTATACATCAATGTCTGCAATTGCGATGAGGCGTGAGTAGTCCACCCACTTCTGGGGCTGGGGTGAGCCCGACGGTGGCCATGTGAGGCGATGCGATAAAGGTCAGATCTTTTTGTGCAATTCATCTTCTATCCCTATGAGCATGATTCTTTTGCGAGAGTTGAAGGTGATCCTTGTTTGTGTTATTGAAGCGAAAGTGATCTTAATGCAACTTGGATTAATTATGTGAAAAAGGGTTAGTAACAATTAGGGTTTATGCGAGAGCCTCTATATGCCTATTTGTTAATGACGAAAGTTATTTGATGGAAAGCATGATCTTTTATGCCTTTATGTGTTGTTTTGCATAGTTATCGTTGTGGTGTTGAAACCCTAGCCTTGGAGGTCTTTTAATATATTGATTTATTTTCTGTCGAAAAGCTGAGTTTGGGTTTGAGCAATTGCAATTTACGTTATTTTAAAGTTTCTGTCTTTTTTTCTGTTTCTTGTCGACATAGACGAAACCCTTGTCGATCTCGAGTTGTCCTTTGTCGAAATCGAGTAGGGGCTGGTCTAGGTCGAGTTGGTTTTCTGTTTTCTTTTGTCGATTTTCACTTTCTGTTCTCTGTGTCGAGTTACTGTAGTCGATCTCGAGTTACCTTTGTCGAGATCGAGTTGGCTTGTTTTGTCGAGTTGCTTTGTTTTCAGTTTCTGAGTTACTGTTGTCGACCACCTTGGTCGAGATAGAGGACAGCTTGTCGACTTCGACTAGCTTCTGTGTCCTCGAGTTACTTTCTGTATTTAGTTTCTGTCTTTACTTTTATTTTGTTTGCCCTTGCCGGGTTTATTTGTTTCTTTCCTTTCTGTGTTTTTGTGCTTTTCTGCTGCTGTGTCTGTGAGAATCTGATAGCTACCTAAGAACGGCTGACGTGCCTCCTCGTGGATTCGATCCTGACTTTTCTCTTACTACAACGGGAGGAAGTCTTGTATTTATTTGCTGAGACAGGGAAGTTAGTCTGAACTTTATTTCATATTCATTTCATACTTGACCATCCTCCTGCAACAACAAATTGGCGCCGTTGCCGGGAAAGCAATCAATCGCGCCTTAGGTAGTCAGTTATCACTGTCTCTTTGAGTTAGATTGCAGGTGTATGCGTCGTTCTGGTCAAACACCTGAGTTTGACAGCTGAGACGAACCGGAGCGCTACCTACACATCCACTCCAAACTCAAAAGGATCATGTCGGCCGCTGAAACACAGGAACAGCTGATCGCTAGGCTTACTAGGGAACTAGCCGCAAGGGATGCCGCTATCAACGCTAAAGATGCAGCTATCGCCGCTGAGAGAGCAGCAAGGGAACAAGCACAAGCTGAGCTTGCCCAGTATCCAACCACGGCAGAGGACTACATGCACCCAACTCTCGTCGTGCCTGAATCGGCGATTCTAATCCCTGAAAACTCTTTTGAAATTCGCACTCAATTTCTTATAGAGCTTAAAAATAATGCCTTTTACGACAGATTTAATGAGTGTCCTCTTGAACATATTACTAATTTTCATGATATGTGCCGTACTCTTGCAGAAGGTACAACCTTGGAATATGTCAAGATGAAATCTTTTCGTTGGTCTCTTGCTGGGCCTGCACTGAAATGGCTGGAAGGGCTGAAGGCAAGATCACTCACAACCTGGGCCCAAGTAGAGCAAGAGTTTCTGAACAAATTCTTCCCACCTGCCAAAACAGCACATCTCCGCCAGAAAATCACCGCCTTTAAACAGCAGAAAGGGGAACCGCTGGCAAGGGCATGGGAGTGCTACAAGGAACTGTCGCGATCTTGCCCTACTCATGGACAGCCACCCTACATCATTCAGGAGATCTTCTTCAACTCTCTTGATCAAGTCACTAAGGACAGAATCAACAATTATACTCGCTACGAGTATCTGACAATGCCGCCAAGTGACGCATGGGGAGTGCTGGAGAACCTCACTACCTACGACAACAAGTATGGGTCTACTACAACTTATGAAGAGAACCCATACGCCAGGCCAGCACCATCCATGCCCCTCTATGAGCCATCAAAGGAGATCGATCCAGATGTCAGGGAGCAATACTACAGAGACCAGAATAGGAAACTCATCAAGCAAGTCAAGTATCTCTCTGTCAACCAGCCTTGCATTGAATGCGGATCGCAAAGGCACACCACTCATGAGTGCCCACACACAGAACAAGTCAGGCTGGCAGAGCACCATGAGGATGCAGCTTACGCAGGGGGACCCAATCGCTACATGGGGGACCAAAGGTTTCAGCAACCACAATGGAACCAAGGAGTCCCTAGGAACCCCCCGCCCTACAGCGCTCCAGGACATCCAGAAAGGGACCAGAAAAAGGATGATATACAGCTAGTCCTGGAGGAAATACGGAGGAACCACTCAGAAACTAGGCAATCCTTCAACTCCGTCTATACTCAGATGCACGGTGTCAACTCTAGGCTTGGGGAAATTGATACATGGCGGAAAACAGTTGATACACAGATTGGTCAGCTAGCAGCGGGAATCCCCAGACAGTCAGGCGCACTCCCTGGATCTTCAGAACCAAATCCAAAGGGAAAGACTGGACACATCGCCGCTGTAAAACTCAGAAGCGGCCATCAACTGCAAGAGCCAGAGGTCGGGAAACAGCAGAACGACGAGGAACAGCAAGTCGATCTCGACAAACATCTGGTCGACCTCGACAAGACCCTAGTCGACCTCGAGGAGAAAATTCCAGAATCTTCGTCAGCATCACACAGCAACTCGACTGGACCCAATCTGGTCGATGTCGACAAAGGTCTCGTCGATGTCGAGGAGCCCTTGGTCGAGAAATCTGCAGCAACTCCGACGTCTGTTCTGGCTCCGAATCAGAAAAAGAAGCTGTCTTTCCCCACAAAATCTCTAAAGGACCCAGCGGAGAAAAAGTTTCAGCGCTTCATCAAGATGCTTCGGAAGCTGAACGTCACTATCCCCTTCACAGAAGCTCTCAATGAAATGCCATCCTACGTCAAATTCCTGAAGGAGATTCTGAGCAAAAAACGATCGATGGCAGAAATCACAGAGGAGTGCAGCCATCTGGACATATTGGAGAAGAGGCCAGATCCAGGTAAGTTTGCTATAACTATTGGATTTGGTCCATACAAAATTAATGCCCTATGTGATCTTGGAGCCAGTGTTAGTATTATGCCTTTAACGATTTGGTCCAAGATTAAGATAGGTGCCCTGGAGCCTGTGGATGCTAGACTTTACATGGCCAACAACACAGTGGTCATTCCAACAGGCATGGTGGAAAATGTACCAGTACAAGTAGGTAAATTCTTCGTTCCTGCTGATTTCTTAATTGTTGATATGCAAGAAGATCCTGCTTGTCCAATTATTCTAGGGAGACCATTCTTGGCGACTGTGGATGCCAACATAAGCGTACGGAAAGGAGTGCTCACCTTCAACATCAGCGATGAAGTAATTGAGTATTCCTTCAACAAAACTGAAAGGCATACGGGTCCGATGGAAGAGGTCAAATCTATCTCAGCTGGCTACATCACCTGCGGGGAACCCAAGTTCAGGAATATGACCCCCGAGGAGCTAGAAAAGAGGGACATGGAGGCCCAGGTGGAGGAGATCATGGCAATCCTCAAAGAGAACACAAGGACTAAGTATGGGGTCAAGATCGACCAAACCCTAGTCGATCTCGACCAGACAAAGGAGACTCCACCGAAGCCGGCTTCGTCGAGCGGCGAACCAGACAAGCCGAGTCTACTCGAGGTCGACCACACCCTCGTCGATCTCGACCACCGATCGAGGAGCCCAGATCCTGCTTCCTCGACGCCGCAGCAACCAGACGGACAACCCTCGTCGATCTCGACAAGGCTTGTCGAGGTCGACCAGCACTCAGCACCACCAGAGCCATCTTCCTCGACGATGGTGACTCCAGGACCAAAGCCCTACTCGACCTCGAGTAGGCTTGTCGAGGTCGACCACCAAGCGGCGCCACCAGACCCTATTTTCTCGAGGAGCAAGCCACCAGAGCCAGAGCCCTACTCGACCTCGAGTAGGCTTGTCGAGGTCGACCAGACTTCTTCGTCGACTTCTGCCTCTTCGACCAGGACACCGCCAGAGCCAGCAGACTCGTCGATCTCGAGGAGCCCTAGTCGAGATCGACCAAACACCGTGGTGCTCGATTCCGTTTCCACGAAGGTGAGTCAAGGTATGGATCTTTCTTCTCCTATTTCCATTAAAGATTTATCTATACATGGGAGAGGTTTGCCTTGGTATGTGCGATTGTGCAGGATTTCCAATGATGAGCCTAAGGAGTATGAAGTTGGAGATAAGCTCTATGTCTCTAAATCAAAGGATCATTGGTTTCCTAACAAATTCAACAAGAAGCGGATGGGACCGTTCGTGATGAACAAGATCCATTCTGGAGGATTACAGCTGATGGACAAGAATGGAGTCTTATTTGAGGCCCAAGCTACATGGGCCCTGCAGATGCCAACTTGAGCATTAATGAAAGTCGGCCTAGCGACTATAAAATCTAGAGCATGTACATAGACTTTTTAGGACATTTTGAGACGTTGGTTTTTGAACATTGTTTTTTGGTTTTTTGTTTTTGTTTTGTTGGTATATGTCTTCTAAATTTCAGGTCCATGGATAGAATCAAAGCTATAGTCATACTCGGACTAGAAGGTGCTCCATTCAAAGTTTTGCAGCTCTGCACACATGTCTTGTGAGTTTCTTTCTTTACCCTTTACCTTGTTTTTATACAGTGGGGACACTGTAATGTTTAAGTATGGGGTGGGGGAAGGGCTTACTCGATGCATATTTCCATATTTAACATTACTTGTGGATTATTTCTTAGAATTGCTACATGGCTATTTTGGAATGCATTATTTGAATTATGTGCTTATATGCATGATTTCCAAAAAGTTTGAAAAAATGACCCCCATTGAAAATTTTGAATAATGTCATGGAAGCTTATATTGGACTCGACGATGCAAAATTGGATTCATTAGAGATATAGCATGAAATTGGCTAGTAAAGGGAAGTCACAATGAAGTGCATATTTTATTGAAAACCATGAAAGGAGGTAAAATTTGAAATTGCTTTTGACATATTGCATGATAAGATGATGGAGGACTTTATATTTCCATATAATGCTCATATTGTTTATATCCTAGCCTTACCTATGCTTACGCATCACAAAAGCCATAATATGCCTTATTTCAAATATTGCTCCACATGATCTAAATATTTCCATTCTTTACCTTATCCGGGGATTATGTTGAGAATGGTGTTACATTATGGAGATTGTTATATGGTTGTTTGTGTTTTTATTATCATTATTGGAGTTTGGAAGAAAATTGTTTGAATATATGGAAAATTTAATGAGTGAAAGAAAATCCAATCACCTCAGGAGATAAAGGTAGATTGACCCTGCTCTCTGAGATAATAGTTTGGAGAGATGGGACACATTGTGAGGAGTCCAAAGCACTAAGTATCCGGGGCCATTCATGACACCCATGTTTGCGACTCGAGAGAAGGCAGTGCTGAGGTTAGAGGGGTAAAAGCATTATTATTGAGAAAAGCATTATGAAAGGTGATGAATCAAATGGAAGAAGGAATGTGGAAATTCAATTTGGAAAGTACTCCATTTCCCCGGATCATTAGCACCACATTGCCAGAAATTGCCCACCTTTTAGCCTTTTTCCAATCTACTCCTTCATGAGCTTAAATTAAAGTCTTCTTGATTATCAATGCTTTGTCACGAATGAATTATTTTTGCATAACCCTCCTTTTGTGAGTAGATGTTGCTTTTACATATTTGCAGATGCATGAATCTGTGACACTAGTACCTTTTCAAGGATGGTAATTGATTGCAGGGACATATAAGAATGAACCTGATATGTTGAGAGTTTTGATTTCTTCCCCTGAATGACAAAATAAAGGTATTGCTTGAGGACAAGCAAGCTTAAGTATGGGGTGTTTGTTGTGAGCGGAATCTGCCATGTTTTACAGTAACTTTTATATCGATTTCTGTATACATTTCATGCATTTGGGTTAAGATAGTACAGAATCTGTGTAGTTTATGTTTATTTGCCAAAATTATGGAATCTACACCAGTTTCTGTTTAAATCGCAGAAATCGAAGCATTTACAGCAATTCTACAGAAGGTCGGAAAAGCTCGGAAAACCACTACAGAAGTCCAAGGTCAAAGCAGTGGAACAAATCGGAGAGTCAAGTCTAGTCGACATCGAGTAACCCTACTCGACCTAGACGAGCCATGGCCGAGCAGCCTTGGTCGAGCACACCCTGATCGAGCAAGCCAGACACCCAGACTCCGGACCCTACTCGACCTCGACAAGCCCTGGTCGAGGTCGACGAAGCCCAGTCCCCATGTCCGGAGTCGACAAGGAGAAGAGCCGAGCTTGCCGAGGAGATCCACCCGAGGACGACCAGAAGACTCGCTGCCGCGGAAAGAAGCGCTCGCTGCCAGCGGATGGAGTCCATCGAGGAGAGTCACTCGAGAAACCCTAGTCGGCGAGCAAAGTTACTTGAGGTCGACTAGGGCTTGTCGAGATCGACAAGACCTTGAGTCCATGTCCGAGCCACTCGACCACACCAACCCAAGGAGGCCTAGTCGACGGAGCCACCCTTGTCGAGATCGATGAAGGCTACTCGAGGTCGACGAGCGCCAGAGCCCAGGTCCGAGCACATCGAGCACCAGCGAGCCGAGACGACTAATCCTACTCGAGGTCGACAAAACCTTGTCGAGGTCGAGTAGAGCCGCTTCCAGAATCTTCTCGACTTGGCTTGTCCGAGTAGGATTGGAGTTCCTTGATACCGAAGGCAGAAAATTCTATCTGAAGTTGCTGAAATCTATCGAGATCTATCAAGTTCTATCCAAGGAGACAAGATCTATCAACATGAAGACATACCTACCATATATAGTTTTATCTTTTTCCTTATGGATTTATTTCCATTAAACATTTATTTATCCTTTAGAATTTTAGATATAGATAGATATCTTCTTTCCTAGATTAGCTAGGGAATGAAGGCTATAAATAAGGCCCTAGGGGCTCAGTTTTAATCATTCAATTAGAGATCACAATTCAATTTCAAGACACAATTAGTTAGTTCCATTCAGAGAAGTTTTAGGAGTTTAAGGTTTTTAGGGTTTTGGCTTACAGCGAAAGTTGATTGCCAAGATTGTAAAGGCTTTGAATTTAGTTTATGCAATTCAAGTTTCTTTTTATACATCAATGTCTGCAATTGCGATGAGGCGTGAGTAGTCCACCCACTTCTGGGGCTGGGGTGAGCCCGACGGTGGCCATGTGAGGCGATGCGATAAAGGTCAGATCTTTTTGTGCAATTCATCTTCTATCCCTATGAGCATGATTCTTTTGCGAGATTTGAAGGTGATCCTTGTTTGTGTTATTGAAGCGAAAGTGATCTTAATGCAACTTGGATTAATTATGTGAAAAAGGGTTAGTAACAATTAGGGTTTATGCGAGAGCCTCTATATGCATATTTGTTAATGACGAAAGTTATTTGATGGAAAGCATGATCTTTTATGCCTTTATGTGTTGTTTTGCATAGTTATCGTTGTGGTGTTGAAACCCTAGCCTTGGAGGTCTTTTAATATATTGATTTATTTTCTGTCAAAAAGCTGAGTTTGGGTTTGAGCAATTGCAATTTACGTTATTTTAAAGTTTCTGTCTTTTTTTCTGTTTGTTGTCGACATAGACGAAACCCTTGTCGATCTCGAGTTGTCCTTTGTCGAAATCGAGTAGGGGCTGGTCTAGGTCGAGTTGGTTTTCTGTTTTCTTTTGTCGATTTTCACTTTCTGTTCTCTGTGTCGAGTTACTGTAGTCGATCTCGAGTTACCTTTGTCGAGATCGAGTTGGCTTGTTTTGTCGAGTTGCTTTGTTTTCAGTTTCTGAGTTACTGTTGGCGACCACCTTGGTCGAGATAGAGGACAGCTTGTCGACTTCGACTAGCTTCTGTGTCCTCGAGTTACTTTCTGTCTTTAGTTTCTGTCTTTACTTTTATTTTGTTTGCCCTTGCCGGGTTTATTTGTTTCTTTCCTTTCTGTGTTTTTGTGCTTTTCTGCTGCTGTGTCTGTGAGAATCTGATAGCTAATTAAGAACTGCTGACGTGCCTCCTCGTGGATTCGATCCTGACTTTTCTCTTACTACAACGGGAGGAAGTCTTGTATTTATTTGCTGAGACAGGGAAGTCAGTCTGAACTTTATTTCATATTCATTTCATACTTGACCATCCTCCTGCAACAACAGGTCAAGATCGACCAGGGCTCCTCGACATCGAGTAGAACCCTAGTCGATCTCGACCAGACCAAGGCGACTCCACCAGCACCGGCTTCGTCGAGCAGCAAACCAGAGGAGCCGCCCTACTCGATCTCGAGTAGGCTCGTCGAGATCTACCACCAGAACCCTAAGTCGACTCGGCTTTCCTCGACGTTGGCGACTCCAGGACCAGAACCAGCCCCGTCGATCTCGACTAGTCTTGTCGAGATCGACCACCACCCGGCGCCACCAGACCCTCCTTCCTCGACGAGCAAGCCACTAGGAGGAGAAGGCTACTCGATCTCGAGTAGCCTTGTCGAGATCGACAAGACCACGTCTTCCTCGACGGCCCCTTCCTCGACGCTGCAGACACCAGGACCAGAGCCCTTGTCGTGGTCGACCAGGCTTGTCGAGATCGACCAGACCCTGTCTTCGTCGACTTCTGAATCTTCGAGCAGACCACCATCAGGACCAGCAGACTTGTCGAGATCGACTAACCCTAGTCGAGATCGACCAAACACCGTTGTCCCCGATTCCGTTTCTGCAAAGGTGAGTCAAGGTATGGATCTTTCTTCTCCTATTTCCATTAAAGATTTATCTATACATGGGAGAGGTCTACCTTGGTATGTGCGATTGTGCAGGATATCCAATGATGAGCCTAAGGAGTATGAAGTTGGAGTCTTATTTGAGGCCCAAGCTACATGGGCCCTGCAGATGCCACCTTGAGCGTTAATGGAAAGTCGGCCTAGCGACTATAAAATCTAGAGCATGTACATAGACTTTTTAGGACATTTGAGATTTTGTCGTTTGTTTTTGGTTTTGAACACTTTTAGTTTTGCTATTATGGGTATATGTCTTCTACTTTTCAGGTCAATGGATAGAACCAAGTCTTACTCAACCAGGAGGTGCTCCATTCGAAATTTTGAGGCCCTACACACATGTCTTGTGAGTTTCTTTCTTTACCCTTACCTTGTTTTTATACAGTGAGGACATTGTAATGTTTAAGTATGGGGTGGGGGAAGGGCTTACTTCATGCATATTGATCATATTTGACATATATGTGCATTATTTCTTTGAATTGCTACATGGCTATTTTGGAATTCATTATTGATTTATGTGAATTTCCAAAAATTTGAGAAAAATGACCCCCATTGAAATTTTTTGAATAAGGTCATGGAAGCTTATATTGAACTCAACGATGCAAAATTGGATTCATTAGAGATATAGCATGAAATTGCCTAGTAAAGGGAAGTCACAATGAAATGCATATTTTCTTGAAAACCATGAAAGGAGGTAAAATTTGAAGTTGCTTTTGACATTTTGCATGATAAAATGATGGAGGACTTTATATTTCCATATAATGCTCATTGTTTGAAATCCTAGCCTTACCTATGCTTATGCATTACACAAAAGCCATAATATGCCTTATTTCAAATATCGCTCCACATGATCTAAATATTTCCATTCTTTACCTTATCCGGGGATTATGTTGAGAATGGTGTTACATTATGGAGATTGTTATATGGTTGTTTGTGTTGTTATTATCATTATTGGAGTTTGGAAGAAAATTGTTTGAATATATGGAAAATTTAATGAGTGAAAGAAAATCCAATCACCTCAGGAGATAAAGGTAGATTGACCCTGCTCTCTGAGATAATAGTTTGGAGAGATGGGACACATTGTGAGGAGTCCAAAGCACTAAGTATCCGGGGCCATTCATGACACCCATGTTTGCGACTCGAGAGAAGGCAGTGCTGAGGTTAGAGAGGTAAAAGCATTATTATTGAGAAAAGCATTATGAAAGGTGACGAATCAAATGGAAGAAGGAATGTGGAAATTCAATTTGGAAAGTACTCCATTTCCCCGGATCATTAGCACCACATTGCCAGAAATTGCCCACCTTTTAGCCTTTTTCCAATCTACTCCTTCATGAGCTTAAATTAAAGTCTTCTTGATTATCAATGCTTTGTCACGAATGAATTATTTTTGCATAACCCTCCTTTTGTGAGTAGATGTTGCTTTTACATATTTGCACATGCATGAATCTGTGACACTAGTACCTTTTCGAGGATGGTAATTGATTGCAGGGTTATATAAGAATGAATCTAAGATGTTGAGAGTTTTGAATTCTTCCCCATGAATCGGCAAGCCACCTTACTCGAAGTCGACTAGAGCTTGTCGAGATCGACGAGCACCTGAGCCCCAGTCCGAGCACATCGAGCACACCAACCCGAGGAAGCCCAGTCGACGAGCCATCGTTGTCGAGGTCGACGAGTCGTGGTCGATCTCGAGTAGAGCCGCGTTCCAGAAGCTTCTCGACTTGGCTTGTCCGACTAGACTTGGCTTTCCTTGGGCGCAAAGGCGGAAGATTCTATCCAAATCCATCGAAGATCTATCCGATTCCATCAAGTTCTATCCAAGGAGACAAGATCTATCAACAACATGAAGACCTACCGTAATTAGTTTTATCTTTCCTTTTAAGATTTATTTCCTTAAAACATTCATTTATCTTTTACGCTTTTAGATATAGTTTTAGATAAAGATAGATATCTTCTTTCCTAGAATAGCTAGGGAATGAAGGCTATAAATAAAGCCCACGGGGCTCAGTTTTAAACATTCAATTCAACACACAATTAGTTAGTTCCACAGAGAACTTTAGGAGTTCTAAGGTTTTTAGGGTTTTGGCTTACAGCGAAAGTTGATTGCCAGGATTGTAAAGGCTTTTGAATATAGTTTTATGCAAGTTATTTCTTTTCATTCAATATCTGTTATTGCGATGAGGCGTGAGTAGTCCACCCACTTCTGGGGCTGGGGTGAGCCCGACGGTGGCCATGTGAGGCGATGCGATAAAGGTCAGATCTTTTGTGCAATTCATCTTCTATTCCTATGAGCATGATTCTTTTGCGAGAGTTGAAGGTGATCCTTGTTTGTGTTATTGAAGCGAAAGTGATCTTAATGCAACTTGGATTAATTATGTGAAAAAGGGTTAGTAACAATTAGGGTTTATGCGAAAGCCTGTATATGCCTATTTGTTAATGACGAAAGTTATTTGATGAAAAGCATGATCTTTTATGCCTTTATGTGTTACTTTGCATGGTTATCGTTGTGGTGTTGAAACCCTGGCCTTGGAGGTCTTTTAGCATATTGAGTTTATTTCTGTCGAATTTCTGAATTCTGTCGAAAATCTGCAAATTTACATTTTCTGTTTTTGTCGATTTTAAAGTTTCTGTCTTTACTTTCTTTGTCGAGATCGAGTACCTCTTGTCGAGGTCGAGGAGAACTTTGTTTGTCGAGTTGATTGCTTTTGTTTTTTGTTTTATGTTTTCATTACTGTTCTTGTCGAGATAGAGGACAGCTACTCGCGATCGAGTAGCTTCTGTGTCCTTGCTTTACTTTCTGTCTTTAGTTTGTTCTTTGTTTTTATTTTGTTTGCCCTTGCCGGGTTTATTTGTTTCTTTCCTTTTTGTGTTTCTGTCTTTCTGCTGCCTTGTCTGTGAGAATTTACAGCTACCTAAGAACTGCTGACGTGCTTCCTCGTGGATTCGAACTATATTTCATATTTATTTCAATACTCGACATACTCCTGCAACAACAAATTGACGAAGGCCTCGTCGATCTCGAGGAGAATCTGCAAAAATCTTCGTCTGCACCACACAACAACTCGACTGGGCCCAATCTGGTCGATGTCGACAAAGGCCTTGTCGATGTCGAGGAGCCTCTGGTCGACATAGAGCAGCATGCAGCACCTCCGACGTCTGTTCTGGCTCCGACGCAGAAAAAGAAGCTGTCTTTCCCCACAAAATCTCTAAAGGACCCGGCAGAAAAGAAATTTCAGCGCTTCATCAAGATGCTTCAGAAACTCAACGTCACTATCCCCTTCACAGAAGCTCTCAATGAATTGCCATCCTATGTCAAGTTCCTGAAGGAGATCCTGAGCAAAAAGCGATCGATGGCTGAAATCACAGAGGAATGCAGCCATCTGGACATATTGGAGAAGAGGCCGGATCCAGGTAAGTTTGCTATAACTATTGGATTTGGTCCATACAAAATTAATGCCCTATGTGATCTTGGAGCTAGTGTGAGTATAATGCCTTTAACGATTTGGTCCAAGATTAAGATAGGTGCCCTGGAGCCTGTGGATGCTAGACTTTACATGGCCAACAACACTGTGGTCATCCCAACAGGCATGGTGGATAACGTCCCAGTACAAGTAGGTAAATTCTTTGTCCCTGCTGATTTTCTAGTTGTTGATATGCAAGAAGATCCTGCTTGTCCAATTATTTTAGGGAGACCATTCTTGGCAACGGTGGATGCCAACATAAGCGTAAGGAAAGGAGTGCTCACCTTCAACATCAACGATGAGGTAATTGAGTATTCCTTTAATAAAACTGAAAGGCATACAGGTCCAATGGAAGAGGTCAAATCTATCTCAGCTGGCTACATCACCTGCGGGGAACCCAAGGTCATAAATATGACCCCTGAGGAGATAGAAAAGAGGGACATGGAGGCCCAGGTGGAAGAGATCATGGCAATCCTCAAGGAGAACACATAGAATCCAATCGACACAGACCAAGGTAAGTCGTTGTGGATTAATTATTTTTCGGATGCCTTGACAAGAGCTAAGTATGGGGTCAAGATCGACCAAGGCTCCTCGACATCGAGTAGAACCCTAGTCGATCTCGACCAGACCAAGGAGACTCCACCAGCACCAGCCTCGTCGAGCAGCGAACCAGGCAAACCAGGCTCGTCGTTCTCGACTAGACTTGTCGAGGTCGACCACCACTCGACGGCCTCGGCTTCCTCTTCCTCGACGCTGACACCACCAGACGGCCAGAGCTCGTCGACCTCGACCACCCTTGTCGATGTCGACCACCACTCGGGGAGCCCAGTCCCTGCTTCCTCGACACTGAGACCACCAGACGGACCAGCCTCGTCGATCTCGACTAGTCTTGTCGAGGTCGACCACCACTCGGCTCCACCAGATCCGCCTTCGTCGATGAGCAGGCCACCAGGAGCAGAGCCCTTGTCGATGTCGAGTAGTCTACTCGAGGTCGACGAGCCATCGTCTTCATCGACTTCTGAATCTTCGAGCAGACCACCACCAAAACCAGCAGGCTCGTCGAGATCGACTAGCTCTAGTCGAGATCGACCAAACACAGTGGTCCCCGATTCCGTCTCTGCGAAGGTGAGCCAAGGTATGGATCTTTCTTCTCCTATTTCCATTAAAGATTTATCTATACATGGGAGAGGTCTGCCTTGGTATGTGCGATTGTGCAGGATTTCCAATGATGAGACTAAGGAGTATGAAGTTGGAGACAAGCTCTATGTCTCTAAATCAAAGGATCATTGGTTTCCTAACAAATTCAACAAGAAGCGGATGGGACCTTTCGTGGTGAACAAGATCCATTCTGGAGGATTGCAGCTGATGGACAAGAATGGAGTCTTATTTGAGGCCCAAGCTACATGGGCCCTGCAGATGCCACCTTGAGCATTAATTGAAAGTCGGCCTAGCGACTATAAAATCTAGAGCATGTACATAGACTTTTTAGGACATTTGAGACTTTGTCATTTTTTGTTTTGGTTTTGAACACTTTTAGTTTTGCTATTATGGGTATATGTCTTCTACTTTTTAGGTCAATGGATAGAACCAAGTCTTACTCGGCCAGGAGATGCTCCATTCAAAATTTTGAGGCTCTGCACATCTGTCTTGTGAGTTTCTTTCTTTACCCTTATCTTGTTTTTATACAATGAGGACACTGTAATGTTTAAGTATGGGGTGGGGGAAGGGCTTACTTCATGCATAAAAGCCATATTTGACATTACTTGTGCATTATTTCTTAGAATTTCTACATGGCTATTTTGGAATGCATTATTGATTTATGTGCATATATGCATGTTTTCCAAAATTTGAGAAAAATGACCCCCATTTGAAATTTTTGAATAATGTCATGGAAGCTTATATTGAACTCGACGATACAAAATTGGATTCATTAGAGATATAGCATGAAATTGCCTAGTAAAGGGAAGTCACAATGAAGTGCATTATTTCTTGAAAACCATGAAAGGAGGTAAAATTTGAAGTTGCTTTTGACATGTTGCATGATAAGATGATGGAGGACTTTTATATTTCCATATAATGCTCATATTGTTATAATCCTAGCCCTATCCATGCTTATGCATCACAAAAGCCATAATATGTCTTATTTCATATATTGCTCCACATGATCTAAATAATTGCCATTCTTTACCTTATTAGGGGATTATGTTGAGAATGATGTTACATTATGGAGATGTCATATGGTTTTTATGTTGTTGTGTTCATTATTGGAGTTTGGAAGGAATTTGTTTGAAATATATGGAAAATTTAATGAGTGAAAGAAAATCCAATCACCTCAGGAGATAAAGGTAGATTGACCCTGCTCTCTGAGATAATAGTTTGGAGAGATGGGACATATTGTGAGGAGTCCAAAGCACTAAGTATCCGGGGCCATTCATGACACCCATGTTTGCGACTCGCGAGAAGGCAGTGCTGAGGTTAGAGAGTTAAAAGCATTATTATTGATAAAAGCATTATGAAAGGTGATGAATCATATGAGAAAGAATGTGGTATGAAATTTGGAAATACTCCATTTCCCCGGATCAAAAGCACCACATTGCCAAAAATTGCCCACCTTTTAGCCTTTTACCAATCTACTCCTTATTGAGCTTAAATTAAAGTCTTCTTGATTATCAATGCTTTGTCACGAATGAATTATGTTTTGCATAACCCTCCTTTTGTGAGTAGATGTTGCTTTTACTTATTTGCACATGCATGAATCTGTGACACTAGTACCTTTTCGAGGATGGTAATTGATTGCAGGGTTATATGAGAATGAATCTGATATGTTGAGAGTTTTGATTTCTCCCCCTGAATGACAAATAAAAGTATTGCTTGAGGACAAGCAAGCTTAAGTATGGGGTGTTTGTTGTAAGCTGAATCTGCCATGTTTTACAGTAACTTTTATATCGATTTCTGCATACATTTCATTCATTTGGGCTTAGATAGTACATAACATATGTAGTTTATGTTTATTTGCCAAATTATGGAATCTACACCAGTTTCTGTTTAAATCCCAGAATTCGACGCGTTTTACAACAATTATACAGAAGGTCGGAAAAGCTCGGAAAACGGCTACAGAAGTCCAAGGTCAAAGCAGCAACGGAACCAGTCGAATCGAGCCGAGGAACCAGACTACTCGATCTCGAGTAGACCTTACTCGACCTAGACGAGCATGTCCGAGCAACCTTGGTCGACAGAGCCTGATCGAGAAAGCCAGACCAACCCAGCTCCGGAGGTTACTCGATCTCGACAAGCCCTAGTCGAGATCGACGAAGCCCAGACACCACACCCGGAGTCGACGAGGAGAGAAGCTACCCGAGAAGCCGAGGACGAGGACGCCGAGCAACCCTACTCGATCTCGACAAGAGTTGGTCGAGATCGACGAGCCCCTAAATCCAGATCCGAGCCAGTCGAGTAAACCTACCCGAGGAGACCTAGTCGGCAACGCTTTTCTACTCTAGGTCGACTACGTCTTGTCGAGGTCGACGAGCACCAGTGAGCCAAGTCCGAGCCACATCGAGCAGATCTAGCCGAGAATTCCAGTCGACGAACAAGTCTGGTCGAGGTCGACGAGCCTTCGTCGAGGTCGAGTAGACCAGTTTCCAGAAGCTTCTCGACGAGGAACAATCCGACTAGACTTGGGATTCCTTGGGGCCGAAGGAGGAAGATTCTATCCAAATACATCAAGTTCTATCTAAGGAAGCAAGATCTATCAAGACATGAAGACCTACCCTATTTAGATTTATCTTTTCCTTGTTGATTTATTTCTTTATGGCATTTATGTATCTTTTAGCAATTTAGATATAATTTTAGATAGAGATAGAAGATTCTATCCTTGATTAGCAAGGGTTAGAAGGATATAAATAAGGCCCTAGGGGCTCAGTTTTATTAATTCCATCAACGATTCAATTTCAGAGACACAATTACACAGAGAAGTTTAGGAGTTCTAAGGTTTTTAGGGTTTTGGCTTTCAGCGAAAGTTGATTGCCGGGATTGTAAAGGCTTTTGAATATAGTTTTATGCAAGTTAGTTCTTTTCAATCAATGTCTGTTATTGCAATGAGGCGTGAGTAGTCCACCCACTTCTGGGGCTGGGGTGAGCTCGACGGTGGCCATGTGAGGCGATGCGATAAAGGTCGGATCTTTTTGTGCAATTCATCTTCTATCCCTATGCGCATGATTCTTTTGCGAGAGTTGAAGGTGATCCTTGTTTGTATTATTGAAGCGAAAGTGATCTTAATGCAACTTGGATTAATTATGTGAAAAGGGTTAGTAACAATTAGGGTTTATGCGAAAGCCTCTATATGCCTATTTGTTAATGACGAAAGTTATTTGATGGAAAGCATAATCTTTTATGCCTTTATGTGTTACTTTGCATGGTTATCGTTGTGGTGTTGATACCCTGGTCTTGGTAGTCTTTTATTATATTGAGTTTATTTCTGTCAAAATTCTGAGTTTTTTTCGAAATTCTGCAAACTTTAGTTTCTGCATTCTTGTCGACCTAGACGAAGCTTGGTTGAGATCGAGTAGCTTGTGGTCGATCTCGAGTAGGGGTTTGTCTTAGTCGAGTAAAATTTATGTCTTTTGTCGATTTCTGAAGTTTCTGTCCTTGCATGCCCTTGTCGATCTCGAGTTGGTGTTGTCGAGATCGAGTACACTTGTCTTCGTCGAGTTGTTTTGTTTTCGATTCCGAAGTTGCTGTCTTTGCTAGCTGTGGTCGATCTCGAGTAGCTGTTTGTCGAGATCGACGAGCCTCGGCCTTTGCTTTTATTTTCTGTCTTTGCTTTGTTTTCTGTTTTGCTTTATTCTTTGCTTTTGTTTGTTATTTTCTGCTTTTATTTTTCTTTCCTTGCTTCTGTGTTTCTGTCCTTCTACTGCTTTGCCTGTGAGAATTTACAGCTACCTGAGAACTGCTGACGTGCTTCCTCGTGGATTCGATCCTGACTTTTCTCTTACTACAACGGGGGGAAGTCTTGTATTTATTTGCTGAGACAGGGAAGTCAGTCTGATCTATATTGTTATATTTATTTCATACTTGACACATCCTCCTGCAACAACACAACCTACGTAGAGATCTGTGTGATCCTCCAAGTGATTGCATAATAACGCTTTCAGTTCTGGGAAAGCAGACTCGCCGATCGGTGATGTCAATGACGCCAAAGCACGGTAACCACAATGACCATCTCCAATAGTGTCCCTAACACTTTGAATATGTCTGAGCATGAAGTGATCAATGTTGTTTCAACCCCAATTAAACCATCCGAACACATCATCATGTCCACGTCGAGTTGTGGTAGCTTGTGGATGATGTTGAGCAGCATGTGCTTCTTCTCTCTCAAAATTTTCCCTGAACTTCTGTATCGCAACGGGTTGGTTCTGCAGGCATTCCTCGACCCTCGATCTCCAAAGCAGTTTGCAGCTCATACATTTGACAATCATTGACTCTATGGATTGCATCTACCATGACGCAGAAGTCACCAGTCGATGAGTGAAGTGCCTCTTTTAGAACCTTGTGTTGACCCTCAACTCTGTACACAGTTTCACGTAAACTTTGAAGTTCATACCACTAAATGTTTGATGACATAACATATTGTACTAGGAGAGAGGAAGGAGGGTGTACCTATTTTTTGTACGCGTGCCGAAATGTAGAACATTATCTGTGTAGCATCGTACAAGGTTTTTTCTGTATGAAAGCCACACCGACTCTAAATACGTCATCACAGCTAGGAATGGGTACCATCTCTCGTGTAGCGCCCGACGACGTCGATGGAATATGATTCTTCTGTCTTCGATTGTCACGGTGGGGTAAAATTCATAATAAAAAGAAAAAAGTGAAAAATTATATATGGTAGTCGGTAGAGTCGCTGTTTTAAACGACGACTCTACCAAATTGTTAAAAAAAATAGAAAAGAAGATAGATGGAGTGAGAAAAGGCACGGTGGGGAAAAGAAAGTGAACAGAGGAAATGAAAAGGTGAAGGGAGCAAGGGTACGGGGGGAGGGGTCTGACAAAATAGAAGGGATTAGAGCTATTATATAAGCTGAACAGCTCGAGCTCGGCTAAAAAAAAGCTCGATCGACTCGAACACGTTCACTTACCTAAACAAGCCGAGCCTGAACATGATTTTAAGTTCGGTTGAAAGCCCGACTCATTCGATTTAGGCTCGAATAATATGGAATTTCTAAAATTTTCTTTACGTTTATATGTTATGACCAAGTAAAACTACTTAAAGCTCGAAAAAAGCTCGGCTTAAGCTCGTTCAATTACTAAAACAAGTTGAGCTTGAACAAAAAAGAAAGACCGTTTAAAAATTGGGCTTGGCTCGACTCGAGCTCGTTTAACAAATGAACAAGCTTAAATATGCCAAGCTCGGCTCGTTCTTCACGATCTTGAAATAACACCCCTGTCAGGGATAAAGAGGGATTAAGAGAGAGACTACAAATTTTTTTCTTTTTAATTAAGGGAGAGTCGTTGTTCCAAACGTATCCAGATCCTCTCTTTATATTTAGGAGTCCTAATAAATCAATCTCCGCCTTTCAAATAATTCAATGGTCAGGATTTCTTTGATTTAAAAAAAGAAAGAAAGAGAGAAACCCTCCAAATAATTCAATGGTCATGATTTCTTTGATTTAAAAAAAAAAAAAAGAGAAACCCTCCTTTTGTCTTCTCCTCCCACATGCCACCATATTCCTCTCCCGCTTGATTTCCAATCCAACCTACATTGTTGCCGCCGCTCTTCCATCCACCTCCTTGCTAGACCGCCCACGCCGCCGCCTGCAATCCACCGTTCGCCCTCCAATCTGCACCTACAGCCCACCAATGTCGCCGCCGCCTGCAACCACCAATGTGCCCCTTCCCTCTGTGTCCCGCCACTCACATCGCCTCCTCTTCTCTCCCTTCTTCCTCCACCTCTGCCGTCCCACTCTCCTTCTCCGACCCCTTCCTCTTCTCCTTCTCCATCCCCCCTCTTCCCCCACGACTCCACCTGACTCACCTCCTCCTCGATTCCCATCCAACTCCTCCTTCCCTGACCTCCAATATCACTTCTCCCATGCCCGCTGCCTCCCTCGGCCGCAAGATCTACCTCCTCGGTCTCCACGTCGTCTCCGACTTCAACGTCTGGACCTCCTCCGTCCTCCTCCGCCCCTCGATGCTGTCCCCGCGCAAGAAGTTCGTCACTGCCTCCATCTTCGGAAGGATCTACCGTCTACGTCGCCGGCGGCTCCTCCAGGACCTCAGAGGTGGAATCTTACGATCTGGACACCAATTCCTGGAGCACCGTTTGCGACACGCCGAGATGGCGATAAGGTTGCGTTGGCATCGAGATAGTGGGTTGTGGGAGGAGAAGCCAAAATGAGTTTTTTTTAATCAAAGAGATCCTGACCATTGAATTATTTGAAGGGTGATGATTGATTTTTTAGGACTCCTAATATAAGGAGAGAATCCGGATTCGTTTCAAACAACGACTCTCCGGTTTATTTTTTTTTTTCCTTTTTCAGACTTTCTAACATTTAAATGATTTTTTTAAAAAAAATACAAAATCGCTATTTGAAACAACGACTTTGTTATTTTAATTATTTTTTTAAAATTGGGATAAAGTCGTTGTTTCAAACCACGACTTTACCCTCCTTTTAACTAAATCCGAAAATAGTTTTGAATATAGCAAATGTAAAATTAAGTTCCTATCACGGATAAGATCGAAAGCTACTACTTTGATTATAGCAAATATAAAATTAACTGCATGTAAAAGCTAATGGAAAGTTGGAGATTTAATTTAATTTAAATTAAACTTGCAGGAAAAGCAAAAGCTAATGGAAAGTTGGAGATTTAATTTAATTTAATTTAGAACAGTCCTAGTCCAACCAAAACTGCTGACGGCAGCTTTGTATGAATGGAAATTAGTTTTACTTTCCCCTCCTTTTTAATCCGCGTTTTGGACCTCTTTCTTCAAGAAGATTCAATGAAACTCTACAAAGAAGGCCTTTGATCTCATCAAAGAAATACAACACAAGCTAATTAAGTTTATGGCTAATATTCAAACCAAGGTCATTTAGGTGGGGCCCACATCAATTCCCCTCTCATAGCCACTCACAGAGGACCAAGAACAAAGGCCAGGCCCCACTTAACCACCCCTTAAATGTAGGTCTTTTCACTTAACCACCCCTTAAATTTGAAATTACAGTAAACCACCCCTTAAATGCTTTTCACTAACAAATCACCACCCATCACCAATTTACATTATGTTTTCGTCTAATAAATTATATTTTTAACATTTTTTAACTTAAAATATGCGTTTAATTATTTCAATTGTGAGTAATAACCTATTTTTAAAGGTTTTTTTAATTTTTCTCCAAAGTTTAATTATTGAAATACAATTTTTAAAATATAAATAAATAATTTTAATATTATTTTTAACTATATAAATGGAAATTATTATTTATAATCATATTATACTTAAAAAATAATTTAACTAATGTTTACAAAATTATTTTAAGACATAAACCGGAAGATATTTGTAAGTTATATTTGTAAGTTTTTTTTTAAAATGATATCTATAACAATCCAACCCCTTTAGTTCAAATTTTAAATATATTTATACATAAATTTTGAGTTTAAAAATATTGAAATATAATATATCTAAGGATGACTTAACAAAAATAGACTAAGGGTGGTGATTTGTTAATGAAAAGCATTTAAGGGGTGGTTTACTGTAATTTCAAATTTAAGGGGTGGTTAAGTGAAAAGACCTACATTTAAGGGGTGGTTTTCTGTAAATTTCCCTTTATTTTATACAAAGGCCACAGGTATGAACAATTAATGGATGTAGAAGTAGCGCTTACTCCTAAAGTTTACACATTCCACACCTACTTTCTAAGACTAATTCACAATCCAAAAGGGTTTAAATTAAACCCATTTTCACAATCTTTCAAATTGTAGAGTTCCAAATCAAAACATGGGTTTCAAATGGGAATCGCTTTTGCCTACAAGCTGCTTCAAACCCCAATTACAAGAAACCAAGAAAGTGGTGCACAAGCCTCAGACCAGCTCCGGGACTCAGAGGGTTACACTCTCTGATCTCAGCTACCCAGATGGCTCTGAGATTTCCTTGAGCGATCTCTCCAATTCCCTCGTCGGATCGAACCTTTTCGCATTCACCCATGATGAGTTGAGGGTGATAACCGACGATTTCGCACCGTCGAATCATTTGGGTGAAGGTGGGTTTGGTGCAGTCTATAAGGGCTTCGTTGATGATAAGATCAAGGATGGTTTAGATGCTCAGATGGTTGCTGTAAAGATGTTGGATTTGGAGGGCTCACAAGGCCACAAGGAGTGGTTGGTAAGTCCTTTTTCTTTTTAACAATCTATCTTAATTTCTTGGGATTAATTCTAAATTGTTGTATTGATTGGTTTATGTCTTTTAATTTTGTAGACTGAAGTGATCTTTCTTGGGCAATTGAGAAACCCTCATTTGGTGAAGTTGATTGGGTATTGCTATGAGAATGATCAGAGATCACTTGTTTATGAGTACATGGAGAGGGGAAATTTGGATACCCATTTGTTCAAAAGTATGTCTTTCTCTTTGATTATCTTTTTTTTTTTTGGTTTATAATCTGATTTGAGTTACAAATATGTTAACATAATGTCTTTGTTTTAATATCCAGGTTACTCTCCATTGCCATGGTTGACGAGGATGAAGATCGCATTGGAAGCTGCAAGGGGTCTTGCTTTCCTTCACCAAGAAGAGAAGCCGGTGATCATTCGCGATTTTAAGGCAGCAAACATCCTATTGAGCCCAGTAAGCTACTATTGACTACTTCTGTCATTTTCAATTGGTTTTAAAATGAAACATCGTCAGACATACTTGTATTGTATTATATATGCTTGTTTTGAGGCCTTAATATTGGTTTTACTAAACATATATGTTTCATTACTCTTTCTCAGGGCTACACCGCCAAGCTCTCAGATTTCGGCTTTGCAAGAGACGGACCAAACGATGGCAACTCACACATTTCGACAACGAACATTCTAGGAACAAGAGGCTATGTTGCACCCGAGTACATCATGACAGGGCACTTGACGACCATGAGCGACGTGTACAGCTTTGGAGTGGTCCTACTAGAGCTCCTTACGGGGAGGCGGTGTATGGACAATTCACGCCCTAGAAGAGAGCAAAGCCTAGTAGATTGGGCGAGGCCTCGTCTCAAGGACACTCAGAGGCTCGGCGCCATAATGGACCCAAGACTTGAAGGACAATACTCGGGTGAAGGGGCCAAGATTGCAGCCACAGTAGCCTACCATTGCTTGAGCAACCTAGCCAAGTCCAGACCAACGATGTGCGATGTGGTGAAGACGTTGGAGCCCATCCTAGACATGAAGGATGACATATTGATGCCCTTTGTGTACATCGCTCCCTGCGCAAACAACAAGCAATTCAATGCTCCGAAGAAGGATGCAGTGAAGGTAGTGGTGGAAACAAAGGAAAAGGAAGAAGTTGATGTGGTGAGGAGGCAGAGGCACAGAGCTAGCCGTGAAGGAAGGTCTCGTGTCGTTCACCCTAATATATAGTTGTACGTACAAAAGTCTTAATAAAAATGGTCTTAACAGTTAAGCTAGCAAGACTTAAAAAAAAAATCGTCATCCTAAGCTTCGGAAGTTGAATTGTAACTAGTTAATTAATTAATTCTTTCATTTGATTAGGTTTCGCTTGTAAGGAATCGAGGAAGATTTAATGTCTTCTTTCCCATTGGTTCAACTATACATATATAGAATTAAGGACAAAATAATGTATATATAGATTATAGAAGGTTTGTTTTTCATATAATGGAGTTGTAGCAAACTAGTTTGTAGCTCAATGAAATGTAGGTGGACAATTATGGGTAAATATGAGAAAATGGTTTGCATTCAAATAAAAGTAATTAACCCGAAGCATAAATTTC
Organism: Persicaria tinctoria; assembly: GCA_037127255.1. NCBI lineage: Eukaryota > Viridiplantae > Streptophyta > Magnoliopsida > Caryophyllales > Polygonaceae > Persicaria > Persicaria tinctoria. The sequence goes on along the minus strand of JBANSL010000002.1, from coordinate 25,151,803 downwards.
CAAGAAACTGACGCGTGATTTATGTATATATCCGGTTGATCAAATAACATATATATATATATATATATATATATATATAGATGACCTAGTTAATTAGTTTGGTTCAAATATTGGAGGAGGAAATATAAATAAGATATTTGTAACTTGTGTTGCTAGCTAGTAGTGTACTACCAACGTAGCAGACTTGATGTCCACGCTTATCGATCGCCATTATAATTATAAATTAATAAGTTGGATACATGGAATATATATTGGGTTTGTTAGGGGTGCAGGATCGATCGGACAAATAATATATCTTTGTTTGACGAGTTGTTGCCAATTAATGAATTGTTGAATTGAATGTGTAGACCGCTGATTACGCGCAAAATTGATGGAGGTTTAATTAAGCTCCCTGCTCGATTAGGAGGTCCTTCTTGTATTTATGTTTTTGTACCTATGTATAGTTGTATACCAACTACAACGGTTCCTCTAATCCCACCCAAACAAAAAAATTTGGATTCAACACCTAAAAAGACTTTGCACTCCCGTATATAAAAAAAAAACAAGAAAGTGTAATTGAGAGATTTAGTTATAACTCTCATTTTTTTAAAACGAGAGTGCGAGAGTACAACTTTTTTTTATACCTCATGTTTTTAAACACGGGAGTTATAAAACTGAATATAACTCCCATTTTTCAAAACCGATAGTACAATTTTTATATTATTAGCCTTTCGATTCGTTTTTTAAACACGGGAGTACAATTTTTAAAATAGTTTTAAACCCATTGAGAGATTTAGTTATAACTCTCGTTTTTAAGAAAACCGAAGTTAAAAAAGTAGGTATATTTATTTTATTCCTCACGTTTTTTAAACACGAAAGTTATAAAACTGAGTATAACTCCCATTTTTTAAAAATAACGATAGTACAATTTTTATTATGCATCTCCTTTTTTAAACACGGGAGTGCAATTTTTAAAGTATTTTTTTAATTGAAAACACATTTAACATTAATAAATGAATATTATAAATTCTCATCACATTTAATTAATTGAGTAAGGGTTAATTTTTATTTGGTTTTTTTACCAGTCATGCATCGTAGATCGACAGAGATATTTTGATTTCTTATTGATCTTATTCCATCATACTTGACTAGAATAACTTAAACTCAACATCAAACAAAACTGAATCATATATGTCATTTTTCCATCATCGATTGTTGATAGGGTCGATTTGACACTCAAGCAAATAAATTTATATGTCAAGATCGCGCTATAGTATAGGGGGTCAGGTTCGTCCTCAAGAGAGAGTCAACGTTTCTTTCTTAGTCGCTTCTTCAGTAAAGAGTAGCAAGAAGATATGGGAAATCGGTTTTGGAGTGGGTTTGGTGAACAATTTTCTAACAAATATCAATGAATGAAAACAACTTCTAAGGCGAATGATCACCACAACAACAAACATGTGTGCAAATCAAAGAATCACATAAAAGAGCATGGTTTTAACCATCAAAAGAGTCGGCTTTCATCAATCAACAAGTAAATCAATCAAAAACTTGTACAACCTACTTGTTTCTACCCTTTTCTTATAATTATTAAACTTTGATGTGCGCCTATTTTGCCATGTTTTGCACTTACTTTCCTTCCGATTTCTGTCCATATTTTATACTTTTGGGTTAGGAAAATATGAGATTTGTGTAGTTTATGTTTATTTGCGATATATGAAGGCCTACACAAGTTTTGGTTTAATTTCACAGGAATCGGAGACATTTCGGAGCAATTTGAAGAAGAAGGAAGCGAGATGTTGCTTCACTCAATGTCTACTGGATCCACTCGACATCTACTAGAGTGAAGCAGAAATTTGGCTAAGTGTTGGAGCAAGACAAGCTCCTAATGATTCACTCGATGTCGAGTGAAAACGAGCCACACTTAGAGCCAAGAAGGAAGGAAGGCACTTGAGACCACAAGAGCACTCGATGTCGAGTGACCCTCACTCGATATCGACTGAAACCCTAGCTACCGAAGACACGTTTTGAGGAGTCCGGATTTGAGGAGGATTACTTACACACGAAGTCAAAGATTTTTTTTATTTTCTTAATGAACATCTATCCTTATGGGTTAAGTTCTATTTACCCTAGAGAACTTTTATTTGTTTAATATTTTGTTAAGTAGGAAGTTTTATCTTAGGAAATTAGATAGATATATATATATATATTTCTTTCCTTGGATAGCAAGGACCAGTTCACTATAAATAAAGCCCTTGGGGGCTAGGTTTCAATCATCCAAGTGTTGATAGAATTTGTTGATATGAGGAAATCGAGTTCAATAAATAATAAAATAAATCAAACCAGATTCTGCCCACGCAAATAATTACAAGACTTCCTCCTGATGCAGTAGTGGGAAGTCATGATCGATCCACGAGGAAGCGTGTCAGCGGATCCTAGGCAGCGGATGAATCTCACCGCAGAAGTCGACTGCAGATGCTCGATCTCGAGTAAAGTTACTCGACAGAAGATCGGACAAGTTGAAACAAGCAGCAACAGCTCCCGGTGATTGGTCGATATCGAGTAAAGCTTTCGTCGACGTCGGGTACCTGCAAACACATAAGCTACGACGATCTAGGCGATCGAAAATCAATAGTCGATGTCGACCAGTTTTGGTCGATATCGAGTAAAACAGAAACTTTAAAACGAAAGAAAATAAAGAACAAGGCTTTGTGAAATAAACTATGTATGAAAGAAAACTTCTAAGATCGGGGTTTGCAACAACGATAACCAAACATGCATAAGGCAAGAATAAAACAGATAATCATGCAAATCGCATCGAAGGACCAAGCTCTCGCCTTTTCCAAATATTAGACAACTCTTTCAAGAAACCCTAATTGTATCTACCGATTTTATGTTTATAATCCAAGTTGTTAGCATGGATCTCCATTAGATGGGCAACAAACACATAACAGGTAGTAGATGCTTTAAAACATGATGAAAGTCGGATCTTTACCTCAAACCAATGTTCCACAAAATGCTTGGCAGATGCTTGGCGGTAAGGTAGGGTCAAGGGTCTAGGCGGGGTGTAGGCGTGGCCTAGGCGGGTTTAGACGACCTTGACGGCCTTGGCGGCGGGGAGAGTTCGAGGGTTTAGGCGGGGGTCTAGGCGGAGCTTGAAGGGTTTTTTAGAACAGTGCCTCAAACACGCATGGCTATCGCTGTGCTCACCCCAATCCTAGAAGTGGGTGGACTACTCGCGCCTCATCGCAATCTCAGACATTGATGAATGAAAAGAAACTTGCATAAACTATATTCAAAGTCTTCACAATCCCGGTCCTCCAACTCTCGTTGGATGCCAAAACCCTAAAACCTTTGAATTCCTAAACTTCTCTGTGGAACTACTTCTCTAACTTCTGAATTGAATGAATGAAATCCAGTCCCTAGGGCTTTATTTATAGGCTTCCAACCCTTGCTAATCAAGGTAAGAAAGTCTATCTATATCTATATCTATTTATCTACTTACTTAAAGATTAAATAATGGAATAAAAGAATTAAATCAACTAGGACTATACCTAATTTGTGGATAAATCCTCCATGGAGTTGATAAATCTTGATGGAAGTTGATAGAAATTGATAGAATTTAATCTCGAAAATATCTCCATCGGCTTCGGGATAGAAACTTAACAAGACTCTCGGCTTGCTCGGCGTCATCCATTATGACTTACTCGATATCGAGTAGGATTCCTCGATATCGAGTAGCAATTTCTCGTCTTCCGCTCAGAAACTCGATTCCAACCTCCAGAACACATGTCGAATTGACTTTTACTCGACATCGAGTAAATTCCTTGATATCGAGCAAGGCCTGGTCCGTCTTCAGCGTCTTTGTCGATCTCGGCTCCTGGATGTTAAAATCGACCAAGTGTTTACTCGATATCGACCAAATCCTGTCGATATCGACTAACCTGCTCCAGCTCCCAGCTTCACTTGTCTATGTCTGGTGCTCCTGTTCGATATGGGTTACTCGGTATCGAGTAAAACAACTCGATATCGACTACGTCTCTCAGCTTTCTGCTATGTTCTTGAAACGCACTTTCCTGAGTCCTCGTTCGTCAGATTAACGCATATGACCATGTGTTGGAAAGATCTTTCCAAGGGATACAACTCTCATGAAGACATCAAAGCTTGATTCAGAATGATGAATACCAAAAAATGGCCTTTTCTCCAGCTGCACCATCCTTAGCTTCTCCATGAGTTTCCTTTAAGCTCCAAAGTGCATCCGATTTCTGCGAAATATAACAAAAACTTGTGTAGACCTCCATATATTGCAAATAAACATAAACTACACAAATTATGTACTATTCTAACCCAAATGCATGAAATGCATGCAGAAATCGATATAAAAGATAGTATAAAATATGGCAATTTAGGCTTACAACACTAAGTACTTGAGCAATCAAGTTGAGAGAGAGAGAGAGAGAGAGAGAGAGAGAGAGAGAGAGAGAGAGAGAGAGACGTTGTGGAGAGAAGTTTGCGGTTGTACTCTTACTCTTATTTCAATTCAAGTTTATGTTTATGTCAACGAGGATGTTTGCAATGATGAGACGTGAGTAGTCATCCCACTTCTAGGGTCGGGGTGAGCCCGACGATAGCCATGTAAGTATGCTTTATTCATGATTCTTATATGATTTTTATCTTCTATCTTATGTGCTTAATTCCGTTGCGAGAGTAGTGGACAATTCCATGTTTATGATATTGAAGCGAAAGTGGATATATTGTGAATTTGGATATTAATTATGAAAAGGATAGTAACACTTAGGATTTATGTGAGAGCCTCTATATTCCTATTTGTTAATAACGAAATTTATTTGATGAAAAACATGTTTCTTCATGAGTTTAGTGCGTTGCTTGCATGGTTATCGTTGTGGTAATTCCACGGCTTTGGAAGTCTTTTAATATATTGTTTACAAAATCTTTCAATGTTTCTGTTCATCTTTCTTATTCATCCTTATATTCTTCGGACGTTCTTTTCCGACAAATTTTGTTTCTGTTTCTGCATTTTGACTCGACATCGACTCACTTCAGTCGATATCGAGTGGGCCTAACTCGACGTCGAGTCACTCCTTTCAAAGTCGATTGCTTGGTTTTGTTTTACAGAGTTTATAGATCGGTTGCTTTACTCGACACCGACTAACTTTAGTCGATATCGAGAGCTTCCGATCGACATCAGATAGTTGTTTCCAAGACTATCTAAGCGAGCGCTGACACGCTTCCTTGTGGATCGATCCTGACTCCCTACCACTACAGCGGGAGGAAGTCTTGTAATTTTATTTGCGTGGACAAGGATTTGGTTTGAGTTTATATTACATATTTATTCATACTAGATTTTCTTCTAACAAACTCTCATTGTGAAAACCCTAATACTATCCAAGTTCACAACTTTCTCATTCAAGTAAATTGCAAATAAGAATTCATAAGACTTTCATCAAAGGTTAATCACATAGGTAGATGATGATAGCAAAAACACACCCAAGATCATGGATTCATCAATTTCACATACATGTCTATTGTTGGGTTCACCGTTCACCCCAACAGTAGAAGAGAAGATAAACTACTCACACATTATCATGATGAGCATAGACATAGATGGGGGAGAAGAAAACTAAATTAAAACTACAAAATATAAAACAAAACCTTACAAACGTCTCCGCCAAACCATGAAATCCGCGCCAATATATGCGCCCAAACATGCCCTAAAACGTCTTCAACGTGTCTCCTAAGAGACCCCAACAAGTGTCATGAAGGCATCGGAACTTTATATTCAAAGTGATGAATTGAATCACGGAAATAGGGATTTTCTCCATGTTTTCCCCTTTTTGCTCTTTCTTAGCTTCTACAATACCTTCATGGTTTTCCGTTAAGCTTCAAAGTGCATCTAAACTCCTCCAAATCAGCTCCAAAACCTATAAAACACCACCAAAGCTTGTGTAGACATCCATATCTCGAATAATACAAAAATCAACACAAACGACACTCTTTCCCTAACACAAAAGCTAATAAAATGACTCAATTGAACTCAAAATATGGAACAAAACAAGACTAAAAAATGAGGATATCATCGATTTGGAATTACTGTCCCAAAAATCAAATATTTATTTTTTTAACGCTCGTTTTTAATTAGTAGAAAACACAATGTCATCAACATACAAAACTTACCTACATACTAGAGAGATAAAATAAACTTTTCATAAAGAGTTGCACTTTTAAATTAACAAGGATGTCGAACAAAAGTGATTCTAAAAAAAAAAGAACTTTAGAGTTCAACTAAACTGCAAGTTTGCCCTAATCAGCATAATAAATTACTATTGGGCCTAATAATGATACTGGATGGGTCCCACTTGCTAATGTTGGAATGACATCCACTCTGGGGCGACACGCGGCACTGGATCCCCATCCATCAAAACACGATACAATAAAGCTATCTCATTTGCATACGCACCTTGACCATGCTCGTGTAGCTTAATCACCATGACAACAACATGTTGACAATGCTTCATCAACAACCAGATGAAGGACATAAAAAATTAATAAGTGTGTATATATAATATTCATGGGCAAATGAATTTAAAATTTACCTCCTCATCAAGGTCAACCGGCCCCTGGACGGTTTGGACACCATCCTTCCACTTAATTGCCGCAACACCTAATTGTATATATTTTCATTTTCATCCACCAAGAATGGAAAGCCCACATTAAACGTCATCTCATTGCTTGTTAGTCCAACCATCTCCAACAACGGCAAAGTGTACTTACATGATAGTCATCTAATGAAGCCCCGCTCGAACCTGGAAGTATTCTGAATCTCCACTAGCTAATCTAACACTTGTCAGATAATCATCGTACATATCTCAGATAACTCTAATATATGTCCCCGACACTCCCTTCTCCTTAAGGAAACTCCATAACAGCTCTCTCGAAATCTTGTCATAAGCCTTTTCTATATCAATGAAGGTCATATGCAGATTCTTCTTCCTGTCTCTGTGCATCTTGATCAATTGTCTCGGCAAAGGAATAGCCTCCATAGCTGATCTGCATGGCATAAAGCCAAATTGGTTCTCAAATACGTTCACTACTCTCCTCAGTCTCGCCTATATTAATCATTCCCAAAGCTTCACCGTGTGACTTAGTACTTTGATTCCTCTGTAGTTACCGCAACATTGAACATCACCCTTATTTTTGTAGATTGAGACCAATTTTCTAAGCCTCCATTATGTTGGCATCTTAGTAGCTTTTAGGATAACATTGAAAAGAGATGTGAGTCATTTCAACCCTCTTGCCCCTAACAATTTCCATACCTCCCCAAGTATATTGCTTAGACCTGGAGCTCTCTTGTTCTTTGACTTACAAACAACTCCTCTAACCTCCTTCACAGAGATTCACCGGTGGAAACCCCAGTCGATTCGTCCGGAAAAGTTAGGACTCATACTAGAAGAGTTGAAGATCAACGTCGTCATATCCAATTTCTTTGTGCAACTAACTCTGAAACGCAATATGCTTCACCTTCACCTCCTCACTCCACCAGGAAATGCCCCGGTAGTGTCCATGCCGCCCCCTAGACTCACCTAACACCTCACACCCTACTATGTGAATGCATCCAACCATGTAGCTCCATCGCAACTGCATTGCGCTGAACCTCCCAAACCCCTCTTGTCCTGCTGCTTGCCACGCCTTCTTTCTCAACATAAGACCAGAAGTTTCTGATAGTCGCCACCATCTTATCTTAGAAGGCAAGTTGAGATTTCTCTTTTGAACGCAACCACGCATCTCGAAGTCAAGCACAAGAAGGTGATGTGGTGTGGAGAGGCCTCCAAAGGGGATCACCTTCCAATCCGTGCATCAGCATCTGTCCTCCCTTCTAACTAGAAAATAGTCAATCTGAGACCTACCAACAATACCGGCGAAAGTAATCAAGTGAGAATCTCCCTTTCGAAACCAAGAATTGAATACACTACAAAAAAAAAAATTGCTTTTGCTACCCAACTTAGAAACGGCAAGAATTTCTTGTCACAAATACAGGGTTTTTGCAACGACAGTAACATATAGGCGTAGCCATCGTTACCTTTTGAGATGGCTAGATGTTTGCCGTCGCTAATAACTAAAACGCTCAATACATATCCTTTTAAAAAACTCATTTTTTTTATTGAAACCCTAGGCGTTCCATCTCTTCCGCAGTTCTGCCACTTCTCTCTCTTTCACTTTACCTTCCTCTAGATCTACTGATTGTTCTCTTCTTTCCTTCCTTCCAAAACTCTGTCCCCTTCACATCCATTCTCTTCCTCACCATCAGATCCGCAGGAGCTTAGTCATCGTCGCACACCTTGCCTCTTCTCCACAAGCCATGCTTGAGACCACATGGACGCCCCATATCTTGTAGGTTGAATCCCTCACTTTGTTCGCTCCTCCTCGCTATAACGCCGGATCTAGGCCAGGCTAGCACCTCCTCTCTTGCCACACCAACGTCGCCGATTCGATTTCGTTTTCAGATCGGTTAGTCATTCATCTGCCTCTCTTGTCGATTTCAAAGTCCTTGAAGAGATTCAAGAATCTCAGCCTCCCTCTCTTCTTTATCGGCGCAATTGTGTTTGGGGTTTGACGCCAACACCTCGCCTACGTCGAGCCTTATTCGAGCCATCTCAGAGATGCGGTGAACCATGAACTTCTTCATCTTCTTGATGTATAACCGAGATTTTCGTAAGTTCTCAAAACCCTAAAACTCTGAAACGGTCCATGTTTATATTAGTTGGGGAATTTTTGTGTGTTTGATTAGTTTAGGTATTCACTGTCAACCTCAACTCATATATGTGAAATTATTTGATTGGAGGCTGAAGTTTGAAGACGGTGAAAGGCTAAGGAAACTTGTTCAAAATGGATAAAGGCTAAGGAAATTGAAGACCGAAATAAATTCCTCTATTGTACGTTGACCTTGTTGAAGTGAGAATTTGTACTATGAAAAATGACATTTGCATCCTCTACCATTAATCAGAATGTGATATCTGTGTGTAAGATTGTGATAATTCGTATAAATTGCATCTTAAAAAGAACACATCTTATATTCAATTTTGAATAAGAAAATTGGAATTTTAACTCTTCCGTTAATGAGTTTGGGTTTGAATTTTTTTAGCTGTGAGTACTTAAGGAGTTCTTTTGGATTTGATCTTTTTGCATTTGTATATAACTGAATGACCCTAAATTTAATGAATTGCAAGATGCATTTGCATAGTGCTTTGCCATTATTATTATATCTTTTGCTGATGAAAAAAAGTATTGCCCTATCTTCTCGTTTTGTACCCCAAAAAAAAATGGTCCAAAATCTGCCAATCCAGAAAATGCAAAAATAAGAGAGGGTATTTTTATTTTAGACTATAGTATTGACTTATTTAAGAGTATTGATTTTGAAACTATTTCCTAATCTATAGGTTAGAAAACTTGTAAATATACTTGCACCCCATGGATTTATATTTTTCTGGCAGGTGATTAAACTACAGATATTAGCCCTTTATGAAAGGTGGAAATTTATTTCATTTTTTCTTTCACTTGTTTAGTGTAATTTTGTATGGTTGTAATTAAAGTATCATCTTCCTTTTTTTTAGTGCCCCAACTTTCCTAGTTGCATCTTTCATACAATATTGTTGAGTAAATATTATAGATTTTTATATTTTGCACTTTAGTTTGACTATATAGTTTTGTTGTTTTATAGTGCTTGTTTTGCATGAACAAACACTGAGTTACCATGGATTATAGATTATGTAATTACTTTTAAGCATTCATCATATATTATTATAGAAGGTTTCCTCCTTCAAACTTTAAGATTTCAGTAGCAGGGCATTCCTGTTCGAAACATATAAGTTTAGTTGGCTGGTTCTCTCTGACATCTTCAAGGTTTCCTCCTTCAAACTTGCTGATGTATGTATAAAAATTATTATTTATAACTAATGTACTTTTTTTATCAGCAAGTTTAATTAAAGTTAATTTTATTTAGTTTAAACTAGTTTGATTTTTACTATAAAAGAAAGCATTAAGATATTTCTTTTCTTTTGTGATGTCCATGTGTTGATAATGTCCACTTTCTCTTTGCTGTTGTTCATATTGTACCACTATGATTCGTATTTATATGTGCTTTTTGTTTCTCCCTTAACTACCAAGGAAGGGGTCGAGGTTTAAGTGCATCTGAAAGCTTGTTTCAGGCTGTTGTTCAGGTTTATAGTTCATCGTATTATCTATCCCAATCTATTCCTTTCTTAAAAATGAGTATGCAAGTGTTGTTTTATTATTTTAAGGAAATTTCGCGAGGTACCCCTGAGGTAATGGGTATTTCGCGAGGTGTACAAAAGTTTAGACTATTTCGCATGGTGCCCCTGAGTTTAGGGTGAATTTCGCATCGTGCCCCTCTTCCGTCCATATTAACAGTTTCTGTTGAAGTCTGAGAATAAAGAAAAGAAAAAACGAAGAAGAAGATGTATGTACTCCCTCCTCCTTTCACGGTTCACACGATATTGACACATAGAAATAGAACTATTGAAGATTGAGGAGAGACACTACCAGCCCCAGAGAGGAGAGACGACAATCGGACTCGGGGAGGAGATATGGCAACTGGACTCGGGGAGAAGAGACCGCGCGGCCGTTCAACAGGACGATTCGCGACTGCAATTGTACCATGGTGAAGGTAGGAATCAGGAATGAACAAAATGCATAAGATGGGAAACTACAACCTACATAAATATTTGCACATCCTAGGTAGAAATCAACATGTTCTGCCAGCACAATGAAAGTCGCCTAATCCTATGCTGTCAAGTTTTTCAAGGCACTTCTCCATGCTTTTTAAACAAAAATCAGAGGTGCAAAAATGGTAATCTATAGAAATAATAAATCCCCATTTTGTCACAGGGAAAACGCTAGATATTGGTTTCACTTTCATTATTTTAGAATTAGTTGGTTTCCTTGCTATGCCATTCAAGCTTGATTTTGTATCTACTAAAGGGCCTCTGTTGATGCCATTCAAGCTTGATTTTGTATCTATTAAAGGGCTTCTGTTGATGCCATTCAAGCTTGGTTTGTACTTGGGGATGTACTTATTTCCATTTTTTTTAAACAATAATTTCGGCCATTGAAAGTGAATGTCTAATCAAGTGATCCCCTAAACCTTTCAAATGACAACATAAAGCCATTCCTGATGGAAATTGAAAGGAAATGCAAGAACAATTGTTTTAGACAGGACATCAAGCAATATATATTTAGCCCTCCTTTTCTCTATTTATTTTCCATGTGAAGGCTAGAAATTAGTTGCTCAGCAGCAAATCAAATCCTTCTCAAAGTGCTTTAGTGCGTAGAAAGTGAAATCAAACTCGTACCAGAGTTTACTACTGACTTACTGAGTATTTCACATAACACAATAAAAAAACAGATTAATTTACACCCAATTGCACACTAAACCCTAATTTCGGAAAGGGTTTTGAAATCTCATATACATACCCGGCACCACCCTCCGGTGGATTCCGACACCTCCGGCGGATGCGATGTGTCGGCCTGTGTTGCCTCTCCCCGTTTTCCTTCCTCTGTCGACCTGTGAAGCCTCTCCCCTTCTTCCTTCCTCTGTCAATAATCCCTTTCTTTCTTCCTCTCCGAGTCTATGGCTCGATCTTTCTTTTTGCCTTTTCTTTTTTTAATTAAAAAACTAACGGAGGTAGGTTTGCTGTTAGTATTAACCTTGTAAGGGCACGATACGAAATTACCCCAAAGCTCAAGGGTACCATGCGAAAATTGTAAAACTTTTGTATACCTCGCGAAAAACGCTATACCTCGAGGGCACCTGGCGAAATTTCTGATTATTTTATTGATAAATATTGTTCATTGCTTTGTTTATTAATTGTCATTTCCTCTTATGTTTCTTTGCTCTGAGCGCAACTTGGAACAAGTTGTGCATGACTGTTGACCGTTTTCTCTCATTGCTTTTATTATGCTATAATATGGTTTCTTATGTTAAAATTTTGAATTGTAGGATTAGAAAATTCTCAAGTCAGATTGAGCCAACTCTTAGTGCTCGAGTTAAGTTGATTTTGACGATAGGAGAGAAAAAAGCTTGGACAAAACCACTAGATCCAAATGAAGTTTCAGGTATCTTAATTATTAGACTTTGGTATCTTCAACCACGTCCATGGAATGTGCATGGTGTTTGGTATCTTCTAGTTAGTTTTTAATTGTACCTAGTTATCACACTTGTAGCTACATTTGCTTGATGACTTGTGTAGTTGAAAACCATTATAGACTTGTAGTCATTCCTTTCAATCTAGATGGATAGCACTAGTATGAACCATTATATATTTGATGTGTGATTATATTTAACATGTTTCCTTAAAAAGCATTTGGTTTTCTATTATAGCCTGCAAGTGTTCATCGAACAAGTTTATTGGAGATGTAGTTCGACTCTTACTATCAAATTGGTCAGAAGATTCAGCAGGATAAGAGGGTCAAGTCTGGAACTTAGATACTTGTTTTGTTGATCCGAAATGTGAATTTTAAGATCATCTTCTTTAGGTTATGTATCATGAAATGATTTTATTTTTTATTGAAGTTGTGGAATACTCAGATGATGTATAAAAGTTGTTGATTCGAAACTGTTGCAGTATAATAATATTTGGATATTGGAGGTATTTAATTAGGTCTTTGAATATTGGTAGATCGATCTAGCAAGTGAAATAATACAAATATCTTAATGGTGATGGCAAAAGTGGCGTTGCAAGAAATAAAGGTGGAAATTTAACTTTAGCAACGGCAAAATTGCCGTCACAAAAAGGAAGCCAAATAAACAAAAAAAAGGGGGTAATTTTGCGATGGTCTTTGCCGTCGCAAAAGAGTATTTGCTACCCCAGGGCTAGCGACCCCCGCTTTGTCGTCGCAGAACCATCGCAAATATTTTATTGCGACGGCAATCCTACCTTTTGTGATGGAATTAAGCCGTTTCTAAAGCAATTTTTTTTTGTAGTGATACAACACTCCCGAAAGCAACAGAGAACTCCAACACCGCAATACCACCATAAATAGGCAAAGCCTGCATGCGCTTCTTCAAACTCATCATTAGCTTTGCAAATGTGGGCATTGAAATCCCCTTCTATCACATACTGCTCAGCCACTGGGATGGTCCCCACCAAAGCATCCAAAGCGTCCCAAAATTTCCTCTTTATTTCAACACCTAGGCCCACTTGTGGAGTGTAAATGCTAATCACAATCAAAATAGAGCCCTCCAACACTAATATAATCGCCAACAAATGGTCATTCACTCGCTCAACATGCACAACTCGATCCTTCCAAAGCTCTCTGGCCACGATGCCAATCCCGTCCATCTTTTTGTCGAGACTTGAGTACCACAACTTCCACCCATCAACTAATCGAGTCTTACTGTGCGCCCACCTACTTTGTCTTCTGCAGACAAGTAATGTCTACCCTTTTGTCTTTCATAATCTTGACTAACTCAATAGAGTTACCCCTAAGGGTTCCAACATTCCAAGAACCGAATCGCAAAGAAGATGCCTTTGGGCGAGAGCCCTAAACTGACCACCACATGAAAACCCATTCTGAGCAACCCCTTGCACTGGACTAGAGACCACTGGGCGAGACATACGAACCTAAGTTGTAAAAACACAAAACCGAGAGGGCAAATATACTACAACAATCTTATCCAGTTAACACAGAGACTAGGAACTAGCAATTAACCAACAAACACACTATAACAATAATGCCAATAAGTAGGCGAAGAGAACAAGGGTGAGGGATTCAATTATCGAGCCCCAAACATAACAAATCAAGGACAAGAATAATCAACACAGGGCATCACATGCAAGAAATAAGATAATCACACTAAGTAGTCGTTGAGTCAAATCGCACAATTATATAAGGCAAATCAATTATGACAAATAATCCAAATGCGACTCGAACGATTATAGAAGATAAACAATTATAGAGTTCAAGACACACAAAAGCAAGTTTGTGTAACCAAATCCGCGTAAAATGTGAAACCAATCGTAATTAAATGAGATATGAAACGAGTTTGCCATGTCTTGTTAATGCGGTGTAAGGTTTCTATAATAGAAACCGAAATGAGTTTACCACCATTTGACATGAGGGATTAGTGCGGGGGTTGGGGTGGTGCTGGATGGTCGTAGATATGTGAATGTGGGTATCGGTCGAAGACAACAGTGGGACAAGTGCGGGCCAGACTCGAGGTAATGGGGGTGGGGGTGGGGGTAACGGTGGGTGTTGGGGTAGAGGTAGGGGTGCGTTTCGGTGAGGGGTTGGGCTAGGGCGTGGGGGGTGTGATCCAAGGAGGTGAGGGGCTGGGACGAGGGGGGGTCCGATCTGGCATGCTCGGAACCGGCAGGAACGCCCCGAGGGTCGTCGACGCAGGTCCAATTTGGCTGGCTCGGTCCGGGAAAGGGAGGAGTGGGAGGAGAAGTAGTCCAAATTTAAGGGGATCTGGCAGGGGGTGGAGGTCCGGGTTCGCCTGAGAAGGTCGAAGTCGTTGTCCGACGGTGCGCTGGAGAGAGAAATCGCATGAGAGAGAAAGTGCGCAGGAAGAAGTTACCAGACCAAGAATATATGTATGTTGCTTGGTGGTCGCCTTAATTAGTTCTCTAGAGACTATGTTCTTGTAACGACACTTAGGCAATAGATACTGCATGATATCACTTGAGTTCTCAAGTGATCATATGTCTACTAAGGCCACAATTCTGGTCTGCTGCCTGAATGTATCTCCCTTTTCAAAACTGGTTAGGAATGGGCGTCATAGTGTCCGCTATAAATGTTGTCTATATATATAATAAGAACTACATCAAAGGACTCAACGAGCAACAATATCTATTGTTGATTCAACAAGATCAAGGTGTTCAACACGCAAGAACACTCAGATGAAGAGAAAAGGAATAAGCAAAGCTCTCAGAAAATCAGAAAAGTTTTCATTGCTTTGTAAGATGATTATACACATAACAAGATCACCTATTTATACTTAACTACAAGGCTCAAAGGTAGCTTATTATACAAGTCATAGATGACGTTATTTTCGGTTACAAACCGCACAATGTCCAGCCCACTTGATCTGCTGCTAACCACCAGCATGAGGGACATCAAGTTGCCTCAACATCTATCAACCGCCTAGTATGACAAATAGCAATTGATTGAGAACGGTTTACGTACCTATTTTAGAAATATAACATATAATAAACAAATAAATTTGGGGAAAATAAAAAAAAAGAAATATTATTCAGGAAAAAAAGCTTTGATGTGTGCTTTTCAAGAGGCGCAGCGCTATGACTCAAGAGGAGCAGCTCTTTGACTTATGAGGAGTACGTCTATGACTCCTGAGGAGTAAAAACTTCACAAACTAACAATATTTTTCCTTTTTAATTAATAATAACAATATTTTTTATATTATATAATTTTCTATTTTCTTTCAATTATTATTTAGAATGAAGATAATTGGGTAAAATTATATAAAAATATCCAATAAAACTTCATAATATATTCATTTTATACGGAGTAATATCTTATCTTAAACGTTTCGTAATAACATTAGATAATATTCTATCTTAAAATTTTCATAATATATTAATTAGCTAAGTTAAATCATGACTTAAATTTTTTTTAACTCTAGACATTTCATAATATTTTATCTTCAACATTTCATAATATATTCATTACCTAAACATTTCATAATGTATTTTAAACATTTCATAATATATAATATATTCATTAGCTAAGTTAAAATTCTCCATATATGCCGTCGAATTTAACATAGATTCGTGTATGTTTGAATAAATTAATTTATAAATTGGGTGTTAGTGCCAAATTTATTTCAATTATAACAAATTAAAAGATCTTGTATGTACATTAATATATTCTCCTTTGACTATCATCTTTGAGTTAGTTAGCCTGAATAAGATACTAAGAAGTTAGACTGAAAAGATATTATAAGAATTAATTTTAATTTTCTTTTAACGTACACAAGTGTCTTAGAAAAAACATAAACTTATTTTATAAAAAGGTATATGGAAAGAAATGCATGATGGTATGAAAGTATTAAGTTTTCTCATCTAACAATATTTGGTTTTTAAAACATCATTGTTGTTTTTGTTATTATTATTATTTAGGCAAAAAACTATAGTCATTTTGGAAACATAGCCAATGTTCATACTTATATTGGCGTGTATGAAACTTTTTACATGCAATAAATAAGATTTATTTTTGTTAGGAATATTGGTAGGGATATTATTAAATTGAATAATATTTCAGAAGGTATTGAGTTTTTTTTTTTATCTAATATTGTATATGAAAAGAAACTAAGAAAGTATGAAACTAATATAATTTCAAAAAAATATATATAAAAGTAGTGTACCTAAAGAGAATCAAACCCTTTCCATTGCATAAAAACTCACACTGACAATCACGACAGCTCTTCGTTAAATAAAAAGTTTTTAGATAAGGGTTTTCTTTAACAAAAATACATTTTTTCATCATAAAATTATTTCAAGCTAGTAATGATATTATCTTAGCAAACCATTATAATTCTATTTTATATTAACAACCCATTGGAATTGTTCTAAGGAAAAAATATTATATATTTTTGTAATTGATAAATTGTGGGGATGATAGTAATTTATTTTTAAACAAACAATAAATATGTGTTGATAAATTTCTTAATCACTAAAATTTCTTCTTTAAAATATTCACTGTAATTAATACTCCGTACTTACCAATACACACATTGCAGATTTATGTATTTTGATTTAAAATAAACTTAGTATACGGAGTATAATAAGTTTGTTATGTGAAAAATAAAAATCAATTGAAAAAGGAAAAATGAGAGGATTAACCTATACGTGACACATAAGCAAAAACTCTTATGTTTTAAGAGTTTACTAGTACAGTACCCGCGCCATTGTGCTTTTTAAAAAAAAAACTATAATAATATGACAAATTAATATTATAAAATTTTAATAAAATTTAGCATAAGATTAAAAATATATAATTTGATTGGTTGAAAAAACTATAATTAATGTGACGATAACACCTCATTAAAAATGGTTCCAATTTAAACAAGTATATAAATATAGATATTTTAAAATAATTTTATTGGAAAGAAAAAAAAATTGCTATCATTGTAATATTATTTAAAAGATTTAACTAAATATAATTTTATGCAAATCATGAAAGAGAGAATATATAAGATGTGATGTAATTTTTTGTGGTGTAAAAATCAAACGCATGAACAAATTTTTATAAATTTTTTATATTATATAAAAAATTTATATTATATAATTTTTTTTAATTTCTTTCAATTGTTATTTAGAATGAAGAGCCATAATTGGGTAAAATTATATAAAAATATCTAATAACACTTCATACAGGCACGGAAGGAGGGGTGGGCTTGTATATGCTGCAGCCCACCCCAGTTACAAATAATATAGGTAATATAGTTATATTAAAAATCATATTGTTTAATTAGCCTAGTTGGTAGAAAGGGTTGTAGGGGAAGGGAAGAAGGCGGGGGTTTGAATCTCATCCCCAACACTGCCTTTGTACAACTACTTATTTTTTTGCTCCTCTTTTGTCTTTCTTTCTCCCTTTTTTCCTTTTATTTAATGCTACTTATTTTTTTACGGAGGATTATTTCTACAACTACTTATTTTTTGTCTCTCCCCTTTTTTGTCTTTCTTTCTTCCTTTTTTTCCTTTGTTTTTCAGCTACTTTTTTTTTATATTTTTATTACGGACTATTATTTCTAATTTCATTATTCCATAGTACTAATTTAAATATAGATAATTAACTTTATTGTTCGGTAGTACTAATTTAAATATAAATAAAAAAATATTTTTAATTCAATAGATATAGTGATAAATAGGAAAAAAATTAATTATATGTAAATCCAGCCTGCCCAAGATTATATTCCTGGTTCCGTGCCTGACTTCATAATATATACTCATTTCATTATATCTTATCTTAAACGTTTCATAATAACATTAGATAATATTCTACCTTAAAATTTTCATAATGTATTCATTAGCGAAGTTAAATAACGACTTATAGTTTTTTTCCTCCATACATTGCATAATATTTCATCTTCAATATTTCATAATATATTCGTTACTTAAACATTACATAATGTATCTTAAACATTTCATAATATATAATATATTCATTAGTGTGTTAGAAAAACATACTTATTTTATTAAAAGGTATATGAAAAGAATTGAAGGTATGAAAGTATAGAGTTTTCTTATCTAATATGGAAATAAGGTATGAAACTAATATAATTTCAAAAAATTATAAAAGTATTGTACCTAAAGAGAATCGAAAATACATTTTTAGCAAACCATTATAATTATAAGTTTTTAGTTAAATACAAAGTTTTTAGCTAATGGTTTTCTGTAACAAAAATACATTTTTCATCATAAAATTATTTCAATTAATGATATTACCTTAGCAAACCAATATAAATCTAGCTATTTTATAACAACCCATTGGAATTGTTCTCAAGAAAAAAATATTATATATTTTTGTATCTGATAAAATGCATGTGAGGATGAAAGAAATTTCTTTTTAAATAAACCATAATATGTATTGATAAATTTCTTAATGACTAAAATTTCTTCTTTATAATATTCACCATAATTAACACTTACCTGTACATACATTGCAGATTTATGTATTTTAGTTTACAATAAACTTATTATATACAAAAAGTAAGATTTCTTTTATACATACAACAGTTTAATGAGTATTGGCAAGGGCATAATATGCTTTAAAATGGTTTTGTTCGATAATGCATCGATTGAATGGTTCAAAATGAATAACACACACCAAGAGATTGAATAAATATGTGATTTATAAATTCAATTGGTGACTAAATCTATAATTAAGGAGTATTTATCCCATCTTGACTTATTTAAAAAAAATTAGCTTTAAAAACAACACCTTAGAGTTTTGTCTTTCTTTTCAAACTATTTTTGAATTATTATTTCTTTAGTCTAATTGGTAAACTGATAAATATTTTTAAAATAATAAATTTGTTTAAAAAAACGTGTGTTATATAATTAGTATATAAGTTCAAATTCTACACATATATAATTTGATTGATTCTTACTTTAAAATGAAAGATAAGGCTTTGTTTTTAAATTTAGAAATAATATAAAAATAATAAATAGGTGGATAAATATTTTATATGTTATGTATTAATTGACATGGAAAATTCTAATTGGTTTAAAAGTTTTGCGACTACATTATTTTTTAAAAATTTTATTTTTTAATTAATATCAATATAATTCTCCATAATAATCTACATTAATCTAATTAAATATATTCACGCATTTAAATAAAATTAAAATGTTATCATATATGATTCTTTTTATATTGGACAAAACTTGATTCTTTTTAACTTACCCAATGCAATTATTTTTATCTTAATTTATTATTATAAAATAAAAAATTTAAATAATTATACATTATATATAAAATTATACATTTTTAAAAAATAAATCACATTTTTAAATAAAAAACGTTGCGCCTCTTGATTGATAGAGCTATGACTCAAGAGGGGCAGGGTTGAAAAAAACAAAAAAAAACATGCGCCTCTTGATTCATAGAGCTATGACTCAAGAGGGGCAGGGTTTTAAAAATAAAAAAAAACCTACGCCATAAGAGGCGCAGACCTGTGACATAAGATGCGTACGAATTATAATTAAAATCGAGCTAATGAAATTTGTGGTGTACATAGTAATTTTTTGCGGTGTAAACATCAAACGCGTTTCTTTTCTATTTTCAAAGTATTAGATTGGCCAATGTATTAAAAGTATGATGTTTATATACAGTATTTGTTTAAATTTCTAATATGAATATATGTTGGAAAAATAGAATAAAAAAAATATTGTGTCCGCAACCATGGTTTCTAATGTTATGTCCAAAACTATCTGACTTGATCAGGGATAAAAATAAAAATTTTATTTATTTGGTCTTATAGTAAAACCGATCGATTATCTATTTGTCATGTTGTTGAGTATTTTGGATCACATTCCGATTATTATTTTATGGATATATGTGGGTTAGTTGTAATATTGTTTGTTGGTTATATATTAATACTTTATTATTTATTATTTATGTTTCAGGGTGATATGGAGGATATGCATCATATGTATATATAAATAGCCAATTATATGGTTTGTAAGAATGTTTCAAGATTGGCAAGTGAAGAAGAATTTAAATATTGTAGCTTGTACTCCCTCCGTTCCATAATACATGGTCTTTTGGTTTTCAGCACGTTTTTTAAGGAGCGGAAAACTCTATAAAATATTATTTTTTTAATTAATTTTTTTATATAATTTGATACTTGTTAGTAACAAGTATCAAATTATATTAAAAAATTAATTAAAAAAATAATATTTTATAGAGCTTTTCGTTCCTTAAAAAACGTGCTGAAAATTAAAAGGACATGTATTGTGGAACGGAGGTAGTATTAGTGTAGTACATTGATTTGGGTCTAAACCGCGCGCCACACTTGATTTTAATTTTCAATTATATTTATGAAGTAGTTAATGAAATCAATCAATTTATTGGGTTAAATTCGTCAAACAAATTAATGACAAAACCACCTCTTTTTTTAGAAACCCAAAACCAGCTGTGGACAAAACCACCTGTTTGATATGTGCATCTCAACTTGCATAAACCCATTTTTGCCTCATTATATGGAGTATTACCCTAACTACGTATATCTTATTTTACTACACTTATTTTCTCTTTACGTTTATAACGATGAAAATTACATAAAATATTAATTAATGATGTTAACTTTTTTTTTAATAATGGTATATTTATAATAAGTATAAAATCATTAAATAAAATTAATAAAAAAAAAAGTAAGTATTTTATACTACCTCCGATCCAAAATGTAAGTCGTTAGACTTTTTAACACGTATTTCAAGGAGCTAAAAACTATATAATATATTAACTTTTTTATTATTATTTTTTTACAATTCAATACTTATTATCAACAAATATTAAGTTGTAAAAAAATAATTTTAAAAAAGTTGATATTTTATATAGTTTTGGACTTCTTGAAATACGTGTTGAAAAGTCAAACGACTTATATTTTGGATCGGAGGGAGTATAATATTAGCTCATTATAAAACACGCGTAAAACAGAGGGAGCATTAAGGTGCATTTGGATTCCAATGCATTTTAATTATAATATAATTATAAATGAATAAATATTGTTTGACTAAACATTATTTAAGTGTATGATTATAATATAAACACAAAACTTTATTAAAGGACTAAAACAATGACATTTTAGTTCAAAATGATATTTTGTGTTGTATATTTTCTCTTTAAAGGAGCAAAATGATATTGCTTTATTCTGCAATGGCATTGTTTTTGTTCAAAAAAAGGCATCGTTTGAAACCTAATATGTCTTTATATATAACTTGTTTTTTTTTCTTATCCCGTAATAATGTGCAACCGAATATAATAAACACTTGAAACTTGTATAGTTTCTTATGTAATTGTCGAACTGGATAATATATAATATCTAGTTCAGATGCTTTCAAGCTAAATTATACTTATAGTAAAATATGAAAACATGTATGATGTTGAACGACGCCTAATTGGATTGAGATCTCACAGAGATCATTGAAGGAGGGAGATGGAGTCGGTTGGATTGAGCGGGAAAATGGAGAAAGCTCTGAACAGCTTCTGTTGCATTGAATTGAATGAATGTACAGATGGATCTTCATCTATTTATACACTTGATCACTTAGCTCTAGTTAGTTACACGAGATGTAATCCTATACAATTCAATCTAATATCTTCCCGTGCAGCTGCATATTGGAGGTGCTCTGTGTTGGTGTTTGTTCTGTTAGCTGGAGACGACTTCAGTTGCTGAAACATAGCTCAACACCCCCCCCCCCCCCCCCCTCCTCAAACTTGGGGTGGTAAGAGCCCAAGTTTGCCAAGTAATACATTTTGCTGGTGAGAAGGAAGAATTTTGGTAAGAACACCAGCAAGTTGGGAAGAGGTTGGAACATGACATAAATCAATCAAGCCTTCGACAACCTTTTCTCTAATAAAATGGCAGTCAATTTCTATGTGTTTGGTGCGCTCATGATAGACAGGATTGTGAGCAAGATGGATAGTTGATTGGTTGTCACAGTAGAGAGTAATTGGTTTGACTGGGGCAACAACTAATTCTTCAAGAAGACGCACCAACCATGTTACTTCAGCTGCAGTTTGAGCCATGGCTCTATACTCAGCCTCAGTTGAGCTTCGAGAGACCACTCCCTGCTTCTTGGATTTCCAGCTAATGGGAGAAGAGCCTAAAAGGATGATAAACCCTGTAACAGATCTTCTGGTGTACCCACATGAGGCCCAGTCAGAATCTGTGTAAGCTGCAATTCTGGGTTTGTCAAAACCATTGAGAACAATCCCATGGTGTAAGGTTCCAGCAAGGTATCTGATTGTGTGGTGAAGGGCTTCTAGATGAGAGGTGCGTGGAGACTGAAGGAACTGGCTTAGGGATTGTGTGGCAAAACATAGATCAGGACGAGTGTTGGATAGGAAATTTAGCTTACCCACCATTCTTCTGTAATAGGATGCATCATGCAACAGATCACCTTGAAGAGGGTCTAGCTTCAGATTTTGAGGAAGGGGAGTGCAAACAGGTTTGATGGTTGTGAGACCTGAATCACTGATCACCTCCTTACTGAATTTGTGCTGAGACAAATGAATTCCACTAGAGCTGTAAGACACCTCAAGACCCAGAAAATAGTGGAGAATGCCTAAGTCCTTGATGTTGAATTGGTGATCAAGATATGCTTTGAGATTGGAGATTTGGAGAGGATCTGAACCAGTGACTAAGAGGTCATCCACATACACAGCAACAATGGTGATGTGGCCATTAGATCTCTTGGTAAACAGAGAGTAATCTAGCTTTGATTGGACAAACTGAAGAGCCAACAGTGCAGAGGTAAGTTTGTGAAACCACTAGCGGCTGGCCTGTTTAAGACCATAGAGTCATTTCTGAAGTTTGCAAACAAGATTGCCAGTTGTGGGGTACCCTTCAGGGGGTTTCATGTAGACTTCCTCATATAGATCACCATGGAGAAATGCATTATTGACGTCCATTTGATGAAGAGACCAGTGGTTGGCAGCAGCAATTGCAATTACAGTTCTTATTGTTGTCATTTTGACAACTGGAGAAAAGGTTTCATGATAGTCCAAACCTTCAGTTTGTGTGAAACCTTTGGCAACCAATCGAGCTTTGTGGCGCTCAAGGCTACCATCAGCCTTCAACTTGACTTTGAAGACCCACTTGCAGCCTATGGCTTTCTTTCCTGGAGGCAAAGGGACAAGTACCCATGTGCTGTTGGCAGTTAGAGCATCTAGTTCTTTTTTCATTGCTAAAATCCAGTTGGAGTCCTGGACAGCTTCTTTATATGTGGTTGGTTCAATGTAGGTGGTAAGTTTAGACAAAAAGGAGAATGATGTGGATGGTATAGAAGAGGCAAAGAGAGATGTAGGGTATTGAGGTATAGAGGAGGTGGAACATACATTGCATACAAAGTCATGAAGGTGAGTGGGAGGATAATGGATTCTGGATGATCTCCCGAGTGTGGGTGGAACATGAGGTGGGGAAACTGAAGGTAAGGCTTCTGGTGGTGAAATAGATGGAGGGCTGTCACTTTGAGAAGGTGTGACAGTAACTGAAGTGCCATTTTGTGAAAGATTATTAGTTGGTGAATGTGTAGGAGAAGGGGTAACTGGAGTGGGATCAACTGCAATTGATGCTGGTGGAGATGTGGTAAGGGGAAGAAAGATGTGAGAAGGAAATTCAGTAGCAGGAGGTGGTAGAGTAATGTCAGAGAATGTGTTGGTGTGGAAAGGAAAATGTGTTTCAAAGAACTGAACATCTCTGGTATGAAAAACAGCTTTAGAGGTGATTTCAAGAACAGTATATGCACTCTTTCCATAGCTGTAGCCTAAGAAAACACAAGGCTTAGCACGAGGTTGGAATTTGTCCCTTCCTCTCTTCAATGTACTCACAAAGGACAGGCATCCAAAAACTCCGAGGTGAGCATAAGTGGGAGGTTTATGGAACAGAAGTTCATAGGGAGATTTATTGGACAAAACTGGGAGAGGGCAACGGTTAATCAAGTATGTGGCAGTCATTATGCACTCACCCCAGTACTGTATGGGCACTTTGGACTGGAATCTCAAAGCCCTGGCTACTTCAAGTAGGTGTTTGTGTTTTCTTTCAACAACACCATTTTGTTGGGGTGACTCAACACAACTGGTTTGGTGGATTATACCATGTTTAGCAAAGAAATTGGACAAGGTTTGGTCAATGAACTCAGCAGCATTGTCTGACCTCATGGCTTTGATGGTGGTTTGAAATTGATTTTTGATGAGGGATATAAAGTTGGACAAAATGTTGAAGGTGCTAGTTTTGGATGCCATTAGGTAGGTCCATGTGCTTTTGGAAAAATCATCAACCAAGGTAATGAAGTACCTGAAACCATTGTGAGTGCTAGACTGATATGTTCCCCATGTGTCAAAGTAAACAAGGTCAAAAGGTGTTGCAGATCTCTCTGATCTTAGCAGAAATGGATGTCTGTGGAGCTTAGCTTGAGGACAAATTTGACAAATGGATGGTGGGGAAGTAATGTGTATAGTGTCATCTATGAACTTGATTTGAGAGAAAGGCAAATGCCCCATTCTACAATGTAAGAGTTCAGCTTTACAAATAGCAGACAAACCAGCAGCAGTAGTGTTCATGAAAGTTTATGACACATTATTACATTTGGAAAAATCAAATGGCAGTATTTGAGACAACTCAGGAGAATTTGACAACTCATATGGCTTGTGTGCAATGTATATTCCACGATCTTCAGTTCCAATGACAAGAGGACTCCTCATCAAAGGGCCCTGGATGATGCATGAAGATGGAGTAAAAATCACATTGGACTGTATGTCTTTTGTGAGTTTATGAATGGACATTAAATTGAAATGAAAATCTGGAACATGAAGGACATTTTGAAGGGAAATATCATTGTTAACTTTGAAGTTCCAATGTTGGTAATGTTGGCTTTCATGTTATTTGGTAGGGTGATGGAAGATGGTTTTGAGGATGGTTCAAAAGAGTGAAAGAGGGTAAGGTTGGGGCTCATGTGGTCACTGGGCTCCACTTTCCAGTATCCAAGAGGAATTAAGCAATGAAGAAAAGAGACAAGATTTCATACCTGCCAACATAGCTGAGGATTCTTTGACTTCATGATGCTGGAGAAGAGACAGCAACTGTTGGTATTGTTCTTGAGTGATGGAACCTGATGAAGAGGTAGTTGCTGCTATCTTCTTTGAGGCTCCTGCAGGTGAACTATCAGTGGAATAGCCATGGAGCTTCCAACATCTATCAACCACATGGCCAAGTGTCTTGCAGTGAGTGCAGAAAGGGCGAGATCCACTGGGAGACTGTGTGTTTCCATTGCTTGTACTCGATGAATTGGATGGATATCCATGCAATTTCCAGCATTTCTCCATGGTATGACCTGCAATCTTGCAATGGTCACAGAAAGATCCTCCTAAGCTCCCTGAGTTGGAAGGATACCCATGTATCTTCCAACACTTTTCCATGACATGTCCAGTCATTTTGCAGTGCTCACAAAATAAAGATTTCTTGAAGTTTCCTTTGGATTGTGATGCAAAGGCAGAGACATCACTCCCTGAAGAAGCACCTTTGTTGACACCTCTTTGTTGCTCATCCTGGATCAGGAACCTGTAGGCTTCATCAATGCCTGGAGGTGGTTTCATCATGAGGATATTGCCTCTAACACTGATGTAGGACTCATTAAGTCCCATCAAGAAGAAGATCACCTGCTGATCTTGGATCATCCTTGACATAGCAAGGGTTGAACCACATTCACATGACTCACACTCGATGAAATTCATGTATTCATCCCAAGATTTCTTGAATTTGGTGAAATAATCTGGAATACTAAGATTTCCTTGCTCAACTGAAATCACATCTTTCTGAATTTGATATAAGCGAGTCCGATTTGCCACACCAAATCTACTTTCCAGATTCTTCCAAATTTGTGATGCATTTCGACAATAGACTACAGACTCAGCAATGTCCTTATTCACAGAGTGTAAGAGCCAAGAGAGTACCATGTTGTTGCATCTGTCCCAGTGTTGCTGGAAAAGAGGTTGATCGGCGGCCGGTCGCTTGCAAGTTCCGGTGACAAAACCGATTTTGTTCTTCGCCAGCAATGATACTTCTACAGATCTTCGCCAGTGACCATAATTACTTCCATCAAGGAGTCGCGTGGAGAGAATCGAGCTCGGATTTTCCGAGTGATGGAGAAACAGTTCATCCATTGGATCGATTCCAGCAACCACGACATTCCGAGGATCTGTTTCTTCACTGTGCTCTGATACCATGTTGAACGACGCCTAATTGGACTGAGATCTCACAGAGATCATTGAAGGAGGGAGATGGAGTCGGTTGGATTGAGCGGGAAAATGGAGAAAGCTATGAACAGCTTCTGTTGCATTGAATTGAATGAATGTACAGATGGATCTTCATCTATTTATACACTTGATCACTTAGCTCTAGTTAGTTACACGAGATGTAATCCTATACAATTAAATCTAATATCTTCCCGTGCAGCTGCATATTGGAGGTGCTCTGTGTTGGTGTTTGTTCTGTTAGTTGGAGACAACTTCAGTTGTTGAAACATAGCTCAACACATGACAGTCATTTGATGTAATAAATATGTGTTTTATTTTTAAATGTTTGTAACTATTCATTTATTATACATACGAACATATTTTATTTATTATTCAAATTCTACATTCATTACCTTAAAAGATGTATATTTAAGTAAATCACTGGTATTTTAATAAGTTTTGTCTTATACGGAGTATAAGTGTTTTTTTTTTTGAAATAAAGGTTTATACGGAGTATAAGTTAAAAACACAATTTCATGAATGGGTCTGTGCAGAGGTGGAGCTAGAGGGGGTCCTGGGGTCACGTGACCCTCCCTTCATCCAAAACAATTACCTAGGTTTACGTATTCTCATCGTCGATAGCTTCGTTTTGATATATAATACGCCCTAATCCGACATCTAAGTAAAAAGTTATGAATGTTTGAAAATGGTAGGTGTATTATCACTTTAATTTTATTTCAATATATTATAATACTTTTATATTTTTACTTAAATTGGCATTCACATATTATAATTCATTTCGAGAGCTAACGAAACCATAGATTATATTACTTATTTTGAGAATTTGGTAAGAAGTTACACAAGTTTAAACTTTTTATATCTAGTTATACATTAGTACATGTTAAGAATACAATGTTTATTTATTTCGTTTTATATCTTTGCAGTAGTTTGTAATATCGTTTGACACTAGTTATATTATCGAACACGTTGTGTGTTTTACGACTTTTTTTCTTGATCTTATTGTCTACTACGTACTATGGTGATCCCCACTCAAAACTTTGTGGCTCCGTCCCTGCCTGTATCAGTATGTGCAAATAAATCTCAATTTGCTTGTCTTTTTTAAAAGAAAGAAAAAACACATTGACAACCATTTTTAAAAATTTAAAAATAAATACTAGTTTAAATGGATTTCCAACTTTTACTGGATTATAAATCCCTTCTCAATTCTCATATACAATGGGAAACTAGAATGCCATTTTGTCTTCATACATATTACAGCTGGAAGTTAGGATGATAATTTATATTCAACGGTTATAGCCGTGGGATACTTATAAATAAAATTATATATAATCGAAAGTTGTTATCCATATATATATATATGAATAGATAATTTGTTGTAGAAATTGCCTCTTTTTTTTAATGTTGTTGTTGAGAAATTTGTATTTTTGTAAAACCTATTTGGCTTACAATTGGGAAGCCCACAAGATATTAAAAAGGAAAGGTAGTTTCAAGTTGGAATTTGTTATATATGTTATGTTGACCCACAAATTAAACCAAGCACGAGGCTTTATAAGCATTTCACATATATAAAATATGTAAACCAACGTTCATATTATAAGCCATTTCCACACGTACGGTTGCTCATCCTATTTCCATATATTATGTGTCATATTAAATTAAATCAAATAGTTAATCCCTTTGTTTAAAAATAAAAAGTCGTATTACTTTTATTATGCTTTTAAAAAAAAACCGAACACTTTATCAAAAAATTATTTTTATTTTTTTATAATTTCATACTTGTTACTATTATGAGTCATAAATATAAAATTATTGAAAATTAATAAAAGTGTATAAAAAATAAATGAAACTTACATTTTGAGACAAATGTAGTATTATTTAACCCTATTACCAAGTTTCATAGTTGTAAATTTGGATTTCATAAAGAGCATATATGTACTTCAGTGTATAATTAAAATAAAAATCAACATTTTTTTTTACAGTAAGCAAAAAGTAGAGCGTCTTCTAGAGAGAAGAACGATCTTGATCATCCTTATAGATGATGTTACAAAAAAAACCCTATTCATAGGGAGGGAATTGAGATTACAATCAAACTCAAATTTAGCAATAAAATTTGTTGCTGCATTTGCTTTCCTGAAGATATGTCTGAAGTTGATTGAGTTAACTTGAATCTTCATTTCTCCTAATGCTCTCAATGATCCTGAGAATTTCCCATGGTATATTCGCATCTTCTGTGATTGCTTTGATCACTGATAAACTGTCCCCTTCAATGATAACATTCTGCCAACCTCTTGTACATGCTAGCTCTAACCCCTTGTAGACAGTCAGGGCTTCAGTGAAGAATATTGATCCCTTAGTATTCTTTTCTTGGAAGACTTCAACTACTTATCCATTTCAATTTCTGGCAATACCCCATATTTTGCGCATTCCATCTTTGTTTACTCCTCCATATATCTACAATAATTCTGTAAACTCCATGAGAGGGTCTCGTCCATTTTATGTCCTTTCCTCTTCGTTTCTTACCTTCCATTTTTGTGTTATTGCTTGCTTCATGCCATTCAGCCTTGCATTTTAATATTTTTTGTATAATTCTGGACATATCCTCCATTCTACCATATTCTTAAAAATGATAGAATTTCTAATCTTCCAGGTGTTCTGCCAAATTATGCATAGGTCTTCAAAATTGGTATTGTTCCTTCTAATCTAGCATTGGTCACCCTGTAATGAGTTTGAGTTTCCAATTCCCATGAAGCACTTCCCAGTGGCGAGTTCGTATAACTAATAGAAGTGATTTGATTGAAAATAAAAATCAGCATGAATTTGATTGACGTACAATAACTAATCGAAGTAATTTTTGAGATACCAATAGACCAAAGAACCCCATGTTGAAAATATGAATTAAAATAAGCTCACTATATAAATAAGTTATCTACTTCTTTTATTGTTAATTGTTGATCTGCTCATATACACGATCCCCTAATCACGAGTTAAAACAGACTTCAGTATCATATCAAAGAGATAAAGTATTATTCTTGACCTATTACATTTCATCTATTTATATAATGGAATTAAGATAATTGTTCATTATCTCAACAAGATTGTGGATTAGAAATCAAACTACACTTTGTCCTAATTATATGTTTATAAGATTATAGAATTGGACGGCTTAGTTGTATATCTGAAAAGGCAATAGCTATCGCCTACATATACAGGTGTGTACAAATTTTGTAGAAGAGTCAAAGGTCAACACCCAAATTCAACAATGAGAGTAAGAAGTAGCAAGTGTTTTTAGAGGCACCTATCTTGGACCCGTTTTTTTTATCCGCGTTCGGACTTTCTCTTTGAGAACCTTCAATGAAGCAAAGTATTACCAATTTAGAAATGCAACAAACAAATGGAGACACCAAGTCAATCCACTCATGTGGACCCCCACGCCCACACCAATTGTAGCCTCAAAGCCAATCACATCACAGGAGACCAGCCAGAGATGGGCCCCACTCTCATCAAACTCTATATAAACCCACAGGTATGAACAATTCATGTAGAGCAGCTCCAAACATTTACTCACCTACTACAACTTCATCAATTAGGGTTTTTTCTTTCAGTATTGATCCTAAAACAATGGGTTTGGGGAAGATCAAATGGGAATCAATTTTGCCTATCAGCTGCTTCAGACCAACCAAGACACAAGCAATCAAGAAAGTGGATCAAAAGCCACACAGCAGCAGCAGCACTCCTAAGAGGGTTTCCCTCTCTGATCTCAGCTACCCAGATGGATCTGAGATCTCCATCAGTGATCTTTCCAATTCAATCGTCGTATCGAACCTTTTCGCCTTCACCCACGACGAGCTCAGGCGGATAACCAGCGATTTCTCCTCGTCGAATCGTCTCGGTGAAGGCGGGTTTGGTGCGGTCTATAAGGGGTTCATTGATGACAAGATCAAGCCTGGTTTGAGTGCCCAGTTGGTAGCTGTCAAGGTGTTGGATTTGGAGGGCTCACAAGGCCACAAGGAGTGGTTGGTAAGTCAAAATTGACAACATTTTTTTTTAATCTTTCTTTGGGGTTTCTTAAATCAATTGGTACTAATTGTTTTGTGATTTTATATTTGTAGGCTGAAGTCATCTTTCTTGGGCAATTGAGACACCTTAATTTGGTGAAGTTGATTGGGTATTGCTATGAGAATGATCAGAAATCACTTGTGTATGAGTACATGGAGAGGGGAAATTTGGATGCCCAATTGTTCAAAAGTATGTCTTCGCCTTCTATTTTCCGATTTTCGATCAATTCGTTTGTTGTTCGATGAATCTTTCATTAACAATGGCGGTTTTGTTGATATCCAGGTTACACTCCATTGCCATGGTTGACGAGGATGAAGATCGCATTGGAAGCTGCAAGGGGTCTTGCTTTCCTTCACCAAGAAGAGAAGCCGGTGATCATTCGCGATTTCAAGGCAGCAAACATCCTCTTGAGCCCTGTAAGCCTTCCATTTTCCATGACCAGTTTCTGCAAATAATATGATTTCAATGTCGGTTTCACTTACCATGTCTGTCATTGCTCTTGTGCAGGATTATACTGCAAAACTCTCGGATTTCGGCTTTGCAACAGACGGGCCAGAGGAGGGTAAGACACACATTTCGACACAGAACATCCTAGGAACGCAAGGCTATGTTGCGCCCGAGTACCTCATGACAGGCCATCTGACGACTATGAGCGATGTGTACAGCTTCGGAGTGGTCCTGTTAGAGCTCCTTACAGGGAGACGGTGTGTAGACAAGTCCCGCCCTCGAAGAGAACAAAGTCTAGTTGATTGGGCGAGGCCTCGTTTGAAGGACACTCAGAGGCTTGATGCTATAATGGACCCGAGGCTTGAAGGACAGTACTCAGCTAAAGGGGCCAAGATTGCAGCCATGGTAGCCTACCAATGTCTGAGTCATCAGGCCAAGTGCAGGCCAACGATGGGCGATGTGGTTAAGACGCTGACGGCAGTCCTAGACATGAAGGATGACATAATGATGCCGTTTGTGTACATCGCTCCTTGCAAAACCAACAAGCAATTCAGTGAACAAAAGGAGGAGAATGCTGATGTCGCGAAGAGGCACAGAGCTGGCAGAGAACGAAGGTCTCGTGTCGCTCACTCTGATACCGAGTGGTAAAGAAATGCTAAGGAAATCTTTGAGGTAATCCGAAGCTTCAGCACTCTGCTAAGCAGTGACTGCAAGGAGCTGGAAATCAATGCACATCTTAGCAAATGAAAGACTGTTTTGTAATATAGTTGATTCTTTGATTTAGGTACTTCTGGATTGTACAAAAGAAATATTTTTTTGTCCTCGCTTTAGTGTATAAAATCAAGTGTATATACATGTGTAATGTGAGTATTATGCATAGATCATTTGCAATATATAATGAAACCTATGAGGGCAAGAGACCCCCCACTCGGCTTCGCTTGCTATAAAGAAAATGAGATAGTAGACCCGTTTGTCCAACAAGTGTCAACTAGGAATCAATGTTCCCTTTATTGTACCTGCGAGGGCGTGTTGAGATGTTGTGTTGTCCTTCATCGAGCGAAAAAAAGTACTAATATTCTAGAATATAATGAGCACTTTCTTTAAGCAATTGCTTCACAATCACATTGTTGAATGCCATACACAGTCTGAAAAGGGAAGATATTGGTTGGTTGGTTCACCATCTATACCAAATTTATATATTCCTCTTTTTGTCAAATTATATGACGTTGCACATCTTGAGAAGCCAACCTTCAAGAACAACTTCCAGATAAGCCAACCTCAAAATATATATATACATGGCCTCTTTCTCTCTATCGCTCAGTCTAGGTGACAGTTGAGCAAAACATAAAAATACCAATTCTGTGAACACGAATAGCAGATTCGAGTACATATAAGATTAAATGAAAAGAGAGCATGTTACCATCATCCCGCTCTTAATACAGCATCCCTGTCTTCACTCATTGCATAGATGAAGATATTCGGTCCACCTTCCTTTCACTTGATCTTTTCTCTTATGCATCTTTATGATTTTGTTGCCTGCAAATTTTTTAGTGTAAAAGCATAACGAAAGGTTTATACATGATTTGGCATCAAGATGCTACTCAGACAAGCATACCAAAAGGGGGAGCACAGAAGCTGTAAAACTGATGAAGAGGTGGAG
Organism: Persicaria tinctoria; assembly: GCA_037127255.1. Classification (NCBI taxonomy): domain Eukaryota; kingdom Viridiplantae; phylum Streptophyta; class Magnoliopsida; order Caryophyllales; family Polygonaceae; genus Persicaria; species Persicaria tinctoria. Next base: position 25,119,126 of record JBANSL010000002.1, on the reverse strand, counting down.
GGCCGGGGGAGGGATTGCATTGCAGTACTGGGGAGGGGACTGCAACCTTCTTTGCTCAACATTGCTGTTCTCGGTGTCATGATGGAATGATAAGCCAGGAGTTTCAAGTGTGATGCTCAGATGATTGCTCACCAGCACTATTTCCAGTAGTCAATAACCATCCACCGATTCATTACCATTTGAGTAAGAAGTTCAATGGCCATTGTGGATATCACGACTGGAAGCAGGATCATGGCTTTGTGTGATAACTTGGGGATCGTGTCTGGCTACCAATAATCACCACATGAGCACCTCCCGTCCTTGAAATGGTGAAATCGGCTGTTGTCTCTCACAACAATCAACCTTCCAGCTATCTTTGATATAAACTTTATCGCAGTATGGCAGTCCCTGCATACTCGAAGATTTTTTATCACTTGAATTGTCGTTCCAGGAGAAGTTCTGATGATGCCGAATGCAATAGCTAGTCTTTCACTATGGCTATAGAGCAAAGATCTTTTATGCTCCTCGTCAACATCATGGAGAACCTCACTTGTATCCGCTACATAACCTTCCTTTTCCATTTGCTCCAGCAGAACCTCAAGAGCCTTGTGGATTTCCTCATAACAAGGATGCGATTTATCCTCTGCCATGAATGCGTGTAACTTATTGTTGAGTCGAGTCCAGCTGCAAGCAGGTTCTTTTTTCATTCCCTTCCTCCTCATGACAGTTCTTATCTTTGCTGCATCCTTCCACCTCTTAGCAGCAGAATATACGTTGCACAACATAACATAAGCCCCAATGTTTTCAGGGTCCACATTGAATAGTTCTTCAGCCGCCTTCTCAGCCATTTCAACATTCTTGTGTACTCTGCAAGCAGCGAGTAACGTAGCCCAAACGCTCCCTGTAGGAGCAGGCATGGTGGAGATAAAATCATAAGCTTCCTTTAATCTCCCTGCTCTCCCAAGAGCATCTGCTACTGCAGCATAGTGCTCTACGCCAGGTGTAATCCCGTAATCATTTATCATACTGTGAAAATATCCCTGAGCTTCATCTACCAGACGAGCATGAACACAAGCTGTCAAAACTGCAATAAAAGAAACATAGGTTGGTTCTACACCCTCGTTCTTCATACAATTAAATAAGATGATGGAATCTTCAGCATGCCCATTCAGAGCATAGCCCATGATCATTGCAGTCCAGGAAACCATGTCATGCTGGTCCATCTGATCAAATACAAATCTCGCGATCCTGACCTGACCGCATTTTGCATACATATCCACCAGTGAACTAGCAATGAATAAATTGTCATCAAAACCAAACCGGATAACATAACCGTGCAACTGCTTCCCCAAATGCAATGCTGTCAAATAGGCACAGGCTGGGATGATACTTGCAAAGGTGACATCCCCAGGTTCCATTTTAGCTTCTAACATCTCCCTGAAGAGTTTTAGTCCGTGATCAAATAGACCATTTTGAACACAACTGGAAATGATAGCGTTCCAGGAGATGTAGTCCGGATCTACCAACAGCCTAAACATCTTGATTGCATCTGCTACATGAGTGCTCTTTGCATACATGTCAATCAAGCTGCTTCCTACAAAGATGTTTGTGCCAAACCCATGTCTGACGGCATATCCATGTATTTCCTTTCCCCTGCACACATCTGCATACTCTGTAAATATTGGAAGGATACTAGACAAAGTAAAGAAATCGGGCTTCAGATGGTCTGATCCCATGATCCTCATCATCTTAAAGGCTTCTTCATGCTTCCCCTGCTGCACATTGCCGGCAATAACGGTATTCCAAGACACGAGATCCTTCACCGGCATCATCTCAAACACCCTCTCGACACTGTTCTTTCTCAAAGTTTCGCTCTCAGCCAAAGTATCTCGTTGAGGAATTTCATCGAACACCTGATGTGCATGATTCCGATTCCCGGAATTAGCCTCAAGGAACCCCAGCTTAGCGTACAAATTCAAGAGAGCGTTGCCAGTGTAAAGATCAGTGTCGAAACCAAGACGTAGAATGCAGCCATGGACGGATTCGCCGAGCCTTAAATCTCTCAACATGGTGCAAGATTTGAGCAAGGAAGGGAAAAGGTTGTGATCGGGGTAGACCCCAGAGGAGATCATGAGCTTGTAGGAAGAAAGGGAGTGAAGGAAGGAAAAGTGGGAGGTGTAGCATTTGATGATGGAGCTCCAAGCGAGGGGCGGAGGGGTGTGACCGAGGGAGTTGAAGAGGGCGATTGCTTCAGGTAAGAGGTTGAGATTGGAGTAGAGGGAGAGGATTGGAAGGGTGGGTTGACAGGTTTTGACGACGTGGGCATGGAGTTGGGTGGCGTGGGAGTTTGTCTTGACGGAGATTGGGTTTCTGACGAGTGTATGAAGTTGGGCAAGGGTCGGAGGAGGCATCCTCCCTTGTGGCTTGCCTGTTTCAGGTTTCTGAGGAGTGTACCAAGTTGGGCGTTGGCCTGTTTCAGTTGGGTTAGGTTGGGACGGGTCATTCAATCTCCAGCCAATAACTCAATTCTCCTATCCAAACAATGAGAAAGGTAATGCACAATCGAAAATCACTTGCAGTGGTGAAAATGGTGAATCTGTCAAATACAGGCTACCCAGATGTAATTGACAGGGGCCTTTTTCAGAAGTATCCCACGTACACACGGATGAATTCTCGCAACTCTTGAGACGACTGCCAAATCAACTCACTTGAACATGTAATGAAGTAAAACAGTTCGCCTGAAAGTAATGTTTATACTAGACGAACCAAATGTGTATGCTGAGGAAGATAGGAATGGAATATGTTAGCAAATGCAGAGAGATCAGGTGACACTTTGAGAGGAGGAATCAGGAAGGTGTGTGGGTGACAGTTTCTACTTTCTAAGGAGCACAACACACACAGAACACGATTTTTGCTGAAATACCTCACTTCAATTGATTGATCAAATCGCCCCATACATACTTACAAACTTAACTGCTTGACAAACAAAGAAATAAATTCTGCAGAAAATAGAAATTCAACCAACTTAGCTAACTAGCTGACAACCAACTTGAATTCACCTCCTAGAGTTTGAAACACATCATATTTTAACAGAATTACTCCATCAAAGAAACTCTTCAGTTCATCAAACTTTGAGATTAGATCACGAGGAGAAGCTAGATGCCGCCAAATGTGGTTGTTGCTCATTGGATCCGTTACGCCTTTTGACTGAAAGCTCCGTGCAGTCAAAGTGTATTCAAATTTATCATCGGAACAGCATGGGAACTCCATACACGAGAAGGAAACCAGCTCCCAGCCTTCCAGAGGACAACTCCAGCTGCTCAAATTCAGTCCTAGTGCTTGAAACGGTCAAGAATTTGTACCTTTGTGCCCCTTGGTGATCCAGATCGTCACATATCTCGCTAGGTTATCTAGATTACTGACCACTTGACCAGCATAGGTTGTTACAGCTACCTGATTTACCAAGCAAACCATCAGCAATCTGAAAATGGAATAAAATGATAGCCAACATACACTATGGTTTTCGTCCTATGGTTGTCTATTGAGGTCTTCTTCAATCTTCATGGATCATGCACTGATGCTACAAGCTGATAAGTTGATTTTATAAAATACACTCCATACTAAAACTAAATATTTTGATCCGTAAGACGATTATTAACATAGTTGTGCTAGAGATGTACTACTTACAGGAATTTCCCATTCATCTTGGAAAAGAACGGAGATTGACATCCCATCAAAATCCTCACTTGGCCTTGGACTTGCCCTCTAATAACACTGCAGAGGTGCAGAGCAACTGAGTTGAGCTTCAATGATAATGCCCTTTACAGGCATCACCCAACAAGTGCTGCTCCCATAGGGACTTGCCAAATCAAATTGAAATCGGCCAGTTCTCCAACTTGTCAACAATTGAAAGTGCTAACACAGGGATTTGCATTGCAAACAATGGGATTCCTCAACTCCGGCGCTTCATAGAAAAGTAGAGCCTTCAGATTTATGCTAATCAAGTATTCTGAGCTCTTCCATATGCACAAAGAAGGATCTGTTATAAATGCTGAATAGTAAAAGTTGTTGAACTTTTATTCCCCTGAAAGCTTATGAAAATATTGATTGAGTCAGAAAGTACACTTCAGAAACTGAAAACCAGATCCAAGAAATAAAGCACTCCCTCTTTATAAACATGAATGTATCATATATAAACCAGCAGTGGTGAAAATGTAGAATAGGTTAACGAGATCAGCTCCTCAGATGCATTGACCAAAAGCAACCTTTTCAGAATCACCCCGAGGAGATTGCAAAGCTCGTCATTTCATGTACTTATAAATACTAATGAAGCAAAAACAACATAATAGGAAAGAAGGATGATTGACACTGTCAACCATCCACTGTCAACTTGACAGTGGATTAAAAGGGACCAAAATTATATTTACCTGCATAATATATTAATCATGGGCCTGATATGTTTTCCTTTGATTCTCCAAAAAAAAAGGGAAAAAAACTATCAATAATCAAGCACTGGTAGCTGTTGTGGCTGAATCCAGAGGAACTTCTTCAGACTCTCATAAAATCAAGCACTGGTATTCAAGGGGTCTTCAAGTTGAGTCAATAACAAGAAGAGCATAGGAACTCCGTACAAAAGGAGGAAGCTGCCTGTAATTCAAGGGAGTCTACAAGATGGTTAGTATTAGTACTTTCACACTCCATTTTTTTTGGCAGATATGAAAGTGTAATTTTTTTTTGATAATTTAATTAAGCTGTATCCGTAATACCTTTCTGTTATTTAAAAAAAAAAAATCAATGATGACCGTTAAAAACGATTATATATCTTACAAAACTAATTTAGTTGCCATGTGCTTCAAACCAAAGCCAAATGTTGTTGGAAATTAATTTCTAATAATGCAGGTCTTATATAACTCATCCATATATCATCTATCCTAAAAATGAATGACAAATATCAATTAGGAGTAATGCACACCTTGAAAATGTAGGACATCACCTTAATCAGATGGCTGCACGCTTTGGAGAATTGCAACCAATGGCCTTCCTGCGCATACTAGTCAAGAATATTATCCCCAGATTCGGTAATTGGATTGCATCATCTCCTGCTCTATCTCCCTTTTCAAATATTTGTTCCATTTCTTTGCTGTCCCATATGGAAATTGCACCCAAAGACAGCATGTTGTGATTTAGTGACCCTATATTCTTCAACTTTGGGCACTCAGATACACACAGATTTTGGATTTGGGGGAAGAAGACCTCATTCCTAGATACCCTCTTCAGTTCTGGCAAGCGTTGCAATGTCAGTGAACACAACTTTGGCCACTTGGAGGTTGTTTCATCAGATCTTGCGAAAATTTCCTTTATTTGGACACAAGACACAACAGACACATGTTGCAAACGTGGCAGTTCATCATTCACTGACCATAGCTTCTCTAGATTTGAGCAACTTTTCACAAACACCTTCTCAAGACAGGGAAGGAAGACATTGTTCTTGCATATACTCCTTAATTCTGATAAACTGCACAAAAATATGCTCTTTAGACATGGCAATCTCATTGCGCCTCCTGTAGTTGCAAATACTTCTTCCATGTTTTTGCACTTAGCCACTTCAATAGACTCCAAATTGGGTAGGCAATCCTTTTGCAGCCAAATTTTTTTCACACTTGGGCAGCCATCGATTCTGAACTCCCTAAGACCACTAAAGAAGATGTATGGGTGCACTACTTCCCCCTCATATAGGCCAACAAAGTCATCTAGTTGAACCAGGTTCAATCGACAAACTCCTTTAAAGGGTGTTGAAACTTCATATCCTCCCCGCTTAAATCCTGCATCCAGAACTATGTATTTTATTCCTTTACATTCTTCTAAGGAGAGCTCCTCTAATTCAGTTGCACCACAGAGAGAGGGTAGAGCATCAAGTAAACACTCAATCCCAAAATCACACCCTTCAAGTTTTAGGCTTTGAACATTGTGTGGAACCTTAAAGCCAACTTTTCCTCTTATACTCAATTGATAGTCACGGATAATTATACATCTATCAAAAGATTTAGAATTAGAAATGCAGAATAAAGTAGGGCCTCCCACAAGGAAAGAATACCTCTCCAATTGGTTAAAACAGTGTGAACCAACAAATTGATTGAATGCATCGAAGTCATCAATCCTGCCTTCAAAACGCAAAAGTTGTCTTAGACTCGTCAATTTCTTTGGCAAAATACTTATCTTGTAATTGCTCACGAAGCTCTCAAGCTTGGAAAGTTTATACAATAGACCTTCTGGTATACTCTGTATCAAAGTCATAGTTATATTCAGATACTCGAGGTTTATCAACTTCTCAACACCCTCAGGAAGTTCCTTGATCCCAGTACTAGAAAGATTCAGTTCCTTCAACTTTGTAAGCCTTGCTAGTGAAGGAATGGCGTTCAACCAAGGACAGTTATAGAGCAATAGAGCATCGAGATTGCACAGATTAGAAATAGAATTTGGCAAATTGTCAATGATGGTTTCCGACAAATCAAGGCATCTGAGGCCTAACTGATTCGTAAGATTGAAAAACCCTAGGGCATAGGCGATCGTCGGCGGCTCACCCCTTGGTGATTACCGGCGCTCGTTCCTCTCTCTCCGGCGCTGGGCCGTGGGAGCTAGGGTTTCTCGTCGACAAGTTGCGACGTTCACCGGGTTTGGGGGGACTGGCTGCGGACAGAACGGGCTTGGATTAGGGCATCGCTGATGGATATGGGGGATAAGGGAAAGAATCTCCATCTGACAGACGAAGAGAGGTGTCATGTGGAGGGGTCGGTTAGCAAGGGAGACGAGGGAGGAGGCAGGTCAGGTCTGGTTTTGGTGGGATCGCTGTTGACGAGGCGGCCGTTCAACGCTCATGCTATGCACGCAGTGATGAAGGGAGCGTGGATGGCACGTAAGGGTTTCGCTTTCCGAGAGTTGAGTAACAATTGCTTTGCCTTCCAATTCAACGATTCAGTGGACAAAGACAAGGTTATGCGGGGGAGTCCTTGGTCCTTCGATCGATCACTCTTGGTACTCCGAGAGCCAGGAAGAGAACAACCATCGAAGATGAGGTTCGAGGAGAGCCCTTTTTGGGTGAGGCTTTATGATCTCCCTCTCGGGGCAAGAACTACGGAGATGGCGCAGAGGCTTGGGAGTGTGATTGGGAAGGTGATGGAGATCGACGAGCAGAGTGTCAAGGTTTGTGGTAAGTTCCTGAGATTAAGAGCCATAATTGATGTTACTAAACCGCTTAGACGTGGGGTGATGGTGTCTATGGAGGGAGCCAAGATGTGGATTGAAATCAAATACGAGCGGCTCCCGAACTTTTGCTATGGGTGTGGGCGACTGGGGCATGCCGAGCTTGATTGCGAGAGCGAAGAGGCGAAGCTGTATACTCAGGAGTATGGTGACTGGCTCCGTGCTTCGCCAATGAAACAGGATAGGTATGGGGATGAAGGACGTTTTGGCAAGAAGGAGGGTGGTGGCGAGGGGAACTCCGGGGATGGAGGGGTTGGATTACTAAGAGAGGGAGTTAAGGCCAGGAAGACTTTGTTGGAGGAGTTGGAAGCAGCGGATGAGGAGAGTGATTACCGGGATGAGAGTGAGAAGGAGTTGGATGCTGGGGGTGAGGACGTAGTGCACCAAATTAGTAGGGTGGTGCTAGGGCCGAAGAATGCAGGAAAGGATGATTTGGTGGAACATGAGAAAGGAGGTGAGGGGCATACGGGGACTACTACTAGGGAGATGAAGGGAAAGGGAGTGTTTGAGGAGAGGGAGGAGTTGTTGGGAGTGACCTCTAATTTAATGGAAGGTGAAGGGGAATTAAATAAGAAATCAAAGAAGTGGAAGAGGGTAGCTAGGGAGATGGGGAAGGGAGGGGGCGACAGGGGCATTGAGGGAGGCAAAAAAAGAAAAGAGGGAGAAAAGGGAGTTGATGCTATGGCGATTGATGGGGAGGGGGTGGTTAAAAAGAGGAGGGAAGAATATGAGGTCATATCAAGTGAGAAATCGGCGAGGGAGATAACTAATCTCCCTTGCCGAACGCCATGAAAATATTAAGCTTCAACTGCCGGGGGTTGGGGAAGGACCCGGCAGTTGCGTATCTCACTGATGTAGTGAGAAGGTGGGCCCCAGGGGTGGTGTTTTTAATGGAGACAAAAAGTAATAGAAAGTTTATGGAGGTAGTTAGACGAAGGTTGGGTTTGAAAAATTGTTTTACGGTGGACTGTGTCGGTAGGTCGGGTGGTCTGAGCCTGATGTGGGACGAAGGAGTGGACTTACAAATTCGCTCATATACGTCCCACCACATTGATGCGAATGTGAGACTAGGGGGAGTAGAGTTGAGGTTTACTGGTATGTATGGCTGGCCAGAGAGCGGGGATAGACACCACACGTTGAGTCTGCTAAGGAGGCTAAATGAAGACGATCACGGCAAGTGGATTTGTGTGGGCGATTTCAATTTGGTTTTGAGCTCAGCCGACAAAGAGGGAGGTAGGGGGGTGAATTTCAATCGATTGGAGGGCTTCAGAAGGGCGCTTGATGAATGTGGTTTCCGGGAGATGGTTTTTAGGGGAAATCGGATTACTTGGGATAATGGCCAGAAAGGAGAGGGGTTCATACAGGAGCGCTTGGATATGGGCTTTGCCAATGAAGAGTTTTTGGAGAGATTTCCAAGTGTGGTCCTGCATCATCTTCCGAGAGCGGGTTCGGATCATGTCCCGGTGTTGGTAGACACGGAAGGGGAGGAGAATGTCGAGAGGGATAGAAGGGGCCCTCGTCCTTTTCGGTTTGAACCGATGTGGATGAGAGATGAGGGATGTGAGGAAGTTATTCGGAATGGTTGGCTTAACCCGGGAAGTGAGGGTGCAGATAAGGGGGTGATGGGGAAGATTTCTAGATGTGCCGGAGATTTAAAAGATTGGGATTTCCTTTTCTTCGGAAATGTTAGAAGGGATCTTGCCAAGGTTAGGCGTGAGCTTGCTGAATTGCGAGAGGGAGGTATGACGGGGATGGGAGTAGAAAAAAGAGCGGAGCTAGAAGGGTGGGAGAGGGAGTTGATGGCGAGGGAGGAGAAACTGTGGTTTCAGAGGGCTAGAGCAAACGAATTTACTTGGGGTGACAGAAACACCAAGTTTTTTCATCTAAAAGCAAATGGAAGAAATAAGCGGAATAGAGTGACGAAGCTAGTGGATGATAACGGAATGGAGTGGAGGAGTAGAGAGGGGATGGAGAGGGTTGCAGCGAACTATTTCCAAGCCCTGTTCAGGTCTGATGTAAAAGCCCTTCCAAATGCGGCTTCTCAAGGAATCGAGCACTTAATGTCGGCTGAGGACAACTCTGATCTGCTGCGTCCCTACACTGGGGAGGAGGTTAGGAAAGCCCTTTTTTCTATGCATCCCACAAAATCGCCTGGTCCCGATGGTATGTCAGCACTTTTTTTCCAAAAGTATTGGCATATTGTCGGACCAGATGTTATTAGCTTTGTTATCTCTATTCTGAATGATTGTGAGGTTCCGACTGAGCTTAATTATACTTTTATATCCCTCATTCCAAAAGTGAATAATCCATGCAAGATGGGCGATCTCAGACCTATTAGTCTTTGTAATGTGTTATATAAAATTGTCTCGAAGGTGTTGGTTAACAGGTTGAAGCATTGTCTGAGCAAGCTGGTGTCCCAAAGTCAGAGCGCTTTTGTTCCTGGAAGGCTCATTACAGACAATGTGCTGGCTGCGTTCGAGATATTCCATTTCATGAAGACTAAAAAGGACGGCAAGAAGGGCTATATGGCCTTGAAACTGGACATGGCCAAGGCGTACGATCGGGTTGAGTGGGGCTTCTTAGCCCATTGCTTGGAGAAGCTTGGTTTTGATGAGCGGTGGAGGAGACTGGTTATGAGTTGTGTCTCGTCGGTCTCCTTTTCTGTTCTTTTCGATGGGAAGCCTATGCAGAGATTCTCCCCAGAGCGCGGATTGCGGCAAGGTGACCCTCTTTCCCCTTACCTATTCTTACTTTGTGCTGAGGGGTTGTCTGGAATGATCAGAGTGAGCGAAGCTGCAGGCAGATTAAAGGGGATCTCTATAGCTAGGAATGCGCCTGTGGTCTCTCATTTGTTCTTTGCGGATGATAGTTTGCTCTTTGCGAACGCGACTTGTCAACAGAGCAGGGAAGTAGTTGATATCCTCCCGACTTATGGAGCAGCGTCAGGTCAACAAGTGAATTTTGCAAAGTCTGAATTGTCTTTTAGCAAGAACGTGGGGGCCGATGGGAGAGCGGAGATCCAGCAAATTCTTGGGGTAAAGGAGGTCGAGAGACACGAGAAGTATTTAGGCCTGCCTACAATGATCGGAAGATCAAAGAAGGCGATTTTTGCGAGTATTAAGGAGAGGGTGTGGAAGAAGCTTAAGGGATGGAAGGAGAAGACTCTATCGAGCGCCGGGAAGGAGGTTCTGATAAAGGCAGTGGCTCAATCGATCCCGATGTACACTATGTCTTGTTTCCTCCTTCCGACTGAGCTTATCCGGGAAATTGAGCAGCTGATATGTAACTTTTGGTAGGGGGATGGAGAAGAAAAGAGAAGGGTTCACTGGATGAGTTGGAAGAGACTTTGCGCCTCGAAAGAACAGGGAGGGATGGGCTTCAGGGATCTTGAAGCTTTCAATCTGGCGATCCTTGCCAAGCAGGGATGGAGGCTAATTCAGGAGCCTCGATCCTTGTTGGGTAGAATGATGGCGGCAAGGTACTACCCCAGAACGGATTTCATGGGAGCGGGTTTGGGATACAAGCCTAGCTTCAGCCGGCGGAGCATTCTACGGGGAAGGGATATATTGGAAGCGGGTTTGTTATGGAAGGTGGGTAACGGCAGCAACATCAGAATTTGGGGAGATAAATGGCTGCCGCGGCCATGGAGCTTTAAGCCGATTAGAGGGGCGCCACAAGGCTTGGAGGATAGCAGGGTTGTTGATCTCATCGATTGGAATCGAGGCGAGTGGAGAGAGGATCTGATTCAGTTGTGGTTGGACCCGGGGGACGCGGAACTAGTGCGTCAGATGAGGCTAGTCCGACCGGATAGGATTGACAGATGGATGTGGTATTATGCCAAAGATGGGATATTCTCTGTTAAGTCGGCGTATCATTTGGCAGTCGAGAAGGGCAGGGGGGTAGGTACGGCGTGTCAGTCGGACAGCTCGAGGATGGCGGGAGTGTGGAACAAGGTGTGGAAAATTGATGTGATGCCGAGGGTGCGAGCTTTTGCTTGGCGAGCTTGTAAGGAGATCCTCCCTTGCAAAATGAATTTAGTAAGGAGGAAGGTGTTAACGGGGGACAGCTGCAACGAGTGTGGAGGGGCTGAGAATGGAATGCACGCTCTGTTCTATTGCAAGAAGGCTCGGGAAGTCTGGAAACTAGTACCGGAGGTGGGCAAGTGGGGAAAGGGATGTGCAACTGTGATTGATTTCTTCGAAAGGGTGAGAGGGGGGCGAGTCCAGGGGCTCGATCAAAAGTGGGCTGTGGTGGCGAGCGCTATATGGAGAGCGAGAAACTCCCGCTTGTTCGATGGCAAGAGCCAACACCCACAAAAAATTCTTGAGGAGGCGTTGGGTTCTCTAAACGAGCACAAGTCTCGACAGGGAGTGCAAGGAGATTCAGGGGGACGGCAGGAACAACGGAGGTCCGAGGAAAGGTGGTCGAAGCCGGCGCCGGGCACCATCAAAGTTAATTGTGATGCGGCGGTAGATGGGGGAAGGGGCTGTGGCGTCGGATTTGTGGTTAGGGACGAGACGGGGACAATCCTTCTTGCAGGATCGAGGAGAGTGCAACGTACGGATAATGTCGAGCTTGCGGAAGCTGAATCAGTGTGGTGGGCTTTGCAATCTTTACAGGGGAGCTCGCTGTCGAGGATCGCAATTGAATCGGACTGTCAAACGCTGATCTCGAAATTGAAGAGCGGGGCGCCGAACATCTCTGCTGTCGGGAGTGTGATCGAAGAGTGCAGGAGATTGGCTACCACCTTTGAATTTACTGATTGGCTCTTTGCAAAACGGGAGTCAAATGAAGCCGCTCATCTCCTTGCTAGCATAAGGCCGGTCACTCCTATTGTATCTAGTCTTGCTGATGACTTTCCTATAGATTTGGATTTTATTATCTGTAAGGATCAAGCTAGTTAATATATCAGTGGTTTTGCTCAAAAAAAAGGCATCTGAGGCCTGCCATATGCACAAAGAAGGAGTGTTGTATATTTCTTAAAGGGTTACAACGAAGCATCAACACTGACAGATTTGGGCATTCAGGACAAATCTCATCGCCAATAACTTCTATGGAATTACCCATTAAGGACACTAGAACCAAATCCTTTTTCCACTCTTCCTTTCGAGGCATCTCCTTCATACCCTTTCTTGCTTTTACTATGCCTTTGCTGCCTATTATTTTGACTGCCATGTCTCTTATCAAATCATGCATCTTCACCCGTTCATACCCATAATCATCTGTCGTACACTCTAGCAAAGAGGCATCTGCAAGAGCCTTCAACATACAACTAGCCATTGTGATAATTCCAAGTGGTAGACCTGCACACTCTTTTGCTATAGATCTAGCAGTACGCTTTGCTACATCAGAGAGTGATTCATAATTTCCAAGCTTATTGACAAACAGATTCCATGCTTCGTTTTCTGGAAGAGGTTTCATTTCAACTATAGTGTCGCAGCTCATTTTGCGACACACATCTCTCTTCCGAGCGTTGCTACTCCGACCTTTTCCATAGAAATATCCTCCCATACATCATCTAAGATTAGTAAAGACCTCTCTCTCTTTTTTAACGACATATGAAGCTCAGCTGCCCTTCTTGTCTCATCTTCACTGTTCAATGTAAGTGTGAATGCCTTAGAAATATCCTCTTGCAACTTAAGGACAGTAACATAAAAAACATGATTGAAGCAATTGCATCTTGACAAGATTTCGTTGTTGACGTGCATGACCACACTTGTTTTACCAACTCCACCCATACCAAAGATACCAATCCTCGATTCACCTCTCGTAAAAGCACTCCAAACTTTATGTTTCACCGTTAAGGGAGTGGAGCCTTCCAATTTCGTAATCACTAAATCAATGCCCCTAGGGATTAGATCAGCAAGCACAAGCCCTTGAGAAAACTCACCCTGCTTTAATAGGTCATCAACTTGTTCCGCCATTTCCTTCAACCGTGCTCTAGACTTATGAGGACCTCTGCTTTCAACTGTAAGGACCTCTGCCTTAATATCGTCAATGTTATCTTCAATTTTCTCTACTCGTTTCAACCATTTTGTGACTTCCCTCTTTCTTTTCTTTCTGGGCTGAACCTCTTCATTTTGTACTTGACACTGGATATCATCCGCCTTGCTTCTCAGTTGCTCCATCTTCTCCATGAGAGTTTGCAGCTCACCATTCAGGTTGGGATTGCTTCCCCTAGGAAGTAAAGACATCTAAAAGAAAGAGCATTATATCTCATTAAAGTGGATTTTTTTTCTAATTCGTCAATAAAAATTGAAAATTTGTCAAACAGACATAATATCTCCTGCACTATGAAAGGAATAGCAATCTTTAACGGAGGAGGGAAAATGAAGAGAAAGAAACATGAGATATCCAAAACCCAAAGATACCGGTGGCGGCCGCAGGATCCTCCGAAAGGTGTGGCGAAATTCTCTAAAGTGTACTGAGATATTGAACTTGAATAAACTCCTTTACTTAAGCTACGACTTTCAACTTAATAGTGGATTATAGAAAAGTAGACTTACATTTGTTTTGTTGCTATGATAGTTGTTTCTCGTCATTCATTGGAAATTCAGGCATTTGACATATTTAGAAGTGTAAATTTATCGAAATTCAATCATGCTAAATTCAAGGCTTTTGCGTATTAGTTAGGATTGTAAACTCATCAACTTTATAGTAATATCTTTTGGTTCCCAAAGACATGATAAAAATTGTGATTTGAATATATAGGTTACGAAAATACAAATATTGCATAAAGATTCACAAATTCAATTCACAAACCCCAAATTCAATTCATAAATTTCATTCTCAAAATCACATACACAATAACTAAAAAATAAAATCTATTCTCAAAATCACAAACTAATGAAAATTTCACAAAATTTATTCTCATAATCAAATCATAATTTCACCAATTTTATGAGGTTTAATTAGTTTATAGCTAGATAATTTGTATATAATAGGGAGCTCGAGAAGTGGGAACATAATTAAATAAGGGGTAGAAACATAGAGAGTAGTTATAGCTAATTACTTTGTATATAATAGGGAAGACGGGAAGTGGGAATATAATTAAATAAGGGGTAAAAACAAAGAAAGTGAGGGGTGTAAGTTGAAAAAAGAATAAACAGGCTATTTTTAGGGAGGTGATTTTTTTTTAAAAAAAAGGAGACTAGTGGGAATTGAACCCTCAACCTTTGGGTCTAACATTACTTTCCTTACTTCTTATCAACCAACTAAGCAAAGTAGACTAATTGATTCTATATTCATCATATTTTTACTTATTACAATACTACCATATATATAAATATTTTTTTATTTTTTTTTTCAAACCCCCAGGGCGCGTGGGTCGAAGGGTGTGGCGGCCGCGTACGCCCGCCCCACCCTAGGGCCGCCCCTGCTTGTATAATAATGAGCACATGAGATATAGGATTGATATCTATATACTAATTTGTTGAGATATACCAAACATGAGATATAGAGATTGAGTTTCCTATACCCATATATAGCTTATATCTATATACCCATACCAAACAAGCCCTAACTTTGTTGAGTTCATCGGAGCCATCTCCGTCCCGCTTTCAATCTCCGCCTTCGCCATCTCGAGTCACCCTCCCGCCCCCATCGAGCACCTCCACGCGAGCGGCCCCGACAACCCTCTTTCCTTGTCGTGCAATCCCTCATTGTCGTGCAAGATTGGTGGAGAAAGCGATCATGCATCAAGGTTCTAAATATCATGTACCGGGTTGTATATATATCGGAGATTTATTGATTTCTCTAATTTTTAACTATAAATATTATATTTATACTTCAAAATGTAAAATATACATGAAAAATTAATATTTAAATTGCAAAATTACCAATTAAATTTGACAAAGTAAAAACAACTTCATTCATAAAGGCTAAAGTTATCTTATCAAAGTTCACTTAAAAAAAAGACGGCGTGAATATCCGTCTTTTATGCTTGTTGATTCATCCATACATGCACTGCTATTGCCATCGTTTCCATCTCTGATCTCAAGTTATCTATAGGCTATAGCCATGTAGAGAGACCCTTTTATGGCAGCTGATGCCTTTATTAGCCCGTGCTGAAATTCTAGTTTGGCTTCAATCTGGCTAATCTTTTGCTTTATCTTGTAACTTTAGTATGCATCTGATTTTTGAACTTGGACCTTACTTGGAGGAGCTTAAGAAAAAATGTGGAGCTATAAAGGAGTTTGTCAACCCAAAGTAATTTTTATCTTGCAAACTGTTGCCTCCATTCCGAACTTATCCTTCTTTTATATCTTTATATTTGTATCTTATTTAGTTGCATGACCTCATACATTTTAAACAAAAATACCTACAGCTTCTACACGTTTTTAACTGAAGTTTTTGTGATCTTCCTAGCTCACAAGTGGTGGTTTACAGCTAGCAAGCACATTCTTTCCATTTATGCTTCTATTGAGTAGTAGTAGAGATTTCACATATGTTGCTTCCCCTTACTTACTGCTACATATACTTGCCCCTGCGTTTATTGTTTTCTCATTTATCTAGTTAAACGACACTCATGGCTACAAGGCTGAAGTTCATCTATAAACACAAGTCTTTTAATAATAAAAAAAGAGCTTGGATTATTCATTCTCTATGATCTTAAGTAGGATGTTTCTCCTATTTTCCTTCTTTTTGAAATTGCATAGGATCAATCCCAAAAAAAATTAAAAGTCCCTTAATAATCACACATGCCCATGATATTCAATTCAGGAAATAAGTTGAACACTCCTTTTATTTTAGTTTTGCAGAATTTGCTTTTGAGGCCTCTTAATCCCAGGTTAGATCTTCTACGATCATTACTCCATTTGCCCAATGGTTTAACTTTTTTCTTTTGAGTTCTGTAATTACCTTTATTTACCTAGTTGAAGGATTTTTTTTGTATATTTTAGAACTTGCAACATAACAGTGGACTTTGTAAGCTCTGGATTGCCAATAAACTAGACTATATTCCCTGAAGTTAGATTTTTTTTCTTAGGTTTGCTGTTACTTGTTACATTGAGATTCAAGTTTCTTAACCAGGTCATGGCCCTATTAAATAAGAAATGAACATTGAGCGGGACGTCCGATTGGGCAGCATATAAGGTGCAAGTCTATCATGTTTTTTTTATTCTGTTCATGATATGGTGGTCTTTATGGTTTTTGATTCTTTAAAACTCAACTGAATTCGTCCACTTTTGAGTTTCAAGTTTCTTTGTATCTTATGTGTATTTATTCTTCCTCTTGAGGTCATCTTCTATGAATCTTGTGTGTATTTTACTGGGGCATAGGAATGACTCATAGCATTTGCTTTTAGTATTTTATAACTTTATATCCTTATTAATAGCTATAAAGCCTATAATCCTTAACGTTTTGTTGAGTATGCACTAAAATTGCTACTATTGTGTACACTTTATTTCTCTTGAAAGCTATTTCAGCTCTATCAACCATTTGATTGAAGTTTATTCTACTATATAGCTAGTCCTTTATAATTGATGTTTTTTTTTCTTTCTTTTGTTAGTTTGGGTAACCGATAACATCAAGTAGGCCAAATTGCCAACATACTTGCTGACTGATTTTTTTTTTCTTTGCTTGCATCATAGATTTTGAAGCCACTTGAAACCGATCCTACTTCATCTTCAACCAAGGAAAATAATGATGCTCTCTTGGCATAGGTTTTTTTTTGGTTAAAATAATGATGCTCTCTGAAATTTGCTTATTTCCAGAGAAAGAACATCCAACTAAACATTACTCTGTTCAGTCACTAAGTGAGCATGATCTATTTCCTCCTCCTAATACAGGTGCAGCTGAACATCCTCAA
Source organism: Persicaria tinctoria (assembly GCA_037127255.1). Classification (NCBI taxonomy): domain Eukaryota; kingdom Viridiplantae; phylum Streptophyta; class Magnoliopsida; order Caryophyllales; family Polygonaceae; genus Persicaria; species Persicaria tinctoria. The sequence continues at coordinate 25,102,079 of JBANSL010000002.1, read as the reverse complement.
CCAGCTCCCATTGAACACTCCCATCAGGTATTATACTGTAGCTTATGTTGTAGCCTCATCAAATTTAGGACTTGTTGCTCTAAACTCTTAACATAGAAACTCCAAATTATAGTATACTCTACTTTGGCTTCATTAACTCTTCCTTTGGATAGAGCATCCTTGCGAAAAAACAGATCATGAAATAAGTCTGCATGGAAAATGTGTTTAGCATCAATGCCAAGCAAAATATGTTATTTTTTATAAAGACCGATGATTCATCTGCATTTCTTAATGACTTGACAGCCAACATATATTCCACTGTCCCATTATTCTACTTCCACTTCTGATTCAAGTCTTGTGAATCAAGGTACGTGGCTATTTTTCTCCCAATTGTGTTATTTGCCTTTATACATATGTCATTACATGAGATATTGTTTGGCATATGTAGGCGCAGATTACAATGAGCAGCTATTGGGTAAACAAATACTTTTTCTCTTTGGGGAAGGATATAAATTCGAGAAACAGATGATTATTCAATTGTGGATGGCACTAGAGCTTTTCACGGATGAGGTAGTTGGTGCCAATTTCTTTGAAAAGCTTGTGTCTGAAGAATACATATCATGCTCTTCTAACTATCTATACAAAGTGAACATGGGAAAGCTGAACAGTGAATTGGATATGATCACAGAGAGGCAAAAATATGTCATATTGAACAATGGAAGCCAAAATAAGGTTGCTTCCACAGGGATATTGCATGTCTCTGTTGTATGTGATGAAATTGATGAATCAATATTCAGAACACTAGGGAGGCTCAACGGGTTAAGAGTCCTTCTATTTCTTCGTAATTATGGCTCAAGGCTACAAGAAGTACCACGAGACATCTTTCTGTGTTACGAGTCCCTAGTTCTGCAGAGAAGATGATCCATTTGCGGTTTCTTGATCTTTCATGGACCTTTATTGAGCTTTTGCCAGAGAGGACAGGTGCAGCTGAACATCCTCAACCAGCTCCCATTGAACGCTCCCATCAGGTATTATACGGAAGTTAAAATGTAGTTTTAATTTTGACATTTTATTGTATATTTAACATTTATAATTGTGTATATTTATGGTATATAAATTATGTAGTGTTTGACATTTTATTATATATGTAAATTTTGTATAATTAATGAAATTTTATTATATATTTAAATTGTATTTTATTTTATTTTTTTTTAAAAAAATATTGGACTTTTTAGCCCGGGTCTGAAGAATTCGGGCTAAAAAGTAGGGTATTTTTTTTTTATTTTCCATCCACACTTTAGCTACGGCAACTTGCCGTGGCAAATGTGTCGGGTCTTTCACTAGGGGTCATGTAGCCGTCGCTTAGCCCGTGGCTAGATTTTCGCCACGGCAAACTTCCGTAGCTACTATCATTTTGCCACCCCAGACTTGGCCACCCCTTGTTTGCCGTAGCTACTCCCGTGGCTAAATCGGTTTTGCCACCCCAGACTGGCTTTTTGCCACGGGAAATTGCCGATGCTAAATTGTTTTTTTTTTGTAGTGGAAACGGAGGGACTGCACACACAGCGGCTCGGAAACGGAGGTCGACGGCGGCCAAAAATCAGAGTTGGAGATGGAGGCTCCGGGATCGGAAACGGCCGGTGCGAGACTGCCTGCCGAGGGCCACTCCACAACCTGCACTTCCGGAGTTCCGGTCGGAGAGAGTTGTACCTTTGCTTCCAGAACTTCGGCTTCGGCCTCCTGCTTCTTGAGGCTAAGCGCGTACCCTGTCCACATTAGGTTTTCCATCTACATCAAAACAACGTCGTTCTGATAAAAAAAAAAAATTTTTTTACCTATACTAATTCTGGGGGCCGGGGGTGGGGGCACGTGCCCCCACATGCCCCCATGTGGATCCGCCACTGTCCCTTGAAGCGGATAAACTAATCTCAATCCCCGAAGTGGTTGAATTAATCGAATTTGTAATATATCCCCAAACAAGTAAACTATTCTCAATCCCTAAAGTGGTTGAATCAAATAAATTTTTTGAATACTTGTATAAAAACTAATTTCAAACATGTATTGTTGTATCAATCGAATTGAATCAATTTAATTTTTTATATCCCCTAAAATGGATATAATTATTATAATATATTTTATATAGATGAACGGACACATCTTCCAAAGTAGATGAATGGACATATCACACCCTTGAGATGGACTAATTAATTTCATCCCTGAAGCAATGAACAAAATAATCTCAACCCCGCAGTAATGTCGACAGACATAAAAAGGGGTCAAAACAGGCTGAATTAAGAGGATCAAACAAAGCTTTCTAGGGCTGCATATATGCATAAAAAAGTAGCTAGAGCCCAGTGCATATTTATCATATCCTATAAAAAGAGGGGAGTTATTAGAAGGGTTAATTTTTCGCCATAGGCACGGTGCACATCCCGACATCCAGTGTCGACAGCGTTCCCAAAAGATATTTCAAGTCGGAGCTCCCTTTTGCCGACTCCAACCTCATATGTCGGTACGGTGTTTAGTAATTAGTTAGCTCATCCATCTTGCAAATTAGTCATAATTTACCGATTCCTAATCTCGAATTCGGTTTTTAATCATGAAGGTTCGATAATATAAAACAATGTAAACTAGAAATACTCTAAAGGGGGGTTGAATTAGGCGTGACCACGGGTCAGACCCCACGGGTCGACGGGTTCGACCCGCCGGGTCAAGGTTCGGGGGAAGGCGACCCGAACCCTAACCCGGGATTTCAACGGGTTGGCGGGTTCGGGTCACCCGGCGGGTCGTCGGGTCGACGGGTTGACCCGGCGGGTCTGACCCGCCGGGTCGACCCGACGAGTTGGAACCCGGGTTGGACAGGTTTGCGCTTGTTTTGGACTTCGGACTCTGAATTCGGATCGAATTTGTCGAGAAAGGGAACGGGAATTGAACGCCTATGTGTTTGACAAATATCCTTTCGTGTTCACAAATCATAACTTGACTCTTTAGTCTTTCTGTACAAAATAATACAACATGTAATATTACATCTTATAATTTTCAAAACTAAAAAGTCTACAACTTATAACTCTATAAGTTTTACAAATTACAAAAAAGTTGTACAATTTGTGTATTAGGGAGTGTTGGGGGGGAAGGAAGAAAGAAGGGCTTGAATCGGTTTTCCGACTGCCTACGTATCCTCCCGGGGGTGAGGAATCAAAGCCCACGTAGTTCTTTTACCTGTATGTCTGAACCCCGGCCCGGTTACCTCCTCTTTTAGTCTTCTTGATCGTTGGATCCTCCACCACCTCCTGAGCCATCTGTCACCGCGCCATCAATGGAGCTCCCAACGGACTCTGTCTCTATTCCGTCATCATCCTCGGAATCAGTCCCCAAGTTGTTCTTCTGCATCCGCATCTCCGCCTTCTTCCAATCTGCAAGGCAAACTTGGGCTTCGAGGTTCTCGGGAAGCAACCTTGATCTCTTCTCCGAAAGAATCTGACCTCCGCGACTGAAAAGTTGCTCGACGGCTACGGTGGAGCAAGGTGCCCCAAGTACTTGTCGGGCGATTACCTGCAATGTCGGGAATCTTTGTCTTTCGGGACGGCTCCACCACTCAAGGACATCGAAATCTTCCTCTTCATCGCTGAGAAAATCAAAGTTAGTGGACAAATATTCGTCGAGCTCCGAGTGGGGGCCCGACGAAGTTCTCGACCTCTTTGACCCAAAGATATCTCGGGCAAGTGCCTTAGTTCTAGCGGTGATGCTGGTTCGTGACCCGCTAGAACTGGAAGGCACGGCCGCACGGGAGGACGACCGGAGGGCGCTCTATCGCCCATTGAATATTCAGTATATAATTGTTCTAACAATCCTCTAACTCTAGCAACAATAATTGTAACATTGCAATCAGGATCATCCACAATTCCTAAAGTCGGATAATAGTTTTCTAAAAACAATTGAACTCCGTTTAATTTATATCTAGGGTCGAAACAACAAGCTACGAGGAAAATGTCGGGTATAAATTTGTAATATGCGATCCATTTCTGCCGCATCCCCATAGTTGCGGTGGAAATGGAAGGCGTGTTAACTCCGTCTTGAAGGGCTAGTGCTACGTTCATTGCAATAAAACAAAAAACGTTTGATGTAGGCTGGTAAACGTGGGAAAACGTCCGAGTTGCGTCGTAAAAAACTTTGAAAACCTCCACAACGTCCCGGGCCTGAGTCCACACATCGGCAAATATGTGTGAGTCCGGGATGTGTAGTGTTGCAAAACCGGAAAGAAGTTCCTTGTAAGCGATTGAATCATAAATCATTGTGTAAGTGGAGTTCCACCGAGTGCAAACGTCCTTGGGGAACGTTTTTGGGCGGGTTTGGTGGCTACGACAATAAGCGCTCCATTGTTGGCGAAGCAAAAGTGCCCCCAAAACAAATCGAATTGGTTCAACAACACCTTGTAAATATAATAAACCATCTTGAACACATAAGTTTAAAATGTGAGGGGCGCAACGGATGTGGAAAAACTTCCCGCCTATCGCGGGCTGACAGTTTTGGATTAAATCGGGGATAGATGCGGTGTTGGCAGAAGCGTTGTTAAAACCGATACTAAAAACTCTTTTAGTTAATCTATATTCTTGTAAAACCGTTAAAAGGACACCTGCTATGTTTCGTGCCGTGTGTGCTTCGTCGAAAACTCGAAAAGCTACAACACATTTGTGCAATTGAAAACGTTGATCAACCCAATGGCAAGTAACACCCATGTATGAGTGATGTTGCCAATGGTCGGTCCAAATGTCACTACAAATCGAAACGTGTAAATCATGTTTTTTTTGAAAATATTCGATTAATTTATTTTTACGGGTGTTATACCGTCTAAGTATTTTCCTCTTAACCGTGTTTCGACTAATACCTTGCCATGCAGGTTGAACATTTTGCGTAATAAATTCATTGAAACATAAACGTTGTGAAAAACTATAAGCTAAACCCTCGGCCGCTATCATTTCCGCATATTGATCATGACAACTACGATAATCATAAGACCATAAACCAGGGGGTTGAGAGGAAGAAGATACGTACCCGGTTAGTTGAGTTTGCCCTTTGGAAAGGCCGAGCTTCTCGGGATGCTTCGAGCGGATATGTCGACCGTAGTTCCCATATCCGCCTCCCTTCTTGTGCTTGTAGACCGTGGAGCAAAAGTTGCACTTGGCGGCGCAACTCACTTCCTCCCAAGCCGGGCCGACCCGGCGGGTCGACCGTTTGAATTATGACCGTTGGGTCCGATTCAAATTTTTTTTTTTTTTAATTTGCACTTGGGTGGTGTTTGGCTACTAGTTAACTAGCTTAACTTTGAATTAAATTTATATCTTAAGTTTCCAATATATTTTATGTAGATTTTTATTTTTTGAACATTTTAAATGTAATATATAATGTTTAGGTAATTTTTTCTAAGTTGTTAGGTAATTAGTAAAAATATTATCTTATAAAACAATATTCTTTGAATCATTCAAACACAAGTTTATTGTAAACCGATAGACGAATACACGTTTACAAATAACGACTCACATTCACCGATTCACATAACATAACATAAAAACGTAAAACATAAACTTACTACATTACTACAATACTCACTACTTATTATTGGGACGTAGGACATAGGATTATAGGAATAATAGACTAGTTTTTACCACCACTCGAGCCCGAAGCGCCATCGTTCTTAATCTTCTCGGGGTGCTTGTTGGTGATGTGAGACTTCAAATTACCATGGCCAAGGTTATTCCGCATCTTGTACCTTTTAGCACAATGACAACAAACGGCTACGAATGATCGATCGGCTTGCACATCCACCTTATCGTAGTGATCTTTAAACAACGCCTCTTTGAGGTTGTCACCGGACATGATTACAACGTACGAGCTTATGAAAATCAAATTGATAGAATGATAGGTGATTGATGGATTGGATGGGATTTGTGATAGGAGGAGTCGGGTATTTATAGCCCCGAGTCTCCTAGCCGTTACAATACAACGACCATATTTTTTTTTTAAAAATCCGCTCCGACCTGTGGGCCCCATTCCAATGGCTTTATTTTTTAAATTAGGTCGACCCGGCGGGTCACGGGTCACTAAACTCCCGACCCTAACCCTAACCCGCTACCCGCCCTTACCCGGCAACCCGGACCCGGCGGGTCGTTGACCCGTACGACCCGGCCGGTCACGGGTTGACCCGTAACCCGTGGCCACGCCTAGCTCCAAGACCTTTGACACAAATATCCTGTCAAGGCCTTTGAAACATTTATTCCGATTTTCATCAAGGGAGGGAGTTATCAAATCACTTGCACCTCCAATTGTATGAGTAATTTGCAGTCCATTGTTCACTAATGTTATAGAGGAATAGTGACCATAATTGATTGATGTTTGTTGATTATGCAAGATCTCACAAGTTGTCACTCATGAACACTTAGAGAAGAAGAAGAGGAAAATCAGAACTCTCAGAAATCAGAAATTTTTGATTACTTTGTAAAACAGTCTACTTGACATTGAATGAGAAATGAGTGTCTTATTGCTCAAACTATCTACTGACTTTATTTAAAATGTAACTAACTTCACCCACTTGCACTGTACTCGACAATAACATCATGTTGCCTCAACACTCCCCCTCAAGTTAGGAGTCTTGAACCAGTTGATCACTCCTAACTTGTCTAGCAACCTTGCACTCTGATCAGAACATAAAACCTTGGTAAAAATGTCTGCAGGCTGTTGCTTTGTAGGAAGATATCCTAGCACAATTTCCTGATTGAGCACCTTATCACGCACCAGGTGGCAATCTACCTCAATGTGGTTATTAGTCCGTTCATGGAACACGGGGTTCCTTGCAATGTGTAGAGCTGATTGATTATCACAGAGCAGTTGCACTGGCTTCAACTCAACATTCAAATCTTCTAGAAGCTTTACAAGCCATGTAACTTCACAACATGTCATGGTCATAGCTCTATATTCAGACTCTGTAGAAGACATAGCCACATATGATTGTTTCTTGGTCCTCCAAGATATTAGAGAATCACCAAGTAAGATACAAAACCCTGTGAGAGACTTCCTTGTCATGGGGCAGCTTTGCCAATCTGCATCACAGAAGGCCCTGAGTTGCAATTGAGAGTTCTTTGATAGAAGCAACCCTTGTCCTTGTGTCCCTTTCAGATACCTTAGAACATGCTTTGCTGCTCTCCAATGTTCATTTGTTGATGAGTGCATAAATTGACTCAACACTTGCACAAAGTTACAGATATCAGGCCTTGTGATTGTGAGGTATATCAATTTCCCCACCAACCTCCTATAGGCCACAATCTTCACACGTTCTCTGCTCCCTTCCATGGTGATGCGACCCGAAGGATCGATCCAACAAGTTACAAAGCTTCAACCGAGCACGAGAACAAAATTTGACACACGCGACTCTTTTATTTGGATTTTTCTAGATTTATGGGAAAATAAAAACAAGATATGGATGACTAAATCTATGAGAATCTCACCCATAGATTTACCAAACTCGCTCTCTCACTCATCGGCATCTCACTCCCGAGCAATCAAGCCTTTGTTTGAACAACTCTAACAAGCATCTCACCGGAAAGAGTTAAACAAACGGAACCATTCCTCGGCCTCTCACTCCGGAATGGGGTGTCAAAATGGCATCTCACCAAATCAACAAGACACACACACTTTTTCCAAAAATTCCCAACTCAAATCTTTTATTTCTCATGGAAAAGGTTTAGCCATTTTATAGGCATAAAACAACAACAATTTAGTAACGAATTAAAGGCGGAAAAGATGAAAAGTTTCTCGGAAATTGATGGAGAAATTTGGCCAGCCTCATGGTGGAAAATGAAGGGTTGGTTGTCCTCCTAAAGTGTAGAAAATCATCAAGTTCCCTTGAATGAAGACCCTTCGATACATCTCATCTATTCCGACATCATTCAATGCCCCGGGAAAACTGTCCAGATTTCGGACCGTTGAACTATTGCTGATTTCGGACATGTTTTTGGATGATTTCGGCACTTTGGTCTTCATAAAACATGTAGCCCTTCGAATTAGCTTTCCAACAAGTACTCATGGACCTCCATCGGACTAATATAGCCCATTTTATGACTGAAACATTGAGCATGCGTTGGAAGAGCTCGGATCACATCATCCTCCCTACCTTTGAAAAAGATTCGTCCTCGAATCTTGCATTGCCTTCCAAAAAGAAATATTACGCCCCTGTACGCTGGATCTACGTAAAATATCTTGATGGTTGATCCCGCGAAGATTCTCAAATATGCGTTGCTTTTCCAAAAAGGTACGATACGCCCCTGTACGTTGGATCTGCGTAGTGCACTTCAATGGTTGCAACCGCGACGGCTCTGAGGAGGGATGTGGATGAAAGTGATTGAAAACTTTTTGAACTTGATGGATTAGCTCTGATACCAAATGATAAAACCCGAAGGATCGATCGACCAAGCCTCGAACTTTCGAACACTCTTTTTGTGGGGTGATTTTTGGGGATTTATAGGAAATAAAAGACAAGGATATGGATTGCTAGATCTTGGAGCATCCCACCACAAGATCTACAAAACTCACTCTCTCAAACGTCGGAATCTCACTTTCGAATGATTGAGTCTTTGTTTGGGAATCAATCACAAGCATCTCATCGGTGATGATTCAACAAACAGGTTTCTCTTTGGCATCTCACCTCAGAAGGCGTTGAAGGCATCTCACCAACAACAATTTAGAATCATCTCGATTCAAAGGAAACACACTTTTCATTAATCTCAAATCTGATTTCTAAGTGAGCATACAAGCTCTTTATATAGGAAAAACAATACTAAATGAAAGGCGAAAGGGTAGCTAAAACACTTATTGAGCGGATAATATAAAAGGTCCCTCGAATTGATGGAAAAGGAGGTCGGAAACCAAGGGGCGGAAAAGCGAATAGTCGACAACCTTCAACACCATCAATACATATTAAAATATTCATCTTGATTGCACCAATTTATTCGGTTTCATTGAATGCGTTCCGTCTTCAATAAACGCACTTCTCACAAGCTGCCAGATTTCATGTTGTTGTAAAGAAAAACATTTTCGGTCATCTTCAAGGCTGATTTGGCAATAGTGTTCTTCATGGAAGTTGTAGCCACTTAAAATAGCTTTCCAACAAGTGCTCATAGGCTTCAATCGGGATTTTCTACAGTTCGGTGGATCCAAAATACCGAGGTATCGCCAATCTGTTTTCTCAATTGAGATTTCGTGTGACTTGGGCGCATATGGTAATAAGATCACATCATCCTCTCCCCCTTGAAAAGGATTCGACCTCGAATCCGATACATCCTCCTCTGTTCCCATGAATGTCGGTGAGTGAAACACAGATGGCAAGCATGACAAGATTTTTGGTGTGGCATCCATCCATGGGGTGTCCATGATTTTGAGAAATTTTGGGGTGATCGGCGATGTTTTGGATATGGTTGTTGAGATTCCAGGAGCCTTGGAATCGACAATAGGTATAGGCACATCGGGGGTAGGAACCAAGATCTCTACAATCTTTGAAGGACGGGGCAATCGAGCTATGGGCACCAAAGAATCACATGCGGATGAGGGAGCCACTGATGGGGGTATAGGGAGGGTGTTGTTCTTAAGAGGTGACCACGTATTCATCTCGGTGATGAGATTTTCTACTATGACACGAACATCTTCTAACGCAGCCCTCCGTTCGACTTCTTGGTTTTTAGCGATCTCTCGAGCTTTTTTCTTGCGATATCTCCTACGGAGTTCTTGATCAACGACATCATAGGTAGCACCATCCATGTCTTCCCAGCGAAGATACCCATCATCATAGGCCCGAATAGCCCACCGAATGTAGTTGTCAGACAACGGCTCTAATCTTGATCTCCTGGACATTTTAGAAAATAACAAACAATACACATCAGAAAAGCTCGAAGGACTCGAGTCGATTAGCTCTGATACCAATTGATGCAACTCGAAGGATCGATCCAACAAGTTACAAAGCTTCAACCGAGCACGAGAACAAAATTTGACACACGCGACTCTTTTATTTGGATTTTTCTAGATTTATGGGAAAATAAAAACAAGATATGGATGACTAAATCTATGAGAATCTCACCCATAGATTTACCAAACTCGCTCTCTCACTCGTCGGCATCTCACTCCCGAGCAATCAAGCCTTTGTTTGAACAACTCTAACAAGCATCTCACCGGAAAGAGTTAAACAAACAGAGCCATTCCTCGGCCTCTCACTCCGGAATGGGGTGTCAAAATGGCATCTCACCAAATCAACAAGACACACACACTTTTTCCAAAAATTCTCAACTCAAATCTTTTATTTCTCATGGAAAAGGTTTAGCCATTTTATAGGCATAAAACAACAACAATTTAGTAACGAATTAAAGGCGGAAAAGATGAAAAGTTTCTCGGAAATTGATGGAGAAATTTGGCCAGCCTCATGGTGGAAAATGAAGGGTTGGTTGTCCTCCTAAAGTGTAGAAAATCATCAAGTTCCCTTGAATGAAGACCCTTCGATACATCTCATCTATTCCGACATCATTCAATGCCCCGGGAAAACTGTCCAGATTTCGGACTGTTGAACTATTGCTGATTTCGGACATGTTTTTGGATGATTTCGGCACTTTGGTCTTCATAAAACATGTAGCCCTTCGAATTAGCTTTCCAACAAGTACTCATGGACCTCCATCGGACTAATATAGCCCATTTTATGACTGAAACATTGAGCATGCGTTGGAAGAGCTCGGATCACATCACATGGTAAGCTTCTCCTTTGGATCAAGTGGAGTTTTAGCAGGTTTACACTCCATCATACCAGTTTCTGTTAGCATCTCTATAATCTACTTTCTCTGATTTAGATGAGCTTGATAAACTCCTTCTCATTATCCCCTATGATGATCATATCATCCACATATACTAACAAAGTTGTGAATGATTTATCTATTTTCCTTGTGAACAAAGAGTAATTGACGGAGGGAAAGTCGTTGATTCACCTCGCCAAAAATAAATCCCAAACAAACAAACTAGTATAGTATGCAAGTAAGGGGTCGAACCCTAGAGAATCAAGTACTTCTAAATATTGTGTATTTATCAATATAAAAGAAACGATTTTTATGAATGAAAATAAAAGAAAATAATATTGACAAAAGCAAATAAAGGATAGAAGAAAAGCGTTTTCACCTACAAGTTCTCGACTTTGGTTGGTTTTATTGATCATCGAATCATTTTCAAGTTATTATATTTTCCTACGAATTCCTCTCGTCTTGGTTTAAGTAGATTAAAAGTCCTACGAGTCCAATTAATCCCTTACACCTCAATGCAACCTTAACACGGTCAAGATTTAACAAAGAGATAGCAAATAATCCCAAGAACTTGAGCATATAAATAACACCAATTAAACACGGTAAATCAATGTTTAAGATATATGTCAACTTCCTACATAATCATGCTTCAAACACGGAATCCACATTCTTATGCGTGCTACTACGGAAATAACACAAATACGAAAGTATTAAATCCTAGCATGAAATCAATATTATCAAGGTAGCTAATCAAGATAACACCAATAGCATAATCAATATCACACAAAGAACTTGAAAGAATTAAAGAGGAAAAATAACTTGAATTAGAAACTCACAAACCACCAACCAAGTCTCGAAAGTGTAGGCGGAAACTAGAAAATTAGCCAAACATGGCTTACCTAAACTTTCTTCTCTTCTATGGTGATTTCTCTACTTGGAATTCTTCTATTAAAAACTAAGCCTAGAACATCCTATTTATAAGCCTAATGTCTTCCATAAATAAGGTAAAAGATAGATAAAAGATAAAAACTTCCTAAACAAACTAGATAAAAGATAGAACTTTCCTAATTTAACTCAACGTCGGATTCCGCTGGCAGCGAATGGCCTTAATCAAGCTCCTGTTGGATTTTCGCTACCACACTCGCTGGCAGCGAATGTCCATGCCTTAGAATATTTTCAAGCTTCCTCGCTCCACCTGATTTTCGCTTCCGCGAGTGTACCCAGCCGCTGCGGCGAGAGCTACCTTCCGCTGGCACGAGTCTGGCCATCCGCAGCTGCGAGTCCATGCGTCTTCGTCCTGGTGACTCTCGCTCGCAGCGACGCCTTTCCGCGGCAGCGAGTGGCTCGCTGTAGCGAGTCCAATTCGCTGGCAGCGGACACCGCCGGGTCGCTTGCTCCCGGGTGACTCGACTCGCTGGCAGCGAGTTCCCATTCACTGGCAGCGAGACATGCCGGCTCCAGGACATCCTCCCGTTGACTCCACTCGCTGGCAGCGAGATTCCATTCGCTGGCAGCGAGTCATGCTCAGGCCACCTTCTCGCGCATGTTGTTGCTGACTTGATTCGCTGCAGCGGAAAGCTATTCGCTGTCAGCGAAAATCCAAAAGAATACCATCACGTAGATCTTTGAAAGAGCTTTCCAACGCATCCTCATATGCGTGGATCGGACATCCGAGGCCTCCGGAAAGTGCGTTACAAGTTCAGCTCGCCGGGCGGACAGCCTTCACGACTCGCCCTCGTTTTCGCTCTTAGACCTCGATTTCGTTCTCCGTTGCTCCTTGGGTTGTTCCATTCTCTTTGGGACTTCTTCCTTAAGCTCTCCCAATTCTCGCCCTAGCCTTAATTAGCTCCGTTCCTCGTGTTCTTTGCCTCGGATCTACGAGTCTACATAAAACCATCGAAATAGCGTAGATTCCGAACTTTTCCACAAAACGGGCGCTAATCTAATTAACACTAAAACATGAATATATGACAATGAAAATGCTCCTAAACTAAACTATAATGCCTATTGGAATACGCCTTATCAGTAATCTGCTCTGGATTGATCAAACCTTGCAACTTTCACAACTTCTGAAAATTTAGCAAACCATTGCCTTGGGGCCTGCTTTAGCCCATACAAGGACTTCCTAAGTTTGCACACTTGCTTATGATCATTGCACTCTCCCAAAGTCTCCCCCTAAGGGCAAAAATACTTAGATTTTCTGTAATTGTGAAGGAAGTGATAGGCGGGAGGGAGTTCCATATACACTTCCTCCTCCAAATCTCCATGCAAGAAAGCATTTGTGACGTCAAGCTGACTGACAGACCATCCCTTCACAGCTGCAACAACCAGGATAGTTCTCACAGATATTGACGAAAACCGTTTTTCGGAATCCCGTGTCGGCGGGTTCCTGGATCAAGTGGGGCGCATGCGAGCTCAGACGATCGGGCTTACCTGAGACGCGCGACGAGATTCCGTCGGCGTACCCAAACCTGTGCCGATCCGAGCTCAAGCCATCCGCGGACCACCGTCCTCATTCGGCTCCATCAATGTCGGTTTTTACCAGCCGAGACTAATCCCACTTGAAAGGGGGCTCAAAGCTAGGGAATCCGGCCTAACCCGTTCGAGATCCCCTTTTCCGACCCTTAGTAATGAGCCCCGACCCCTTATTTATAGTAATAGCCCCCCCTTCATGCAAATCTACTCGTTGCCAAATGTCACATGCCATAAGACATGTGGGAGGGGGGCATGGATGCCAAGTGTCATGGCACATGCGTTAGAGCCGCGGTCAGTTTATCGTCCGCGGATGTCTTAAGTCGGTATCTTAATTTGTATTCGCCTATTCTTCATACTTGTAAGGTCCTATTTATATAGCAGGGAACCTTATCATATATTCTTATTTACTCGTGATACCGTAAATATTATTATTTATTTTATGGTGTTTCGTCACAGCTCCTTGGACCTTAGTTAAGATTAGTCTTAGCTAGGGTTCGATTCAAACGAGACAACATATGCATTTGTACTTTATCTTCCTTCGGAAGAGTACTTGATATATAAGACTTTTGGTGTAACGTTTTAGCTAAGTTTGTTTGGTCTGGGTTGTACCCGACTTATTAGTGGGTTGCCTACGTATCTCTTGGGAAGAGAATCAAGCCTTTCGTAGTTCAATCAGAAAGCCCTCGGCGGATGAGAGTCACAACGTTGAGGGACTTTATTTTATATTCATTCAGGGTTTTATCTCCGCGAGCTTACCAACTACGATCGGAGGCCCTCCGCGAGCGATAGCTCCTGTGTCGAGGGACTTAGTTTATATTTGTTAGGAGTTTATCTCCGCGAGCTAATCAGCTATGATCGGAGGCCCTCCGCGAGCGATAGCTCCAGCGTTGAGGGACTTAGTAAAAACTCCAATCCGGGAGGCTATCTCTATCTGCATCCGATAGTATCGGATGCCTGACGCGGAGAAAGCTCCCGCGTCCTGGGACTTATTAAAATCTTCAATGGAAGCCCGTAGATGGTAGGCTTTGGTAGCATTTTGAGTGTTGTGTCTAATCATTTGAACCGAATAAACCTTTTTTCTAACCGAACCTGACTACAAATAGACAGTTTAATTGGGCAATATTTATGGCCGCACATTGATGAACAAACATGGCAGGATTCATGTCAGTAAATGAATCATTAAGTATCAATTTGCCTTCAAACATCACACAATACCTTATTCAAATTAGCAAAGAATTCAAAGGTGATTTGAACCTCAAGTGAATACCATCAGCGGCTGCACTACAAAATTCCAAAAACTCTTCCATGAGAACAATCGCATATCCCTTCGTGTATCTATCACCGTATTTCTTCTTCCATTATAATTTGTCCCAACTCAAGGTAAAAATAGGTAGTTGTCTTACCTTAACGGATGCCCTGAACGTACTATGAGCTCCTAACATCGAGGGACTTGTTTTGTGTTTAGACTGTTCAAATATACATCCCAAACTCCGAGTATCGAATTCGGTTGTTTGAATGTAGGACTCCTATTTTAAGGTGTTGACTCCAATCGCCCATGCTTTAGTCATGAAAATTAACTAAAGTGCATCAAATTATAGGGTGAAGTCTAAACAATGCCCTTTCGATGTGTATTCGAGAGGTATACATTCCCTGAAAAATAAAAGAAGTGTGCCTATACCTCTGTTTTCCATGCATATCACTTACCTTCTCTTTTCAAAAGATGAAAAAGAGACGATTGGATGTTACTAAAGAAGCCGAGCTATGTCGTGCTAATACAGCATATGTGCTTCTTGATCATCCTTAATATTATATAGCCTCTTGGAAGAATGTATACATGTTCCACCAACAAGGTCATCCAAATAGTTGTGGTTTTGCTCGTGCTCCACAATATTGACATCCTTCTTGTTCGCGGATGTATCCGAAGCTTCTGTTTTCGAATTTTATCAGCATCGGGGTTTTAGCTATCTACGAGTGAATTCTTGCATGAGAGAAAGATATTCAATCCTTTGCAAAGCCTACTCATTGCTCTTCATCCGCGTGCGATCGACCGGCAGCAGCCTTGGTCAGAACGCCCAATTACTCGGATTGTTCAATCGACAAGTGAAGGTAAACCGGCGTCCTACATCCGCGTACGGTCGACAAAGAGTAGCCCTGATCAGATCGTCCGATGGCTTGTATCGCTTAAACAATAAGTGAAGGTGACTCGATGCCCTTCTTTGGCCGCTAACGATCAATTTTTCTATTGCGAGGACAAAATTATAAATGTTGCCCTCTTGCGAGACCTTGAGCTGCTGAGTGCAAAGTCAGCGTTGGGTTACTCAAACCGAATTTGTCGTGGCTTTTTTATTTAGCTGAAATTAACCAGCCGCGTGTTTTATATCGGGATGGGTGAAAGATCACCATCCCCCTTGCAAGCATACCAGTCTGTTGCTTCAACTTTCGCTCTAGACCGACGCGGAGATCTAGATCAGGGAGATGGTCTGGGTTGACCGGATAATTTTATCTTGATTCCGGGTTTGGCAATTAGTGTTTGGATTTGGGTCCCTCGGTATTGGGTCAGCCCATTTCTATTGCAGTATAAATTGAGGAGACGATAAACTTCTCTGAAATCAAACATCTTTTTTATCCGCGGACAATCCAAAGATCCGCTTTGAATCATCTGCGGAAAGTAGCAAAGCAGCAGCTCTGTCTTCTAGCACCTGATTTTCAAGCAAGATCCGTCTACGAATCCTTGCTTATACTTTGCTCTGAGAACGATTTTTATCACTCGATCCTAGTTGAAGAAGTTAATGTTGGTGAACGGTGTCCGCACAAATCGTAACCCTGGATTGAGTGCGACAGGTTGAGAGGATCATACAACGCTGCGATCTGGATCTAATCCACCAGGTTCTTGCGAATCAGGGTAATTGGATGTACCTTGCTTTCTCCCACGGCGTGATTGTCAACAAATGTGTTTGAGGTGAAAGTTTAGTGAAAGGACCACATGATCGAGCGCCGAAAGTTCTGACGTCGTGCGAGGCATTGGCTGAAACAAGAATAGAGTTCGAATGAGCTCCATCAATGGCGGAATCCGTAGATAGAAATGAGAGGGGGAAAGGTTTGTTAGGTCTCTCCAACCAAATTGATTATGCGTTTAGATCCCCCACCCAATTATATATAAGCTCTCCTTGGAATTAGTATTTATACTAGTTTCCTTATCTTGCCGGTACCATATTTTCAATTGCTTGCCTCATTTTGTACACAATTGATCCCCCGTCTGCAACTGAGACTCAGTTTTTTATCCGCGAGCCTAAAGCTACAAGTGGGATGCCCTCCGTCATCTGAGAGGAACTTAGTTAAATCTTCGATCCAGGACACAAACTCCTTGACCAGTTTCCTGGCGCGGAGAAAGCTCCAACGTCCGGGACTTAAAGAAATATTCGATACGAGAGGCTAGCTCTGTAACCAGATGCTCGACGCGGGGCAAGATCATGCGTAATGGAACTTAATAAAATATTTGATCCGGGAGGCAAGCTCTAGGCCGGATTCCCGACGCAGAGCAAGATCACGCATAATAGGACTTAATAAAATATCATCTCCGAGAATGCAGATTCGATCGGAGGACCAACGCGGAGCCAAGCTCCAGCGTCCTAGGACTTAATATAAAATATCATCTCCGAGAATGCAGATTCGATCGAAGGCCCGACGCGGAGCCAAGCTCCAGCGTTCTAGGACTTAATATAAAATATCATCTCCGAGAATGCAGATTCGATCGGAGGCCCGACGCGGAGCCAAGCTCCAGCGTCCTAGGACTTAACATAAAATATCATCTCCGATAATGCAGATTCGATCGGAGGCCCGACGCGGAGCCAAGCTCCAACGTCCTAGGACTTAATATAAAATATCATCTCCGAGAATGCAGATTCGATCGGAGGACCGACGCGGAGCAAGATCACACGTAATGGGACATAATAAAACAAAATACGAACGATATATAGCCCAATTATATATAGATAAATTTGCTTGCGTGCCGATCGGAGCACTTGCTAATCAATTTGCTTGCCCTCCTCACGTGATCTCCACTGGAGAGATTTGCAGGAGGTCATTACTATCATTGGCTCCATAGTGCACTCAAAGGAAAAGGATGCCCCGTTGCCAGACCGATCGATCATCCATTTATGCATAAAGAATTACTTCACTAGAGTCTAGACTTCGATTTATGCAAAAAGAATTCAATCGAGGTGAGAATTACATCTTTTTATGCTAGCTTCGGACAAATATAATCAATAAATGGCTCCACTATTCTCATGGAAACCAGTTTGAGTCCTAGTTAAGAAAACAAAGGTTGTCGTTGAATGCTTTTATTGAAATAATAGTCCACGAGGGGACATACAAGCAAGTCATTTAGTCGCTAAAGATCCTCAAGGATTGTAACTAAACGGGAACCCAATTCGCGAAAATCGGTCGTGAAGCATCACCGATTTTTAATTTGCAAAGAATGTATGAAGAAGATGCACTCGAGGTGAGCTAAATAGCTTAAGTTTGCGATGCACAGAGATATACTAAAAAATCTATCTAGTTGTATGCATCCAAAATTCGACATTTAGGTGATATTTAGATGCGAGAGGGGGGTTATCATAGCATCTGTCCTTTTTGCCGCGGACCATTACTAAGAAAGGCAGGTCATTTAGCTGCTCACTTTGCAAGTCTATATATATCTGTGTACATTCCCCTTTAATGAATCAAAATGATATCCTCCCAATCCCCATCCCCCGTACAAGTCCCTGCCGCGCAACAATGACCCATTTTGTCCGCGGACAGCTCGGACACAAGCTACCGAGTGACCTATATGCGCATACTAGGAGATAGGCATATACATCCTCAAACTCTCATATATTTACTATATAGTCAACTGCATTTGAAAAGAAATTATATCCACGTGTATAAATTTGCATCCAAAAGCCAGTAAGCTCGCTATCTACGGATTTTCAATTCAAATACAAGTGAGTGGCGGATGTACGTAGACCCGGTCTCAATCAATTTCAACAACAATTGGTGGAGGAATCGGGTTGACCGCGCTTATCCGCGGATGAATAAGTATAAAGTCGGTCAAAGCAACATAATATAAATATGATACTACAATCGTTTAGCCAAATCAATAAATATCAACCGGGTGATGCAATAATAGGTAGATATGGTGTTTTAAGTCGATTGTTCATTACCTCTTAGCGTGAGGAGTCCCCACGGACGGCGCCAGTGACGAAAACCATTTTTCGGAATCCCGTGTCGGCGGGTTCCGGGATCAAGTGGGGCGCAGGCGAGCTCAGACGATCGGGCTTACCTGAGACGCGCGACGAGATTCCGTCGGCGTACCCAAACCTGTGCCGATCCGAGCTCAAGCCATCCGCGGACCACCGTCCTCCTTCGGCTCCATCAATGTCGGTTTTTACCAGCCGAGACTAATCCCGCTTGAAAGGGGGCTCAAAGCTAGGGAATCCGGCCTAAGCCGTTCGAGATCCCCTTTTCCGACCCTTAGTAATGAGCCCCGACCCCTTATTTATAGTAATAGCCCCCCCTTCATGCAAATCTACTCGTTGCCAAATGTCACATGCCATAAGACATGTGGGAGGGGGGCATGGATGCCAAGTGTCATGGCACATGCGTTAGAGTCGCTGTCAGTTTATCGTCCGCGGATGTCTTAAGTCGGTATCTTAATTTGTATTCGCCTATTCTTCATACTTGTAAGGTCCTATTTATATAGCGGGGAACCTTATCATATATTCTTATTTACTCGTGATACCGTAAATATTATTATTTATTTTATGGTGTTTCGTCAGATATCATCTTGGCTATTGGGACAAAGGTTTCTCTATAGTCAATTCCTTCAACCTGAGAGAAACCTCTAGCAACAAGCCTTGCCTTGTATCTATCCAAGGTACCATATGCCTTGAATTTAAGCTTGAAAATTCACTTGCAATACACCAAAGAGTAATGGTCAGGCCTAGGCACCAGATCCCAAGTGTGTGTAGATTCCAGAGCATTAAGCTCAGTGAGCATAGCATCACACCATTTGTCCACCTTCACATCCTCATAAACAGACTGAGGTTCAGACAGGTTAGCCAACGTGCTCATAAGGATGTGATATGAAGAGGAGAGTGAAGTTGAAGATAAGGAACACACAAAGGGATTAGTGGACTTACCACATAGAGGAGAGGCAACAGCAGTGGGAGAAACTGAAGAGCCAGTACACACAAAATCATGTTGCCAGGTGGGAGGTTTATGGGTTCTAGTGGACCTCCTGGGAGGATTCACATGGATGGGTGGAATGGGATCAAACTCAGGTGAAACTGGAGAAGGGGAGTGATCAACATGAGAAAAAGGCTCATAGGTGTTTTGTGAAGAGTTCAAAGTAGGGAAATCAGTGTGAGAACCATCTTGAGGTTGAAGTAAAATGCGTTCATCCCAGAGATGATGTTGTTCAGATGATGGATGATGGGAAGTGTTTGGTTGATGAACCATAGGAGGTGTGGTAGAGAAAGGAAAAATATCCTCATGAAATAGCACATCTCTTCTGATCATACACTTCTTAGAGACAAGGTTATATATAATTTGTACCCATTGTATCCAAAAGGATGCCCCAAGAAGACACAAGGGTCTGCACGAGAATCAAACTTCTTCCTGTGAGAGGAAAGAGTAGATGCAAAGCAAAGACACCCAAAGACAAGAAGTTTATAGTAATCTGGTGGAGATGCGAACGAGATCTCATAAGGTGTCTTATATTGAAGATGAGGAACAGGAAGTCTGTTAATAAGAAAAGTTGCAGTTAAAACACAGACATCCCAGAATTTTGTGGGAAGAGAGGACTGAAAACGAAGAGCACGAGCCATGTCAAGAATCTGCCCGTGTTTTCTCTCAGCACGCCCATTCTACTGAGAATAAGCTATACAAGAGCTCTCATGGACAATCCCTTTTGAATTGAGAACGGAAGTAACCTCTGAATTGAATAATTCAATTTCTTGGTCACTCCTTAAAGTCTTAACTGAGGCACTGAATTGCCTTTCAACCATACAAATGAAGTTTTTCAACAATGAAGGAGTTTCAGTTTTGTGTTTCATAAGAAAAGGCCAAGTGCTGCGACTCCTATCTTCCACTATTGTTAAAAAATATTGATGGCCATTGAATGTCGGATTGTCAAAGGGTCCCCATAGATCATAGTGCAGTAAATAAAAAACATGATCACCAAGAGATGTACTAGGTAAGAAAGATGGTCTCATGATGTCCACTAAAATAGCCATGTTGAAATACATATTTTAGCTCCATATTCTATACACTTTGCATATTTCGGGCTGTGAATATGTTGAATTTATGTAATATATGTTTATTTTCAAGAAATAGAGGTCTACATAAGTTTTGGTTTAAAATTGCAGAATTTGGAGCCATTCCAGGACAAAACCAAGGGGAGAAAGCGGGAACCCAGTGTTACTTGTTATCGACAACTTCTTCTCAATATCGACAAAAAATGTGCGCACAAGCCTGGTCGAGGAGGAGCTGATCGAGGAACGGAAGACGAAGCCAACCCGACTCCAAAACCTTACTCGATATCGACAAAACTTGAAGTCATACCCGGAGTCGAGGAAGCCAAAGACCTAGACATACCGAGCAGCATTTCCTCGATATCGAGTACTTTGCTCGATATCGACAAGACCAGGACCACCTGTCTGAGCCAGGTCAGGGAGAAGCTACTCGAGCAAGCCAGACAGCCAAGTCGACGACACAGTTCGTCGATATCGAGTAGAACCTTCCTGGGCCACGTTACGCGGTTGGGCTGTCCGAGTCAAAGTGGGTTTACTTGGGAGCGAAGGAGTCCAAGATCTATCAAGTCTATCAAGATCTATCCATGGAGAGAGGATTTATCCACACATAAAGATATTTAGCTTTTTTAGATATATTTCCTTTTAAGATAAATGTTCCTTTCATTAAAGATTTATCTTTAGATATAGATAGAGATTTCCTTCCTTGATTAGCAAGGATTGGAAGCCTATAAATAAGGCCTTAGGGGCTGATTTCTAAGAATTCAATTTCAGAGACAATTAGTTACATAGAGGTAGAGAGAGAGAGAGAGAGAGAGAGAGAGAGAGAGAGAGAGAGAGAGAGAGAGAGAGAGAGAGAGAGAGAGAGTGGCCAAGAGGAGTTTGTGAAGCGAGAGCGGAATTGGCTTCCTTTGGTTGTAAGCTCTGTTTGGTTTATTAATGCAAGTTAGTTCTATTCCATCAACAATGTCTGCGATTGTGATGAGGCGCGAGTAGTCCACCCACTTCTAGGGTTGGGGTGAGCCCAACGATAGCCCTGCGTGTTTGAGGTAAAGATCCGACTTTTATCATGTCTTGAGCATCTACTACTTGTTATGTGTTTATTACCCATCTAATGGAGATCCATGCTAACAACTTGGATTGTAAACATAAAATCGGTAGATACAATTAGGGTTTCTTGAAAGAGTTGTCTAATTGTTGGAATAGGCGAAAGCTTAGTCCTTCGATGCAAATTGCATGATTATCTATTTTATTCTTGCCTTATGCATGTTTGGTTATTGTTTTCGCAAACCCCAATCTTGGAAGTTTCCTTTTATATAGTTTATTTCGAATCCCGCAAGATTTGTTCTTTATTTATTTCGTTTTTAAGTTTCTGTCTCATCGATATCGACTAACTTTGGTCGATATCGAGTACTGATATTCGATCAACGAAGACCGATGTAGCTTCTGGTGTGTAGGTACCCGAGATCGACGAAAGACTTCCTCGATATCGAGGAGATTTACTCGATATCGAGGAGATTTACTCGATATCGAGGAGATTTACTCGATATAGACTAACAACTCTGGAATATGTCAAGATGAAGGCCTTCCGTTGGTCTCTCGCCGGCCCTGCATTGAAGTGGCTTGAAGGGTTGAAACCACGATCCCTCACGACATGGGCTCAAGCAGAGCAGAAATTTCTCAACAAATTCTTTCCTCCTGCCAAGACAGCACTCCTCCGCCAGAAGATTACAACTTTCAAACAGAAGTCTGGGGAGCCACTGGCAAAAGCATGGGAACGATATAAGGAACTCCTGCGATCTTGCCCTACACATGGACATACACCCTATGTCATTTAAGAGATCTTCTTCAATTCTCTTGACCAAGTCACTAAGGATAGGATCAACAAGTATACTCGATATGAGTACCTGACGATGCCACTAGCTGACGCATGGGGTGTACTCGACAAACTCATCAACTACGACAACAAGTATGGGGATTCAACAAATTATGATGAAGATATCTATGCCAGGCCAGCCCCATCCATGCCTCTCTACGAACCTTCTAAGGAGATTGACCCAAATGTCAGGGAGCAGTACTACAGAGACCAGAATCGCAAGCTCCTCAAGCAAGTCAAGTATATCTCAGTCAACCAGCCTTGCATCGAATGTGGATCAAAGCGGCACACCACTACTGAGTGCCCACACACAGAGCAAGTCAGGGTGGTAGAGACCCACAAAGAGGTAGCTTATGCAGGGGGTCCCAATCGCTATATGGGGGATCAAAAGTTCTATCAACCACAATGGAACAAAGGTCCTCCTAGGAACCCCCCGCCATACAAAGTTCCAGGACATCCAGAAAGGGGCCAAAAGAAGGATGATTTACAGCTCATCCTTGATGAGATGCGCCAGAATCAAGGCACCATCAACAATCAGTTCCAGAACATCAATACAAAATTTGGAGAGCTGGATATCTGGAAGAGGAGCATAGAGACTCAGATGGGTCAATTCGCGGCCCAAATTCCATGACCGACCGGGCAACTCCCTAGGCAAACAGAACCAAATCCTAAGGGGAAGACCGGACACGTCGCAACTATAAAACTCAGGAGCAGGCACCAATTACACGAGCCAGAGGTCGGAAAGCACCAAGACAAAGCAGAGCAGCAACAACTCGATGTCGATCAAACCTTGGTCGATATCGACAAGAATCTACTCGAGACAGAGGAGAAGCCAAACTCGGACTCATCTACACAGCCCAGCAACTCGAGATCGACAACTATTGTCGATATCGAGTGTCGATATCGAGTAACCCCTGGTCGATGTCGAGGAGAAGTTGGCCGATGTCGAGGACTTTGCAACACCGCCAACGTCTGTTCTAGCTCCGAAGTAGAAAAAGACACTGCCTTTCCCTTCCAAATCGCTGAAAGATCCCACTGCAGGTAAGTTTAAACGTTTTGTTAATATGCTTCGAGAACTGAATGTCTCTATTCCTTTTACAGAAGCTCTGCAAGATATGCCTGTGTATGTCAAATTCCTGAAGGAAATCCTGAGCAACAAGCGATCCATCTCAGAAATCGCCAGCGAATGCAAAGTGCTTCACTTCCCCGAAAAGAGACCCGACCATGGTAAGTTTTCTGTTACTGTGGGATTTGGACAATATAAATATGAGTCCTTGTGTGATTTAGGAGCAAGTGTGAGCATCATGCCTTTATCAATCTGGCGGAAGGTGAAGATAGGGTCTATAGAGCATGTGGATGCCAAGCTATACATGACAAACAATACAGTAGTCATCCCTACAGGTATGGTTGAGAATGTCCCCGTCCATGTTGGTAAGTTCTTTATTCCCGCTGATTTCCTTATTATAGATTGTGTTGAAGATCCTACTAGCCCTATTATTCTTGGTAGACCATTCCTAGCTACTACAGATGCCAAGATTAGTGTCAAACAGCGATTGCTCACCTTCACAATAGGCGACGAGGTCTTAGATTTCTCTTTTGGCCCTCAAAAATAGGAAATTTCATGGCTAGAAGTGAAGAGCATCAACAGCCACGGGATCAAGAAAACAACGGAAGAAGGCACTAGAACTCAACTCGACATCGACAAAGACTCCTCGATGTCGACCAAGCTTTTAATCGATGTCGAACAATCTTCCTCGACATCGACTTCCCCTGCTGAGTACCAGACTTGCCAAGAGCCTAAGTATAGGGTCCATGTATTCGATATCAACCAAATATGCTCGACATCGACTAACCCTAAGCCCGAAGATTTCTGTTTTGGGCCCAAAAAGGTAAGTTCAGGTATGAGTTCTACTCCTCCTCAGTCGATTAAGAAATTTATAAACAATTTAAAAGGGAGGTAAGGCCCCGTGGCGAGAGAATCTGCGGAAAATGAGAGCTGGAAAGAAAAAGAAGGGAGAAAAGGAAGACTATGCAAGCAACCACCTATCAGCTGAGCTTGCATACTACAATCAAGACCTAGATGATCCAGGAGAAGGGCCAAGCACAAGCGGGTCCCACATTGACGCTCCTTGAGCGCAAATGGAGAAGTCGGCCTAGCGACTCTAAAATCTAGAGCATGTATATAAAACTTTTTGAATTTAGGGACTTTGGAACTTTTGATTTTGGTTTTAGTTTTTGTTCTTTAGTTTAGAATACTTCATGTGGAAAGTCTTGTCTTTGTGTGAAATCTAACACTTTTAGGTCGGCAAAGCATAAAAAGGATCGCGAAAGGTGGAATAAGAAGTCCCTGAAAGATAGTCGAAATCGACTAAGCCAGTCGAGAACGACCAAGAGGAGCAGCCCAATTTTACTCGATATCGAGTAGGCCAACTCGATATCGACCAAGTCAGAAGGCTCCTTGACTTCAGCATTCCACTCGACACTGACAGGTTACTCGATATCAAGTACAGTACTCGATATCGACCAGTCCAGCTCCTCGATATGCCCTGTATTGCCTTCCTCGACGCATTATTCGGTGAGTTCCTTCCTTTACTCTTGTTTTTATTTGATTTTATACAGTGGGGACACTGTATATTTTAAGTATGGGTTGGGAGAAGAGCTCATTATCATTATTATATGTTTTATCCTTGTTTTTGGTTTTACATGGCGAAATTTTGAGTAAAATTTTAAATTTTTATGCATAAGGCTAAAACTCAAAATTCTATAAGACAACTCCCATTGCTTGTAAATTGTTCAAAGAAATAGTGTCATAGAAGTTATATTGAACTCGACGATGCAAAATTAGATTCATTAGAGATATAGCATGAAATTGCCTAGTAAAGGAAAGTCACAATGAAATGCATATTTTCTTGAAAACCATGAAAGGAGGTAAAATTTGAAGTTGCTTTTGACATATTGCATGATAAGAGGATGGAGGACTTTATATTTTCATATAATGCTCATTGTTATATCCTAGCCTTACATATGCTTATGCATTACACAAAAGCCATATTATGCCTTATTTCAATTATTGCTCCACATGATCTAAATATTACCATTCTTTACCATATTTCCTATCCGGGGATTATGTTGAGAATGATGTTACATTATGGAGATTGTTATATGGTTGTTGTGTTGTTATCATTATTGGAGTTTGGTAGGAAATTGTTTGAAATATATGAAAAATTAAATGAGTGAAAGAAAATCCGGTCACCTCAAGAGATAAAGGTAGATCGACCCTGCTTGCTGAGATAATAGTTCAGTGAGATGGGACACATAGGTGAGGAGTCCAAAAGCATTAAGTATCCGGGGCCATTCATGACACCCATGTTTGCGACTCGCGAGAAGGCAGTGCTAAGGTTAGAGAGATAAAAACATTATTATTGAAAAAAAAAACATTATGAAAGGTGATGAATCTTATGAAGAAGGGATGTGGTATGAAAGTTTGGAAATAATCCATTTCCCCGGATCATTAGCACCACATTGCCAAATATTGTCCACCTTTAGCCTTTTACCAATCTACTCCTTATTGAGCTTAAATTAAAGTCATCTTGATCATTAATGCTTTGTCACTTATGATTGTTTTTGCATAACCCTCCTTTTGTGAGTAGATGTTGCTTTTAATTGCACGTGCATGAATTTATGACACAAGTACCTTTTCGAGGATTGTAATTGATTGCAGGGACATATAAGAATGAATCTATGATGTTGAGAGTTTAAATCCTTCCCCTGAATGACCATCCAAGTTATTGCTTGGGGACAAGCAAGCTTAAGTATGGGGTGATTTGATGTCCACTAAAATAGCCATGTTGAAATACATATTTTAGCTCCATATTCTATACACTTTGCATATTTCGGGCTGTGAATATGTTGAATTTATGTAATATATGCTTATTTGCAAGAAATAGAGGTCTACATAAGTTTTGGTTTAAAATTGCAGAATTTGGAGCCATTCCAGGACAAAACCAAGGGGAGAAAGCGAAAACCCAGTGTTACTCGATATCGACAACTTCTACTCGATATCGACAAAAAATGTGCGCACAAGCCTGGTCGAGGAGGAGCTGATCGAGGATCTGAAGACGAAGCCACCCCGACTCCAGAACCTTACTCGATATCGAGTAAGTTACTCGATATCGACAAAACTTGAAGTCATAATCGGAGTCATGGAAGCAGCACCTGATCGAGAAGTCGAAGACCTAGACATACCGAGCAGCATTTCCTCGATATCGAGTACTTTGCTCGATATCGACAAGACCAAGACCACCTGTCCGAGCCAGGTCGGGGAGAAGTTACTCGAGCAAGCCAGACAGCCAAGTCGACGACACAGATCCTCGATATCGAGGAAATTACTCGATATCGAGTAGAACCTTCCTAAGCCGCGTTACGCGGTTGGGCTGTCCGAGTCAAAGTGGGCTTACTTGGGAGCGAAGGAGTCCGAGATCTATCAAGTCTATCAAGATCTATCTATGGAGAGAGGATTTATCCACACATAAAGATATTTAGCTTTTTTAGATATATTTCCTTTTAAGATAAATGTTCCTTTTATTAAAGATTTATCTTTAGATATAGATAGAGATTTCCTTCCTTGATTAGCAAGGATTGGAAGCCTATAAATAAGGCCTTAGGGGCTGATTTCTAAGAATTCAATTTCAGAGACAACTAGTTACATAGAGGTAGAGAGAGAGAGTGATCGAGTGGCAAAGAGGAGTTTGTGAAGCGAGAGCGGAATTGGCTCCTTTGGTTGTAAGCTCTGTTTGGTTTATTAATGCAAGTTAGTTCTTTTCCATCAACAATGTTTGCGATTGCGATGAGGCGCGAGTAGTCCACCCACTTCTAGGGTTGGGGTGAGCCCAACGATAGCCCTGCGTGTTTGAGGTAAATATCCGACTTTTATCATGTCTTGAGCACCTACTGCTTGTTATGTATTTATTACCCATCTAATGGAGATCCATGCTAACAACTTGGATTGTAAACATAAAATCGGTAGATACAATTAGGGTTTCTTGAAAGAGTTGTCTAATTGTTGGAAAAGGCGAAAGCTTAGTCCTTCGATGCACATTGCATGATTATTTGTTTTATTCTTGCCTTATGCATGTTTGGTTATTGGTGTCGCAAACCGCGATCTTGGAAGTTTCCTTTTATATAGTTTATTTCGAATCCTGCAAGATTTTTTCTTTATTTATTTCGTTTTTAAGTTTCTGTCTCCTCGATATCGACTATCTTTGGTCGATATCGAGTACTGATATTCGATCGAAGAAGATCGCTGTAGCTTCTGGTCTGCAGGTACTTGAGATCGGCGAAAGACTTCCTCGATATCGAGGAGATTTACTCGATATCGAGTAACCACTGAGAGCTGTTGTTGCTTCGTTTCCACTTGTCCGATCTTCTGTCGACTAACCCTAGTCGAGATCGAGCATCTGTGGTCGACTTCTGTCGTGAGATTTCTTTGCTGCCTAGGATCCGCTGACACGCTTCCTCGTGGATTGATCCTGACTTCCCACTGCTGCATCGGGAGGAGGTCTTGTAATCATTTGCGTGGGCATAATCCGGTTTGATTTATTTTATTATATTTTGAACTCGATTTCCTCCTACAACATCTCACTTGCTTAGCAATATGACAAATAGATCAAGAAAAATTTGTATCACTGTGTTTGTCAGACATTACACAAGGAATATGACTAAGTTTATCCTTTGAAGCATGTCCAAGCCTAAAATGCCATCTAGCACTCAGGTGATTATTACAGTTTATTTTAGGAAAAACATAGGCAAAGTGGGAGAGACACCATAGAAATTCTGAAGGTAAGAAGGGAGTAAAAGGTCTTGGATCTTGGATTCTGGCACCAGGTAATACAGACGCTCATGTTCATTACCAACTGCGATCACCTTCCTATTTGCAGGGTCCTGAATGACACACAGATTTTCAAAGAAATGAATATTCGGAGACATTCGCATCACCTTGTTCACAGGTATGAATCTCCTTCCTGATCTGGAAAATGAGAGGACCATTCTTCTTACCATAGCTCTCCTCCAATATTGGTATAGATCTCCTTTGATACAGAATTAAGGAGCCACGAGCACGCCATATCATTGTATCGGTTCCACTGATGAGAGTTTTCAGGAGTTTCCAAAACAAACCCATCCACTAAACCTATCTTATTATTCACTGATAAAGCTTTGATGAGAAACTTCTTCCAACGACGGTAATTATCACCAACAAGTTGAATTGGAGTAAGAAGCATACCGGAATTTTCTGATGGATGGATGAAAAAAAGGATTCTGCAAATCTCCGACGGTGATGTAGTCACGATGACGACCTTGAGGTGTAGAATCCACGGACATTCTCACAATGTAGAGAGAAACAGCGACACGATGAGAAAGAGCAGATCTCAACAAAAGAGTGGAGAAACAACGAGAATTACAGAAGCAAACTTGCAGATCTTCACATCAATGCTCTGATACCATGTTGATTATGCAAGATCTCACAAGTTGTCACTCAAGAACACTCAGAGAAGAAGAAGAAGAAGAAGAAGAAGAAAATCAAAACTCTCATAAATCGGAAATTTTTTATTACTTTGTAAAACAGTCAGCATATTACATCAAGTGCCTATTTATACTACTTGACACTGAATGAGAAATGAGTGTCTTATTGCTCAAGCTATCTACTGACTTTATTTAAAATGTAACTAACTTCACCCACTTGTACTGTACTCGGCAATAACATCGGGTTGCCTCAACAATGTTTGAGTAATTTGTACTCCTGCAATTCTTTGTTGATTATACATCAATAGTGACCTAATTGATGTATAATTAATTCACAGTCCTTTTTTATCGACTCCGACATTAGGATTCGGTGTTTGTATAATTAATCAGCTCCCTACAATTAAGAAGCCTTCTCTTGGGCGTCATTCTCACATTTCTCCGACTCCGGAAATCGGCAACGACACCTTGCGGATGGCGAGATACCACTGTGCCCATAGAAAATCCGTAAAAAGACCGATTTTTTTTACCGAAAGCATATGAATGAATGGAAGTGGAAGAGCTCTCAGGGTTTATATATGCTTGTAAGTTGTCATCAAATGCAGAAGACAATCCTGTCTCAAAGATTATGAATATCATAGGTACGTCCAACCAACAATCAGGTCTCTAAATGTAAAAGTTTCAATCAGTTAGCCTATCAAACAACAAACACAAGTCAAAACTCTCAATCAATCATACTCCAAGAACAAATTTGACACAAATAACATTCATTTTCACCCAAACAACTCCTAAAACTACAAATTTGCAATTTAGCAAAACCTAGAAAATGGGGGTTTAAGAATATCTCAATAGTAATACCTTCAATGGAGGAGAGAGGGGGAGAGAGTGGCCAGAGGTAGTGGCTAGAGGTGCTCGGAGGGATGACTCAAAATGAGATTTTAAAGGCTAGTTTCGTTAGTGGAGGAGATAACATGGGGGTTGTGAAAGCAATCTTTGAGGACTGGAGGTGCCCGTCTGATACAAAATTTGCCATTAAGTCAATCTTTCGATCTCTAATGTTTCCATTCATCATTTTCAGAGAAGTTAATATTGTTGCAGATAGGATTTCTCATCTTACTTACAATATCCTTCTGATGAAGTTTTGGAGGAGGGCACAAAACTTCAGGTTCTCACTTCTCATTATATATTGTAAGAATGCTCTAGGAAGGTGGGAAAGCATTAGCACTTCCCTAATTCTTTCTCAGCTTCAAAAAAATAGATAAAAAAAGTTAGGCAAAATTTTATCCAACCCAACCAATTGAACTTAAATCCAACTCAATCCAAAACTTTTATCCAAACTCATAATTCAAAGAGTGAAAACTGATCTAAGTTGATCCAATATTATGAACTTAAACTTGAAAAACAAATCTACTTTTGTACCAACTCAACTTAAAATTATACTCTATCCGTTCATTTTTAATTGATTTTTACTATTTAAACACATTTTTTTATGACTAAGAATTCGTGATCCAAAAGGCCTGATTCTCAAGAATTCGATAAGATCGGCGAAAACACAATCACAAAAAAAAAACAGTCACACACGAAACAAATACAAAAAAGCGCGTTGAGCAAACTAAATCTGCTACACTACAAGTGGAACCCTGGCCAAAAGAAAACCATCTAGTCAAAAAAACAGACGAGGACTAAGCCAAGCAGCAGCACGGTAGCTCCTCTAGCCACTGGTACATCGGGACTCGATCTCCTATCAGTAGTGAAGACAATGCTCCAAGAAAGAGTCTCCTAGAAAACGGGTCATCATAAACACACCATCTCGACCCCGACCAAGCCTGACTCAGAACGTCGCACCTTCAACAGCCCAAAGCATCGCTAAGAACTCCCATAGCACTAACACCAAAAAGCCCGAACAAACCATGCAGAGGCTTCCCAAGTTATATAAAGTATATTTAACTTGTTCAAGATTTTTTTTGTTTTATTTTCATTATATTATATTTGTATTTTATTTTAATTTTTCGTTGAAACTTGGACCCCAAGCACCACATACTTGGACCTCAAGGACAAAGAACTTGGACCTCAAGGCCAAAGAGCATGGGCCCCAAGGAGTAGTGTGGTGTATGAGTCTTTGGAATGGAGTTTTGGTACAACAAAAGGTAGCATGCGGTGGCGAAGCTATGAAGTCATCATAGAAAACGCTGCCAAAACCCACAGGGCATGACCACCAACACTCCTGACACATCCTAGACCATCGAACGACCTAAAGGGGGAGTAAGTATGGTAGGGCCCCTCCGCCGGGCTTGAAACCGAATCGAAGAAGCCAAAACTCCAAATTTACGGCCAAGAGCAAAGAGAGGATTTGATACGAAATGAGGGCGATGAGCTTATCTGATTGATGGGAAGGCAGAGGCTTCCGAAGTGGGAGCAAACGAGGCGATCAGTAGCGAGGGTTGGGTCGGAGCCGACAAGGTGGGTTACGCCAAATAAACATCTGCATGGAGGCTCGGATTTAGTTTCAGATTCGAGATTGGTAAAATTGATTTTGGAGTTAATTTAATTCGGTGATGATTAATTGGTAGTGGTTATGCTGATGATAGAGGTAACAGGTTTCTCCGACGGAAGTGCCGATGGTGGAGATAGGTCTTGTTTTTCCAAGGTTTGTCTTGTTTTCTACTACTAGCTAGGTCGATCAAGTCGACGCAAGCCGGTTTACCTGCTACGTTGCTCTTGCCGATTGGGTCAGGTGCTTGGAGTTATATATATATATATATATATATATATATATATATATATATATATATATATATAAGTCAATTAAAATTGAATGATCCTCATTTGGGTAGCCTAGTGGTAAGAAGCAGGAGAATGTTGGAAGGTTCTAGATTTAACCAATGTCTCCACCCCTCTTACTTCTTACCATTGGGTCGAACTCCCATCATTTAAAAAAATATTCACAACGAATAAAGAAAATAACTTTTAAATCGATCTGATACTAATCATAATTAGAATGAACAAAGAAAATAATGAGCCATACAGAAGAGAAACTGGAAGAGAAAGAAAATATTGCAATTAATTGGTGGACCACCTGATTCTATAGAAACCAAAATACCAAATCACATTCAGAGAAAACTGCATCCTATCCGCCCAAGAGATAACAAGCTTTGTACCAACAATGCGAGACAATTGGAGGAAAGTAAAGCAGGTGAATATTAGTTTAGAAGAATCTTGAAAAAAATAGAGGGGACCAAAAAGAAGATCAACAGGAAAAATGTCAAATGGAGAAAATCAGATGAGAGTTATATGAAATTAAACTTCGAAGGGTTCAACCAAACCAATGGAAGATAGCCACTTGGGGTATATAATCAGGGATTGGAGGAGTAATCCGATCAACATAGAATACATAGATATAGGACCACAAAATCCACTTGTTACAGAAGCCCTTACACTACGCGAAGGCCTTAAGAAAGCACAAGAACTGCAAATACGAAAGCTAATAAGAGGAGTCTCTCATATCAGAATACAATTGTCCATGGAAAATTGAAATACTTATGGCGGATATCAAATTAATTACCCAAACAATCCATGAAGTAAAGTTCTGTCATGTGCCCCGTGAAAGCAATAGAGTGACTGATAAGGGTGCACTCATTTGTCGTTCTATTAGTGGGGTTGCACTGGATACAAATTCAAATACTTTAGATCTCATCCGAAATGATGTTATCGAATAGGCTAATTAGCTTACCAATCAAATTATTACATTATACTCCTCCGATCGGAAATATTTGATGTTTTAGGAGATGAAATTTGATCAACAATATTTGATGTTTTAGTAGTAATAATTACACTCCTTTTTACTTTTGCACTAATATCAATATAAATTGTACTTTTTTTTTGCTTAACCAATTACATTTGTGCATAATAAATTATAAATGTGATGGAGAAGTAAAAATTATTAGATGGGGTATTTAAAGGTGAAAGTAAAATTTCTTAATCTCCGTACGTGCATATCTCTAAATATCAAATCTTTTTGATCGGATGGAGTAAAAAAAAAAAGATATCACTCAACTCATACCCCCCTCAATCTTTATCAAAATCAAACCTTTTAAGATACTAACCCAACTCAAATGATAAATAACATGGGTGTAATTAAGTTGCTATAGTCACATCACAACATAAATTTCAAAGGTGGTTGTTATATGCGCTGAGATCATGCTATATGTACTTAGACGGAACAAATTCTAAATCCGTTTGAACACAAGTTTGACACGTGTCCAATATTTAATACGTATGATATTAAAAAAGTAACGAACGGAATAAATATCCGTTCAATATAAGTAACGGATCCATGACCTATTCGTGTAATTTTTTTTTTAACATTGAAACTAAAATTTTTTAAAAAAAATATACAAAACGGAAGGATCTATGATCCATCCTTTTATTTTTTTTATTTTTTTTTTCAAAAATTTTAAACTTGCATTTTTTTTTAATTAAAAACACATGAACTGGTCATAGATTCGTTACTTATATTGAATGGATAAAAGATTCGTTCGTTATTTTTTTAATGTCAGATATATTTAATGTTGGACATGTATCAAACTTAGGTTCGAACACATTTAGAATTCGTTCTATCTGAGTACATATAACACCTGATATCAGTGCATATAACCTTGCCGATTTCAAACTATAAGTCTTAGTTGACAAATCAATCCCTAATGATTTGTTTAGATCATTACTCCGTACAATGCACCATATACCCTAATCCCGACACTACACCTTCATGAGTTGTTCTGGTGCCTGTGCAGAAAGAGAAGTGACAGGCTGGCTTCCAAATAGACCTGAGCATGAGTGGGGATGGGTGGGCTTTGGTCGGGTCTGCGCCATTTTAGCAGTCCATTGTACCGGGTCGGGCCTGGGCCATACCCGGTTTTTGGACCTATTACTTTGTCCAAGCCTGCATTGGCATGTCGAGCTACCCACCATGCCTAGTAGGCTGTTCATACAAAACAATAAAGTCCATAATATTAAAATACAATAAAGTTCACACTCCATAATCATGAACCGTTCATTGTCGATACGACTTCGACTGTGGAGATTAAAGATAAGGGAGAATAGCTATGGAGATTGGAGAATAACCACGAACAGAGATTGTTGAGGAAGATTGGAGATAAACCACCACTAAAGATGGGTTCAGAGGGGCGACAAAGTGGGGCGAATTAAGGGGATGTGTTGTTGAATTCTGGCTTCTGCGGCTAGGGTTCAATACTTCATAGTTAAGTTGAAAATGAAAAGAGGAGATTGGATGTTCGTTTTTCGATCAAATACCTTTGAATAAATGAAGAATAAAACGAAAAAGACGAGGACAACACAGGATTTGTATACGCGGTTCGGGAAATCCTACTCTACAGGATCTCAAGAGGAGAGATCCGATCCCAATATCTACTAAGCATTAGGAAGGTTACAAGTTGACTATGGAGGTAAAGCACTAAAACGAGTAACATTGGAACCTTAAAAAGTTAAAAACACAAGAGAAACAAGGAGGAAGGAAGAAGAAGCGTCCTAAATGGGCAACCGAGAAGCTTCACAGAAGATCAATCGACGTCTGTGTCTGTGTGTGTGTGTGTATAAACCATTTGAGAACTAGGGTTATTATTAGAGCTCCAACGATCATAAGTGAGTCGGACTTCTTCATGGGTTGGATCAGTCCATGCGGAAACAAGTCCAACTTTTGCAAATCCGACAGTAAGGATATAATCTTAAGTGTGAAATAACGGAACCATATAACACACTTATATAATATGATCACTACCTTAAGATCAGGGATCCAAACCTTAGACATACACAATGTCTAAGGATCGTAACCTTAAGCATGTGTCCTATATTATAAGGTTCATATAGTTCATTATTTCATCCCTTAAAGATAGTTACAAGTTTAAGTGCTAAAGTCACACACATGCCTAACTTGTTACAATGTACAAGTTTATCCAATCACAACAAAATTCCCCCTCCCCCCAATGCTCACAAAACTCACCCCCTATACTATTTTTTTCATTTTAATTTTTTTTTAAATTTTCGTTGGAGACTTGGAGGGAGAGGCACAACACGAGTCTGTCTAGACCTGTCAAACGGGTCATTCGGGTCGGGTCTCGGGTAAAACGGGTCTCGGGTAAAACGGGTCCCGGGTATTTTTGGGTTGACTAGAACCCGGGTTTGACCGGGTTTCGGGTCATTTCGGGTCGATTTCGGATTTGTCAATTTTTTCCTTTTTAAATTAAAAAAATCATGATTTGATAATTTTGTAATAAATTTTAATTATATATAAAAAAAATTAATTATATTTAATTAAAAATCAACCGGGTCAACCGGGTCACCGGGTCAATCGGGTAAAATCAGGTCAAAATTACCGGGTCAATCGGGTCACCGGGTCGAAACCCAGATGACCCAGAAAATTTCCGGTTTTTCGGGTTCGGGTCGAAAAAAAATTCCGGGTCAAAATTTCTGGGTTCGGGTCGAAAATTTTCCGGGCGGCCGGGTCGGATCGGCCGGATCGAATTGTGTTTTGACAGGTCTAGGTCTGTCCCTTTAGGACAAAGGGACAGGTGATCCCGGATGCCTTCATTTGGCACGGTCAAACACACATACATACAATTGTTTACTGTATGTCTATATATACGATTATAAATGATTATATAAATATACATATAATATTAAAATTAAGGAAAAATGACCAAGAATAATACCAACTATCACTCGTGAACCAAAAATAATACGAACTTTAAAAATGACTAATTGGTATACAAACTATATCAAATTAAACCGATTTTGATACCATGGCTAAAACTAAGAAGAAAAATAATAATTTAAACTTTAAATATAATTACTAAAAAGTTTGGGAAAATTTTGTAAAATTGGAGAAAATTAGTCTGTTCATCGTCTTCTTTCTGAAACGCCCAAATCTCCAAACCCTAAACAGCAACCCCAAATCTTCAAATCCTCCACAAAATCATCAAAATCCTCTAATCAAAGGCATCAAAATCTACAAATCGGCCCCAAATCTTTCCAGATCTTAGTAAAAAAGTTAAGATCTCTCCAAGTGTTTTCGGAATCGTAAAAATTAAAGGCCACGAATTTGAGTTTCGCGTTCTCTGACAGGGCACCGAAACAAGCCTCTAGCAACCAAACAGAGAGAAAAGAGATCCGGGATCCCGTAATCACGACGAACATGGTACTGATCGGCGGCAGATTTATCATGTACCTAGGGCTGGCCTCTTTGTGGTCTTGTTCGAACGTGGTGATGGTGGTTGACGGATGGCTCCTCCCTCTTTAAAGGCTGTCCGATTTTGCAGTCCTCATCATTGTGTCTTTGACTTTCATTATATCAACCCCTTTCTACTGGTGTCCATTGAGTTCATGGGTTTGAGGTTTGTGGAGGGGAAGAAGATGATGAACAGGACTATAGTTTTCCCAAATTTACAAATTTTTTCCAAACTTCTTTTTAATTATAGTTTGAGTTTAAATTATTTTTTCGTTTCTAAATTATAGCCATGATATCAAAATCGGTTAAATTTGATATAGTTTGTATATCCATGAGTAATTTTTAAAGTTCGTATTATTGTTGGTTCACGGTTGATAGTTGGTATTATTCTTGGTTATTTTTCCTAAAATTAATATATTGGGTTGGTAGACCGGTCCGCTTCCCAAGCAAAGTCTGGTGGGCCTATCGGGCCAGGTCTGTTGGCCCGCTTAGGATAGCCTATTTACTTTTTAGAGCACCCTAAATTACCCTTAAAATCCCCAAAAATTACACAAAACATTAAAATCGTTGCCCTCCTTTCCACTGTGCAGAGCACCATAACTAAAACCTCTCTTCTTCTTCTTCTCTTTTTCTCCTTGCACAGAGCAGATTTCGGCTCTGTTGCCCTCCTTTCCACTACAATCGTTGCTTCCGCCATTAAAATCGTCGTCAAATGCTCTATCGGCACAGCAAGACATGGAAAAATAAATGTAGAAAACTGAAATTTTGTTCTTTTTTTAAGCCTAAATCAGCATTGAAATCATATGATTATGAGGTGTAGGTTAATCGATCGTGTGATGGATTGGAGATAGATGGAATTGAATTCCAGGCGGGGGGAATCAGTGCAAGTGGAAGGGAGTTTCAGTGTGGCATTTCACAGTATAAAATTAGGGAAAATGTGAACTTGTCGGGATGTCGTTGTCGAGTCTCCGAACTCGCCGGTTTTAGCCACCACTAACACCCGCTCATGGTTGTTAAAATCTAGATCCGGATTCTAGGATCTTACGATTTTACGATCCAAAGTGGCCCAATCGATCTGGATCGCACATACAGAGTCTTATGCAGCATGATCGCAGCAGGATCGTAGGATCGTAACAGGATCGGGAATAGAATCTAGATCCTACAACATGAATTAATATGTTGATTTTTTTGTTAATTTTTTTTTGGTAATTTGATTTTTAAATATTTTTGTAGGTAATTTGAATTAATATGTTGATTGATATAGTTATCTTGATTTTTTTTAAATAATGTATTGATTCACTCTCTATTTAAGGATATAAAAAATCTAGAATTATGGCATACTGCTCGAATTTTTTGGGTTGTTATATACACATGTGTGGATTTTTCATATATGGATAGACAAATAAAGTGATTATAGCTATTGAGCATTGATTTAACTTTACATATAAGTGATATGCAATATTTTGTAATTACTTTATCAAAAAATTTAAACATGCAGTAGGATCTTACGATCCTACGATCCGATTCTACTGCACCCCCACCGATCCGATCTAGAATCTCGATCCTAACAACATTGAACCAATCGAGCGTCTTCGAGCCTACAATGTCCTCTCTGTCAACAACCCTCACCTCCCATGTCGCACAGACCTCTGATTGGGCACAGCAAGAGGAGCAAGGCGATGATTCCTCGCTCTCAGCCCTCCAGGACTTGAAGAAAGACCCGATCTGGGACGGTGCCCAATTCGAACCCCCACAACCTATTCTATCCGATTTGGAGGTCATTAATGGGGCTGTGGCCAGAGGCGGATCTACGAGGAAGTTGGCCTTAACTATTGTTGGGCTGACTTTTCTTGGGCCACCTTTAAAAATTTAATTTGCTGGGTTGAATTATTATTTTTATTAGCAAAAAATTGGACCCATCACTTGTAAAATCTACTTAAATAGTTAAATGGATATGTTTGGAGGAGATGTCTGAATTTTTTCTTTACCGATTTCTTGCTTTTTATGGGTGTTGATAGATACACCGAAAATCCAGATTAATGATTTGCACGTCCTTAAGGACGTGCAAGTGTGGGAATGTGCACGTCCACTAGCAGACCATTTGCACGTCCTTAACAACGTGCAATATATGCACGTTGTTAAGGACGTGCAAACCCTAGTTAGGGTTTCGCGTTTAGGGTTTAGGATATAGGGTTTTCGAGGGTTTTGTATTGTTAATTGAAAAAAAATGAAGTGTTTAGCTAGTGGAGTTGAAGGATTTAGGGTCTAATTAAATGGAAAGCAATAATTGTTAAGGTTTTCATTCGGATAATATGCGAATAATGTTACAAGGAACGGAAAAAAAAAAGGTTTACATCCATAATTTTAATAAACTGGTGGAATAAAAATCTAGGAAAATAGTAAGGGGCGACCGGACTCGACAAGTAAGGCTCGAAATCTCTCAAACTAAGCTTGAAACGGAGCATCCCATCCTTCGACGCTCGGTTGATGATGTGCGACCCATTCTGGCGGAGGCGGCGGAATAGGAGCGTTAGGACGCAACTAGATCCATGAGAACCAAAAATTAGAGTTAGAGTATTGACATATATATGAAAAGCAAGAATATGTAATAAAAAAAGACGTTTGAAGTCGTACCACGCACAGCTCCCGCCCAGCTCTAGTAGTCGACGAACTGCTGGAATGGGTACTCTCCCGTATAACAATCGGCGTAGAGATCGGCGTGATCATCCAAGTGATTGCAAAATAACGTTTTGAGTTCCGAGAAAGCAGCCTCGCCGATCGGAGATGTCAATGACGCCAAAGCACGGTAGCCACAATGACCATCTCCAATAGTGTCCCTCACACCCTTAATATGACCAAGCATGAAGGGATCAACGTTGTTTCGACCCCAGTTGAACCCTCCGAACACATCATCACGTCCACGTCGAGCTGAGGTCGCTTGTGGACGATGTCGACCAGCATTTCGAGCAGAACGTGCTTCTTCTCTCTCAAATCTTTCCCTTAACTCCTCGTATGGCAACGGGTTGGTTCTGCAGGCATTCCTCGACCCCCGAGGCCTCCCTTTCCTTCGAACGCTTGCAGATGAGGGTGGGTGGAGCTCATCGTCGCATACATCGTTGGAAGCCGTGTATGAAGATGACAGCTCCTACGGTAGTGGGGTGTCATTGATGTCAGTCCATGATAAATCCATCCAGAACGGGTGAATGTCCTCGGCGGGTATCGGAGTACCGGAGTTGACGTATGCCTGAATCTCATGGACACAGGGGATCCCGTAACAAACCCTCCAATGTCGGTCCGTGCATTCCAGAGGAATGTTTTGGTTCACAACATCCTGCCACATCTTGTACAGATAATCGAAGCACTTTTGGAGATTAAAGTCTTTACTTCATCAAAAATGTTGACTTTATGGACCGTTGTTGGCCATTTAAAGCGGTCGATCTCCGATGCAGTCTGCAACTCATGCAGTTGACAATCGTTGACTCTATGGATTGCATCGATCACGATACGAAAGTCACCAGTCGATGAGTGCAGTGCCTCCTTCAGAACCTTGTGTTGACCCTCAACTCTGTACACATTGAAGTGCATACCACTAAATATTTGAAGTCATATCATATTGTAATGGGAGATATGAAATAAGGTGTAGCTGTTTGTCGTACGGGTGCCGAGATGAAAGACATTATCTATGTAGCATCGTACGATGCTCCTGCTGTACGGAAGCCACACCGCCTCTAAATACGCCACCACACCTGGGAATGGGTGCCATGCAGCGTGTAGCGCCCGACAACGGCGGTTGAATGATTCCTCCGACCTCGATTGGAACAACCCCCAACAGTTGCCCTTGAAGGTGCCAGCGTGGTTTAAATTCTTTGTGATCTTCATAGCAGCTTCCTCGCATCTTCTCGTCACGTGTAACCAGCAAAGGAGATGCTGGACGTTGGGCAAGACAACATTCAGCGCCACCAAGAGGCCTAGCTCCCGATCAGTCATGATAGCTTGAGGTTGAACCGTCCCAAGCAAGACTTGAAGCTGACGCAGCACCCAGGCGTATGTCTCTAAGTTCTCGTGCGACATGAAGGCATAGGCGATGCAGTAAG
Organism: Persicaria tinctoria; assembly: GCA_037127255.1. Classification (NCBI taxonomy): domain Eukaryota; kingdom Viridiplantae; phylum Streptophyta; class Magnoliopsida; order Caryophyllales; family Polygonaceae; genus Persicaria; species Persicaria tinctoria. The sequence continues at coordinate 25,061,790 of JBANSL010000002.1, read as the reverse complement.
TCTTGCCCGAGGGTGTGAACCCGACCACCTCGCACAATGGAATCCCATATCTCCAAGTGTAAATGTATTACATGTACAATATGGCATAATTGACTATATGTGTAATAATGTAATCGTAAATAGTTAACTTACGCATTTGTTTTGTACGTGTTGTCCAACACGATGACGTAATGGAACCTTCGGAGAAGCCGGATCCCATCAGGATGCGCCAGAAAGAGGTCGCTCAAGACGTTTTCGTCATCCGGATGTCGTCTGAACTCGTAGTAGTACCCTCTTTCCCGCAGATGATGCAGGGTATCTTGGGTCATTGTCCGACTACCCATTTCTTCGACGACCATCTTGTTGAGCGTATTGTTAAGGGAACGCGACGACGTGACACTGGTCTCATCCAACTGCCTCAATCCGTACCCAATAGCTTTTGGAGGGGTACCAATTTCCTTCATCCACCTAGCCATCTTCTTTTCCCCCTCTGTCATCTGTCCGGCGATGGCGTGACCCTTCAAGCTCGTGGAAAGCCCGTGGTTATGAACACTGTGGGTTACCGTCATAACCCAGTGACCCGGAGGAGCTTCGTGCCCGTGTAGAGAGAATGGACAACCGTTTATCTTCGATTGCGTGCTTCGGAGCTTCCTCCCGTGTGGTCGGTACTCCACATACTGCTCGCAAGCAAGGAGAACCCCTCCTGGACGGTTCGACGCCCCCGTCCATGACCGCTTGATTACTAAAATCATGCAGTGTCTCCGACCCAAGTCCTTGAAATGCGTAACCATTTCGTCACGGTCATTCCAAACCCTTGGGTCCGAGAACTCAGAGGTGAAGTCTCGAAACTGTAATAACATTAGTGGAAATATGAACAAAACGGAAGGCATACGAAATATATTCACTATAAGAAACGTATCCGTACCTGGCAAACTTGGAAACGACGATTGCTTTGCGACTCGGCCATAGCGATTCAACGGTGAAGGAATATATCGAACGAAGTCGGACTTTGTTTTGGAGTGCGGAATCAAGCTATCCCCCTTCACTTCAAAGAGGCAGTTTTGCGTTAAAGGTCCGCGGAGGTGCACGTCCAAAAGAACGTGCAAAAATGCACGTGGTCAACGACGTGCATGCACGTCTTTGACCACGTGCATTCCCTAACCCTAAACCCTAACCTAACCCTTACCCTAAACCCTAACAACCTGATAATGCATATTTAGATGGGCATTATAGAGTAGTTTTAGGGTCATTTAGATGTATATATTTTAATTTAAAGGGTTAGTTTACTTGTTTGCTCATTTGGTACTTAAGTGCGGAATCTACACAAGTTTAGCGAGTAATTGTAGATTTTGGATTCGAAGAATGGAGGAGGTCATTTATTAGAGTCATATGGATCATATGGAGGCAAGAACGAGCTAGAGAAGCCAAGTTGGAATGCACAAGGAAGATGCAAAGGGCATACAAGAGAGAAAACGGCACCCACGGCCAAAGGAACAAGGGAAGCCAGAAACCGCACCCGCGGCCACAGAGGCAGCACCCACGGCCATTCCAGCAGAACACCAATTCTGGGCAGCACCCGCGGTTTTTCTGGGCCGGATTCAGCACCGATTTTCCATCCTCTTAAGTTGGGACTATCTTTGGGAAACATTTTCTACGGTTTTATGACGGTACTTAGGGCTATATAAAGACTTATTTTAGATGGTTTTAGAAATTTTTTATCCTTTGGAAGAATTGAGAGAGGTCGTTTAGAAGCATGAGCAACTAAACTCATCGTGTTTTGCCTACGATCAAGACTTGGTTTTGTTGAATTGTGAGTTTGGAATTCTAGTTTATTTCTATTATCTTCTTCAATTTCTTTGTGCTTTAATTGCTTGATGGTATTGATTCTATCTTGATTCGCGACCTCGTTAGAATTGCATCATTGCTAGGGTTTTGATTCATACGTTTGTGAAACCTAATCCAAAGTAGCAAATACAATTGAGTGGATCTCATAGAAAAGCTTGATTGTATAAGAAATTGACTATAGGTTAAATGTTAGTTCTTTAGGGAATTAATATTGCTTATAAGCTTAATATATCTTGAGACTTAGTGCTATTCCTAGGATTAATCCTTAATCCGTGTTAAGATTGCTTAGGAATAAGGGATTATTAGGACTCATAGGACTAATAATCTATTTAAATCAAGATAAGAGTGGATCTAGAAAAGATACAACTAGAATGAAGAACTACGATCAAGTAGACGAACCAAAGTTGAGATTCGTAGGTGAAACATCTCATTCATCATTGTTTACAACCATCACCATTATTCACTTCTTGAATTCTTTTCATCTTTGCATCTCTACAATCCCCCTTTGGTTACTCTTGTTGGTGATTATAACGCATAAAGTAATGGTAGTTCCCTGTGGATCGACTCCGGACTTATTAGCTATACTAGTTGGTTAGTTTGGATATTCTTTTGATAGGAATCCGACGATTTTGTCCTGTCAAAATTTGGCACCGTTGCTGGGTAAATATTATTTGTTTACTTTGTGTGTTTAATTACTAACCTTGGTGTGGACCACTTACATGGTCTGCACTTGTGCTACTGACCAATGTTGAAGGTGAGGTTATTGCAGTTACATGGAGAGAGTTTTCATCAATACTTTACCAGATTGCATGAGTACATTAATGATCTTTGTTCATAGGGTTATCAAGCTAGTACAAGGGAAGTGCTTCTATGCATCTTTGATGGTATGACTAATGAGACAAGGAGCCTTGCTGAGCACATGAGTGATGGAGGTTTATTAGATATGGGACTCTTGGAGATGTGGGAATTTTTCTGCTACATGGATTTTCAATGTGCGCAGAATGAGTCACTTCCCCAAGTATCTCAAATCGTTGAGACTTCTGTTTCGCCTATTGAGGTCATTGTGGGGAATCATACTGAGAAGATGGAGGAAGACAACACTCCATTTGATGAGATCACCCATAGCTCATCCGTTGATGAACCAAGTCTTGAGCCAACTACTGAGGCGGCTCAAGAGGTAATGAATGCCAACTATTGCGATTGGGAAGGTAGTGGTGATTATGACGATCCATGGGAGCATTACATCAATGCACCACCAACGGAAGTGTGTTGGTGGACTTACATACCCTCGACCGAAAGTCAGGCTCAAGAATACGATGAGTTGGTAAGATTCTTGAACTCTATACTATTTTCTATCAACTTTTTCATATTTTGTATCCATTCATCTCTTGGATGGGAACGAGAGTTTGATTTACTTTTGAGAATGCTAACAATGTCTGCTTAAGTCTTAAACGGACAACCAAAATGAGTCGAGCCAACGACATAAAACAAAGGCGCTTCTCGGGAAGCAACCCGAGGTAAGTAGACTATAAGTTTGATTTTCTCTATTAATTTTTCATTTTTCTTAGCATAATTAGAACCGTCGTAGATTTTAGAAAAAAAAAATTCTGCCATGTTAGACTAACCTTTCAGGGGGAAGAACGAAGAAGGTAGGAAATGCAACGCTTTGGAAAGGCAGCGCCCGCAACAAATCTGGGCAACAACACTGAAACCGCACCCGCGGTCCAGAAACCGCACTTGTGGCCAATATTTGGGAGGGTTCTGGAATGGAAGCACCCGCGGCCCAAGGGGCAGCACCTGCGGCCTCAGCCTGCAGCCTCCTCTTCATTTGTTTTCGACGTTCTTCCTTTCGTGCCCACCTCCACCCCCGCCATACCAGTGATCTTGTGAGTTTTACTTTTCTCCTTCCTTGTTCTTTCTAATTTTTGTTGTTTTAATTTCATTGGGACAATGAAAGTTTCAAATGTGGGGGAAGGGATTAGTGTACATAGTAGGTTGCATTGCATATCGAGCATGTTTCAATTATTCTGCATAATATTCATGTGTTGCATCTTAATGCTTTGCATCTTAGTTTTATTTTCAGAAAAAAAAATTGAAAAAATGAGAAAGAAAAAAAAATCATGCATTTGCATAAAATATGCCATTGTTTAAACAACCGCCAAGCCAAGGGAGTTCTCAAAATTTTATTGAAATTATGATCATATAAGTCCCATGACATGTTTGAATTGTTTTAGTCTTATCCCACTTATTGTTTTTATGTGGAACATAGCTAGGTGAACATAATTGAGCTTGTATGATCTAAGTTTCTAGCATGACTGAAATCCAACAAAAATTTAACCTTGTGAGATTGATTTTTGGCCTTATTGGGACTACACTTCATTGAGTCTTTTTGCTCTTGTTCCATGTGTGTGAATACTCTCCAGTGCTTCTACCTCTTGGAATTGATTTTGTCATCTATGTCAAGGCTGTACTTATATGTTTGTTATTGGTGAATTTCACATGGTTGAGGCACCTTTATTAGCCCTATTTGACTCTATTCCACCTTACATATGATCCTCGGCTTGAAGCCAATTTGAGCCTAATTGCCTATTCTTTTGTAGCTCCACAAGATTTTTCATAGCCAATTATAGTCTGGCCCCATCCGGGAATTAGGAATGGTTGGTGAATATTTATATTGTGGATGATGGTTTTTAGTGGTGGATTGTATGTTTGAGGTATCCTTATGAGATGTTTTATTCTTGCTAGTAGTTATTCATTACTTGGGACCTAAGGAGAATAAAATTCAATTAGAGGTAAAAGTCAAGGAAAATCATTTGATATAGCATGAAAAAAAAGGAAAAAAAAAGAAAGAAAAAAAACAAGAATAAAGGAATGAGTTGAGTATGGTTTGTAAAGTTATATGCTTGAGATTGGAGTTGTATTAAATTGTAGAATATGGTATGAGTTTATGAGTGATATTATGATTTGGTTGCTTCCTTAGTTCCCGGATTATGAGCACCACATGGCCTAAATTGTTCCATACCTTATGTTTTCTACCTTGGCCCCATTACAACCCATAAAAAGACCTTATGATGATTTTTTCCGGTAATGACATCCACGGTGGAGATTGCGATTCAATTTCAATTCTTATGTAGCTTAGTTGCATTTTGGATAGAGTTTGAGTGATCATTGATAAACCTAAACACTTGAGTGAGAGCGAAAACACTTTATTCAAGGTGAGGTTGGATGTGTAAGCATGCGGGTTACTTGATCACATAAATACTTGCTAGGACATTTGTTTGCCTTGTCTATGTTTGCACTTTGATGAGATGTTGCTTTTGATGAGGCTATTGCATAAAGGATTGTGTTTGTGGGATGAATGACTCATAAATGTTTTGTTTTGCTCGAGGACAAGCAAAAGGCTAAGTGTGGGGGAGTTTGATAATGCATATTTAGATGGGCATTATAGAGTAGTTTTAGAGTTATTTAAATGTATATATTTTACTTTAAAGGGTTAGTTTACTTGTTTGCTCATTTGGTACTTAAGTGCGGAATCTACACAAGTTTAGCGAGTAATTGCAGATTTTGGATTCGAATAATGGAGGAGGTCATTCATTAGAGTCATATGGATCATATGGAGGCAAGAACGAGCTAGAGAAGCCAAGTTGGAATGCACAAGGAAGAGGCAAAGGGCATACAAGAGAGAAAACGGCACCCACGGCCAGAGGAACAAGGGATGCCAAAAACCGCACCCGCGGCCACAGAGGCAGCACCCGCGGCCATTCCAGCAGAACACCAATTCTGGGCAGCACCCGCGACCTAGGAGGCAGCACCCGCGGGTTTTCTGGGCCGGATTCAGCGCCGATTTTCCATCCTCTTAAGTTGGGTCTATCTTTGGGAAACATTTTCTAGGGTTTTATGACGGTACTTAGGGCTATTTAAAGACTTATTTTAGATGATTTTAGAAATCTTTTATCCTTTGGAAGAATTGAGAGACGTCGTTTAGAAGCATGAGCAACTAAACTCATCGTGTTTTGCCTACGATCAAGACTTGGTTTTGTTGAATTGTGAGTTTGGAATTCTAGTTTATTTCTATTATCTTCTTCAATTTCTTTGTGCTTTAATTGCTTGATGGTGTTGATTCTATCTTGATTCTCGACCTCGTTAGTATTGCATCATTGCTAGGGTTTTGATTCATATGTTTGTGAAACCTAATCCAAAGTAGCAAATACAATTGAGTGGATCTCATAGAAAAGCTTGATGGTATAAGAAATTGACTATAGGTTAAATGTTAGTTCTTTAGGGAATTAATATTGCTTATAAGCTTAATATATCTTGAGACTTAGTGCTATTCCTAGGATTAAAACTTAATCCGTGTTAAGATTGCTTAGGAATAAGGGATTATTAGGACTCATAGGACTAATAATCTATTTAAATTAAGATAAGAGTGGATCTAGAAAAGATACAACTAGAAGGAAGAACTATGATCAAGTAGACGAACCAAAGTTGAGATTCGTAGGTGAAACATCTCATTCATCATTGTTTACAACCATCACCATTATTCACTTCTTGAATTCTTTTCATCTTTACATCTCTACAATCCCCCTTTAGTTACTCTTATTGGTGATTATAACGGATAAAGTAACGACAGTTCCCTGTGGATCGACTCCGGACTTACTAGCTATACTAGTTGGTTAGTTTGGATATTCTTTTGATAGGAATCCGACGATTTTGTCATGTCACAACCCTAAACCCTAAACCCTAACCTAACTACCCTTCCCTAACGTTTTCGTTCTTGACGTTTTCGTTCTTTACGTTTTCATTTTCGTTCTTTCCACGTCTTCGTTCTTTACGTTTTCATTTTCGTTCTTGACGTTTACGTTTAATATGACTCAGAAGAAATGAGAGGAGTCTACTCGAGATAGAAATATAGAGATAGATACAAAATCCGTAACATAAAAGTATAATATAAAGATAGATACGTGCAAACACATTTTAAAAAAAAAACGTGCTTGCACATCCGGGCTCGGGTGGCTGTAAACCCACCTGCACGTCCTTAAGGACGTGTGGATTTGCGGTGTATATAGCCGAAATGTTTTTTATTCTTCAAAGTTCAAATTATCTACCCATTGTTTGTTTGTGGGACTTTCTCTTTTATCAATTATTCTTCCTTTTGTTTTAAAAAAATTGTCCCTCTTTTTACTTTTCCTCATTTGTTTTGTTTCAGTGTAATTTCTAACATTGGCCTTTTTTTGTTTTTTTTTTTTCTAATCCATCAATGACAAATCTTAAATTTCTTTTCGAGTCCTAATGTATAGTATTTTATAATCATAGTTTTACTATAACTTTTTTTTCTCTTTTCCCAATAAATATTTTTTCGCTCACCTAGCTTTGAAATAGTAGATCCGCCACTGGCGGTGGCGGCCGGAGATGGCGTTTGATGGAGAAGAAGCACGTTCATTTTTTTTCAATATCAAGGGATTTTTTAGCCCGGTACCTAAAATAATCGAGCTAAAAAGTTCGCTTTTTTTTATTTAATGACACCTTTTTTAATCCGGTTCAGTTTAGAGCCGGGCTAAAAACCCATGGTCGTTGTGACCACCCTATGTTCTTGTCGTTGCGACCAACACTAAATGTGGTCGTTGCGATCATGGGTATTACGACCATGTGTTAAAGAGAAAAAATACCCTGCACTAAACAAAATTCGTGCTTTTTTTTTTCGTCGGACGGATTGAACGGACCAGCCGGGTTAGCACATGTGACGTATGCTCCGGTCTACTTCCAAGTTCCAAACGTGTTGACTAGTAGGGTTGTTCATCGGCTCAAAACCGATCCGAACCGGGTCAAACCGAAACGAACCGAAAAACGAAATTCCAAAAAATGAAAACCGAACCTAAACTAATAGGTTTGGTTCGGTTTTTTACCAGTTTGACTTAGGTTCGGTTCGGTTATAACCTAAGTGAACCGAACCCAATTCTATGTCATATAATTAAAGGAAATATAGCAAGTTTATTATCGCTGAATAAAATCTAACGTTTATTATTATTATTATTATTATTATTATTATAGAATATTATTATTATTATAAAGAGGGCTTACATAAAATATTATTATTATTATTATTATTATTATCCTTGTTTCAAAATAAATTGAGCATTCCCACAAAAGTCCTTAATTTTACTACTACATGCAGTGGGTTCACATAATCACATACTTGCATTTATATAGACAACGATATCAATTAAAGAGAGTTTATATGATTAGTGGAGATCTTCTAAACACTAATGAATATTACAAATTTTGGTTTTTTCGGTTTTAACCGAACCGAGTCCAAACCGAACCTAAAAATTCCTTGAACCGAAAACCTAAACCGAAACATCTCGGTTCGGTTAGGTTCCGATTATTTCGGTTCGGTTCGGCTCAAAAATTCGGTTCAAACCGAATTTTAACAGCCCTGCTGACTAGTTGGGCACATTCGAATGCTTAAATTTAATCAACGGTCAAGATCCGTCCTTTCCTTTCCCTTTCAACCCAAAATATCCACTTAGATATCCTCTCCAGTCTCCCCACCATCGGCCATCTCTCCACCACCTTCTCTCTTCAAATCCCTTCTTTTTCTGTTTGAGAAAAAAACCTCTTCCATTTCCAAGGTAGAGAGAGGCGCCACTCCCCCTCGCATTGTATCTGTTTGGTTCATCATCGCCCTATTAAGCTTCCTCCAGAAGGCTTTCAATTCTGCGTTTTCTTTTACCCCTGCTCAATTCTTCGTGATTTTCCTCTCAGATCCGAACCCCCATTCTCTCAGGTTTGTTCGAGTTCTATCTATCTTCTCACATTGTAGGATCTTAGGGTTTTAATTGAATCTGTGAACCGATTGTTTGAAATTTCCGTTCCTTTCTTTGCGTCCTTCTTCCTATGCACTGTATGATGTAGTCTCCAGATCCGGATTTTTTTCCTCTTCATATGCATGGATGGCGTTTTCTCACCGTTGTCATCTTTTGTCTGGACTAGCGCCTGTTATTTACCTGACTTGATGCTTCTTTGTTTCAAAAGTTGATGCTTATGTGGGGGTGGGGCCGAGTGGTTTCCCCATCATCGGCTTATGTTACTTTCGAATTTTAAATCTTTGAGCTTCAATTTGAAGTTTTGATTTCTACTATTTGTCGACACTGCTGATTTGACTAAAAATGCCAATCCTTTTTTCAATCCTGATTTTGCTTCCTTAGTGATCTTATTCTAAACATTTTGCCTGCTTCAATTATCGTTGTTTCGATCTATTTTCTCAGGGATTACAGTAGTGAAGATTGAAACTTAGTCTGATGAAAGTAAAAAAAAATTCAAGATTGCCTAAATCTATCTATGCTAATGGCCAGATGAAGACTTTCTATTTTTTCCTTCCTAAAATATACACAAGCTTGAGTAGTTTGTCCTTTAAAATAGAAGAGCGTTCACTTCCGAGGTTTGCAAGGTGGAGGTTGGAGGTCAATTGATTTTAACATCATACACCTTGGTTGTATTAGACTGGTACAGTTTAGTTCAATTCTTTTCATTCTTACAAATCCTTTACATATGATCACATCTCATAGTTGGTGGTGCATGTTGTTGTCTTGATGAGCATTAACCTTTCAGTATTTAAAAGAAAGTTAAATCCATGATAAATTGTTGATTTCTGATCTGGCAATTTGATTTTGCAATTTTTCCTGTTTAGAACCCATGTACATCCATACAAGCTTTGCACCCTTCAGTACATTTGATATGCCTTCTTTCCCTGTAACTAACTCAACATAAATTGGAAATTAATCCAGAAAAAGTATCCTTCCTACAGAAGATTTGTGTCCTTTTTTAATTCTCTCTTTTAAAATGAACCGCTACTTTTACTTTCCGCTGTTCAAGCACCATTTGATGTAAGAATTTATCACATGGGAATATGTTGGTGTATTTTTTTTTTCCAGTTTTCATCAATCTATAAAGATGGTCGCAAAGGGTTTCGTCGTGGACCTAGATAAGCCGCTTGTTTTTCAGGTATTTATGGTGTTTCCCTGTCCATTTGTTGTGTTTTCTATTGAATTACTCTTATAATTGCATCTTTTTGAAATACTATCACCCAAAGTTAACATCTTCATGGAAAATCACAATCAAATGGTCATTTATGTGGTCCATTTGGTGGTCGATACGAAAAGGTGACTTTATAAGCTGTTAATAATTCACTCTTCCCATATTTAATCATACAGATATTCTTAGACAGATGTTCATCCTCCTTACTCTTTTTTTGGTTATTTTGAAGTTCATTTCTCCAAATTTATCACAGGTTGGTCATCTAGGGGAAGAATATGAGGAATGGGTCCACCAGCCTATTGTTACCAAGGAAAGTCCTCGGTTTTTTGGAAGTGATTTTTGGGAGGTGACTTTCTTCTTATATTTAGATACATCATCTGTTACAATGTAGTGATTAAGTGCTCAAACTGAATTATATTAGTGGACCTGTGAAATGTACAGTCCTTGACTCGCACAGTCTGGTGGGCTATTCCAACCATTTGGTTGCCCGTGGTTTGCTACTGCATCTCAATGTCTGTAAAAATGGGTCATAAAGCTCCTGAGATAGCATTGATGGTGGTATTTGGTATTTTTGTGTGGACATTATTGGAGTACACATTACATCGATTCCTTTTCCACATCAAAACAAAGAGCTATTGGTAGCTTTCTTTGCTTTTTCTCAAATACTTTTCATTATAGAATTAGGATGGAAAACTTTTGTTGTTGCGTGTAGTTCCCTAATATTGATTGCTACTCATTGTAGGGGAAACACACTACATTATCTTATCCATGGTTGCCATCACAAACACCCAATGGATGGTCTTCGTCTTGTTTTTCCTCCTGCTGCAACAGCTATTCTACTTGTGCCGGTAGGTTACATATCTAATTGTATACTTTATCATGTATGGTTGACGCATATACATGTAAGTAGCTTTTGAATAAAGAGTGAGTTGATATTTTAATTTCTCTAGTTGGACTTAGCCATGCTTATGAATAAACGGTTATTTTATACTATTAATGTTTACTCCAAACTTAAAAAAAAAAAAGTAATTCTAAAGCCTGGTGTTTGGGTTTGATTTAGTCTTTTGAATTTTTTTTTTCCATCAAGTTAACTTATTTCCTTATTGATCAATCACAAAAATCGAAAACTTAAGCTCGTTCATTAGAATAGCAAACATCTAATTTTCATGTGTAATTGAAATGTTGTAAACAAATTCAGTTATTGTTCTTTACTTTCTAAGTTCCGTTGCTATTTAGTTCTCCTTCTTGTAGATAGGTAGGTAGATTTTTTAAGTGAACACCTGGTAAATGTTTTTGTAATCATTTCGGTGTTTAGGATTTCAACATTTATTTTTTGTGGATAGACATTAGTGAACATGGACAGATTTCAGTATTTATTTGTCTGAAATGATCTGTCAACACCATTCTGAAAGTATTTTCTATAAAGTTAATATGAAACCTGTTGTTAGGATGTACATTTTTCATCTTATTCATATTACCATTCCACGTGTGGTCTAATGAGAGCTTCTTATCTCAAAATTGTGCCGAAATTGGATATGCATCACCTTTCATTTGCCTAGTTACCTTGTCCTCTGAATTCTGATGATAATCAACTGTTCTGTTACTGCCAGTTCTGGAACTTAATTAAGGCACTGTCAACTCCTTCAACTACTCCTGCACTTTTTGGAGGCGGCTTACTAGGGTATGTGATGTACGACGTTACTCACTATTATTTGCACCATGGACAGCCATCAAATGAGGTTCCTAAAAATCTCAAGGTAACTTGTTCACTCCCAATTTGAATTTCTGCATGAATTGTTCTGTGGTGCACGTTTGCTTCATCACCAGTCACCGCAGATGAGTTTTACAAGCTCTCCTAAGTCCTAACTCACCAGTGTGTTCAATATGGTTGTCGGTTCTTCCAATACAAATATGACTCGCATTTACTTTCAATCATCACATTCTAGTTGTTCTGGTGGAGTTAGTGTGTTTGTTGGGAAGCTTTGTGCCAATTTGAACTAGAACTGGCTAGTTCATTGGGAAACTTGTTTACAAACCTGACCTGATAGATTTTGGCATTCCGCATTATGGCTAGAACAATAAAATAGTAAGTGTAGAAAACAGGGCATGCCATTAACGCCCTCTAGTTGGCATCTTCCTGGAATGTTGTAAAGAGAGATCTGAACTTGTTTCTATTTATGCAAATTTGATGCAACAGAATCCTAAATCATTGTTGCTTGCTGGCTCTCTTTACATTTGTTCTTTACTCCCTGCAGAAGTACCACTTGAATCATCACTTCCGGATCCAGACCAAGGGCTTTGGGATCACCTCCGCACTGTGGGATAGGGTTTTTGGGACTCTGCCCCCTTCACCTGAGAAAGCTAAATAAGTGCAGAAGCAAATGTCTGATTTAATTTGTAGCTTAAGGGCCTGATTGTCAAAATAAGATTGAAGTTTTGTATCAAGTTTGAGTTTAAGATTTGAGTTTTAAGTTGTAGTAGATGTTCAAGATTATAAATTTTGTTAATAGAAATGAAAATCTAATTTTGATTGTTTGCTATTTAAAGTTGTCCAGCCACTCAGCCAGTTTCAAATGGAGAAATCGCCAAACGATCAATCCAGAGCACAACTGAACCTATCTGAACAATACATTTTTCACATGAATATATCAACTGCAAAACAAAGAGCCCCTCCCCTACTCACAGCTTCACAAGCTACAGTACCTTCGAGATTAAGGTTTAAATGAGGAATATGAATGTAGCAAATGAGGAATATGAATGTAGCAATCCCATACTGTAGGGTTTGTTTATTAAAAAAAAACTATGGAGTAAAAAGTACAAAAAAAAAAAGACAATTAAATTGCTGGTGAGTCAATCCAAATTGAAATTTGAAACCGGCATTCAAATTTGAATAACTTCGATAATGAGTTTAGTCAAAGTCAGTAGCTTCTGTTATATATTGCTTTAATAGTGGGTAACGTCTGATTTTGTATATTCTATCATGTCACGCTTTAGTCATTCCAAACTTCAATACTAGATAAATAAATATTCGTTTCAGTAGTCATTCCAAGTTTTGATATTGTGTAAATGGAGATTCTTTTTAACTTTAGTCATTCCAAACTTCGATATTGGATAAATGGAGATTCTTCTCAGCTTTAGTCATTTCAAGTTTCGATATTGGATAAATTATGAAGCTTCTCTCACCTCACTTTCCACTATATAAAGGAGATGTTACTTCAGTCTCGCAATGAAGCAAGCAAAATGGATATAAATGGAAACCCACTCCCAAATCCTTTCGATCTTTCTTAAAGCTTCTTACATAGTCTAGTTTCGCAAGATCTAGATTACCCCAAACCATCTAGCATATCAAATGCATCCAAACCACTCACCACATCAAAACCATATTTTATATCAGTACGCAAACCTTCCTTTCATACCTCCTTATCAAATGCATCCAGTTGCTCTACCCATCCCACTATCCCACACAATTACAGTGATCCAAATCTGAATCTCAACCCGATGTCTCTACCTACTACCCGTCCAGCATTTGGAACACATGCAAGCATGGAAGAAGGAGGTGATGATGGAGATGTTGACGAGGTTGTTGTTGATGAAGATGTGGAGGAGATTGGTGCTGTTAATGACGGAGGAACGAGAAGACGGTGGAGTAAAAGGGAGGACGAGTTACTTGTCAGCGGATGGATTAACACCAGCAAAGATGTTGTCCAAGGAACCAACCAATCCAGCAACATATTTTGGTCTAGAATTGCAGCGTACTTCAACAAAAGGAAAGGGGATGGACCTCATCGCACTCAGAGCCACTGTAAGAACCACTTTCAGAAGGTAAACACATGGAAAAAAAAAATTATGAGACATGGATGTAATAGCAGAGGATTATGAGACTTAATGTAATAGTGGAGGATTATGAGACTAAAATTTAGGAAAAACCTTAATTTTAGTAGAAAAAATAAAAATTAAGAAAAAACATAAGAATTTCTTTTTAGATGTATATATTAAAAATGTTTTTGTTTAAATATATTGAATAAAACATGAAATTTGTTATTTAATTAAATATTTTTAGTATAAGGAAACCAAAAGAAATAAAAATTATGGAAAAAAGTGAGGGTAAAAGGGTTTGAACTAATACCTGAGCATGGGTCGAGCCTATGTGAAAATATTGGCCCATTATAGCGGGATGGGCTTGACCAGACCCGGTTTTGGGCCAACTGCCTTGTCCAAGCCCACTCACATGGATGGGTCGTGTAGCCCATCGGACCACCCATTCAAAGTTTGTGAAATATTTTTTTATTTTTGCATTTGATCTCAAACTTTACAATATGGGCTAAGTATTACAAAAGATTGAAATTTCATACAAAACAAATATACACAAGTTATAGAACTTTGAAATCACACCCTAAATCTTTAGTGTAGGTTCGTTTCAATGAATTTTTTTTAAAATAATTTATTTAATAGTATTGTATTCCTTAATTTATTTGTGATTTAAATACTATTAGACATTTAGTATTAATAAAGTACTAATAGATGTACAAGTATAAATTATATAATCAATATATCTAGTATTTTACTACAATTCTATAAAAATAATTTAATTAATATATATATATATATATATATAGGCCCGCTTGAGGTTGTTCCTTGGCCAAAGCCCAGCCCTTTGGACCTTCTGGATCAGGCCTACCCTCCCTTGGGTCAATTCCCTAACCCGCAAATTTAGCCGGGCGGGTTGGCTCATGTCTGCTTAGGTCTAGTTTGAACCCATGACCTCAAGATAATAAACACCCCTCTTTACCAACTAAGCTAATCTGTCTTAGTAATTGATTGCTCTTTTTAAGCTCTTTTATCCCTAAAATTAATATAAAAAAAAATAAAATAAAAATTCTCGATTTTTATTTCGAGTTGCGGGGCTAACGCCACCCCGAGCCCTCCTAGATCTGCCAATATATAATTACATTTTATATAGGACGATGCACCAAAAATTAAATAATAATATTTATGATAACACGAGTAAATAGTCGGGTTCCCGCTATATAAACAAACCCGCTTTTAGGATGATTATAATGTATCAACCAAATGATGAATAATTCCAACTAAAGCCTATTACATGTAAATGTGTCCACATTAGGGACACGTGTCCCGAACAACATGACATTTGTCATCTACCTCGGGACACTTGTCGATCAGGGCTCGTAAGCTTCCCCTATAAATAAGGGTTGAGACCTTGGGATGAGGGGTCGGTTTTTTATGGCTCGGAGAGCCTTCCCTAGCGGGATTCGTCTCGGTCAGCGGGAGCCGACGTTTAATGGAGCACTAGGAGGACGGTGGTCCGCGGATGGCTTGAGCTCGGATCGGCATAGGTTTTGGTATGTTGACGGTAATCTCGGCGCGTATCTCGGGTAAGTCCGATCGTCTGAGCTTGCCCGCGTCCAACTTGATCCCGGAACTCGAGGGAACGAGATTCCGTAAATCGGGTTTCATTACCGGTGTCGTCTGTGGGAACCATTCACCATAAGGTTTAAGCTCATAGACGATGGAGTTGTTACTATCGCTCGCGGAGGGCCTCCTGCTCGTGGCAGGTAAGCTCGCAGAGACAAACTCTCAGTGAGTATAAACTAAGTCCCTCGACGCTGGAGTTGTTACTATCGCTCGCGTCGCGGAGGGCTTCCTGCTCGTAGCTGGTAAGCTCGCGGAGACAAACTCTCAGTGAGTATAAACCAAGCCCCTCGACGCTGGAGTTGTTACTATCACTCGCGGAGGGCCTCCTCCTCGCAGCTAGTAAGCTCACAGGATAAACTCTTAGTGAGTATAAACTAAATCCCTCGACGGTGGAGCTGTTACTATCGCTCGTGGAGAGCCTCCTGCTCGCAGCTGGTAAGCTCGCAAGATGAACTCTTAGGTGGAGGGGTGAGTAGTCACAAGTGGAGGGGTTGAGGGAGTAGGTGGAGGGTGAGTAGTCACAAGTGGAAACGAGTTGTTAGAAAAGAAATAACCCAAAAGGAGAAGGAAGTAGGTAAATGCTTAGAGGTTTTGCAGAAAAGAAAGAGAGTGAGTATGGAAAGTAAGGAAGAAAGAGCGAAGTTATAGGCTAGCGAAAAGAAAAGAAAGATGGTAAGAGATGACATCGATATAGCGGCGAGGGAGGGCGAGCCTCTCCCTTGCCGAGAGCAATGAAAATATTAAGCTATAACTGCCTGGGGATGGGGAAGGCTCAGGTGTAACGGCCCGGGATTATGATTCCCGAGTTACATTTCGAGGGATAAAACCCCTCGTTAGGATCTTGCGCTCCGAGTACAGGTTGAAGGTTTGAAATTCTATCATAACATTTTAAAGTGGGATTTCATACCCAAAATTCGAAGGGATCGTTGGAATCCCCGGGGAAGTCCCCTGTACCTGTCATAAGTCTAAGCGTGGAAAACCAACAGTCATGCAAATAGTAGAATCAAGGTGTAATACAAGAGGGTGACACGGCAGAGCCAAGTCAAAATCAAATCAATAAGCATATTTACCGAAATTTAATATACAATGTTAGTGGAGTTAAACCATTTCTTTGAGATCGCCCAAGAGAGTTCCCACGTCACGGAAACAATGAATAATCATGCTGCAAAACAAACCTTAAAAAAATGTATGCGGGGCGGTGTCAGATCGAAGCCCTACGCAATATAATCCCAAACAAGCAGACATATACACACGCTAGTCCTAATAAAGATGCTTCTAGATGCAAGGCGGAATATTAACACACTAGCATGGTCCTAAGATCAAGTGCATAAATATAATAAGGCCTTAGCACCGAATAACAAGTGGTATATCCCTCTCCTACCTCCACCCCCTTCCGATAGGGTGGAGACTGGCCAGCTCGTGAATGCATTCATTCATAATCGGGCGGCACGCATGCCTAACCCGCTCCACAATAAAGCCCGCAGGCATCTCATAATATAAGGAAGCTCATGACTCGATTGACTCAAGACGGGACCCGATGAGACTAGGTCGTCCTATGACCCTAGCAATTACTCTAGTTACTTCAAAGATAACGACCGTTCTGTTTACAAAAGCAATGAGTAAACGAATGCTCAATCATGAGTGCAATCCTAGCATGATACTACATGGCATGCTTTATTATGAATGCAAGCACCTAGTATGCACATGGCTACAAACAGGGAGATCTCTTTTCGAATATGAGTGAGCTCATATAGGAACTCACCTGGCTATGCAGAACAGCATAAGAGAAGATCTGGAATACATCATTCATAATCACAAAGGATCACCTAGATACACATCAGAGCATATATATATAAGTCTACGTCTAATCACCCAAGCACTCAAGCATATCATTCAACAAGAATAGCAACCATATTGCAATCATCATTTCGTCAAGTTCAACCATTCATCATGTTTCCACATTCAACAAGGCCATATCGTTCTCATCATTCCACTCAGTCACATTCATATATTTGCCATAATAAATCCGCATAGCCATTTATCTCAAAATTCACCATATTCATCATATCTCATAAGACATAAGTCAACGGTACATAACTTTAAAATCTCATCATGTTATTAGTCACCCAATCATGCCATTAATCCATACAAATCATGCTATTAGTCAATCAATCATATCAACATGCTAGTTAGTCATCGATCATATAATTCCCAAGTTATTCCCGAAACCGTTTCAAAATCCGAATTAACTAGTTAGAAATTCCGACCTTGGAAAATATTCGTCAAATTCCTTTGTCGATTCAAACCCGATAATGTATCTTTTTAATTCACCATAATATTACATCTTTATTCTCAAATTAATATTTTACATTTTAATCTCACATAATACTATATAATATTTTAAATACCATTTACTTTTAAACATTTTCACAAAATATTTCTAAATCCTTTAAAAATTTCAACCATTTTTATTTGATAAAATCAGTCCTTTTGAAATTACCAAAACCGCCCTTATATTTGTAAAAGTTACAACCGACCCCCTTTCTTTTATTAAATACCAAAATCGAGCCTCACTTGATTTTTATATTTCAAAAACCGAACATATATTAATAGAAATGGGTCAAGGTTTATTTGATTTGTTTTTAAATGAATAGGCCCAACAAAACAGGCCCAAGAGCCATCCTCATACTCCCCCAATTCCGGCCTCAGAAGGAAAGAAAGAAAGGAGTGGCCCGCAGTCTCCTTCAACCTTCGTCTTCTTCGGCAAATCAAGAAGCGAGAGAAAGAGGGCGCCTGAAAGTGACGGGGCTGAGCGCCGCCGACGGAGATCTTAGCGATGATCGATTGCAGCTCGCTCAGGCCTCCTCCTCTCTCTCCCGATCTCGCTCTCAGCCCTCTCGCACTCGCTCTGACCTGCTCGCTCGCTCCCGGCCCTGCTCACCGCTAACGCTGACCTCCCATCCTCACGCTCTCGACCTCACTCTCGACCTCCCCGTTACTCACTGTTAGCTCTCGACTCGCTCTCACGCTTCCCTCTCCAGTTAAATCGAATGAAATAGGGTGAAATCAACACCGAAATCCAACAATGGAGGTCGAAGGTTGTTAGGATGCTTACCGAGCGGATTCGAAGTCGGAAGCGTCGGAGGTCGTTCGAGCTCGTCGGAAGTGCGCGACTGAAATTCCTCAGCCTAGAACAGAGGTAAGAGTTCAAAGGTTGAAACTTTACAAGGATTTGGACCAAAAGAATGATGAAAACGCTTACCGAAGGTTTTGGATTGAAAGCAGGGAAAGGAGAGGGATGGCGTCGGAGGTGGCTCGGCCTGGGCTCAGCGGTGCTCAGAGGCGCTCGACAAGTGCTCGATGAGCGCTCGGGTAGGTGCTGGGTTCTCAAGAGGGGGCGCTTGGTGCTGCAGCTGCTCTTGGCAGTTTCCTTCGAGAACAGGGAACAAGGGAGCTTTGGAGGTGAGGCCGACGGTGGTGACGATGGTGGCTCGGCCTAGGGCTACTGCTGTTGGGCGTTGTTGCAAGGGTGAAGAGGGCTGTTGGGCAAGGATTCAAAACAGGGGTTTGGAGTGGTTTTGAGGAGAGGAGAGATTGTAGATGGGGGATTGAAAGTGGGGGGGATGTGTTGTGTTGAACGAGAATCAAAAGGCTGAGCTTTTTGGGTCTGGGTTTTGGTAATACAAGGGAGAACAGAGAAAGGGGGAGGGTGTTGTTTCTGAAACAATCAGACAAAAGGAGGGATTAAAATTTGGAGTGGTGTGGGTTTTGCCTGCCAGATGAAAAAGGGGATGGAAGTGGTCAAACTTTTCCTTGGAAAATCAGCCACAAAGATTCACACGAATCAAAACTCATTTTAACCACATCAGTCATTATTCCTGCCACGTCAGCTTTCCACTAACTTTTCAGCTTTTTACATTTTTCATCCACAACAAAGAGTCGCGTGAATCAAAACTCACTTTACACTTTTTTTATATTTATTAAGCTAAATGTTGATTTATTTTACTTAAAAATTTTGGTTAATGATATTATTAATATTAATATTAACATTAATACGTATCATTAAAATAAAAAGGGATACAATTAAATTTAGAAATATTTTATTAACTTGATACACTGAAAAACACCCAAAAAAAATTACACACCTTAAACTTGCAAACAACATATTAAATTTTTATGGTGTAAGTTTATGTTAATTTAAGTTAATGTTGTTATGTGACTATAAATCTTTAACATATGGTAAACTTAGCGAAAGTTTTTTTTCTCCAAACATATACAAAATGGGTGTCATTGGATAGAGAAAAATAAATCGTATTAAAAAATATATTTTTTTAAAAATAATAATAATTTATTTAATGAATAAATGAGGGTTTTAATTTTAATTAAAAGTCGCGCCATATGGCTTCCAACCATTGGCTAGCAAAAATAAAGGAAAAAAAACAAATGCAAATGATGCGGATCATTTGATGGCATCCCCCATTTAATTTTTCATGCGAATCAAAACACTCTCTCTCCTCTCTCTCAAAATTTCGGCTGAGCTGGCATCCAAATTGATCCGCGCAGCTCTCCGTTGCGGATGGTCTTAGTTGCCCCCAACACTAGTATATCCATAACCTATCCTCAAATAATAATTAATTTAAAATTTGAATATGAAATAGAAAAAGGAGACAGGGGGAAGAAAACAAAGAATGTGGTCTCAAGGAAATACTCGGAAAATAAGTCTCGAAATTAGTTCTCGATGTTAGTCTCTTAAATTCCCGCTCTCTCGATCAATTAGGTTTTCACAGTCGCCATGTCAAGTTAGTTTTCAAAAATTTTATTTTAGATTGGAAATCCGCTTTACGAGGTCAAAGTCCGAGCTTAAGAATTTTTATTTAATTTTTGCTAAATTCCGCTTTAATATTTATTTTGATTGATTTTTTTTTTGAGAAATTAGAATTTTTTTTAAAATAAATCTGAGCCTTTACAAGGCAGTTAAAAGTCTCACGGAGCTAGTGAGACTGGAGGCCGCAAAGGTAGTGTTTTTAATGGAGACAAAGAGTGACAAGAGGAGGATGGAAAAAATCAGAAGGGTGATAGGTTTTCATGGGTGCTTCACGGTGGAAAGTAGGGGCGGGGCTGGAGGTTTGTGTTTATTAACATGTTTATAAAAATAAACATTTTAATATGAAACTTCATGTTTTAAAAAATAATAAAATTATTTTCTAAAATAATCAATATTTTAAGTATCGAGAAAACTAATTAAAATACCACACCTTTGGGGGTATTGTAAAAATATATCCTCAACTTTCAAATGTAATAAAAATATCATGACCTTTGAGGGTAGTGGTAATATATTATCATGAGTTTTCTTACGGATAAAAAATGCTGATAAGACAACCTTTGTATGTGAACTTTTTTTTACAAGGGTTTTCTTGAACTTTTTTGTAGGAAAAAAATAAAGATTTGGACTGAGTTCATACCCAACGCATTTTCCTCCCTCCTATCTACTTCTGTCACCGCCTCTTGAACTGTCTTCCAGGTCGTCCAAGAAGCCCATGGTTCCTCTTCAATGACAGTCTTCCTCCCTCGTGGTCGCCTATCTTGAGCTGTCTCCCTCTCATCTTCTTCCTCTTTAATTCGTTCACGGACTTGGCTAAGTAAGTTTTTTTCCCTCTTCGTTGTTGATGTTGTTGTATTCGGTTTAGTTTTGTACGTTGTCTGTTTCTTGGTTTCTTGGTTGAATCAATTTCGTTTTTCGGGTTTAATTTTGTTGCCGATTTATTTTTTTACTAAGGAAACCGTTCAGAAAACCCATTTTTAGTGTTAATTTGTGAAAATGCTTCCACGTAGGTTACCTTGTCAAAAAAAAAAAAAACACGTAGGTGCCTTATCAGCATTTTTGTCCTGTGAAAAAACCCGTGGTAATATATTATCACTACCGTCAAAGGTCGGATTTGAAAGTTGAAGATATATTTTTACGGGTATTTTAATTAGTTTTCCCATATTTTAATTACCTATATTTTTACATAAAATACCACCGAGACCCGAGTATCCGAACTGGACTTCCCTACCGTGGACGGCGGACCCAAAAAGTTACCAGCCTGAGCCGAGTATGGTCCACCGGTGTCGCCCACATGTACTGGAGTTGTATAGAGAGCGACGTGCCAGGCTGGCTACGACGTGCTTACCTAGCTGGCACACATCTGATTCTGATCTGACTGTATCTTAACCCCCTCCTCCTAAATAAACGGTCAAGATCCGTCCTTTCTCTTTCAAACAGACCTGGTTCCCCTTTTCTCCACCTCGTTCTCCGCTTTATCAAATCTCCCTATTTCTCCAGAGAGAGAGAGAGAGAGTCGAGAGAGTCTCCCCTGCCACTCGCATCGTATCCCTCTGATTTATTGCCCTACAATATCATACAGCCTCGACTAGAAGGCCTTGAATTGCATTTGACCTTCCCTGCTAACCGGAGTATCTCAGGTTTGTTCCAGTTTTCCTTCCTTGTTTTGCCTCTCTCTCCATCTTCTCTGAGTTCTCTCAATCTATGTTTTTTTAGGGTTTTAATTGACTCTATTCTGTTCGTTTTTGCCCACATTGTGCTTGTTTGACCATGAAATCACTATCCGTTTTCTTTTTCATTTTGATTCCTTGCTGCTTGATGAATCAATTTAGGTCAAAATCTAGTGGTATCATCGTTGCTTTTATACATCTTGTTTCTTGTCAAATTTGACTTCAAATTTACAAATTTCATGATTGCCTAAATTTGCCTGATTTATGACCAAATTAAGACTTTTGTATATCTTTCCTAATGTATTACTTGTTTGAGCAGTTTGTCGTTTGGAATAGAAAGTGTTCAAAGGTTTGTAATTGCTATCTAAATGAACATCTGGCCCGGAAGTTGGAACCATGATTGAACTAGACCTGTACAATTTAGGTCAATTTTTTTTTTCATCCTTGCAAAATCTTTTCCTTCTGACCACTGTCTCATTGTTGTACATGATTTACTGATCGGCATAAGTCAGGTTAATTCCATGATCAGTTTTTGTTTTCAGATAGGAGAAGTTCATTGTTCCTATTGAAAAAAAGTTCATAGTTTTGCAAACTATTCTGTTTAATGTATTTGGAATGCCTTATTTTTTCTTGGTTAATTTACCATAGTTTGCACATTATTCTGGAGAAACTATCCTTATTCCCCTGTCCTTTTTTTTTTTCAAAAAAAATTCTCTCATTTCAAAACAGATCAATGCTTTTACTATTACCATGTTCAAGCATGAATAGTAGTTTAATGTTATCTCACATGGTATATTGATATTTTTTTCAGTATACATAAGGTATAAGGATGGTTGCAAAGGGTTTCACCGTGGACCTAAATAAGCCGCTAGTTTTTCAGGTAGTTATGGTGTTTCCTTTTCCATTTGCTGTGTTTTCTGTTGAGTTTCTCTTTATTTACATTTGTGGGGAGAATTGAATGGCTATTTAAGTGGTCCATTCAATAGTTGATACAAAATGGTGACCTTTTAGCTGTTAATCCTCCATTCTTTCCATATTTAATTGTACATGCATTATTACACACATTCATCCTCCATACTCTCTTATTTGGGTTATTTTGAAGTTCATTTCTATAAGTTAATCACAGGTTGGTCATCTTGGGGAAGAATATGAGGAATGGGTCCACCAGCCTATTGTTACCAAGGAAAGCCCTCGGTTTTTTGAAAGTGATTTTTGGGAGGTACCTTTTTTACTTTCATTCATTATTCATGTAGTGTTAAATGTACCTACCTCTTGTGGTAAAATGTAGAGTTGATTTCCTTAGGCTGATTTAGTGTTGGCAGTCTTGTGAAATGTAAACGTTTCTGATGATAGTGATCTGTTACAGTCCTTGACTCTCACGGTGTGGTGGGCTATTCCAACCATTTGGCTGCCAGTGGTTTGCTACTGCATTTCAATGTCTGTACGAACGGGACATACGATTCCTGAGCTAACACTGATGGTGATATCTGGTATTTTGATTTGGACGTTGTTGGAGTACACATTACATCGATTCCTTTTCCACATCAAAACAAAGAGCTACTGGTAGATTTCTTTGCTCCCTATGACATAAATTTTCATTATATATTTTGGATGCGAAGCTTTTGTGATTGCAGCAAATCTAGTTTCCCTAATAGTTGTTGGTGCACATTGTAGGGGAAACACTCTACATTATCTTATTCATGGTTGCCATCACAAGCACCCAATGGATGGGCTTCGCCTTGTTTTTCCTCCTGCTGCAACAGCTATTCTACTTGTGCCAGTAAGTTTCATTGCTAATTGAATACCTTATATCTTGTTGAGATATAGGTAGCTTTTGAATATACAATGAGTTGAGATTTTAATCACTAGCTGGGCTAAGGCCACACTACGGATCACATATAATATTTTCACTAGATAGAGGTTAAATTTTACTAGGGTTCTTCCTGACCGACCCTTCAGATTTTGTCAAATCCTCGTGGTGTCCATATGATACCATTTGTGAGGAAATGTGTGACATTTTTCATCACATGAATAAGTAATATTCAACATTTGGTGTATTGAGAAATTATGCTATCAAACATTGTGGCTGGAATTATATATGCATACGAAAATCCCTTTTCATTTGCCTTCTTTCCTGACGATAATCATTTGATTTATTGCCTTCCAGTTCTGGAACTTAGTTAAGGCTTTTGCAACTACTTCAACAACTCCTGCTCTTTTTGGAGGTGGTTTGTTAGGATATGTGATGTACGATGTCACTCACTATTATTTGCACCATGGACAGCCTTCAAACGACGTCTCTAAAAACCTTAAGGTAACTTGTTTGCTTTCAATTCTGTTTTCAGCGTGATGGATTTTCTGTCCTGATACTAACATATGGTTGATCTACTGTGTACATTTACTTCAATCATCCCAAATGATCTCACAAGTAATCATGACTGACCTGTGTGTTCGTTAACAGAAATATGGTTTCCAGTTCTTCTGTAAAAATATGATACATGTTTACTTTTCAATCTGCTATTATTGGTTGGGCTGAGGAATTTGCTTCTAGCTAGACTGCTAAACCTACCAGCATTCAGCTTTGTGCCCATATGAGCCTGAGCCATGTAATGAACTCAGGCTTAAGTGAGTCAATTTGGAGCCTGACCTGGTCGATTTTGGCATTCTGCGTTATGGGCAGCAGTAATAGAAGACAACAAATTAAAAAGCATTAACTTCCTCTATTCTGCATCATTCCTAGAATATTGTAAAGCAAGCATCGTTTGGTGCAGCAAACCCGGGCATCATTGGTTTTTGATTTTTACATTGTCATGCTCTTTACTCCCTGCAGAAGTACCACTTGAATCATCACTTCCGGATTCAGAACAAGGGCTTTGGGATCACCTCCTCACTGTGGGATAGAGTGTTCGGGACAATGCCCCCTTCAAAAACGTCTGAGAAAGCGAAATAAGTGCAGAACAAATGTCTATTGAAGTGGTTAAAGCCCATTCTTTGTTATTTTGGCAGTGAGATTACGGGCTTGTCATTAGAGCCTCTTGTTCTTCTAGGATTAACAAGCTGTAGACAAATGCTCACTTCCCATCAGCCCCTACGCTAATGTCGTCGAAACGAATCCGAGTGTTTCAGTCGCATCTTTCTCCCTCTGCCTATTCGTCAATCCTCAACAGTGAAACAATAGAAGTGAAAATAAATGTATATTTCTGACAGGTTTCGAACACAAATATCATGTTTTTTTTTTCTACGTATCATGCGAAAAATAACTCTTGACACTTGGCTTGTTTGTCTGGAAATTGACAAGTTACTTGCAAAATGCAAAGTTGTTAATCTTCCCAAAAGTTATTAGGTTGCATCTTACCTTAGATCTCATCCTCTTAGGCTTGACTTATGAAACCACTTACATTGCAGATTCTAGTGAAGACGTGAATGTAATATTAACAGCTTAACATCAAGTGATGTTTTAAGAAATCCTTTACATTGAAAACCAATGTAAAGGATTTCTTAAAAGTTTTAGATTTACTTTGACTTATACCTCAAAAATGATTGATTTTGGTTACTGGTGAATTGATTTGATAAATAAAATCTTTATCGGTATTTTTGAGGTTTGAGAACCTACAACTTGACTAAATGGTTTAAGAATTCTGAACTTATTCTAAGTGAAGATGTTTTGAGTTATTATTTCGGTAAGGTTTAAAACTAAGCTTTGAGATTTGATCAGGGCCGTGCCAAATATTTTGGAGGCCTGTTCGAAACTAAAATACTACTATATTTATAAAATTTTAGATTAAATTTATCAATTTTTTAAAGAATAAGATGGTCATTAATTGTTTTTTAAACACTTTTTTTAACAAATGAGGATTTAGGTGGTTCTTAAAAGTACATATAAGTAGATTAGATTTGTTTGGATTCCAAATCAATTATGTTTGAAATACAACACTTTGTAACATCTGTAGATTTAATTACATGAAACTTAAAATATAATTATAAACTTTACATAATAGTCCAAATGGAATTAACACAACTTATATGGTATTTAATTTAAATTAAGTTATTTTAAATAAATACTTTCAAAGTGTTTGGATTCCAAATCAATTGTGTTTGAAATAAAACACTTTTTCATAATAGTCAAAATGAGATTAACACAACTTATATTTAATTTAATATTTAAGTTATTATAAGTAAATGCTTTCAAAGTGTTTGGAATAGGTAAAAAAAAAGTAAGAAATTGCCAAATAAAAATTAACAGACTAATAAAAAGTATAAGGGCTCACTCCCATGGTTTCTTGAGTCTGTGCGGTTTGTAAGAAAAGGAGCGATAAAAGAAGTTACCCACGAAAAGGAGCGATAAAAGAAGTTACCCACGAAAAGGAAGGCAACTATGTGGGTCTCCGAGGAGTCGAACTCGGAATCTAGGGCAGCCCTAAAAATTTGGGGGTCCTATTCCATTGGTCCACCTGAACATGCTTAGGCACGGGTCTGGATTTGATGGTTTTGTGAGTTGTTTGGTATTTAGCGCGTATTTGGCATCGGGTTTCAATAGGTTTCATCAGGTGCCTCAAAAAAAAAACCTTTTCCGATGGTGTTTGGCAAACAGCTTTGAAGAGTTGCAGTTGGAGGTTTGAAGAGTTTAAATTCGCTGAAAATTGGAAGCCCTCACATGTAGCTTTCGGGAGGTTTTGTATCAGGTGCCATTTCGTTGTTCTTTTTTGCCCTCTACCCCAGCCTCCTGTAGACCTAGGGTTCTTCAAGAATCAAAGATCTCCGGCATGCCCAATTGGATTCAAAGATCTCCGGCATGCCCAATTGGCCTCTTTGAGAATCAGAATCACAGAAGAACAAATCGAATTGAATTCGGTAGACCTAGGGTTTTGCATAAAAGGCCGCCGAAATTGGGGGTTCGATGGTGGGAGATGGAAGCAGGGTTATGTGGTGGGAGGAGACCGCCTCCCCTCTTTATCGTTCTGATTCCGGCCGAAGGAGGTGTGAGGGAGGAGTTTGGAGGCGCCGGTGGCGATGGTTGCCTCTGGCATATAGTGAGGGAGGAGGTTGGAGGCGCGGTGGTGGTGGTTGCCTCTGCGTACAATGAGAGAGGGGGAGGGGGAGGGGGAGGGTCTTTTTAATAAGGGTATTTTAGTAATATCAACCATAAAAAAAACTCTCAATTCATCTACCTACCAAACACCATTCAAGTTTTTTATAAGGTTAATTTTAAAAATAAACTCCACCTCTCACACCTCCATAAACCCCATAAATAATATACACCTCTTAAAAAAACTTCAACTCCTAAAAAAACCCCTTTTTGCCAAACACGCAATTAGGCCCTGTTTGGCACTGTGTTTTTTGAGGTTATCGGAGGTGAAGGTTATTTTTTTTTAAAAAAAAATAACCTTGATCAATGGTGTTTGGGAGGTGGGTAGTGATTTTGGGAGATGGAGGTGGTGGAGGTGAATTGAGGTGAAATTAGGGCAAGAACACCACCCTGAAATTTGAAGGTGGAGATTGTGAGGCCAAAATAACCCCTTCAATTGCCTTTCTTGCCCCGCTCATATGTCCCTCTTCTCCCTCTGCTGGTTGCCATGGCAGGCCAGTGCCAAATCTGACCGCCGCTCTCAATCCAAAGCCTCTCTCGCCAGCGACCTTCCACTTCCCGGTCACAATCAGATTCACCGGCAAATTTTCGGCGAAGCCGACGATGTTGGCCAGATGCGTGGTGGGAGGCGACGGGGAGAGAGCGGAGCAGTGGAGGAGCTTCTCAACAGGGAAGAGATGGAAGAATGCTGCTGGTGGGAGTACGGAGATGGGCTGGCGGCCCGACGGTGTTGGGTTGCTACTGTTACTGGTGGGAGCACGGAGATGGAGGAATGCTGCTGTTGCTGGAGGAATGTTGCTGCTAGCCTGCTACTAGTGTTTCATATTGGTGTTTTGTGGAATCGGATCCGGTAGAGTTGTATATTAACTTGGTAAATCTGAACCTTCAAAAAAATAACCAAAACAAGGTAGTTTAGTCATTTTAATTTTTTTTCCACAAAATAACGGTTATAACTACCAAATACTATACGGTGTTATATCGGAGTTATTTTTTAACCCATACAATCATCTCTACCTCAATTAACCTCTTAGAAATAATCTCCACCTCTTAAAAAACAACATTTTGCCAAACAGGACCTTAATGTGTTGTTTAGGAGATAGTATGTATTTGAGAGATTTTTTTTTTTTTTTTTTTTTTTTTTGATTAGGTAAAAATTCGAAGGTCAGACATGCCTGACTCAACGAGAGGCCGACAAAGTCGGCAGACGGCGAACCGTCGAGCATACAACCTAACAATACAGAAAAACAGAAAACAAGCGAAATGAAACAAGCATAAAAAGCTCTACAACAAAATGACTCAAGAAGACCAACTCCCAAGAAGCTGAAGAAGCCGCCAAAGAACGAAGCCAAGCACCACCGAACAGTGGCACCGCGGGCTAGCGGTACAACAGGACTTTATCTCCTGTGGGTAATGCAGACGAACTCCAAGGAAACTCTATCCCGGATACGGAGTCGCCCTGAGCGCACCACCTCGACCCCAGCCAGTCCCGACTCCAGACTCCACGCCCCTCAGCCAAGAAGAAGACCTCCTAGAAGTATCGGAAGCAGAGCCGCATGAAGCTCGAACAAAACGCCAACAAGATTTCCTCTACAAGAAAACAATCAAACCCTTACGGGATTTAATTAAACCCTTTCGGGTGGGTTTACTCAACCCCTTTCGGGATTTAAATGAAGCCCTTTCGGACCAATTTCTTGGAAGGGTTATGAAAAGTATGTATATAAAAATATATACCTTGTTTCACAAGTGTTAATTAATATTCTCTCTTTTTTTATTTTCCCCTCTGGGTGCTTGGCGTGCAAGTACAGCAAGCCATTTATATTCTTTTTTTTTTTGTTTTTTCTTTTCCTTTTTTTTTTTCCAGCTTGCACCACAAGAACAAAAATGATTTTAATTTTTTTTTTTAATTTGTTATCCCCTTGCAAGGATGAGCAGGGACAGGGAACTGGTAGAGCCGGAGCCGCACAACGCCCGGAGCCAGCGCACGGCCTTCAACAACCAGCCTCCCCGACACCTAAAGATCGCCGAGGAAGAAGATCGAATCGAGCCGGCGAGGCGAGAAGGGCACGAAAGATAAACCCCCAAATTAATTTCATAAATCGAAAGAAATCGACACACCCATGCCACCCCGGTTCGAAAGGAAACCAGATCCAGAAGGAGGAAGGAGGTCAGCGCGAGAGGGGTAGACGAAATCGACAACGAGGGTGGCCGGAGGAGGGATGCGAGAGCAGATTCGCCAAGGCCACAAAAAGCCCCAAAGCCAAGCACTTAAATCAACCGTCCAAAAATAGACAGTTGAAGGGGATATGAAAAGGTTGTCGACGGAAGGAACCCGGGAGAACGGGAGACGAGACCAAGTCAGAGGCGACCGTATCCGGATTAGGGCGGCCGAAGCCTGAGTTGGGCGGCCGAAGCCGAGTTTGAACGGCCGGAGCCGGGTTAGGGCGGCCGGAGCCGAGGTAGGGCGGCCGAAGCCGAATGTAGGGCTCCATCTCTCTAGATTTTCCTAGAGAGAGGAGAGAGCTTTTTTTGAGAGATTTATTTTGAATGTTCTCTCACACCTTGTTTTATAACGAGACTATTCTCGCTATGTTTTAATCGAACGAGAAATGTTTTAAATTAAAGAGTTGTGATGATTTGAAGTACTTGCCTTTGTTGTTGGTGTACTTTGGGTAGCTATTTCTTAGAGTTTATAGCGGTCCAGATCACCTATTATCTACCATTAACCCTCCTTGTTACATTTATCTAATTGAATAATTTTTTTAGTAAATCTTAATTAAAATATAAAAAATATTTTCTAAATTAAAAATAAAATACTGTATGACATACTTCCCCACCCACACCGCTTCTTCTCCAAATCTCAATATTCTTTAAAAGTGCAGAAACTCTAAATTTCTATGAACTCTTCGTCCACTATCTCCATCATAGAATAACATGACACTTGATCCTCAAAAATTGATACTGCATTCAAATAGACTACTATTTGATATGAATACCCAAATTTTGATCTGAATAGCTTGATCTTAATTTTATTGCATTACAAAATTGAACTCATTGGGTTGTAGGAATAGGTTAATTAATTTAACTTTTGGATTACGAGTTTGCGGTGATGGAGATGGTGGAGGAAGGGTTCAAACAAATTTAGGGTTTCTGCACTTTGAAGAATATGGAGATTTGAGAGAAGCGGTGTGGGTGGTCCTTTGAACGAACTTACAGGGAAGTCAAGTAGTTTTTGTTTTTAATTTAGGAAATAAATTTTATATTTTAATCAAGATTTACTCAATTTTTTTTTAATTTAATTAGATAAATGATTTATAGGTGGACCAAAGGTTACATTTTAGGTAATAGGTGATCCGAACCGAGAGTCATAGATATCTGGTTAAATGACCAACTTGAGGGTTTTGTGTTCTAAAAATGGATGGATGTGTGTGGTATGATTGGATACTTACAACGGTTTGTGTGATTATTATAGGGACATTGTATTTGTTTTGTTGCCGCTCTAATTAAGTTCTTCGGAATTTACTCCATCATAACCGTCTGCACATAGCCAAACTGTTGCAGAACTCTATCTGGCATGTAGGGTTCCTTGGTGGTAGAAAATTGGATGATTCCTCTATATCGAGAGACCCGGTAAAACCCTTTGAAATCCAGCTGACCGTAGGGCATGAATTTGACGTCCTCCGCCCGCATTGTTTCCAATTGTTTTATGAACTGAAGTGTCCTCTCCGTAGTCACACTTGGTGTAGGTCGGGCTGTGTATTGCTTTGCCCAGCGAGGGTCTCCATGTTTCTCCGGGTCCTCATAAACGCCCGGTGAGAACATTGGGAAATGAGCAAATATCCAATACTGAAAGACCGCAAAAACCGTCTGACATTGAATAATATTCAATTACAAAACACATCATAGTTAGGGGATTTCTAGATTGCAGTACCTGCAACAGAGCAGTATACCCACCAATGACATTCATCCCGATACTAGACGAGATACCCAACTTGTGAAATGAGAACTTCTTGGAGGGGTTTTGAGGATGTTTATGGCTTGAGAAACACAAAATGGAAGATGGGAGGGTAGAGATTTGGATTTAAGGGAAGAAAGGTGGGAGTTTTGGATTTATGGTTTGGAGGAAGGTTTTAGGATCTTCAAATGAAGGCTAGGGTTTTATCTTTGGCTCAGTTTTTTTTTATTGTGATGAGAGGTTCCATTTGAGTATTGTTGCATCTTTATATAGGAGAGACAAAAGACTCATTAGGGTTTTCATGAGCTAGAGGACAAAACACTTAAGGAGAGAGAGATATACAGAGAGAGAGGCGCGAGGGAAGGAGAGGGAGAGAGAAAGCGAGATTTCATTAATTCTTTCAACTTTAAATCCCGACATCCCATCTCGAGACCCAACATTTGAAATCCGACCGAAATCCAAATTCATTTTAAATGACTCTTGAATCCTCAAAACCGAAATCCAATAGCTAGGGTTTAAAATCCGCCAAATTTAAAATTCAAGGTGCGTCGGGATAGTTATTTTCCAAGGATTTTCCGAAAATAGAAATTGCTCGAGGACGGGGTTTTCTGAAAGCTTTCCTTTTTTAGAAATTCTAAAATCCGGTCTTTACATATTTGAGATATAAAGTCCCGTATTGGGAAAACATGAAATAATAGTGGTTTATAAGCTATGATACACATTGACTTAAGCTATTGTGTTAGAAGGTGAATCTTAACCCTTTGTAACCACGAAAAACTAACAGAATTGCTATTTGTACGGTCAATTTATCGCAAATTGCACGGAAAGCAACTGCGGCCGCGTAACCTGAGTGCGCGCTTCTCCCTCTCTCCCCTGCTCGCTCTCCTGCCCGTAATCCCCGTATCTTCCTTCCGCCGGCCACCATCTCTGACCGCCTGGGATCGAGCCACACCGACTCACCTCTGTTCTCAACCCCAATCCCTTTCACTACCCATCCTCCTATCTCGTTCTCTGTTCACCACCGATGAACCCTAAACCTCGTCGGCGCTTGTATCATATATTCCGCCGGATCCATCATCTTCTCCCTAGTTCCGGTCTACCACCATCATCGCCGCCGGCCATCACTGCTGCTCATCTAATTTGGTGTCTCGTGCTTCCTTTTCGCAACAACGAATCTGCTCCTGGGCGGTTTGTTTGCTCAGATTCAGGGCTCGTCGGAGCTTCTCTGGTAGCGCCACCACCCGATTTGGCTTACCCATTACCGGATCTTTCAGATCCCTAAGATTTCACGCCATATTCGCTCACCCTCGTGCCTGGTTTCGTAGTTGTAGTCGGCGCTGGGAAGAAAGGGTAAAGGAAGAAGATACATACTGTATTGATTAATTATTAAAAAAAAAAAAAAAAAATTGCAACCGTGCATTGCGAGTGCGCGGTTGCAACAGGTGGTTGTAAAATTGCCTTACTAATATTTGAATGATATTACATTTATATTTTATTATATTAATTTAAATTTCTTATTATTTTTTAATATTTTTAATTATTAAATTTACTAAAAAAGTGCAGTAACTAATATTAATACTATTACGGAATAATACGGAGTGGTATTGTTTATGTTAGAAAAGTGTATAAAAAACTCGAGTATTTAGGTAACACTACTGTAACAGAGTAACAGACCCTCCTCCGGCCACAAAATTGCCACGAATATCAAAATTGATTGAAGGGCGAATGATTTACCTATGAAATCTCCACACAGCCAACACTTGCTGCGACTTTAGATTTATACATCTGCAATCTGCATCTCCATGACCTCGATCTTGCCTGTAATTGGTCTTCAGCAAGTCAATTTCTCAATTCCTGGAACTCGTAATCCGGATTCGGAGGTCAATTTCAGCAATGGCGGAGGATCTCTACAAGGTCCTAGGGTTGCGACGGAACGCATCGAAACACGAAATTAAAGAGGCTTTCCGTGGATTGGCGATCAAGTTCCACCCCGACAAGCACGCGCAATCCTCCGATTTCGCCCGAGAAGAAGCCACTCGCAGATTCAAGCAGGTCTCTCACGCCTACGACGTCCTTATCGACGATCGCAAGCGCGCCGCATACAATATCGCTTATCGCACTGGTGCCTCCAGCGGCGGCTCAGGCACCGGCGCCGGTTTCCACGGGAATCGCTCCAATAATACTTATTCCAGTTATTACCAGAATTCGTATCGTAAGCACCGATATAGAGCCCCGCCTTCATCGAGTTATGATGGTTGGGTTTCAAAGTTGGATGTTGCACTTCGGTTCTTAACCACTAGGGTTTTCCTCCTCAACGTTGCCTTTGCTGGGTACGTTCAACATTCCTCTTTATCTTTCAGCCATGTGAATTACTTTCATAAGGAATTTTTTTTTTCCGGTACAGTACATCAGTAAGATGGAGATTGATACTTTGCTGTCTCCTGCAGTATTTTGCTCGGTGGTGCAGTTGCAATTGATAGAAGTGGGGATACACTTTGGAAGATTCAAAATTCTGGGGTATGCATTTTCCTTTTACTTTCAGTAGTCTAATTTTACTGGAATGGCATCCAATGTTATGACCATATGAACTCCTCCAATGTTCTCTGGTGTTTGCTAGAGTTCACTTTCATTGTGGCAGGGAAGCAGAAAATGCACAATGATTTATATCACTCCTTAATCCTTATATATGAAGTTTGTGTTCTGCATATGCCTTTTTTTGCTGAATGTCTGAGAAAATAAAACCACACTGTAATTGTTGATGGAACCAATTTCCCATCAAAGAATCTATCTTTCCACCTTCTTTTAATCATTTAGATAGGAGATTAAATTGATAGTTCTTCAGAAGAGAAAATACCCAATGGCTCTACCCACCAAATGGTCCAAATCTTCTCGTTGAATTGGAAATGTTGATAAGTAGGCAGTTGATAATTCTTGATTTCTTAGTCACCTCCTTTGTGGATGGAGTAACCTCTCACCAATAGTATGGAGTACGGATGATGATATGCTTAAAGTTCGTTTTGCTGACGATTTTGTCATAATTTGGAGAGTTTGTTGTCTAAAATGTGTTACTGGTTTTTTGGTGTTCTTTTGGCAGAAATCATTTGAGGAAGCCATGAAATCTGTTGAGAAGAAAAAGCGGGAAGCAGAGTAGCAGTACAGGCATTGTTACTACATTACTACAACTAGGGCCGAGGTGATCCCTTGTTCTTTTTGACATACCATAGGTGTTCATGTTCTGTCAGGATATAACAATTTACTGGCAAAGGAAAGAATTTCACACGATAGTGGATAAATAAATAATGAATGTCGAATG
This sequence comes from Persicaria tinctoria, assembly GCA_037127255.1. Taxonomy (NCBI): domain Eukaryota; kingdom Viridiplantae; phylum Streptophyta; class Magnoliopsida; order Caryophyllales; family Polygonaceae; genus Persicaria; species Persicaria tinctoria. The sequence goes on along the minus strand of JBANSL010000002.1, from coordinate 25,027,656 downwards.
TACATATGTTTAATGTCACTTCAGTCTTCATATTTTTTAATCCCTTGGGTTACATGTAGTTACTCAAATCTATATGCACACTGTTTGGTATAATAAAAGACACATGAGCTTGATACTGGTTATATGATCTGGCATTGCTTCCATTGTTCCAAGCCATACCCAGTGATGTCAGTCATCTGCTAAATTCTAGACTGTCTCTTCAGAATCCAGCAGAGTTAAATGTTGCAAGCTAGACCTTAGCTGGTATATATATGATATAGCAAATCTTCAGTTATGTTCTTAGTTCTTACGTTTTGCGTTATAATGAAGTTGAGGTTCTTATTGCATTCCATAACTGATGTTGCACAATGTGTTTTTATCAAATAACAATTGTGCTTGCAGCTGGTAAATGATAGGGAGAGTTTGTATGGGATGAAATTATGTTGCATGCCAAAGTTACCTTCATTGCTGTGTGTCTAGGCATCATTTATTCTTATCTTCTGTTGACATTTTTGTGGAAAAATATTAGTCTAGCTGCTGAATAACAAATACCATGGACCAGAAAGATTATAATGCTAATTTCAATATAATATAGAGACTTGTAGAAATTTGGAATTGTTTGATCTGTAGTTCGAGAAACTTCAGCTGAAAGAGGGACAATGAGAGTTTCAAGTAGTCAGCCATGTCAGTTGCAGTTTTTGGTACTAGGGCAGAAACAGGGACAATGAGGGTTTTAATTGAAGTCTAGTATTTCACAACTGAACTCTGAATTGTAATTGTGAATAGGTTCTTGTTGCCTTCATAGTTTAGGTTGGTATTGGTTTGGTTGCGGATGATGTTTATTCATATGTCTATGACAGAGGTATAAACACGAGTCTTCACATGGGTGAGGTGGTCAAGCCCTTGTGGTTGAATGGATTAATGGTATGTATAGAAATATTTAATCTGTAAGAGAAATCAAACAGTTGGGAGTAACAGAGGAAAACTAAAAATGACTTAATTCATCTACATTCAAGGTTTTCTCTTTTTATACATAACAAAGCTTAAACCGCCACAACATGTGGCCGACAATCAGCTGCGTGGCCACGCTAATATAATTAATCTGCAGCAACTGCCTAAGTATTTCTACATCCACCCCCTTCAAGTTGGAGTCTCTTCAAGGCATGTTGAGCATGAGACAATATATTTGTCATGATATCAGCGAGCTGTAGGTTAGTATAATGAGAATCTGTTTCAATATTCTTTATTCATTCATGGAAGTGTGGGAGCAATTTGTTGAGCCACTCGGTTATCACAAAATGAACTGACTAAATGGGAGAGGATGATGCAAATCAGGGGGTCGTAAGAATCCATATCAGTTATGCAGCTGTCACTTGGCTTCAGCTAAGCTTCTGAAAACAGTACGTTGCTTCTTCGTCTTCCAAGCAACAAGAGAGTGACTCAAGGATATGCAGTAACCAGTAAGTGAACGGCATATTGTAAGGCAAGCTCCCTAGTCAGCAATCCTTTGGAGATGGTACCGAGCAAATACATAAAGACATAGCCGAGAAGCAGCAAAATGATTGAGATGTTTAAATGAGGCGTAGTTAATGTCAAGTAAAGCACTCAACTTAAGCCTTGTTGGCAAAGAAAAACCAGTAGGGTTAGCTGTGCTCTGTCATATAATCAACTAGAATATATCACTAATGTTCTATCATTGACACAATTAATATAAGACTACATCAATTCTCCATTAGAGGGTAAATCAAAGCAAGGGATGGAAATAAAGCTTGGTAAGTTAACATGTTCCATAGACACACTATCATTGTCCCTAATAAACAATGAATAATCTATCATTGTCCCTAACAAACAATGAATCATTGTTTTTTGATTGTTCAAACTCCCAGGAAGTAGAGAATTTTGGTAAGCTCATTGTTCCATTGATGAGTTGCTTGCTTAAGTCCATAAAGGGAATGTCTGAGTTTGCAAAATTGATCAGGAGAAGCATTCAAATATCCCTTAGGTACTTGTATATAGAGCTGATAAAATCTGACCCGACTCACCCGAACCTAGGACTGACCGAAACCCGAAAATCTAATAACATGCACAACCCGAACCCGAGCCCGACCAATTTTATACTCCCTCTGTTAATTAAAACTTGTCGTTTACTATTCATGCACGCCTTTTTAGAATGATAAAAACTATATGAAATATTAACTTATTTTTAAAATTTGTTTTCATAAATTCATACTTAATAGCAATAAGTATGAATTTATTAAAAAAGTTAATATTTTATAGAGTTTTTAACACCTCAAAAAGCGTGCGTGAATAGTAAAACGTCAACTTTTAATTAATGGAGGGAGTATTTAATAGTCAATAATTAAGATGCCATTCACATACTAGTGACTACAAATCTAGACCCGAACCCGAAAATCTAGTATAATGCACAACCCAAACCTGATATGGAGAAGCATTCAAATTGTGGATAAAAAAAGAAAGATGTTAGTCAATAATTAAGCTAAATAAAAAATAATCATCATTTTATAATAAAACTAAACGTGACCAGCTTAATCCAGCCCGAAATCCACTTGACCCGAACTTACCCGATCCGAAAACTTACCTAACCCGACCCGAATCCGATTGAACATACAATATACCCGACCTGAGATATGACCGAACCCAAATAGGTATACCGGAATCTGACCCGAACAACCCGATTGCCACACCTACGTAACATATCTTCATCAATAAACCCTGAAAAAAAGTATTATTGATGTCAATTACTCAATTTTACCAAGAGGCCAATGCGCGCTTTGTTGTGGACACAACAATGGAGTATATAAGAATTCATACAGTAACCAATTTTGCCCTATTCTGTGTTTATAATCCTGATTGTATCCCTTCACTCTGTAGAGTGTAACCCATTTGGAAGTTAAAGCTTTATGGCCAGGAGGAGGTAAAGCGCGCAGTTAACTCCCATCCATGTGTTGTTCTAATCAAAGAGCATTTAACTCCAAATTCATAGCCTCTTGTCATTTCACATCCTGTATTGCTTTATAAAGCTGAGGTTCCTTATTGCTAAGAGCGAGCATTTGCCAAAGAGACCATGTACTCAGCTAGCAGTGATACCGCTAAACAGGAAGATGAACAATTCTTGCTGATTTTCGAAGGTTGTGTTTGTGTCCACTAAATTAAGCTTGCATAGTAGGTGGTGAAGATCATTTTTGGGCCAAAGAAGGTACCACTAAATTAGGTGAAGAACGAGGGTGGGTCTCAGAAATAGGTGAAGGTGTTGAAAAATAAGGGGGAATTGAAGGTGATATATATATATAGTACATAGTAGGTGGTTCACAATAGGATGTGAAGGGCTAGGTGCACAGTATAAGGTGTACAGGACAAAGTTTTCCATTTCATGGTAATGACATTGATAACTCTTAAGATTTTCACCTTCACTTATCAACTTTATGATGCCAAGTTGAGCTACATTCTTTCACATGCTTTAGAGGTTAAAGCTTCAACTTGTAGTATCAAGTTGGGGGTACCTCTTGGTGGAGGGTATGAATCACCTGACCAAACTCATCCCGAATAATACAATCAATGTATGATCAGTCTCAAAGCTTTACAAATCCATCAAAAATTTAACTTACAAAAACCTGAGAGAGGCTTCTTCTGATAAACTTGACGTCTAGATTTAAGCTTCTTGGTAGCTTGAATCAGCACATTTGTCTCCATCCACTCCTTAACATTGGTGGAGGCTAGATGTATAGGATTTTGCGTTGGAGTTGAATGCACTTACCATAATTTTTTTTGGCAGAAACTGGCTCAAGGTATCTTCAAAATCAATTTTGATGGAACTACAATCTGGATGGTTTCTCGGCCATAGGCTTCATTATCTGTGATCATCTTGACGAGGTGATTACTCGTGTCGGAACCCCATGTGAGCACATTTTTACTCTAGTTGCGGAAGCAAGAGGCCTTTAACTCGGGGGTTCAAAGGCTAGCTAGGGAGAGTTCACAAAATCCTGGTGGAGAGCGACAACCTGAAAATTGTCATTATTAATACCCAAGGGGTGTTGGAGCCGCCCATAGGAGATGATATCATCACATCATACATTATTTTCTCTTTAAAGCAGTTCGAGTCATTGGTCATATCGCATGCTTTCCGCAAAATCAACACATTGGCGAATCAAATTGCTCGACTGACGATGACGCACCCTACCAGACTCCCACTCCCATCCTCAACGACACGAGCTATGTATCCTCATCTAAAAGGATGCTCTTTGGTGGTGGTCCCAGCATAATTTCACCCTACCCAAACCTTAACATATATGTGAATCATCTCATTACCTAATTGTCTCTAAATGTAACAATCCATGTATGACTAATCATTTTAGACCTATTATCACATGCTCAACAATTTACAAGTTCATATAAAAAATAATCACCAAAAGGATGATGTTCTCAAATGAAGGTTCGATAATGTAAAACAAAGTAATATAGAAATACTCTAGAAGGGGGGTTGAATAGAGTATGCCGGTTTTTCGCAGATAGTCTCAAGACTTTTGAAGCTCGTGCAAAACCCTTTGAGATTAGACTTAGTCTTTTCTCTGAAAACCTGAATCACAAAGTTAAACAATTCGAACCAAGTGCGGAAATATGGTAAAGCAGTAAGTAAAGGACGCAACGAATTGTTAACGAGGTTCGGCACGAACTTGGCCTACGTCCCCGCCTAGAGTTCTTCCACAACCCTAGGATTCAACAGGCTTTATAGATTCACAAAGCTTGGGATCCTAATAGCTCACCGAGAAGCCTCTCTCCTATACAATTGCAATCTAGTCAACTCACGTTCCCTTGGAGTTCTAGACCAATCTAGAAGAGCCCCACCTCTCTCAGCTATCTAGTACAATCCTCTTACTCTCGAGAATCAATAGCCTAGTGCCCACTTCCTGAGTTATAAACTCTTGAGTATAACACTCTCTCGAAATATATCCTATAAGCTCAATGTGTATCTCTCAAATGCTTTGAAACAAAATATAAGAATCTTAAGAACAAGCAGAGAGAACACGTTAAAGAGAGATCGTAAACTTGAGGGTTGTTGTGCAATGATATTCGTGAATGTACGTCCCTCTCTCTCTTCTTCATCTCCTTTATATAGTGAAGATCATCGGCGCCACTTGAGGAAGGAATCTTCTCCAACGGCTATTAGAGATCATGGCAATCTTCACAATCTTCTATTCTGGGAAACTCCGAAGCCATGATCCACCAGATTTGATCTTCACGTCTTTTAGCTTAAGGAAGGAGATATCTTCGAAAACCTTGCTGTATGGTTAGTATATAATGTATATAATAATATTCGAAAACCATACATAAATAATATAAGATAATAATAACATAAAATACAGGTTTTGTGTTTCATCAACACAGCTGTCGCTTTAAGACCTTTGACACAAACTGTCCGGCAAAGCCTTTGAAACTAATTCCGATTTTCATCAAAGGGAGTGGAGTTATCAATATCCCCCTTGATGAAAGACAAAACTTGTACATCCCTACAACTTAGTCAAACAGATATATCATAAGCAAAATCGGACTAAGTACCTGCATGGGTTAGACGAATGTTGGATCATATAAGTTTTAAAACCAATGAAAGACATCCAACAAAATAAGGTCTAAACCATCAAACCATCTCCCCCCTTTTGTCTTTCAACAAACGGAGGGGTTTAAAAACAGACTTACTAAAACAATTCAAAATTCGAAAAGAATCCTTTCAAATCTTAAAGGCAAGAAAAGATTTATCCGATTTTAAAATAATTTCCACAAATAAACTATACTCGGATAAAATAAAATCGGTAACAAATAAAGAAGGTTAAAAAACCATTAAAACTATATTTGATCAAATATCTAAAAAGATATTAACCAAATATATGATTCGTTATATGTGCTCTACTGTTCAGTTCACAACCTTTGAAATGAGGTTCAAGGATCTTAACACTGAGTAGAATTTATCTTTCGTAAAGGGAAAGCTCCCCCTACGAAAGTGCATCCCTGTTAAGCATTCCGATCTCACGTCTAATGAAGGTGAACCTGTCCTCTGCCAAAGACTTAGTAAAAATGTAAGCCCATTGATAATCAGTTGAAATAAAGGATATGGACACATCACATTTTTCGACATAGTCTCTAATGAAATGATGTCTTACATCAATATGTTTGGTCCTTGAATGTTGAACAAGATTCTTAGTGATGGAGATGGCACTTGTATTGTCACACTTTATTGGAATGCCTTTGAGGTTGATGCCAAGATCTCGCATTTGTTGAGCTATCCAAAGGATTTGGGAGCAACATGCTCCATCAAAGATGCTCCTAAGAATTGGCAACATTATGATGTGCTCTTCCTGTCCACCTTATAGCCTGCAAAATCTGCATCAGAATATCCAATTAATGTGAAATCCTTTTACTTTGGGTACCATAGTCTAAGCTCCTTAGTGCCATTGAGATATCGAAAGATCCTCTTCACAGTCACGAGGTGAGATTCTTTAGGATCATCTTGAAACCTAGAACACATGCAACACTAAACATGATGTCAGGTCTACTAGCTGTGAGATATAATAAAGATTCAATCATTCCTCGATACTCCTTTTGATTGACACTTTTCCCAGTCTTGTCTTGATCTAGAGACAATGATGAGCTCATGAGAGTCTTGGCTGCTTTGGATTGATCCATTTTGAACTTCTTCAAGAAATCCTTAGTGTACTTGCTTTGGTTGACAAAGATCCCTTTCTTGGATTGATGAACTTGTAATCCCAAAAAGAAGTTGAGTTCACCCATCAAGCTCATCTTAAATTTGCTGCACATGATGTCAGAAAATTCCTTGCACAAAGATGTGTTAGTAGAACCAAATAATATATCATCTACATAAATTTGAATAACCAAAATGTCCTTTCCTTTGGTCTTGATAAAGAGAGTCTTGTCGATCAACCCCCTTTTAAAATTATTTTCTAAAAGATATTTTGACAAGCGCTCATACCAAGCTCTTGGGGCTTGTTTCAAACCATAAAGCGCTTTGTCAAGTTTATAAACATGATTAGGAAATTCCAAACTTTCAAATCCTGGGGGTTGAGCCACATATACTTCTTCTTCTAAGAAACCATTAAGAAAAGCACACTTGACATCCATTTGATATAACTTTATGCTCATAAAAGATGCAAATGCTAATAAAATGCGAATAGCTTCAAGCCTGGCTACGGGAGCAAAGGTCTCCTCGCAGTCAATACCTTCCTCTTGATTGTAGCCTTGAGCAACAAGCCTTGCCTTGTTTCTCACGATCTTACCATTCTCATCTAGCTTGTTTCGAAATACCCATCGTGTGCCAATGACTGATTGATGCTTTGGCCTTGGCTTCAAGGTCCAGACTTTGTTCCTTTCAAATTCGTTAAGCTCAATTTGCATGGCAATGATCCATTCTGGCTCTTGAAGGGCCTCATCTACCTTCTTTGGTTCAATAAGAGAGACAAACGCGTGAAAAGCACAAAGATCTTTAAGTTTGGAACGAGTTTGAACACTAGAAGTAGGGTCGGAAATGATATCCTTTAATGAGTGTGATGAGGAGTATTTGAATTTCCTTTTGCTAGTCTCAGCTCCTTGATTCGTCACACCAGTAGGATTGATTTGTGATACATCTGACTCCGTGGTCCTGTTAGGTTCAATTACAACAGTTTCTGACGCTTCAACGCTGTTGGATTGGACACCAAGGGCTTTGGACGAATCTTCAACACCTTGGGCCAATTCTTCAGTGTTGAGAATATGTTCCTGCATGTTCCTCTTCTCGGTGTTCTTGGTAGCAGCATCATCACCTTCCTCGTTCTCTGCATGGATGTTAAGATCTATATCTGCAACACTTTCACTCAAAGAACCATCATTGCATTCATCAAATATGACAACAAGCAAGTACTTTTTACCATTGGGAGATTTGACTCGCATAGGACCACATAAATCCATATGTAAAAGTTCAAGGGGTCTAGAAGTACTTACAACCTTTTTGGGTTTGAAAGAGCTACGTGTTTGTTACCTCGTGTGCATGCATTGCACATATCAATACATTTGATGTCCATCTCAGGTACCTCTCTTACAAGCCCTTTGGACACAAGCTTCTGTAATGTATGTGGACTCACATGACCAAGTCTCATGTGCCAGAGCTGTATCTTCTCTGCACACAACGATGTCACATTTTCCTTTGTCACCAAGAGTGATTGTTTCTGTGGATTGCTCCTTTAGATCATGAAAGAGAGAACTCTTCCCACTCATATGCCTCGAGCATCCACTATCAATAATCCATTTATGCTCCTTCACCTTGGTGATCTCCTGCAAAACAAACATCAACCTTTGTGGCTAGACCAGTGAGCAAATTTAGATCCTTTATTGGGATAAACCATATTTGGTAAAATAGTGCCTTTGGGGACCCAAACTTGCGTTATCTGTTCTTTTCTCAAGTGAATAGGAAATGTATTGCGAATAATATGAGGATCCTTTCTTCTATAGGGGCAAGTCTCTCTTACATGTCCTTTTCTCGCACAGTGGTGACATATAGGAGAGGTTCTGCTTCCTTTTGCTTTTACAAAAGTGGTAATGTGTTGCTTCTTTAAAAACCTTGGATTGTAACCAATACCACTTCTGTTTAGAGAACTTTGTTGCTCACCCAACATCCTATCAAGAGTGCCCTTGGATTTGGTAAAACTTATTAGGGCTGTCTGTTGGTCTTGAATCTTATTATTTAGGGAGATCTTCTCGTTCTCTAAGTCATGATGTTCACTTCTCAGAGACGAGAGATCTTGCTTGAGTTCAGATGTCTCTGAGTCAAGAGTCTTGACATTAATAAGAAGTTTCAAGACTTTTGACCCGCTTAGACAGTTCCTCAATAGTTCTTTCCTGGTCCACGGTTTTCTTGATAAGAGTGTTAGTGTGAGCAATAAGTTTCTCTTCATTGGCAATCATATTAGAAATGAATTCTGATAGTACCTCTTTTGGACTTGCCATGACCGCTCTTACAGTTACCTCGAGTTGCTCATCACGAGATTCATCTCCTGTGGCCATGAGACAAAGGTTGGCCTTTTCATTATCGGAGTCCGAGTCAGAATCACTCCAAGTTGCCACCATGACTTTTGTTTTCCATCTATCACTCTTCTTGGGCTGGCTCTTTGTCTTTTGAGGACAATCTTTCACTAGATGGTCTGTTTCACCACATTCAAAACAAGACAAAGGTTTAGTCTTCTTGTCATATTTGTTGTATTGAGACTTACCTCGAAATTTAGAAGACTCTGATCCATCTTTGTTGTTGAATTGCTTCTTCATCTTGAGGATTCGAGAAAGACCCCTTGTAATAAGATCAAAGGGATCATCCTCATCTTCAGAATCAGACACATCTTTGGGCTCATCCTTCTTAGACTTGAGCGCCAAGTTCTTAGTGCTTGCTGGAAGTTCTCCATCGTCTTCATTGAGAAACATCTCATGTGTGATCAGCTTCCCAAGCAAGTCATCAAGGGGTAGAGTGGTGAGATCTTGGGCTTCCTCTATGGATGTTACTTTCGCACCCCATTTGTCTTTTGGGAGGCACCTCAATATCTTCCTCACTTTCTCAACATTCTCAAAGGTCTAGCCGAGAGAGTCAATGTTGTTTGTGATTTCCGTGAACCGTGTGAACATAGCCTTAATAGACTCATCTGGCTTCATTTTGAAGAGTTTATACTTTCGAAGGAAGATACTGATCTTGGTGTCCTTCACTTGGCTGGTTCCTTCACAGGTGACGACCAACTTATCCCAAATCTCTTTAGCTGACCTACAAGATGAAATACGGTTAAACTCATCAGTGCTAAGACCACAATAGAGTAAGTTAATAGCCCTGTATTTTTTGGAGATGAGTTCAAGATCCGCTTGGATGTATTCAGACTCCTTCTTCGCAATTTTGGTTCCATTTGGTCCGTCTTTCTTTGGAACCTTCGGACCATTCTCTATAATGTTCCAAAGTTCCAGATCTTGATCTATAATGAACATCTTCATCAATGATCTCCAGTGGACAAAGTTGTTTCTTACAAAGAGTGGTGGTCTAATGGTAGACCTTCCCTGTGCGAATCCTCCGCTTGCTTCACCAGACATGATCGAAAACTCACAAGATTGTTAGATCAAAAAACAGTGAGTAAAGCTCTGATACCAATTGAAGGTTCGATAATGTAAAACAAAGTAATATACAAATACTCTAGAAGGGGGGTTGAATAGAGTATGCCGGTTTTTCGCAGATAGTCTCAAGACTTTTGAAACTCGTGCAAAACCCTTTGAGATTAGACTTAGTCTTTTCTCTGAAAACCTGAATCACAAAGTTAAACAATTCGAACCAAGTGCGGAAATATGTTAAAGCATTAAGTAAAGGACGCAACAAATTGTTAACGAGGTTCGGCACGAACTTGGCCTACGTCCCCGCCTAGGGTTCTTCCACAACCCTAGGATTCAACGGGCTTTATAGATTCACAAAGCTTAGGATCGTAATAGCTCAACGAGAAGCCTCTCTCCTATACAATTGCAATCTAGTCAACTCGCGTTCCCTTGGAGTCCTAGACCAATCTAGAAGAGCCCCACCTCTCTCAGCTATCTAGTACAATCCTCTTACTCTCGAGAATCAATAGCCTAGTGCCCACTTCTTGAGTTATAAACTCTTGAGTATAACACTCTCTCGAAATATATCCTATAAGCTCACTGTGTATCTCTCAAATGCTTTGAAACAAAATATAAGACTCTTAAGAACAAGCAGGGAGAACACGCTGAAGAGAGATCGTAAACTTGAGGGTTGTTGTGCAATGATATTCGTGAATGTACGTAGCATTGCGGAAACTAAAATACCAAAATCAAAAACTGTAAATAAAACATCTAAAGTAGCATTGCGGAAACTTTAAAACTGCAGCTTAAAAATCCATGGGTGATAGTCCTCTCTTCAGCTCTCTCCTGCTCCGCTGCTCGTACTAAACCTGTGGAATATGGCCTGGTGCTTCGTGAGAATGAAGGACACCAGCCATCCAATAAATAGGATGGTTAGTACAATTAAGACTAGCAAATGATAGGAAAAATGTTCAGACTTTAACCTTACAGTGACCATAAAACGGTATGTCATAGGTTAAGGGAAAGACACGAATATTTATAGTAGAAACTGGTAAAAAGGCAAAATTCCAAACATGACTCAGATGATCGTGAGGATCGATGATACGATAAGATAAGGAATTATACATCGAGTAAGAGTGAAGTATAATATAACTGAATTGATCACCTATTAATAATCTCGATAATAACAATAATGTACATATATGTAAATAACAAGATATAAACTATAGTGACACGAGTCCAGACTCAACTAGGACCGCGACCTGAGACTTTGAAGTCTAATAGGAACACAGGTCCAGACTCAACTAGGACTGCGACCTGAGACTTTGAAGTCTAATAGCTAGAGACACGGGTCCAGACTCAACTAGGGCTGCGACCTGAGACTTTTGAAGTCTAGATATTTCATGGAACCTTTTAGATTGAGCTTTACACTATTCCCAACCTGCGAGATAGCCCTCGCACTGACTTTAAGTCAATTCGCACCACGTGAGATGCACATTTTTAATTATAACAACTTTAACGTTAAATACTAGGTGATCATAATAATGACATTAAACCAATGAGGGACAAACATGGATAATTCAAATGATCTTACTATCACATGCCACTAGTTTGCATGAAAGAAACAAACGGAATATCATGCAACTTAGGAAGAAGAAAATGGGCAACCTTTACTTATCTCGTGTTATAAACAAACAATCACATTTAATCCGCATATCACTATAATTTATTTAATAATTGCCCATTAATTTAACTCATGCCAATTTATGATTAAAAAATAAATTACATCAAGCAGATGGGTATGCAATTTATCGAAATTGGCAAGGAAATTGACCACAGAGCCGCATTCGACACGGAAGAATTTAAAAGGCTCGTCAAAGGAAAATCACAAAACATGCAAAAGGCATTGAACGAAATCACTTGCCTTAACTTTCGATGATCAGCTGATGATAACAAGACGAGATTTTAGCACCTATTGAATCCAACGGAAAAAGGAACATTTAATATTGATATTTTATACAATTAACTTTAATTAACTCAATTTAAAATTGAATTAATTCTATAAAGTTAAAAATCCATACGAATATGAATTCCTCGGGAAGCGGGATCCGGCATGGGTGCTTCGAGATTTCTTGGTGTCGCTGAAACGGGCAAGAATCGAGTAGTTTAGAAATATTGGCCACTTAACTTAACAAATAAATAACTTAGGGCCAAAAACAGGAATAGAATAAAAACAACGGAGATTTTTGTAATTTCTTCAAAAGAAATCAAAACTCCCTGCTTTAATTCTCTTTGAATTACGTACAGAAACGGAGGGACTAATTGACGAAGCTCCTCGGCGGTGATGGCTCACGGCAGTCGGCGATTGGGAACGATGACCGGCACGGAGATTGGCGACGTCAGGCGGAGGTTGGCTCGATCATGATCGCAACTAAAATCGATCCTTCACGGCTGCAGGAGACATGTCCCAAAGTTACTTGACAGCATACCCCATATGTGCAAGTATGCAAGTTCAGCAGCAATTCGATATGAGTTCGAGGTATCGAAACAGATTGGAGTCAACTTACCAATCGGACTCAGCGATACCACGCTCGATTTGATGCAGATAGCGGCTTGAATGGAAGTCTGATTACTGCAGAAATTGGTCACAAAATCGCCTCCTTGGTCAATTGGGTGTTTTGAGTTTAATAACGATTAATTCCAAAACGAGTGCAAATCGTGGCGTACCGCTCATGAGGGTGATTGTGGGGCGTGAGAGTACTGCAAGGGAAGGAAAAACGGGGAACGACAGGGTCGGACCTGAGATCGAGAAGGATCGGAACAGTGAGTACAATCCAAGTTCGTAGTATATAAATATATATAGACGGATTGAAACTCGCGAGGATGCCCTGTTTACCGATTTCCTGAGCTTGCAAGAGCACCGGCGGTTGTCTGCAAGTTGTGGCGTTGGGAAGATGGCACTGCAAGCTTCACCCCCGAACCAATGGTGGTCACAGTGGTGCGTCGTGGAGGCAGTCACAGCGCTCGGAAAGTAGCTGTCTGGCTGCTGGGTTCGTACACGCTACTGTGGATAACCTGGCTTCGGGGCTTGTACGGGCTGCTCCGGTGATGGCCTTCAGATCGGCGGAAGAGGGTTGATCGAGAGGGGATGCTGATGAGAGTGGGATAGGCAAGGCAAGGCTGAAAGTAATAATTATATGACAAAACTGAGGTTTGATTGAACGAGAGAGGCAACTGAGATCTCCTACTTCACTATATGCTCCACTCCCTACAACACAAAAATGATTTGACATTTATTTAATTTTAAAAAAAATTATAAAAATTAAATTGATATTACTAACATCTATTTTTATATATTCATAAAATTTTATTTTGAAAAATCATGTTTTATAATTTTTAAAAAATAAAAAGGCAATATTTAACTCAGACCGAAGGAATCAGAACTGATCGCTTGCAGCAAGGGAATTAGTTTTAACTAATCGGGGTAAAAGTGGAGGTAACGGTGTAGATAAAATATAGATTCTTTAATGATTAACAATCAGTTAAAGATAAAGATTAAGAATAGGTTATAGATTTTAAGGAAAATAATTAAAAGAAGCGGATAAAGATGAAAATAGAAGATAGGTTTCTTCACTTTACCGGAGTGAATATTATTTAATTTAACTTTATAAATTAAATAATAAGAGTATTTAGATGATTTATGTAATTAAATCCATCATATATTATACTTTTTAGAATAATGTAATTATTCTAATTCATACCATATATCTTAGATGAATTTATTAAATAACCAAATTCACAAAATATATTATAGTTTAATATAATATAAATTTATTTAATTAAATAAAAATAAGAAATAACCCAAAAATAATTTGGGGTATTTCATAACTAAGGGCGTGTTTGTCTGCGGGTTATTTTAAAGGGGTTAAGGTTATTTTTTTTAGGTTGTGGAGACGGAGGTTATTTTTTTAGGCGGTGGAGGTGGAAAAGGTTGAGGTTAATTTCTAAAAATAACCTTGTTGGGTGTTTGATTGGTAAAAGGTTATTTTTGGTAGTTTGTATGTAAAAGTACTAAACTACCCTTGATAATAAACCCTAATTAATACGCTCCACGTTTATATACTGCTGAATCCCACGTCCCGCAAGCAAACATCAGGGCGGCAATGCAACCTTTTTTTTATTATTCTAGCTCTTGAGCTTATGGATTTGTTTGCTTACGAACACATGTTTGAAAGACCCCTTTATGTAGATTTTGAACATTTTTATGATCACTATATATTAGTATTACGATCATTTGTAGTTTACTTGTTAATGATTTGAGTGCATCAGGCACGTTTTGGTGTGATCGGGATTCACTAGGTAATTCGTCTTGTTAGAACATGTCGATTTCCATGATATACAACATAACTTCCTTTCTTAAGATCATAGAGACATTACATTAAAACCTTGATTTCCATTAATTTCTAAAGTATTCATTTGCTACAGAACATGTAAGAGATTGAAAATGCAGCAAAACACTTCACAAAGAAGATATTGAACTATTTAGAACAAAAATGACCAAATGATGCCTTAATTTATCACCTTTACTTTGTAGATAATGAAATAGAATCTGTAGTGTTAATGTTACTATGCTGCATAGCTGTTAGCCAAATGTAAACCCAAAATAATCCAATGTTTCGGAATTTGGGTGTGACAAAACAACATAGAAAGATGGACACAGAAGCCCTTTTTTCCGCCTTCTTTTGACAATCAATGCCAATTTTTTCCCCATTTTCACAAAGCCATAAAACTCAGCTCATATAGCCAAACCTAGATCATCAAACAATGTCTTCATCTTCAAGGGCGAGATCATCACCGGAGGACTATTACAACGCCATGGTTGATTGTGTATCTTGATTCCACCTCCTGACATCACATATGCTCTAAGATCGGTTCCCACCAGAGGTGTACCCATAACCTCAAGAATGGTAGCAGAAGTGTTAAGTTTCCTCATTGCCATCCTATAAAGTGCATCCGGGTTGATTGTGTGTCTTGATCGCATATAGAGGCCCTAAAGGAGAAAAATGATAGATTGATAAATTAGATAGCCCAGCAAAGAGAACCAATTTGCCCATACTTACAGACATTAATAGAAATTAGTTCATAGCATAAGAATTAGAGAACAAACATTAATCTTGAATCACCAGTTCAGACAATATTTTTATATTCTCTAGTAGTTTCACTTCATTAATCAATAATGGTTACTTACCAATTCACCTAGTTTAGTTTTATATTCTCTAGTAGTTTGGCCATCTATGGAGGATTGGATACATGGAAGCACACACATGAATGATCAATTTCAAAATACATAGCAAACATAACGCCAACAAAATGACACATTGACACATAAACCATCATTTTTTTGTCACTGCCATTCAAGATAGGCTTTTTACACAGCAATTGATGCCCTTTGGCCTTTGCTTTCTGCAAATATAATTTGGTATGAAACTATCACTTATAGGCTTATAGCCCTATGGCTATGTATACGATGCTTCCGTCTTCCTACGACGAAGATCATGGAAAAAGGAGTGTACCAAATTACATCATGAATGTATCCAGTTTTCTATTGCTTGTTAATTGAGTAATTGTAACTTACTTACGTTGCTGAATGTAGCCGTCTCCAAGAGGAATTCATTCCTATGGGATAGCGGGTTGGGACAAATACAAGCAAAAGCACATAACTCGTAAACAGAACAATGAAATGAAATATCTCTAACACAACTCTTCATATACTATGAGGAGTTGATTGCTTAGGAAGAACTGATTGATTGCTATTTAGGAAGTATCCATCAATTGAAGAAATGTATCATCCTCAAATAGATTATGTCAAAACTTCAAGTCATCTGTAACATCGCAACAAGTCATCTATAACATCGCAATAATATATCTCAAACATTGGTAGGCCGTAATCGATGTGAAAGAGATCCAATCACTGTGTGTTTCGTCCAAAAAAAGCACTCAGCTCAACTAATTTACTCAACAGAAGCGGAGAACAAGCGGAGAACAGAAATTTCAAGAGGAAATTCAGTCCCTAACCTGAAACCCTAAATCCAAATCTCGGATCCAGGAGCAGAGAAGAAGAAGAGCTTACCTGTAATCGATGAGTCGACATCGCCCGAAGGAGAGGAGAGGAGAGATGGAATCGCGGGAAGAAGATCCTACCTGGAAAGCTGAGCGCGCGAGGAGTTGTCAAGGGCACCTCGGGAAAACCTCCGGTTGAAGACTCGATAACCCTCCATCTCCAAGGTTGTGAAACCGCCGGTTTTAACCGGCCTACAACCGGCACAACCTCCACCGACGGGATTCACAACCTGCGCGCAAACAGGTAACCAAGGGCGGTTGTTTGATTTCTTCACCTCCATAACCGGCCACAACCTGCAGACGAACACGCCCTAAACCTCCAGTTTTGAAATTAGAAAAGTATTGGATAAGTATTGTTGTATATTTGGTCAAAAAGTCAACTTTTAAAAATCATCATTTCAAATAACAAAAGTATCTCAAATCAAACAAAAAAACCAATTGCAAAATTATCTCGGAATTTCTAACTCTATCGACCTAGAAAAATACCTAGGTTGCCCATTATTAATAATAGAGTAAATAAAACAAGTTTTGAAGATATTGTGATTAAATAAAAACAACAAAATTATCCAAATGGAAAGCAAACAATTTATAACGCCAGTCGGGGTGGCTCACTGGTGGGGAGCAAGGAGGGATGTCAGGAGGTCTCGAGTTCGATCTCTACCTCCGCCCCTTTTCTTGAATTAAAATCCAAGGTTTGTCTTGCTCCTTTCTAGTGGGTCGAGCCGGTCGGCGCAAGCCGGTTTACCTGGTGCGTGGCTCTTGCCGGCTGGGTCACGTGCCCAGAATTTGCCACCAAATGTGGATTCGTCATAAAAAAAAAAAAAAACAATTTATCTATAGAAGGAAGACGTACTTTAATTTGCATAAATCTAACAACTAATCACTCCATACAATGCAAGTTTTATGCTGTCGGCACATATACATAACGAACTAAATATGATTAATTAATAAAAGATTTTTGTGGAACAAGTCAGACAAGTACAAATCACTAAACATTTGGCTTTGGCTTTTTTATTCCAGAATCTCTTCTGAAACCAAAAGAGTTGCTTTTTTTTCTTCTTATTCCCCCGTTTTACTTTCAGTTTGACCCCTCCCTCTAGACATGGCCACGGGTCACGGGTCACGGGTCGCCGGGTCAGGGTCCACGGGTCCAAGAGTCGACTCGAGTTGAGGGTCAGGGTTAGGGTCGGGGAAAGATAACCCGTAATCTGGCGGGTCCGACCCGGTTCGACCCGTCGGGTCAACCCGCCATTTTAAAATATTTTTTTTATTTTTAATAAAATAAATTTATAATTATGTAAATTATTTAAATTATTCTTAGAATAATTCATAATATTACATAATGTAATATGCAAGGCAATGTGAGACTTAGCACACCCATACTTCTCCTTTTATAGACTTAGCACCCCCTTTCCTCTAGTTTTCAATGTGTGACAAGAACAAGGGTAGAAACTAGAAACTACATCATGTTTTCAATCTCTACCATTCGGTTTTTAATGTCAATCCATACTTATAAATTATTCTATATCATTCTATATAGGGGTGGGCGCGGGACGGGACGGGACGGGACCGGGATGGGACGGAGGTCGTCCCGCGTAATTTTTGCGGGACAGGACCGGGACCGGGACGGGACGGGCCTTGTCCCTCAAATAAAAAAATTATTAAAAAAACTTAATTTTTTCATAAATATATTGCGATTCTCAAAGGCGTAATACATATATACGTATAATTTTTTATATTTTACAGGTTCCCATATATGCGTACGCATATATACTTGTGTACATGTATATAAACACCGATGCAGTGTGTAGGCCTTACTGTGGAGGATGTAGTGTGTATCTGTATATGGCTAAATTACAGTATGTGGTATATATATATATATTACAGTGTGTACGTATGTAATATATATACAAACTATATATATATATACTATAATACATACTCTATATCCTAATATTATATATATAGTATTATATTATTATTATTATTATTATAATATTATTACATTATTATTATTATATATACGCATTATTATTATTATTATTATTATTATTATTATTATTATTATATTATAATAATAATAATTATATATATAGTATTACATTATTGTTATTATTATATCCTAAGATTATAATAATACTAATACTAATAATAATAATAATAATATAATACTAATAATAATAATAATAATAATTATAATAATACTAATACTATTAATAATATTATAATGATAATAATACTAATACTATTAATAATAATAATTATTATTATTATTATATGTGTGTGCGGGACGGGATTTGCGGGATCCCGTCGGGTCGTCCCGCGTCCCGTCCCGCATCATTTTTACGGGACGGGACCGGGACGGGTCCGGGACGGGTCCGGGATTTGCGGGATTTGTGCCCAGCCCTAATTCTATATGATACTAAGTTAGGAGTCTTTATGATATAATTTCAAATAATACAAATATTGTTATTGATAAAGCCGTTACACTTGTATAGTATCCTTAATGCCGAGTTTTCGTTTATCTTCAAAATGATATAGAACTTCGGATTTTCAAACACAAGAATGAAATATAATATTGGCAATACTTTTTCAATGTGTCTTTTCATGTACGTCATAACAAGCAACCCAAGTATGTAATTCTAATAACATCATCATTAAGTGTATACACAACATGTGGCTAATTCAACTTCAAACGAGAAAGTTTAACATATCTATATGAAGAAGAACCTAGATTTGAAATCATTGATCAAGAAATTAACATAATAATGCAAGTAAAATAAAATACTTATGATTGATTAATGGATCAACACAACTATCAATTAAATTAAATAGAAAGATTAATCCAACATAACTTGATATATTGTATCACGATGTTTCATCACCATGTGTTATTCATTTCATTAAATCTTAAGAGGTAAACACTTTAATTATATTATTATATGTTACATCATATAATCCAAATATTTAAATTACATTATATTCCACCATATAATCCAAAGACTTTGATTACATTACATTTTACATTACTTAAATATCAAATTCTCACATTTTCTTTTATATCTCATATTTCTGTCCCACATCGAAAGTGGACTACTTACCTCTATTTTTGCTATATATAGATACTCGTACCCTACTTGTCATTCCCACAATCCAACATTTTCTTTCCCACATCTAAAGTGTGATGAAATGATGGGAGTGGAATGAAGATATCTATATATATCTTCCCACATACCATGTTTTGTCAACCTTAAATCTTTGTGGTGAAAGACTTGAGTTGAGTTTTATTTTGGGTTTAAAACAATTTTTTTTTTAAAAAAAAAATGGTCGACCCGGCGGGTCGACCCGCAAAACTCGTTGGGTACCCGATTTGATGCCACGTGGCTGACCCGGCAGTCCGACCCGCTGACCCGCCGGGTCACCCAACCTGCCGACCCGTCCCAACCCCGGGTCAGGGTTAGGGTCACCCTCCCCGGGTTGTCGACCCGGCGGGTCGGACCCGTGGCCGTGTCTACCTCCCTCCACAACCTTCTATAGTCGTAATAGAGCATAAGGAAAAATAACCAAAAATAATACCAACTATTCATTGTGAACCAAAAATAATACGAACTTTTAAATTAACAATTTCATGTATGAACTATCATCATATTAACCAAAAATAATACGGTTTTAAAATCCGGTGAAATTTCCGGCAATTTTGACCAGTTGGCTGTCGGAGATCCAGTTGGCAAATTTTTTTGTGCCACATGTACGCCCGAGATGCCAACTACTCCCTCCGTTTCACAATACATGTCCTTTTAGTTTTGGGCACGCTTTTTAATGAGCGAAAAACTCTATAAAATATCATTTTTTTAATTATTATTTTTATATAATTTGATACTTATTACTAATAAGTATCACATTATATATAAAAAATTAATTAAAAAATAATATTTTATAGAGTTTTTCGCTTATAAAAAAACGTGCACAAAACTAAAAGGACATGTATTGTGAAACGGAGGGGGTATGAAAAAAAAATTTGAGACATCATACCTATATTTTATACTTATTTACGCACAACAACCCTCTCTTGCTTTTGGGCAAAAAAAGTATCGTTTTAAAAATTTTGAACAAAAAAGAAACTTAAAAAAAATTAAAGGGTTGAAATCTTGGGATTTTGTTCTTGGATACTTGACCGGACTAAGATGAAAATTTCGGGCAAAAGAAAGGTAAATTATTGGGTTGAAAATTTGTCACTGTAGCCGAAGGTGAATAGGCCGGATTTATGTTTTCTTCCAATGGGTTGTTGATATTTGGTCAATGAGGCTGTTTTTTTTTTATGAATTACTACCTCCTCCGTTCCAAAATATATGGGTTTTTAGTTTTCGGCACGTTTTTTAAGGAGCGAAAAACTCTATAAAATATTATTTTTTAATTAATTTTTTTATATAATTTAATACTTGTTAGTAATAAGTATCAAATTATGTAAAAAAATTCATTAAAAAAAAATATTTTATATAATTTTTCACTCCTTAAAAAACGTGCCGAAAAGTAAAAACCCATGTATTTTGGAACGGAGAGAGTAAAAATTAGGGTTCTTCAACCTTTAAATAACCAAATTAACCTAGATCTAAAATTTGGGTTGTTGTAATTTGAATTGTGCTTACACAACAATTGCATAATGGAATTGAACTCCGAAGATGCGCCAATTAAAGCCCCATCTTAATTTGATGTTTCGTTTGGATTTGAAGGGAATCACAAATTGAACTGAGATGGAGAGCCTGAGGTTGAAGGAGAATGCACTGGCGAAGTAGAGATTGAGGGTGGTATTAGGGACACCGGCGGGCAACGAAGAGGAGTTACCTTAGCCGCAGTCGTGACATTGGCGGGGGAAGAGGTTGCTTTGGGGTAGTGTCGATGACATAGGGAGCACCAGGTTATCTTAGATCCGACTTCGTACACGTTGTCTCACTTCGCATCTGGATTTTTCGTCACTCAACTATCACTGTCCAGGCTTCATGTGTTTCATGGTGATGGGAACTGGGAAGGTTGAAGATGATTTATAGTATGTGGCAAGGGTTTTTGCCCAAAATTTTAAAATCGAACATTTTGACCCAAAAACATTAAAACCTAACATTTTTCCCCCAAAACTAGAAAGAATGGTTGTTTGTAAATAATTATAAAGTGGAGGTATGACGTGTCAAAAAAATTTGAACAGCTTGCATCTTCGGTGTACATGTGTCAATTTTGGTCGGAAATTTCATCGGATTTTAAAACCGTATTATTTTTGGTTAATATGATGATAGTTCATACATGAAATTGTCAATTTAAAAGTTCGTATTATTTTTGGTTCCCGATGGATAGTTGATATTATTTTTGGTTATTTTTCCATTATTTTTTTATATCTCCTTCCCGCAGTTGTGGATCCTGAAACGCTTAGTTGGGCAGAAAATTGAACCCTAATTTATTTTTTCGAAAAAATCATCAATATTATAAATGTGTAACTACAATAAAAACATACCCCAAAAGTGCCGAACAGTACAAAACAACTAATTCAAAGCACGATCCATATCACAAACCAGATAGCACTAGCAC
This sequence comes from Persicaria tinctoria, assembly GCA_037127255.1. Classification (NCBI taxonomy): domain Eukaryota; kingdom Viridiplantae; phylum Streptophyta; class Magnoliopsida; order Caryophyllales; family Polygonaceae; genus Persicaria; species Persicaria tinctoria. The sequence goes on along the minus strand of JBANSL010000002.1, from coordinate 25,005,867 downwards.
TTGACAAATACCTCGGCTGTCCAATTATCAATGGTCGAGTCAACCGAACCACATTTGAAGAAACAGTAACCAAAACCATACAACAACTCACGAAATGGAAAGCCAACTCCCTTTCATGCAAAATTTTATGCTCCCCACAACAATCCATAAAGAACTTGACCAAATAAACAGATGCTTCTTCTGGAACAAAGACCAATCATTCCCCCCCTTATTGGTTGGGACAAAGTGTGCAAACAGAAACGATTGGGAGGCGCAGGAATATATAAAACAAAAGATATGAACAAAGCACTACAAATGAAATTGTTTTGGAAAATCTTAGCAGAGTCATGTAACCCGTGGGTCCAAGTGATCAAAGAAAAATATTTGAAAGAAACCCCCCTCCTTGAATACCAGCGAAAAGGTAACTCATCTTGGCAATGGGCCAAACTACAAAACAACAATAACAACAACAAGCCCAGTTTATCCCGCTTAGAGCAGGGTCTGGCGGTCTCATTGTACGCTTCCTTTCCCCGACTAGGTCGAGAGGGAGTTTCCAAAACTAATGGAACTAAAAGAAGAATTTTGTAATAGGAAATGGGAAGACGATCAATTTTTAGAAAGACATCTGGCTAGACGGAAAACCACTACAAGGTCGACAACATCCCAATATCACAATCAACGAAAATGACAAGGCGGAAAAATACATCGACATCAACAGGAAATGGAATATTGATGAACTATCCAACATCCTCCCGATGGATGTGGTCAACAAGATCGATAACATCTACATACCAGAATACGAAATAGAAGACATACTATACTGGAAACCAAGTAAAAATGGTTGGTTCAACACGACAAGTGCCCTTGCACACATCACAAAGCAAAACACGGAAGAAAGTAGTGACACGACATGGATATGGACCCTAGACACATTCCCGAAAGTCAAAAACTCCATCTGGAAACTCGCACTAGAAGGAATCCCGACGAAAACCAAACTAGCAAACAAATGCATTATTTATGTCTAATTTTCTTGCGCTTTGTGTGATCGGACGGATGAAAGCTCAATCCATCTCTTTACCGAAGGCCACCACACCCTACAACTGATTCACAAAATTGACCCAAACATTGAAAAACTGATTCGAGAAATTGACACTAGAAACAAATCGATCAAAAACATTTTATGTGAAATTTTTACTAAACTCAACCACGAGGAGAAAGGAAGACTTGTGACGACATGGTGGAGCCTATGGACAAGCAGAAATCGACAAGTATTTGAAAACCTCAATACGACATTCATACATACTATGGAGAATTATACCAAACAACAACTACAGAACTGGGCTAACTCCAAATTGACCTTTGAAGAGGAGTCCACATGCCACAACCAGAAAACTCGAACAACTTAACCACAGAGAAGAAGAAATTTGAGATGGAGCAAACCAGATGAGGGAACTTTCAAAATTAAGTTTGATGGATCCAAACTATCTTCGGGTGAAGCTTCTGCATGTTTCATTATTAGGGACCACAGTGGGACAGTCATTGAGTGTGACAACTCCAAATGTGGACACATCTCAACATTAGCTGCAGAGGCTCTAGCGATCAGAGGAGGCATTGCCAAGGCAAAGAAGCTCCGACTGCCCAACATCATGATTGAAGGCGACAACTTGACCTTCATCAATTGTTTGTGAGGTTTGTGGTGCTGCCCGTGGGAGATCGAGATGCTGATTTCTGACACCCTGCTCCTACTCCAATATTTTTCTAGGGTGCAATTCAGCCATGTCTTCCGGGAGGTGAACTCGACCGCCGACGGGATCGCGCGTCTAGTCCACAAAACGCACACGCGATACCTCCTTGTTGATACTGCTCTGCGCGTTTTCATCCACAAGGATGTTTTTGGATGGTGGTCCAACAGGGCCTGACCTCACCCAAATCTTTACCTTATCAAAAAAATCGTATATACTTTATTTCACGATTTTCAAATATTTTAACATGATATACTAATTTGAAATTTTCGGGTTTAATTATAGTATTAAGTTACGAACTTTAACAAATGATAATTACGATAAAAGTATATCAATTTGGTAATTGATGTAAAAACTAATTTATATCTATTCAGTCTTAAAATATTTATAACTTTTTGCTCAAGTGTCGGATTTGAGCTTATAATATATCAAATCGAAGCTATCGACGAGAGCAATACGTATAATATTTTTTTTTTTAATTGGGGGGCGACTGCCACCGCTGACCCTAAAAAGAATCCGTCTTTTCCTTCCTGTAACTACCCTATGAAAGTAACTTGTGTGGCTGTGTTTGAGTCTGGTAGTTCAGTATGTATGTATTTGGTATTGGCTCTTGAATTCCATAATATAAATAACCTCGACCGTTTTAGGAAAGTTTCAGTTAGACCACTTGCATCAAAGAGCCGCACGGCTCAAATGAAGGTGCCACATCATCAAATGAAGGTGCCACATCATCAAAAGAGGGGAGAGAGTGTTTTGATTCGGGGTGAAAAACGCTCCAATTTGATCCGGCTCATCCGGATTTTCTCTTTCATTTTTTTTCTTGCCAACCAATAAAAACAGGCCACTTGTCAGGGGAGTTTTAATTAAATTAAAACCCCACATTTGTTCGTTAAATAAAATTATTTTTTTTAAAAAAAATATATTTTTGAATATGATTTATTTTTCTCTATCCAATGACACCCATTTTGCATATATTTGGGAAAAAAAAAATTTCACTAATTTTAACATGTAGTCACGAACAACATTAACTTATTAATTCAACATAAACTTAATCCATAAAATACATAATTTTAACATGGAGTATGTTGTTTGCAAGTTTAAGTTGTGTAATTTTTTTTTGTTTACGTGTTTTCCCAATTTTATAAATTTAATAAAATATTTTAACATTTAATTGTGTACCATTTTATTTTAAATATACGTATTAATATTAATATTAACATTAATATTAATAATATCATTAACAAAAAAATTCAAGTAAAATAAATCAACATTTAGCTTAATAAATATAAAAAAATGTAAAGTGAGTTTTGATTCGCATGACTCTCTGTTGTGGATGAAAAATGTAAAAAGCTGAAAAGTTAGTGAAAAGCTAACGTGGCATGAATAGTTGCTGATGTGGCTGAAATGAGTTTTGATTCGTGTGACTCTCGGTTGCACATGCCCTTAGACTCCTCCCACCACGAACTTGTAGGTTTTCTTTTTTTCCCTGATGAAACACATGCACTTCCATTCAGACTAATGACCTAAATCCTCCAACAAAATAGCCAATAGCTTTTGAGAAAAAAACACAAAAACGTCTTCCTCCATCCTAATTGGGAGCAAGTGCAGGCAGCCACTGTGCCACTTCATTATGTACAACTATGTGTCAGATCTAATAGGCCCACATACACAGAAAATGTCTTACTCCGTATTATTTCAACAAAATAATAAAAAATCAAATTCAACAAACTGAAATACTGGACTACATATATTTTTTACGTAATAATGACATTTGCATTACGTCACTTTAAGTCACCATATCAACATTACCCATTAATTGCCTCGAGTAGGTGAAATGAAAATCGATGTTAACGTTAAAAGTGCTCAAAAGTACGTTCATTAATTAATCCTTTTCATTTTTTTTTTCTAAAAAGATTACTCCGTATTTTCCTAAAATTTCCTTAAAGCATACTCCCTCCGTTCTTTATTAACTGACGTTTTGGAAAAATTTACATCTCTCAAATTAATTGCCGTTTTGATAAAATCTAGGTCTAAATTAATTAGGACAACCCTTCTCACAATCACTTTAAATCTAGGTCTAAATTAATTAGGACAACCCTTCCACTGCAAAAAAAAAAGATATTAGCAACGGCTATTTACCGTGGCTAAAAGTCCATTTGCCGTGGCCAAAAGGTGTTAGCCACGGTTGTAGCCACGGGAAACACACCGTGGGAAAACATGGGGTGGCAAAAGAGAGTAGCCACGGCTATAGCCGTGGCTAAAGTGCTAGCCACGGCAAGTTGCCGTTGCTAAATTATTTCTGGGAAATAAAAAAAAACGCTACTTTTTAGCCCGGATTCTTCAGACCCGGGCTAAAAAGTCCCACATTTTTAAAAAAATAATATAATGCACAAATAACTATTTGTGCATTATATTCTTCAAGCCCTTGCTAAAAAGCACTCTCATGTTATTCTTTCTAAAATCAAATATGCAAAATTTAACTAATTATACAACTTTACATTTACATATACATAATCATACAAATTTACATATATATCAAAACATACCCAAATACATCAAGCAATCTGAGGTGCATATACATGGTATTAAATACATGACCCAATTCAATAAGACATTAAAATTTCAATGCTAAATTTTACATTTTCATCCCAAAAATAAGATGCTATCACATCTCTATCCTTATAAACCACTGGATGCTATTATCAGTTTGTTTGAAATCTCTAACTAGCTTGACAAATCATCCCAACTCCACATACACCAAGGCAAGGAACATGTGTGATTCTTGATTCCCACAATGTTCTTCCTTGAATTAGGCAAGTACAATAAATGACGAAGGCTATGGTTTAAGCCCAATACTGCTAACAGAGACGATGGCATCTGAAACTCTTGAAAGAAAGTTTGATACATACTTTAATGATAAATGGGAACAAAACTTGGTGCATAGTTACCTAATGCTTTCAAAGCTCGTCTAATTGTCCTACTCTTGCCTTGCGCACTTTGCTCACCTCCCTTATCTGCCTGCACTTCTACACATACATCCAAGTTTAGGACAAGAATCAATATTGGTCCTTTTACGGGGCTAAAAATATAACATTTTCTTAATACGAGCAGACCATGCTTAATTCGCATGGTGATTAAACCCCTTGTTTCTTGTGTATCTTTGACTCTGATTTAAAAAGATGAATTATTTGGAGAGAGAATGCTACGTAAGTCTTGCCAACGTGCTTGACACCAATAATTATAATTACTTTCATTAAAATTAAAAGCTTTAAAAGTTAAAAAGTCATTTCATATTGAAGCTTATTAGTATGTGCAGTTTTTGAATACTATAAGTTCCTAGTACCTCTTTATTTCTTGCATTTATAGAAGCTGCACGCTATGTGTAGTGAGCTATTAAATCCAAATCAGGCAGAAGAAATTAGACAAAGTGCAATAAAACCAAGTCATGCTCATCTCAACAAGATCACAATACATACCTAACAATCATAAACAAGCAGAAATTGGGAAATCTTTAATATGGAAATAGAAATTCAGAATGAAATCACACAGAGGAGAAAGAGGAAAACACTACAAAAATGGCATGCAATAAGAACATTGGTTAAGAACATGGGGTGCGTGCTGTGCTTTCAAGAATAATATATAGCAAGATCAAAATTAAAATGTGGTAAAACTATTTTATTTAGTAAAGGGGCATTTGGATGGAGAACTGTATGGAGGAAAATAGAGAGAGTGGATATCACCTGAAGTCATTCTCCATGAAACAACAAGAGTGAATGAGAAAGGTCTTCATCTCCAAAATGAACTACACGTCTCTCGGTCCCTTGAGGGAAGAGTCTTCATCTCCAAACAAAGTCAAAATAAAATTAGTAATTGAGAACTTCATATGTGGCAAGCATATAATATATATCCTAACTAATTGACAGAGAAAACAAATTTCAATAACCCAATTAATTCAAATCAAACTTACTATTGACTGAGATCCTAAATAATTCACCAGATTCTGATTCTCCATCTCCCCATTCTCATTTGAATCATATTCCAGTCCAACTCTCGATAAGACAAGGGAAATTATATTTGATCATAATTGAAGCATTCATATGCACCTCTAATTATAGCCAGTAAACACTCTTAAATAAAAGAATAACCTGTAATCAGCTAACAAATACCATGTGCTTATATAGTAAAAATATCACAAATCTGAGGGGACTCAAGAGAGGATCTGTGACCAAACCCTGCTGATAAAGCAAACTGCCTCAATATTTCAGGCCATGTGAGGGGACTCAAGTGCCGCTGCCACAACTAGGACAATACGCGTAGGCTAAGGTAGCAATTGGGAATATATTGTCAAAAAAGGGCAATAGAATCTCTTCCAACAAGTCAGCAAATAACTGGGATTTACAGGGATTTCATTTGGAAAATTTTCTTATCAAGAATAAGTTTATCAAGAAAGAGAGACTCGTTACATACACAAGTGAGATAACACAATCATGATCCCATCTAGTGACTAGTGCAACATGAAGTCATGAAACACAAGAACGAACCATGGCTCAATAGGATGTTGTGATTATAAAAAAACACTTTGAGGGTATATAAGGAATCAGTTTATATTTCTATTAATGAGTGCTAATGACATTAAGGTTGCAATCCTGATTCTACACTTCATCACTTTATACCATAAATTAAGATAAAAGATATCTTACAAATAAAAATATGATAATTGTTAAATATCAAAACTGGAATTGGAATTGATAAAGCATGCATTTTCTAAATAAAAATTGAAAGGATAACAAAGGAATGTAAACATGCATCAGGTGGAGAGGGTAAACTAGAGATAAAGTATTCCCATCCACATCCCTTTATATAATATTGAGAGTTGAGATAAGAAAAATCATGTACATGGCACGGTGAGGGTTTTCTGGGTGGCAATGTACAAGAAGCTCATGGTTTGTGGATTGAGATTTTTATATGTTATCAAGTATCATTATTTAAAGTGATATAGACTAATAATATATGACATTATCATATATGAACCAGGTGAAACATTACATGTTTATTGAAATATGAAAATAATCATTTGAGAAAATGACATTACCCGGATAATTACTTTAACAAGTGATCATCAGGGGACTCAGGGACATCAAAGTGGAAGAAAATATGGCGGAGGAAATATACCAGGAGACACAGGATAATGACACCTTACCAAACCAATCAATTTCCAGAACAAGCAAGGCCAAACCAAACCAATCAAATTCAAATTGAGAAACAAAACAGAATATCTCTTCTATCCATTAAAAAAAATTGAATGCAACAGATTACCACACAGATGATCCGTACATGCAGTAGATCGGGAAAGAGCGAGGAAGACAATTAACAAATAACAACCACGTTGAAAGGATTCAATTTCTTACTAGAATCCGAAGAAGCACGAAGGCCTTCTCTGGATCAGAATGGATTCGAAATTTGAATCTGACAGCGAGCGAGAGAACGAGATATTGAAACATCGGAGATCTGAGGAAGGTGCCCAGGAACCACTTCTGTCGAGCCCTAACCACACAATAATCAAGATTTTCCCCATAGTCAAACCAAACCCAAATACATGGATAGGAAGCGCTATACCTGAAGGATGTATCGAGAATATACCAAAGTGTTAAAGATGTTAGATATCACTCCTGATCTTGCTAAATCATCACGAGAATTAGTTAAAGAAGTTAGATAAGCAATTCATATGCATTAAATAGAACACAGGGATAAATTGGAAAGTATGAGATCTCTGAGAGCAACCTCCATCTACACAAGGATACATTGGAAAAGGATACATCAGTTTCCAGCAAGAAAAGTATATAAACTACACTAGAAGAAAACTAGAAACACACAAAAGAGGTGATACCTTCATCCACTGAAAGAGCATATATGGTCATCTTTGATCGGATGGAAATTGGCTGACTTCACAGCGGTAGAGTGACCTATGAAATGATCCTTAGCAAATACCACAATTGGAAAAAAGGGCTTTTATTTAATATCTAAGCTGGAATTTAAGTCATTAAAATTTCAGAATTGGGATAGCTAAGAAAGCTTGACTGGAGGTCAAGGAACCTAGTATTTTCCGCAGATATTCGTATACATAAGCCGAGTCAATCTTCATAAATGAAAAAACAGTCCTGTCCATTATCATTTCATGAAAATTTACAGAAATTCCGAATTCTGAATATTTTTTTAAGATACATACATTTTTCAATTAATTTACTTAGTATCTTGTACCATTTAATATTCATAACATATAGGAAAACAAGCCAAGCACTTTGATTCAAATCAAGAGTTAGCAAGGATGGAAGAAAACAGATAGATCTCTAGGCTCATCATAATGAGGTCATGATTAGGCTTTTAGGTGAGGTAGGGATGAACTTTACTAAAGGTTGGCCGAGCAGAGACATGAATTAAAGATGAAATATAAGCACTTGAATTACTTATTTATATGACCTAACCACACAAACAAGCAAATACTTATTTATATTGTGACTTAATTACTTGATGTATTACAATATTGATTTTACTGGAATTTTTGTTAAGCAAATTCAAGAAAAGTTATGAAGAATGTAATGCAATGTTCTGTTGTTTCAAGAAAAACATCTACAAGAAGTGGAGTTTTCATTTCAATTCAGATACTAAATCAAGGATTCATTTCAATTAATATCAATGTTAATAAGACTTCTTCTAAGTGACCATTCAAAATCATTATCTTTGTGGTGCTAATATTATGTGATTCTTCATCAGATTCATTTTAACTTGACTAATGAAGAAATCAAATTCAAGAAAATATACATGAAACAAAACAACACAACATTAAGCCACAAAATCGCTTGACTAATGAAGAGATCAGATTCAATTTACACTTGTTCTTAACAAGGCATCTATTCTATAAAGTGCCCACCTCCAAAATCTAACCCTTGTTTGAGTTACGAAATTAGATTCAATGCAAAAGGATGTATCCAAAACCTTATAACTATAGTAATCAAATCAAGAGTCTTGAGAATTGGCCATTCAACAAGGAAGAAAACTATAACAAAGCAATATCTAGGTTAGAATCGATTACCGCTAAATTGATATTAGAGTCCAATTCGAGACATTAAAAGAGAGACGAGAGCCTAATTCGAGACATTGAAGGAGGTTTAGTACCAGTATCGGTGAAGCCGCCGTGGAGGAGACCTAGAGAGAGTGGGTATTGTTGGTGGCACCTTCTCCAGTGTCGGTGTGCAGGTGAGCTCAGATCTAGAATCGACTGGCCCTTCGACGGAGGAAACCGAGATGGAGGAAGCGAGAGGTGATGTTGGCGAACTTGGATCTGGCATCGATTGGCACTCCGGCGGTGGCGTCCCTGACCCCACTTCGACGCCGGCATCAGCATCCCTAGCCTTAGAGAGAAAGCGAGCGGGAGCACGAAGAGGAAAGTCGAGAGGAAAGGGAACCCACGGCAAACATTGCCGTTGCTACCATCAGTGGCTAATTCGTTTTTTTGATACCTAATGGCCACGGCAAACCTCTGCCGTTGCTACCAAGGGTGGCAGATATGTTTTTTTTTTGTAGTGTTCTCACAATCACTTTTTATTCTCTCTTAGTGTAAATAGTACTACTCCCTCCCTTCTTAATTAATTATCGCTATTTTCAAAGCATGTAATAAGCTATTATGACCCTTAAACTTTCTGATTTCTTCGTCTCTTTCCTATTTATTGCACTGTTAATTTGAATATTGAATGATACAGAGTAAATAGTACATGCTCTATTAATTCTTGTGCTAAGTGGTAAAACGTCAGTTAATAAAGAACGGAGGGAGTATATAAATGCTCTTATACCCTATATGTTTTTTTTTGAGTAAACTTATACCCTATATGTTGTTCCCCTTATTTGTTGTAACTGTTTTGTTGTTGATTAGTGTAGATTTCGAAGGGACTTATAAAATGAATTTCGATGTCTTTAAGCTTGGTTCATGAGAGGTTTTAGCAGGAATATTTATGATGCGAGACTACAATGATTATGTAGTTGATTGCAATTTCTGAGACGGAAACTTCTAGTTTTCTTCTTAGGCTCAAAGTGGCACAAAAGTTGGGGATCACATGCGTATCAAGGTCAAAGGAGATAGCCTTATAATTATCAACTCACCCAGAGGTGTCTAGAAGTGTCTATGACATATTGAAATGGCTATTTCTAACGCGTCGCTCCTGTTTCAGTCATTTGATGTGGTTACCTATCTTCGCATCTTCAGAGATAGTAAAATCAATGCATATTCGTTGGTTTGTTCATAAACAGAGGAGGGATCCGAGTGCGTCATTGCATATATGTGACAGTTTGGATATTGACAAAGTACAACGACGTAGCTAGAGGGGGACCAAAGAAAAGTTGGAGGGAGGTGATTAGATAGGATTTTACTCTTATGAACCTTAATGAGAACATTGTTATGGATAGGATGCACTGGAGGAGCATTATTCATGTCAGAGAGAATTAGATTGGATTGCAGAGGATTTGGCAGAGATCGTATCCTTTCCCATGGCCACCCCGTTCTTACGTACGCCATGCTTCTTGTTTTTGATTTTTTTTTCCTAATCACTTTATATCGTGTGTTTTACTTGTCCCTGTGGTGTGTTATGTGTTCAAGCCTATGTTTGAGTCACTCATAAACACTCTCCCGATGTAATCAGAGAAAGAGTGCGCACAACTTGACATCCCAAACCCTACCTAGACGGGATAATTGGAAATGTGGTTGATATATGTTGCTAACCACCCCCTTTCAAGTAACCTTATAAATACCTCTTGATTGAATACTTACTATCCAAAGTCAATTAGCCACCATGTTTCCTCCCACTCCCATTCCATCGCGTTTCTTGCTAGCTCCATTTTTCCTCCTCCTTTCAATCGCCTTCATTCACTCCCGGTCGTCGGATTCCGACCTCCTCCGAGAGGCCTTCATCCAATGCCTATCCCAACAACACTCCGATGACCCTGCCTCCAGCTCCGCCGCCTTTACCTCCGCTTGCTTCACCCCCTCCGACGCCTCCTTCTCCACCATCCTCAACTCCACCGCCAAGAACCTCCGATACCTAACCCCCTCCGTCGGAAAGCCCCGACTCATCTTCCTCCCCACGGCCTACTCCCACGTCCAATCCGCCGTCCTATGCACCAAGCACCTCGGCCTCCACCTCCGCACCCGCAGCGGCGGCCATGACTACGAGGGCGTCTCCTACGCCTCCGAGATGGACCAGCCCTTCCTCATCCTCGACATGTCCAAGCTCCTCTCGATCTCCATCGACATCGACCGCAACTCCGCCTGGGTCGAGGCGGGCGCCACCATCGGCGAGCTCTACTATCGAATCTCCGAACGAAGCCCCATCCATGGCTTCCCTGCCGGCCTTTGTACTAGCTTAGGCATCGGAGGGCACATCACCGGAGGCGCCTACGGGCCTATGATGAGGAAGTACGGCCTTGGAGCCGACAATGCCCTCGACGTCCGATTCGTCGATGTCAATGGACGCATTCTCGACCGGCATTCCATGGGAGAGGACTTGTTTTGGGCTTTGAGAGGCGGCGGCGGCGGGAACTTCGGCATCATCCTCGCGTGGAAGGTTCAGCTCGTCGAACTCCCAGCTACCGTGACGACGTTCTCGGTGTCCAAAACAATCGAACAAGGGCTAACAAATGTCGCCTACAAGTGGCAACAAGTCGCGGAATCCGTCGACGATCGTCTCTTCATCCGAATCTCCATATCGCCGATGAAGGCGAATGGCACCAAAACCGTGCAAGGGACTTTCCAGGGATTGTTCCTCGGCCGGGCTAAGGAGCTCCTCAAAATCACGGCAAAGGAGCTCCCGGAGCTCGGTCTCGGACCCAAGGACTGCATCAAGATGACGTGGATCGAGTCGGTCCTATACATCGCCGGATACTCTAACGGGACCGACCCATCAGTATTGCTGCAAGGGAAGTCGTTGTTCCCGGTAAGCTACTTCAAGGCGAAGTCGGACTATGTTAGGACCGCGATACCGAAGAGCGGTATAGACGGGTTGTGGGCCCGGTTCGAGGAGGCGGACGATAGCGCATTTACGGTGATGATATGGAACATGTACGGGGGAATGATGGGGAGGGTGCCGGAGAGCAAGATCCCGTTTCCGCACCGGAAAGGGACCAAGTACATGATCCAATACGTGGTGTCGTGGACGGACGCGGATGAGGGCGTCGCGGCTAAGAACATGGCGTGGATAAGGAGGGTGTACGACTACATGGCGCGGTACGTTTCGATGTTTCCGAGAGAGGCGTATGTGAACTATAGAGACTTGGATTTGAGGAATGAGCAGAGTATTCCGCCGCTCCCGGTGGTGGCGAAGACTCCGGTTCCGGGGAGGGAGGAGGGTGGTGCGTTGCGTGGGAAGATTCATTAGGTGCAAAGAATGTATAATTGATTGGGCAATGTGGCTAAAAACTTGGAAGAGTTTGAATGTTAAATTATGGTTTTTCTTGTAATGGTAAAGTTTTAAGGATGTTATGGTAAAATTTCACCGATTGTTTTAACTTGAGATTTATTTCGGGTTAATTGTTTATAGGGAAAGCTTGAATTATAATTTATTTCCCATATATACTTTAGTATTGGTTCTTTTTTTTGGGTGGTTGTGCTCTCACAATATCACCTGTATAAATGGTAGTACTTGTTAAAAAAAATGTATAAATGGAAATTATGTCCATTTTGGAGAAATCAAATATATAATCCGTTAATCATTACTCTCTCTATTATTTTTTCAAGTTATGCACTTTTTTAAAAGTAAAAATGATATATCAATTTTTATTTAATTTAATTTAATAATATTATACTAATTATTATTAATAAGTATGATAATATTAAAAAATAAATATTTTATATAGTCTTTATCACTTTTAAAAACATGAATAAATATAAAAAGTCAATTAAAAGCGAACAGATGGAGTATATTTCAACTTTATCCAACTATAAGTTAAACTAATATAGCTCGATTAAAAATAAGGATAGTTTCGTATAAAATTTGAAAAGATAAAAGAAAACGAGATGAATGTAATCTATTTGTAATTCAAGATACATTGTTAGAAATTTTAATCATTACTCTCATCTTTTAATTTTTATACAAAATTTGTCTTATTTCACTCTTTTAAATCAGTCATCTTTTAACAAAAAAAAAAAAATCACTCATTTGGCACACGGAATTAACCATATCCTCCATGATTCTCTAATCATTAGTCATTGCCCATATTTTTCATGAAAAAATGAGCATTCTTCTCTCATTTAAACTCATAAAACTTCTCTACAATATATTTCCACATCTAAAATTTGTTTCCATTCCATTTACCTTATATAGTTTTATATCAAACAACCCCTAATTTTTAATGAAAGCAATTGAGTCTTTTTTATATATAAGAAAATAGGCATACATAACATTTTAAATGGTGAAATTAACTAATTTTCCACCAATTTATTTAAAGTAGGTAAAATTCCACCAAATTTTTTAAAGACAATAATACCCTTACCATTTAAAATCCCTTTTTCCTTATATGATTTGTATGGCAAACAAGTTTTTTAAGGGGAAAGAAGGGAAGGAGAATTTAAAATCATTCCGGAATGACTCAACCGGAAAGAAGTTGTGGGTAATATCCATAGGTCTTCGGGGGGTAAGGTTGATTGGGGGCGGCAAAGAGGAGGATATGATTTTGATAGCATCTATTTTAGTAATATAATAGGGTTTTATATTTGCATATTATTTTAGATCATTTTCATACATATTTATCATATTTTATATTTTATTTATTTTATTTTGTATTTTCGGAGTTTACACTCGTATCTATATATATTATTAAATGAGAAGCAATTTCGCCACGTGTTGTCATTTTATGCCAAATTATTTTAGGTAAGTATATTTCCATAATAATCTAATTAATTAGGGTAAATCAATTAATCTATTTATTATTTACCATATATCTCAATCTATCTATAATTGGATATATATACATAGACCCATTAAATTTTATTAATTTATCTATATACACATAAAAAAAATTAAAAAAAAAAATTGGTTTATATACATCAAAATTTAATGATCTTATTAAATTATCTAAAATATGATTTTGGTTTAATGATTGAAGATTAAAGTTTTCATTTAACATATATTTTATATTTTCTAACCAAGGGGGTTGAATTAATAAATAACGATACCTATATGTAATTTTTTATATACTATATTAAATTAAAACCACGAGAACATATCTTATAAATTCTCTCTTTCATCTAAGAGGTTTTCCTAAAATTATCTTTAGTTAAATCTTTTATATAATATTATAGTGATGATTTTTTTTTCTTTCTAATAAGATTATCTTAAAATATCTATATCTATACACTTCTTTAAGCGAGAATCATTTTTAATGAGGTGTTATCATTACATTTAATTGTAGTTTTTTGAATTTACATGGGTATCCGGGGCTACTAACAATTAGCACACGACTGATCTCATGGGCCCTGAAGTTATCAACTGGGTAAACCCTCCAGTGGCCACTCGGGGCGGGTTCGATTCGAACTGGGGAGCTTTGGGTACTTTCCGTGGGTCCTTTCCAGATGAACCAACCCGAAATAGTTTACATTATAATTGTAGTTTTTTCAACCAATAAAACTATACATTTTTAATTTTATACTAACTTTTATTAAAATTTTACAATATTAATTTGTTATATTATTATTATTTAAAAAATAAACCGCGCAATGGCGCGGGAACTATACTAGTTTTATTTATTTCAGGTATTTTTGGGTAATTTCTTTGAGGTTACATTGAGAACCACAAATTTCAGAGCTAGATAAGAGATTGGGCCAGACTGCATGTAGGATGCCAAATAGATTGGGCCAGGCTTGGAAGTGGGCCATGTGCACTCACGTAACATTGGAATTGTGGGTATTTGCCTATCATATATTGGAGTCCTTTGACTTTGTAAAAGGGGAGAGTCAGTTCGGAACTTTTGCCGTCATGTGGCTTCGGCCGATTTGGTTTAGTTTAGGTTTTTCTTAAGGTGAAATTACATAAAACCACCCACTAAATAGTCTACATTCCATTTAACTACCTACTAAATACAAAATTACACAAAACCACTTACTAAATGCAATATGTTAACAACTCACCACCCAAGTAAAATCATCCGTAAAAAACTCAGTGAAATTACTAGTTTACCCTTAGTTTTAAATCAAATTTTCTTATCATTGACATTGAATAACCACCCAACCAAATCTCTAGAAACTATTTTCCCGACCGAATGTTGTGATTGACAGGATGCTCCCCAAAAGTATTCCACATCTTCGTCCTCTCACGGCTTCTATAGATTTTTTGTTGCTTGAACTTGAAAACGGTGGTATGAGTGGTAACATACCCACAATCAAATTTATAAGCACTCATAAAAGAGGGAAAATCTCAGCAATTAAAATGACGAGTTATCAAAATGATCGATTTGTATAATTGTGTTCTTGAGGGCTTCTCCCTCCTGATATCAAAATCAAAAGGGTGAAATCAAATTGAGAAACATGTAACACCATCTATTGTAAACGAGAGAATGTTGTTGCGCCAGTAATTATTCAGGTTTTACTGTCCTTATAATTACCTTAGGTTTATAGGGACATGCAACCATAGAGACTTGGATTTGGGGGAGAATGACAAGAACGGGAGCTCGAATTTCTTAAGGGTGAGTTCATGGGGTGTGAGGTACTATAAGGCCAATTTCGATCGGTTGGTGGGGATTAAGACGAAGGTGGATCCTCACAACTTCTTCAGGAATGAGCAGAGTATTCCGCCGCTCCCGGTGGTGGGGAAGGCGCCGGCTCCGGTGAGGGAGGAGGGTGGTGCATTGCGTGGGAAGATTCATTAGGTGCAAAGAATGTATAATTTTGATTGGGCAATGTGGCTAAAAACTTGGAAGAGCTTGAATGTTAAATTATGGCTTTTCTTGTAATGGTAAAGTTTAAGGATGTTATGGTCAAATTTCACCGATCGTTTTAACTTGAGATTTATTTCGGGTTAATTGTTTATAGGGAAAGCTTGAATTATATCCCATATACTACCTCCATAATTAAGTGACGTTTGATTTTTTTGACACGTTTTTTAAAAAGTTTAAAACTATATAAAATATAAAGTTTTTAATTGATTTTTTTTATAATTTTATACATATTAGTTATAAGTTTAAAATTAATTAAAAAAAATTAATAAAAAATAAATATTTTATATAGTTTTTAGTTCATCAAAAAACGTGTCAAAAAGTCAAACGACACTTATTAATAAACAGAGGGAGTATACTTTAGTATTGGCTCTTTTTTTTTGGTCGTTGTGCTCTCACAATATCACCTGCATGTATAAATGGTACTTGTTAAAAAAATATGTATAAATGGAAATTATGTCCATTTTGGAGAAATCAAATATATAATCCGTTAATCATTTACTCTCTCTATTATTTTTTCAAGTTATGCACTTTTTTAAAAGTAAAAATGATATAAAATATCAATTTTTTATTTAATTTAATTTAATAATATTATACTAATTATTATTGATAAGTATGATAATGTTAAAAAATAATTAAAAATAAATATTTTATATAGTCTTTATCACTTTTTAAAACAAGCATAAATATAAAAAGTCAATTAAAAGTGAACAAATGGAGTATATTTCAACTTTATCCAACTATAAGTTAAACTAATATAACTCGATTAAAAATAACGATTGTTTGGTATAAAATTTGAAAAGATACAAGGAATTAAACTAGATGAATGTAATCTATTTGTAATTCAAGATACATTGTTAGAAATTTTAATTATTACTCCCATATTTTAATTTTTCATACAAAATTTGTCTTATTTCACTCTCTTAAATCACTCATTTTTTAAACAAAAAAAGTGGTAAAAATAATTCAAATAACCCAAACTTTGATGGGGTGAGCATGTATAGCACCATGAACTTTATAAAGTGACAAAAATAACCCAAACTTTTACTACTATATGTGCTTATATCACCACCAATGTCTTTTTTTAAATAAAAAATAACACCTAACTTTTATAGTTTTGAAATAGAACCAAAAAAAATATTAAACTAGATTTTTTTAATCAAAAAAATATTAAAATATTAACTCATATCAGTCCAAAAACTAATAAAGCCCCAAATCCCCAAACCCTAAATCAGATAATTTAGAAGGGAGATGAAATCAAATTAATACATGCCATAAATTAGATGTCTTCTAATCCATGAAACCAACCAACAAACTCCAATTCCAACACTCTACAATGGTAATCTCCTAAAAATCTCACATCGAAAAATCTAAATCCCTAAAATTGTAAATCTCGTTGAATTTGATACGAGAGACTTACCTCCACGACAATGGATGGTGTCCGGCGCCTCCTCCCTCCTAGCGTAGGGAAATCTCTGGTGGTGAGCCGAGCCTGGCTCCAAACTCGAGTTTCTCTCCCTCCTGGTGTCGATGGCGTAAAGGGTCGGGTCTCTCCTCCAGGTGTTGAGCCGAGCAGGCGCTTCCTTTCTTTCCTTGCCTAACTCCGTTATACTCCGTAACATTTTTCTTTAAAAAAACAAGCGAGGGGCATTCCGTGAAAAAAACGAAAACCTCAGGGGTACTTGACGAAATATACTAAACTTTCGTACACCTCGCGAATTTACCTAAACCCCAAGGGTAGTAGGCGAAAAATCCGTTTTTTTAAATGAAAAATATAATTTTTAACTTAAGATAATTGAAAAAAATATCGCTAATTTATGTCATATTTTAAAAACCCAAAATTTGGTTTGAACAAATGATATAAGTTAGAAATATTTTTATAAAATATTTCTCAAATGATTTTTTAAAATTTATTCTTTAATTAAAAAAGAATAAATTAACAAAAATACAACACTTTAAAAATATATTTCATTTGAGAATATTTGTACTTGTATAATTTGTTCTAACCAAATTATGGGTTTTTGAAATATGACATAAATTAGCGATTTTTTTCCTAAATATCTTAAGTAAAAAAAATTATTTTTCATTTTAAAAAATGTATATTTTTTTTGTAATTTTGATTAAAAAAACCTAGTTTAATAAATTTTTTGTTCTATTTCAAAACCATAAAAGTTAGGTGTTATTTTTTATTTTAAAAAATACATTGGTGATTATATAAGCACATACTAGTAACAGTTTGGGTTATTTTTGTCACTTTATAAATTTCATGGTGCTACATGCTCACCCCATCAAAGTTTGAGTTATTTGAATTAGTTTTACCAAAAAAAAAAAAAAATTACTCATTTGGCACAAGGAGTTAACCATATCCTCTATGATTCTCTAATCATTAGTCATTGCCCATATTTTTCATGTAAAAATGAGCATTCTTCTCTCATTTAAAAGTTATAAAACTTCTCTACAATATATTTTCCCATATAATTTTTTTTTTGATTCCATTTACCTTATGTAATTTTATATCAAACGGCCCCTAATTTTTAATGAAAACAATTGGGTCTTTTTTATATCTATATCTATACTTAGACCTGTCAAACGGGTCATTCGGATCGGGTCACTTCCGGTCCCGGGTAAAACGGGTCCAGAGTAATACGGGTTCCGGGTATATCCGGGTTGACTCGAATCCGGCTTTGACCGGGTTTCGGGTCATTTCGGGTCGATTTCGGATTTTTGAATTTTTTCATTTTTAAATTAAAAAAAATTATGATTTGATAATTTTGTGATAATTTTAAAATTCTAAAATTAAAGACATGGTCCTTAAGTTCTAGTGCTTGTAATTATATATTACATCTGATCCAAAATATTTGATTTTTATTATTTCTTGTTATTTTTAATAAAATGTAATAATATATAAAATATCAAAATTTTAAATAATTTTTTTAAAATAATTTCATGCAATTAGTAATAAGCATAGATTTAATTTAAAATTTTAATATTTTTTAGAATTTTTATCTTCTTAAAAAAATGTGTTGAAAAATAAAAAAATCAAATACTATCGATCGAACGGAGTATTACACAATACAAATAAATATAAAAGTTGATTTGAAATTGAAAGATCAAGTGATTGTAATTATAAAATGTAATAAATTGGAATATCCATAAAAAAAATTAATCATATATAATTATAAATCAACCAGGTCAATTGGGTCACCAAGTCGAAACCCAGATTACCCGAAAAATTTTCGGGGTTTCGGTTTTGGTTCGAAAAAAATTTTCCGGGTTCAGATCGAAAAATTTCCAGGCGTTCGGATCGGGTCGACTAGGTTGAGTTGTGTTTTGACAGGTCTATTAAAGTGCTATAAAGATGGATAAGAGTAGAATCAATCTTGACCTTGTATAGATTATATAAGTTTTTATCTACTGCCTATATTAATGTCAATTTTGCTTTGTAATGACTAATTTATCCCACATAGTTTCCATTTGAAATGATTTATTTTTTTATTTTTGTGGGTGTATCCGTCTTTTCCTTGCTCTTGTAATATGTGTGCAGCCTTCCCTTTCCACCGCTTCTTTTTCATTTCCTCGTCTCTTTCTTTGCTTCTTCTTATTAAGCATGCAATATGGATACTCTAATACACTAAAGCCTACCTATAACGCCTATATAAAATATGCATTATTAGAGAGAGTATGATTTTTGGGGTTTGGAGGCTCTTGTTTTTATGTGGATTCTTATGATTTTGGGGGTTGGAGCTTTCTTTATACAGTGGAGGCTAAGGTGGGTTTATTAGGGTTAATGGAGAAAAGGACAAAAGAGAGGAGGAGAGTGTGGGGGGTGGGGGGGGGGGGGGGGGGGGTCTGACTCCGAATTCCGACAATCTAACCCGAATCTCAGCTCTCGAAAAATCGAAATTCAAATCATTTCAAAACGACTAACTAGATTCCAAGTTTTCAATCCAAAGTTCGAAAGCGGAATTAAGATCTGTCAAAATCAAATTTCAAGGGATGCTAAAATTATTTAAAAGGATTTTCCCAAAATAGCAAGTTGCTCGAGGACAGGTTTTCGAAATCTTTCCAAACCGGGTAATTAAATAATCAAATAAATTTCGGTTTTTACACTTTGAAGCATATTTGCTTCCGATGCTTTGTCAATCACAACATTATCTCTGTAACTTGTGCTACTAGTGTTGTTCTTCTTGCTATCAGCACCATTCTTTGGCAGTTGTGGCTTTTATTTGCCCATAGAATGTCAACTTGGGTAACCAATGACTTCCCAACACTTCTCAGAAGGATGGTTCCCCTCACAACGTGTACATTTCTTTTTCTTTCCTTGTTCACCATCTCTTTTTTCTGAACACTGATGTAACATCAGGTGCTTTGGATGACAAATCAGGACAGTTTAGAGCTTGACTCATCTTGAATCAATAGAGAATGCACATAATCGGTTGTAGGAAGGGGAGAACACAAAAGAAACTCTTCATATTTGTCATTTAGCCCCATTGAAAACTCCGTGAGTCTCTCTTCATTCTCAGCTACTTCAATCCTAACATTCAAGTTGCATCCGCACTTGTCACAGGTGCACCTAATCGGAGGAATCAAACCAGCCAAGTGTTGCCAAGTACCTTTGAGCTTTGTAAAATATACTCAGTAATCCCTAAAATTCTCTGTTCACATTCATGCAATTCTTTCTTGATCTGAAACATCATTGGAGCATTTTTCTAGTCAAAATTTTCATAGAGATCATCCCACATTTGCTCTGCCGTATCATATTCACCCAAAGTCGCAAATAAATTTGTTTAGACATAGTGTTCAAGATCCAAGAACACACCATGTCGTTGCATCTATTCCAAAGAGAGGAATTTTCAGAAGTTTCAATAATCGATCCTTCAACGAATCTTAATTTGTTTTTCACAAATAGACCTTTCATCATTGCTTTCTTCCATTGCCTGAAGTTTTCTAAGGTAAGTTGAATTGAAGTGAGAACAATACCTGAGTTATCGAACGGATGGATGAACAATGGATTCTGAACATCCATGGTTGTGATCATCTCTCCTCGTCGTCTTTGATCTGATGACTGCGAACCTTGATCCTCTCCAATTGTTGCCATTGATGATGTGCGATATTGAGCTCAAAGACGACTTAATCCATACCCTAAGCGAGCATAGAGAGAAGGATCAAAGAACAGATACAGAGATCGGCACAGAAGTTATAGAAACAAAGATGAACAACGATTGAATCATGATCATATGCTCTGATACCATATTGTTCAATTAAATCTATGGAAGAACACACTCAAAAGAAAAAAAAAAGGAATAAACTGATATCTTAGAACATAGAGTTTCATAGCTTCGAAAAACAGTTTGTTACAACGAGCTGAATCTGTATTTATGGGGAAGCTAAGCTATACAAGTGTGAGGAGGGCTAGTACGTTAAAACCACTTACTACACTCCTAACTATTTTATGAAGTTCTTATGAATGGAATGTCTCATTTCTTATGAATGGACAGCCTCATATTTAGTCAACTCAATATGACGAAAAATGATAGGACCAATAGGCATTGTAATTCTTTTCATGTTTGCAATTTACTTCTTCCATGGAAATTCATGGAAATAGGAATGGGGCAGGGTGCCCCATTATCTGTTTTTTTTGTGCAATTACTTGTGTATTCTTCACCTTGTAGCTTCAAATGGATACATCGTAGAGTCGATTTGCTCAGATATGCTCTATCAAGTTTAAAGATTGGATGGTTGTCTTGACTACAATTTTGAGAAGATATGAGGTTAAAACTTTATTTCTTTGGAATTGATGTGATTATATTATGTACGCCCTTATGCTAATTCACTTATTTTCTAATATCTTAAATTAAAAGAAAAAATATTTGATTGGTTTAAAGAGAAAAAAAGTAGGCGTAAGTCTAAAACTCTTTTGTGTTAAGAATACACCAGTATATATAGCACCAATGCCTGAGCACGAGCTTTTTGTTTAGAAAATGTAATTACCTTAATATCAAATATCTCTCTCTCTCTCTCTCTCTCTCTCTCTCTCTCTCTCTCTCTCTCTCTCTATATATATATATATATATATATATATATATATATATATATATATATATATATATATATATATATATATATATATATATATATATATAGGGTTGGGTTCGGGTACACACAATTCTACAGGTGAGAATGAAAGAAATGATCTAATTGGTCCATCCTCTACTCTCACTCGCGCGTTTAGTGCACGCCACGTGCTTCGGCCTCTCTCACGCGTACTCCCACGCGCCTGTATTACATATATATAAAAGAAGACGCAACCCCTTCGCACTGGAGAGAGAATCGAACTGAGGTTGATTAGTTACAAACGGAAGTGGCTAGTGGATTACCGATTTACCGATTACCATCTTGCCAAAATCTATTTCATGTTATTTTCCCATTTTAATTAATCTTAAACGCATCGTAATTGTTCATTTTAATTAATGTTAAATGCATCGTAATTGCTTCGTACAGTATTAAATGTATCACTATATATTACAAACATTAATTATACATTACAAATCGTAATTGCTTCCCTTTTTTTTCAAACATTAATTAAAAATTTTTCAAATAATTTTTGTTAATTATACATTACAAAATATTAATATATATGTCACTATATATTTAGTCAGTGAACCACAACAAGTGAACCACACACCCAATGAACCACTCACTATTCAGTCATTGAACCACTCTATTCGGTCATTGATCACTCTCTATTCGGTCATCTATTCAGTCACTGAACCACTCTCTATTCGGTCACTGAAGCAACCTCTATTTAGTCACTGAACCAACATCTATTTAGTTACTGAACCAACATATTTAGTCACTGAACCAACATCTATTTAGTCACTGAACCAACCTCTATTTAGACACTGAACCAACCTCTATTTAGTCATTGAACCAAATTTTATTAGTCACTGAACCAACCTATCTAGTCACTGAACCAACCTCTATTTAGTCACTGAACAAACTTAATTATTTAGTCATTGAACCAACATCCATTTAGTCAATGAACCAACCTCTATTTAGAAACTGAACCAACCTATTTAGTAATTGAACCAACCTATATTTAGTCACTGAACCAACATCTATTTAGTCACTGAACCAACCTCTATTTAGTCATTGAACCAATCTCTATTTAGTAGTGATATAATACTCCGTATATCACTACTAATACCAACTTACTTTTAAACATTTTTTTATCAAGAAATGGTTCATCAAGCTATAAAGATTTTATCAAGAAATGGTTAATCAATTTATCAAGAAGTGGTTCATCAAGCTATAAAGATGTTATCAAGAAGTGGTTCATCAAGTTATAAAGAAGTGATTCATGGGCCTATAAGAATTGGTTCATCAAGTTATCAAGAAGTGGTTCCTCAAGTTAGTCAATGAACCAAATCATGTGAACCAAACCCAATGAACCAATCTTAATCAAATCTCGTGAACCACACCCAGTGAACCACTATATACTTAGTCAATGAACCATCTATTTAGTCACTGAATCATTCTTTATTTAGTCACTGAACCGTTTCTATTTGGTCACTAAACCATTCTCTATTTAGTCACTGAACCATGTCTATTTAGTCATTGAACTATTGTCTATTTAGTCACTCCACTATATAAAGTTTCTCAACGGTGAATCCTCTGTTTAACAACAACCACCAAAGGAGGATCTTCAATCAAATAGTACACCGTCACTGCGAATGATTCAAAATCAAACCCTTCGAAGTAACAGCACCGCCATCTTTAAATTCAATTAACACATCAATAAAAACAATTCACACATCCCTTAATTTAATTAATCCATGTCTCAATTAATAAATCTAGGCCGGATTAATCATCAATTGCAAGTTAGAAATCGAAGTCAACCACTTCAAGCAACATTGTCTTTTTTGCAAAGCTGAATTTGAATTTCAGAAGAAAAATCCAATTCAAATTCCACAAAAAATCACCACCAATCAGAGAAGGGCTTGTGAGGATACCAATCTCAAATTTCCAAGGCAAATCGTGAGGATTCGAATAAACATCCAAATACAAATACAGACCTTGAAAATCCAGCGAATAGGCCGTTCCTCCGCCCTCACCTCTCTCAGTTTTAGGTTTCGGTGCTGGACCTTCAGCGACCACTTCTCGTGCGACAATTTCCCCGCCGATGCAGAGCTGCGTCTGGTGCTGGAATTCCGGCTGCTGCTGGCGGCACTGGAGCCTCGAAATCCGGCGATTTGGTCCATGGATTTCGATCTCGACAAAGCGGCGCTGGTGCTGGTTGTGGAGTACCGGCAGAACGGGAGGATCTGGACGCGGAAGAACACCTTGTCGGCCGCTGGTGTTGGTTGTGGGGTTTATCGGAGTCGGCGAAGGTGGAAGCGGAAGCCATGGTGAACGGAAGGGATGAAGGAGCAGAGCGCGTATTGCTCAAACTTAAAAAAAAAAGCGCGTGAGTATTTTTTCAATTAACCAATCAAAGCATTTCTTTCCTTCTTACCGGACCGGATTCTTCTCACTTGAACCCTCCCCTATATATATATATATGGGTAACTTGTGCATAAGGCTTAGGATGCGCATTGTGCACAAAATATTATTCGGTGAAATGTGAAACATTATTCAGTGAAATTTGAAGCATTATTCGGTGAAATGTGAGTATTGTTTAGGGGAATGTGAAACATTATTTGGTGAAATTTGAGGCATTCCATATAAATTGTAACTATTGTTTAGGGAATTATGAGGTTTCTTTTATTTGAAATGGATAAATAAAAAAACTAAACATTATTCGGTAGAATGTTATAAATTATTCAGTGGAATTGGGACGTTTTCATCTGAACTGAACGGAAAAAAAAAACATAATAGTGTTCGGTAAAATGTTTCACATTTCACCGAATAATGCTTAAAATTTCAACGAATAATGTTTCACATTTCACCGAATAATATTTGTGCACAATGCACACCCTAAGGGGTGTGCACTCTGGAACCACTCCCTATATATATATATATATAGGGGAGAGTTCAAATGAGAAGAATCCGGTCCGGTAAGAAGGAAAGAAGTGTTTTGATTGGTTAATGTTTGTCATATGTTTTATAATAAAGTGAACTTTCTTAATATACATATCATAATAAGTTTAGAAATCTCATATCATTAAATATAGATAAATACTATTGTTGTCTATATAGGTTTGTGTGGTGGCATTGGAGATGCTCATGAATGAATTTGACAAGTTAAAAAGAAGCTATTATGTTACTTACTTGACGCTGGAACACTATCCTTCGAACTATTTTGCGAACTTTTTGTAAATTTGGATGGGAAATGGTTGTGAACTCTCAGCTTGTGGTTGGTTGTCGATGGCTATGAATTTTGTTATGAAATGGTTGTGAATTGTGAACGTGTTAACTATAGATAGGTTGTGCTTGTTTTTTTTTTTTTTTTGGTAAACAAACAAGAGGGGGAAAGCCCTCCCGAAACAACCAAATCTAGGCTACACAACGACCAAACGGGGATTAGCTCTTCCCCTTACGATCATCCTCAACAAGCAACCCAACCCCATCAGGTGGTCAACACGTGACAACCTCTCGGAAAGGAAAGGCTAGCCTTAGCGAGGTAGTCGGCGACCATGTTCGCTTCCCTAAAGATATGACGGAACTTAACCTCCCATATTTTTAGCTAAGTGAAAGTGTTTGTGTAGGTTGTGTATTGTCTATGTGTGTAGGTTGTGTATGTTAGGTATAAGTATCATTTAGGTTATTGATAAGACGCATTTAGGTAGTGTTAACATGCGCATTTAGATAGAGTTAGATATAATAAAGTGCATGAATTAGAGTAGTTTTCGTATTTTCGTTGATTATATAAAGAGTCGGAATCTACATATATATGTTTGCACATACTTTCAGGCATTGGTGGAGCCTATTGATGACATGGTAATGGTCTAACACCGAACAAGAGGATAAAAAGCAAGAAGAAATCAGAATATTGATGAGCTAAACATGAAAAGGATTGGAGCTGTCCAGGTTGGCGACGCCGCACTAAAATGAGTCGTATGAATGTTGTAGTTATCGGATCGGGGCATACTTATACTTGATGGAAATATGATTCGAAGACCTACAACTTTTGTGTTTATGACTTTTCCAAATTCAGCCTTGAAAACAGCGAAATCGGGACTTCAAATGTGGCTGCTGAATATAACTCGGTTTGGGCAAAATAACTTGGCCGAGTTGTTTGTGCTTAACCCGAGTTTTTTGGCAAAGTGCGGAGGACTGATTTGGACGTGGGCCTATTTGCCTTGTGGGTTCCTTTTGGGCCTTCATTTGTGAGCTTTCACTTATTTTTATATTGATATTATTTTTAGGATGGGAATATATACATCAGATTAGGATTTTGATCTGGGGGACGGAATTCATCAGATGTTGAATTAGGTTTTGAGGTTTTCTCTTCAAGCATGAAGAACAAAATTCTTTTGCTTAAGGAGATTAATCGAAGCTTCATGTTTTCTATTTCATTGTGAGATTTCTGTTCTTAATACTCTTCTTTGAATATTATCAAATTCTTTGCGCCGAATGTTTAGGGTTTTCGTGAATTTTCATTAGCCTGATCAACTGATGCTTTTTTATGATAATCTACAACTAGATATAGGTAACATTGCTGGTTGAGTTATCTATATTCTTGAGTAGCAAAGTATAAATCTCTAAAACTGGTTGATTTAGGGATTTGTATAGAGAATTGATTTGCAATTGATGCAATAACTGGTTGTGCGTGTCGATTGTCTTTGTTGATTTCCTTTAGTCTTCATCAATTATTAAATTGAATCTTGATATTTTCAGGATTGTTTGATAATTAATTAGGGTTTTCAAGGTCTGGTTGCCCTGGTAACTAGATTTGATAAGAAATAGGATTAAAAAACACCTAGTCTTTTCACAACAAAGTATTCAAGATGAAGTTATCTATTTGATTTCAATGATCAATGAATAAAACCTGATTGCTATATACTCCCTCCGTCCAATAATACATGAGTTTTTAGAGGTAAATTTTTGTCCAACAATAGATGACCTTTTAGGTTTTTTAGGTAAAAAGTTGCAATGATTTGTATTGGTTTGTGTGTTGTTGACTTTTTAAAATAATTTGATTGGTTAAAATGTGTAGTGGGTATTAAAAAATAATTTGATTGGTTTTCAAGGTCTGGTTGCCCTGTTGACTTTTTAAAATAATTTGTATTGGTTTACATGAGTTAGTGTAATGATGATGTTTTTTTAAAAGTAATGTGTTTTATTAAAACTTGTGCAAAATGTTAAAAGACAATGTATTTTAGGACGGAGGGAGTATATAAGATTGATTATCCTAGCTATTTTTCTCCTATTCATTCACTCAAGTTGTTTAGTTTGCTACTTTTGTTTATTTTTGCTTTTTACTTAGTTAGTTTGCATCATCACAATATCCCCCTTATTTGTCTATTTAGTTCTTATTTAGTACACTTGACTTGCATACAAATCGTTGACTCTCAGTGGGATCAACCCGTACTTACCAAACTACATTAGTTAGGTTAGTCGAATATATTTGATAGGATTAAGGCGACTGAAATTCCTCATCAGAGGGTGGCAAGATCATTCAAAATGCATTTAAAAAAAGCCATTATTGGGAAACAAAAATAGCATAAAGTAGTTGATTCAATTGCAAATTTTTTATATAGAAAGAATCAGGTTTTACCTAAGGCGACGAATAGAGATTATATTTTCGTTTCTTTAATGTCCAGGAGGCAGGAGACGAACATAAAATGTGTTTTGGTCGCCTTAAACTTAGTCAGATATCCAACCTCTTCCTCAATCCTCACTTTGATACTAAGGCGACAAATTATTTGGTCTATTTACCTCTCAAGCAACGGATTTAGAAAAATTTATTATGTTACCTGAGAACTAAGGTGACGAACTAATATATTTAATCACTTATTATTCGGCCGGCTAACATCCTTCATCTCCAGGGACGGAGCCAGAAATTTATCGAAGGGGGGCAAAGTTGTATACAAATTGTTAATTCATTCTTCGGTAGATTTTTCTATAGTTTAGAGAAACATAACTATGATATTTTACATTAAACGGTGATATATATTAGTTCAAGACAAGGTATTTTTAGTTCAAAACACAACGTTTTTTATTCAAAATTGAGGTGTTAGTTTAAAACTATGTAATTAGTTGTTATATAGTAGTTATTTTTCTCTTTAAAATTAAAATGATGTCGTTTTAATCTATAACAACATTATTTTCGTCTAAAAATATATCATTTCAAACACACAAAGTCATATGCAACTTGTTGTTCTCTTATCATGCAATAACGTGTGTAACAAGATATACAAACTTTAAACTTGCATAATTTCTTATATAATTATCGAATTTAGTAATATAACCTCTTGTTTCGAAGCTCTTAGATTGACTTACATTACCAAAATATCAAATTAAGTAAAATATAAAAGCATCATGATTTATTAAAAGACATTTGAAATAATTAATTTGTGTTTAACTTTCAAACGTTCATAACTTTTTACTCGGTTATCGGATTCAGGCTTATAATATATCAAAACGAAGCTATCGACGAGTAGAACAAATATAGGTAATTTTTCGGATGAAAGGGAGGCGAATGCTCCCGCTTGCCCCCGCCTAGCTCCGCCTATGTTCATCTCAAGCGACGAACAAATTAAAAGCGGTCGCTCCAATCCTCTTGTTCGGTGGTTTTAATTAGGATCCTTGTCAATATATATCAAGTGACAACATAAAAGTTGGTCGTCGGTTGAAGTGACTCGAGTGAGAAACATCATATGTTTCATCGCCTTCATGTGGTCAAGGGGCCGTTGTCATGTTAGGTCCTGAGGCACAACGTTCATGCAACAACTATTTAAGCGATATATCATAAACCCACTCAAGCGAGGAACAGATAAGGTCCGTCTCAAGAGATGTAATCTGGCGCAGGAAACTAACATCCCATCTAACGACTAACAAGTGCGCTAATTATTAATTAACCATTCCAGTATTAACGTAACTGGGAAGTAACTCCCCTAATTAACGATTGCAAAAGCGTTGACGTACTTCAATTTACAACTAATTAAGCGTTGACGTACTTAGCTAATGCCTCCCTGTTACTTGTTAATCATTGGATGGTGCTTGATTAAAAAAAAAACGCATGTTGTGGTGTAGCATGGGTTTGTCAGTTTGTCTCCTCTGTCAAACAAGATGCTCTGCATCACATTTTGTGCTGCACCCCTTATAAAATTTTATTTTAAATAATGATTTTTTAAATTTTTTTAAAATTAAGAAGGAAATATTTCACAAAATATAATTATTAAAAATTTTAAAACATGAATTTTGAAAATAAAATTTCATAAACATATAAAAGTAGGGTTACAAATTTAAATATATTTTTTAATTTTTTTAATAAATTAAATAAATATTAAAATCAATAGGTGGAGTAGGGAGTGGTGTAGGGAAGGTTGTAGAGGATCCCCATGCCGGTGACTTAGTGTATATATAGGGGTTGGTTTCGGTGTGCGCATGTCTTATCATGCGCACAAAAAATATTTGTTTATTTTCTCATGATTTTTCGTCTGTCTTCACATGATTATTCATCTATCATTATGTAAATATATTGATCGTCTATAAAAAAAAGAGTGTAAAAAATTATAAATTTTATTCTAACGAATAATCACCGAGTACATATGATACATGTGTGTGTGAAAATAAAAGTTGTCACCAAAAAAAGTTGTCACCATATATAAATAAATAAATAAACATTGTCACCATCAATGTCACTAGTGATAAGGGTGGTGACACTAACCTCGTTAACAAAAGTTATAAAAAAAAATGGTTGTAATTAATCACATTTGTCACCGACAATGTAACCACATTAAAAAAACTAGGGGTGGGCGCGAGACCGGACGGGAAGGGAAAGAGATCGTCCCCCGTAATTTTTGCGGGATGGGTCCGGGACGAAATTTATTCTTTTTTTGTTAAATCCTGCAGGGTCTTTTCCCTCGTGGGACGGGACGGGCCTTGTCCCTCAAATAAAAAAGATTATAACAAAATAAAAAAAAGTCCCCGTATATTTTGCAATTTTAACATACTTAACACGTATAAATCTGTAATTTTTTTTATATATTTTACAGGTTCTCCCTCTCTCTCTCTCTCTCTCTCTCACACACACACACACACAGAGGAAAGACCTCGGATTTTCAAATCATAATTTTTGTAAAAACGGATTTAATTCGGGAATTTCAAGAAAAACTCGCCCTTAACTTAACAAATCGAATTCGAAACTCACATATAGGATTTCCGACCTAAAATCGAATTTTGGTAATTAAAGGAATTTCAGATGGCGATATCTTCCTCGGGATTTCAAAAATCTAATTGATCGAGAGAGCAATAATTGAAAAACTAACACTTGGGAACTATTTTCAGGATTCGAGTTCGCGTGTTCGGGATTGAAGACTCTCGCCCTCTTTCACCCATGCCCTATCCAAAAACCCTAGCCAAGCTTTGGGGCCAAGAACCATTTGAATGTTAGGGAAAGATTCCTTACCCTAAATGGGTGAGAAACCCGCATTGTTCTTTTCCTTTCTCCCTCTCTTGCGCGCACCCACCTCTTATCTCTATAAGATCAACCATTTGACTCATTCTCTCCTCACATCCAAAACACAAGAAACTCCAAAACACAAACCCTAAACACAAACCTTATCCAAGTTGAAGAAAACACAAAAAACCCTAAAACCTTACCTCTCTCTCTTCCTCTCCTCCCTTGTGCCGTAAGAAGCCAAGGCTTCCCAGCCCTTGGCCACCACCACAACCACCATACCCTCCATCATCACCTCTCATCCTCCTCCTTTCTTCCATTCCGTCGAGGCCAAACACCACCACCCATCACTTCATCTCTCCCCCTCTTGCACCATGGATCCATCAGCAGCACCACCATGCCTTTTTGGAGCCAGGAAGGTCAAGACAAGCCACCTAGTAGCCCTAGAGACCCGAAAACACCGCCCCGACGCTGCCATTGCCAACATTTTCAGTTCGAGAGGGGTGAGATGCTCGGTTTTCCTTACTTTCAATTCCAAACTCTCAAAGATCCTTCCTTTATCCTCCCTACTATTTTCCTAGCCCTCCTAGCACGAAGATCTAGCTGAGACGAGCCCGGAAATCTTCTCCCGAGCCATTTCGACGAAGAAGACGAAGTTTGGGTGAATGATCCTTCCTTCTCTCACTTTTCACGTGTAATGAGTGGTCTAACATGCTCCTGTAGGTCAGGGAAATAATCGGAAAAAGTGGGGAGATCTAACACCCACAAGAGAGGCCACAACGAGCTCAAATCAAAAGCTTAGAGCCCAGATTCGCCGCTGCGAGTTAGAACTCGCGGCTGCGAGTGTGAACTGACCTGTGAGAGTTCATTATGGTCGCAACGAGTGCGAGCTCAAGGTAGGCCTTGGGGCTCCCCAACTTCAACGATAAGAGCCTCTCTCGCTGGGGCGGACTCCATTTCGCGGACGCGACACCCCCCCCCCAGCTCGCGGGGTGCTTGCTAGGTGAGTTTCGCCGCGATGAAACACCCCTTAGCCGAAGGTTGCTTGATGGTTCGTGGGGATTCTTGGCGAACGCCTTAGAAAAACAGATTTTGATGTTTTGGGAATTTGAAATGACTGACTCGATGACTTGAACTCGGGCTTTGGAAAATGAATTTAACAAGCATTTCAAAGGTCGGAAGTCCCAACTATTTGACTCAGATTTTGAAAAGGTTTTTTAACTAACTTGGCATGATGTGTGAATGTGTGATTAATAACATGAATGTGTGACTAATAGCATGATGTTATGATAAGGAAATGTTATATATGCTAAGTAAGAGTATGATCTGATAAGCATGCAAATTGGAAGTATGTTATGGAAAGTTATCGTAATCTGATGAGTTGGCGAATGATGTTGAATATTGTATGAGTTGCGAGATGGTTGATTATGATGAATGGAAAGTATGGATGATGCAAGCTTGTTATCTATTTTCTTGTGTGTGTGATATATGTGCTTAGAGTAGCCATAGAAGTAGACTCATTATGTTCTCGAATATGCATCAAGGTGCCCCGGCCCTCTGTGTTTAATTGTGACTTTCTGTGTGATGGGTCTACTCTTTTGCTAGCTGCTTTGCTTATCCAGGTAAGTTCCTTTTGGAGCTTACTCATATTGAATAGAACCACTTTCATGCTTAGAACTTGCCCCCATGAATGAGGATCCCTATTCTGTATGCGTATGTAAACAGAACGGTCATTATTTGTGAAGTAACTAGAGTCTTTTCTAGGGTCATAGGACATCCCCGTCCCATCGGGTCTTGTCCTGAGTCAATCGAGTCATGACTAACACATATATGAACATGATGTTGATTATGAATATGATGAATGAATATGAGCATGATGATCGAATGATGAATATGATTAAATTGAATGCATTTACGAGTCGGCCAGCCTCCGCCCTATCGGGAAAGGGGGTGGAGGTAGGAGAGGGACATGCCACTTGACATTCTGTGCTACGGCCCTAATTTACTATTTTCCGCATATATAAACTACTAGCATGCTTGTGTGCTAAATCATGTCATGAATTAGAAGCATGATAGTAGGAATAACGTATATGTGTGCTTATATTTGGGGACCAGCCAACCCCGGGTCTCCAACGGACCTCACGATGTTTTGGGTTCGAAACCCCATTTTCCACTACTAATTCTTTGTTTTCAAACTGCAACCTGTACTCGGTGCGCAAGATCCGAACGAAGGATCCTATCCTTCGAAATGTAACTCGGGTTTTCAGACCCCGGGCTGTCACACACACACACACACACACACACACACACACACACACACACACGCGCGCGCGCGCGCGCACGGCACAGGACAGGTTATCCCGCCTCCCGTCTCCCATAAATTTTAAGGGACCGGACTGGGATGGAATTCACTATTATTTTTGAAATCACACCGGGACGCGCCCGGGACGTGACCGTGATTTATGAGATTTGTGCCCACCCCTAAAAAAATTATGACAAAAAAAGTTGTCACTATATGTGTCAACAACAGTGTCACCATTTATTAGGGTGGTGACACTAATGTCGTAAAAAAAACTGTAAAAAATAAGGTTGTCACCAAGAGTGTCACCGCTAATAAGGGTGGTGACACTGACCTCGTGAAAAAAAAAATTTAAAAAAAGTTGTCACCAATAGTATCACAACTGATAAGAGTGATGACACTGATCTCGTTAAAAAAAATGTAAAAAAAAAAGTTATCACCTAAAAAAAAGTTATCACCAATAGTATAGGGTGTTATGTGAGCCCAGTTACTCGAACTCGAATCGGAATCGACTCGTATAAAACTCGGCTCTAGCTCATTTATATTTCAAAACGAACGAGTAATGGCATGATTTCGAGCTCTCACGAGCTCGAACCGAGTTCGAGCTTTATACAAGATGCTCGTATAACTCTTTTTATATATGTGAGCGAAGCTTGTATTAGTATGTTTAAAACGAGCTTAAAATGAGCTCAAAATGAATTTATAGATTACATTAGTACATGTTTAAACGAGTTTATATAATACAAGCTTAAAATGAGACTAAAACAAAGTTTTGAAAAACGAGTACTCGAGCTCAAGCTTAATTGACTTATAAAAAACGAGCAAAATGAGCTCGAGCTCGAGTTTGAGCTTGGTTGAATACTCACGAGCCGAATATGAGCAGAATTCTTAGCTCGAAACAAAAATCAGGCTAGAACTCGACTCAATAAAAAAGAGCAAATCATGAGCACTTAAGTACTCGACTCGTTCTACTCGAATAATATCCCTAACCAATAGTGTCACCACTATTAAGGATGGTGACACTAGTCTCGTAAAAAAAACTGTAAAAAAAGAGTTGTCACCACTTGTGTCGCCAACAGTGTCTTCAGTGATAAGGGTTATGACACTGACCTCGTAAAAAACAATTGTAAAAAATAAATTTCAACAAAAAAAAAAGTTGCCACCACACATGCATATGTCACCAAAGTCATTGACCTTGACCGTCTGACTCATCAATGGGCAATGGTTAAATGAAAAATGAAAATGAAGAGTAAAAATGTCATTTTGGGACATTACTCAATGAGGTTATAAAAATTGACATTTACTTAAATAGGGTAAAGCCGTAAAGGGAATGGATATATTCCAAATTATTCCTATATTTTTTTGGATAATTTTTTTGCGTGTATATATGAAAATTATTATTATTTGTTTAAATATGTTAGGAAAAAACTTAAATTTGTGATTCAAATAGTCATTTTTAGTTAAAAAAAAAATTATCAACAAAAAGAAATATTTTTCATAAGTATATATTAAAAATAATGTTTTCGTTTAAATATATTGAAGAAAACATTAAATTTGTTATTTAATTAAACATTTTTTTGTAGAAGGAAACTAAGAGACAACAACGACGACGACGTCGACCCGGTATATCATGCTAAAGTGGGGTCTAGGGGTCATGATGTACGCATTCTTTCCCCAAACTCGTCGAAAGAGTATTTTCGATAGACCCAAACTGAACGGAACAAACGAACGGAATGAACAGAATGTTAACAGGTATAGTAATAAGGAAATTAAGAGCCAGAAGAGAATCATAGAGGCAAAGCACACTAGACACCGCACAACCACTCAAGACACACTAAACATGTGTCGCCCGGATGCACCTCCGCTAGTGGTCTCTATCCCGTGTCATATCTTCGAAAAGGTTGAGAAGATTGAGGTCATGCATGCATGTCTGATGACCTCCATCCAACTTTTTTTCGGTCTACGTACTTCTTCCTCTGCAGGTAACTCCTATATCCAAACTCTCGTCCCTGCGAACTCAGGCCGAAAGAAGTCTCATTTAAACATGCCCCAACCAACGCAGCCTGACCTCACTCAGCTCATCCTCGATACTCGTAACCCCAAGGTAATAAATATGGTAAATTATGCCACTAGTCCCTAACGTTTCAAACATTTTTCTTGTTAGTCCCTAAACTTTTGTTCATTCCATTTAAATCTCTAACCTTTTATACCCATTTCATATTGGACCTTCACCTTCTATTCATTCCATTCAAGTCCCAAACCTATTGAATTTGTTGCATTATTAGTCTAAGGAAAAGGCTAGCTGATGGGATAGCTGAAATTGGTGGATTATTTGTGTTAAATATATGTTACTAAGCTAGTATGGTGTTTGATAAACTTAAATGTTAGGGTAGTTGATTGAAACTTGTGAATAAAAAATCAAAAGCTCCGAAAAGCTTGGGTTTACTGTTGAAAAACTACGATTCTAAAAGTTAATTAAACTAAAATATTATATTTATTTCATTTAAAACTATATTTTATCAAAACCAAAAGCTCCGTAAAGCTGGTCATTGTGCCGGACAAAGCCTAATCTAAGCTGTCTTTGTGATGTTTTTAACTCTTTTTAAATTTTTACTGTAAAAAATTTTTTTTTTTAAAAAAAAGAGGCAAAACCCAGATTTGCTACTGGTGGTTAGATCATGCGCGCGCTAATTTATACATAAATAAACAATGTATCATATTAATTCGTTGACATATCAAGTCGTATTATATCAATTTCAATGCCTCCATACATGTTACTTAGAGGTGTTGACCCTTAGATCAAGGGCGCGCCAATGTAACATATTATTAACAAATATCCTGATCGATTAGTATGTGATCCTGGATTTGATTAGTATGTGACCCAATGCAAGGTCAGATAGATACTGTATTAATTACTATTTTATGGAGTTTAAATAAGGGAAATATAAGAAGCTTAAACACTCAACTCCCTTTTTGTGCTGGCCGGGGAACACCCGTACTTTCTTCGATCAAAGTCATTTAATTTCATGAATCAAAAAGGAAAGGGGGGAAATGCAAAGTGTTGTTCGTCGACTCCAAGATGAAACCAGCTCGTGTTTCATGACATATGAAGAAAGAGCTATAAAGTGGATCCATGATGAAGAAACTCATCTAAATAAGATCCGGATATATGTGTTTCTTTCAACAGCACTGTTGGCCATCCTTTTCCTGCTCAGCGTCTTTAAGAAGCGATTTTGGAAGGTATGGCTTAATTTTGTGTCAGTGGTATGTTATCTGATGGTCCCAATCCTGTTATCTTACACCTTGGCTGGCTCTCATGGGAGAGCCTGGAAATAGCTTGGGATTCAATACCCTCTATAAGTGGCTATACAGTGTGTGGAGTGTCCTTTTGTTGCTTGGCTATGCAAGTTTCGACAATCTCAGTGTGTTTAGTCCCGAAGAAAGAAATGCAAGGTCAAAATTGGTCTTCCAATTTCTCATTCAGGTTGTCTTAATTAATATTGCTTTTTGCCTATACTATGTATTGGAGATGGAAGGGTCCTGTTCTGTTGGCCTTTCTTCTTGTGTGTTTCAAGGTAGTAGAAAGAATAGTTGCACTGGCTTATGCCGCCAATGTAACCCCGGGGATCAAACACAAGTTGAGGAAGATGATCAACTACATCAACAAGGACGAGGAAGGGGAAGTTGATCCTGTGAGTATGAAGGGATTTAAGTACTTGGTGGGCCCAAGATACTCGAAAAGTAACAATGGCGTGTTTGTAGAAGGAATTAGCGTAGATAATATATGGGAGTGCAAAGGGAGGCTTTTGAGCTCGGAGTCTGGAGGAGGGGATCAAGATGGGAAGCTCAAAGACACTTGTCTTTCTTTTGCATTATTCTGGTTGCTACTTGGAAACCTCAAAGACACTTGACTCAAGAGGGAAGGCTTGGAAATTGGTTCGCGATGGATTGTTTGTAGGTGGGAGTGAAAGGGTGTTTAGAGTCATTGAGGTAGAGCTCACCTTTCTCCAAGACTTCTTCTTCTCCAAATACACCTTCTTTTATTTCAATGGGTTCTATTGGAAGCTTTATGTCTTCACTTATCCTATAATGTTTTGGAGGTTTACTCATATGTTGTCCATTTCTAATCATCAAGATAGTTTACATGCGAACCAGTTTGGCACAAAGATTGAGAAGCAATATTTGACAGTCATAACCACTCAATTTGTGATATTGGTGCTGGAGGTCTTCCAACTGATCATGGTGATTACATCAGGGTGGTTTAGGGTGTCCTTGCTTTCCTATTATGCCAAGAGGGATAACTCCAACAAGTGTAGATTGCTTGATTGTTGCTTCGAGAAAGTTATCAATGTTATTTCTCGGATATTGCTGCGATTCCATACTATCCTATTTCCCAAGCCTTGGAAGCGAGAGCTTGATCAATACTCATTGCTGCAATCATCCACTTCTTTCAGTATAGATAATAAGTTACTACGATCATTTGCCGTTGTGTTTGGGATCCCTGGTCTTCCAATAGCTGGCAGGAAAAAAGCATCAAGTGTTGTGTTGTCTGAAAATGTGAAGACCGCAGTGGTGTTAGCATTACAGAAGAACGGCCCCCATAATAAGTTGAGCAATGGGATTGCTTCTTTGAGGAGAAACGAAGTCGAGGAAGACCTATCCTGGGCTTGCAAGCTAGGGTGTGACATAGAAGCTATTCTAGTATGGCATATTGCAACTAGCATTTGCGAGATGAGACGTGAATCTCAGCAAAATAGCAAGCAAACGGAGGAATATTTTGAGGTGGCGACAACCTTATCCAAGTATTGCGCGTACTTGTTGCTCTTTTGTCCATCTTTGCTACATGTTTCTCTTCTTGAAGCCGAAGCCACATGCGACATTGCCATCCAAGAAGCAAGAGATTTGTTCAAGAAACCAGTTTCTCTTTGCGGGTTTGTTGAGGAGGTCGACAAGTATGAAAAACTGAAGGAGCTACTTAGCGATAATGAAGCGGAAGCACAAAGGGCAACAACCATCCGAAGAGGAGCAAAGCTCGGGCAGGACCTCCTCTTTACAGTGAAGGACGAAGGGAGAAGGTGGAAGATACTGGCGGAGTTCTGGACGGAGATGATCTTGTTCTTGGCGCCATCAAACAGCAATGAAATGGTTCATGTCGAGAGGCTCGCCGAGGGAGGAGAATTCATCACGCTCCTGTGGGCGTTGCTCATTCATGCTGGCATTGTTGACAGAGACACAGTTTGATCATTCCGTTGTTCTGATGTGAATTTATATATCATCAGCAAGTTTGTGTTATTGTTTTTATGAGTTTCACCTCTTGAGTCTCTTCAATTTTTTATGTTTTTTTTTTATTTTAATTTGCAACTGTTGTTCAGATGAACTTGTACATTTCTGGTTAATTAATGCTGATGGGTGTGCTCAATTTACTACTAGTCTCTTGCTTCCTTATAGTATTGTCGAAGGCATGATATTGTATCCTATAAATCGGGCTTTCTATTCACACGGACACATCTCGCCAAACACACGGTGGGAAGTGCCGACTTCCGAAGTCGGTGGCTGCGGCTGGTGGATAAGGAGGGTGTACGACTACATGGCGCGGTGCGTTTCGATGTTTCCGAGAGAGGCGTATGTGAACTATAGAGACTTGGATTTGAGGAATGAGCAGAGTATTCCGCCGCTCCCGGTGGTGGCGAAGACTCCGGTTCCGGGGAGGGAGGAGGGTGGTGCGTTGCGTGGGAAGATTCATTAGGTGCAAAGAATGTATAATTGATTGGGCAATGTGGCTAAAAACTTGGAAGAGTTTGAATGTTAAATTATGGTTTTTCTTGTAATGGTAAAGTTTTAAGGATGTTATGGTAAAATTTTACTGATCGTTTTAACTTA
Source organism: Persicaria tinctoria (assembly GCA_037127255.1). Taxonomy (NCBI): domain Eukaryota; kingdom Viridiplantae; phylum Streptophyta; class Magnoliopsida; order Caryophyllales; family Polygonaceae; genus Persicaria; species Persicaria tinctoria. The sequence continues at coordinate 24,967,430 of JBANSL010000002.1, read as the reverse complement.
AGATTTTGTTCGGATTAATTAAAGTTATGTCCATCACAATAGATAGGGGAAATCAAACACACGACCACTCAGGTTTCGCATTTTTCGGTGGTGGGTTACCGTTCTCCGTCTTCTCGGTGCCGAGATGTCATGTGAGTCATCGCACTCTCTCGTGTTCTCAGTATTCATGGCTCATTTTGGATCTTTCTTGACTTCTCCGTTGGCTGATAGATTGTATGGGTTGCGTGAATTTTCTTTCATCCGTGTAGATTTGTGTTGTTTGTTGACGGTTGTCCATCTGTCGATTCGCCGACCTATTGAGTTTACGAGACAAATTCTTACCTAATCAAAAAAATATTATCTTTATCATATTATAAGTTAAACTAATAAACCTCGACAGAAAATAATTTTGAACCAAGACAATTGGGTAGAAAATTTGGGATGACAAGAGATGATTGTAGAGAAGGTTGTCTACTTTCCTTGTGTGCTTTCGATGTTTGGTGGGCTGAAAGATATGGGGGGTATTTTTTTAAGAGCCCGTTGATAAGAGCTCTTAGGCCCGTTTTAGAGGCCCTGGATTTTGTTTTGGTCATTTGGTTTTTTCGTGAAACCGGTTTAACTTGTCTTGATTCTTTTTTTTTTTCTTTTTTTTTTTAATAGCAGGAAAGATATTCGGTTATTCAAACAAGCGTGTACATTGAACACTTAGAGATCGAACAAGTCGATAGATAGATGAATCATTATGAACGATAAACAAAAATCCGAATACATCCGGAGTCAAAACACATAAACAAAAACAAATGACCAAACATATTTTACAAAGATAAACACCAACACAAGAGGCAGAAACTCATAGACTTGAACAAGGAGGGTTGAGTAGCAGAGTAGCATCAACCCTGACAACATGTAGTAACACATCTGATAAAGAGCTCGATCTCAGCATTAAAAGCTTGTGTCTTGGTCAAAAGAAAATCACAAAATCTTAAGGACCGTCACCGAAACCACTAACCAAACACCACATATAACTAACCCGCCAACATACCACACGCACACCACCAACCTACGAAAACACCAACTCAAAGCTCATCCAAACCACAACCCAAACCCACTCAAGCTATCACCGGAAATCAAACCAAACTACCCCCACTACAACTTTAAATCAACACACAAGAAAATGAAAGTACCGCCGAAAAATATTTATCTATCTGGCTGTCTATCTACGGTATATTCTTAAAACATAACACTTTCTGCTTACGTATCAGCCTCTTCTTTACCCTCTCCTTTCCACTAATCATATTTTTTATTTTATTAATTTTTTCTTGTTTTCTTTCTTTATTTAAATCAATCACATTTTTTTTAAAATACATTTACTAAATATTGAGCTTAATTCAAAATATTGAATTCAATCTAATATTACTATTACACACATTTTTTTACTAACCAATAAGAGAGATTTAAAATATCTATATCTATATATGGTATTTCAAATGTGATTTAAAAAAATTATAAAAATTATCCAAACTTTTAATAATGTTTTAAAATATTAATTTTGTACATTTTTTAAATTATAGTAGTATATTTTTTTAAAAATCGGGTCATGATGCGAATTATTATACTGTATTACTTTGATACGTAGTTCGTACATAATAAATCATTATGTATGAACGAATCAGTGAGTTTAGAACTTAAAACTTAATCATTGATAAAAATTCAATTCAACTTATTTGTTGAGCGAAAAATATTATTAGATGAGCTTAAAATTGTGTTCCACACTATGGTCGATATTCTTACATATTCTATAGTATAATTAAACAGTTTATTTTATTAAGAAGATATATTTATGATCGACTTGATTCAAAGAAAACTATTATTTGTGTGCGTATGAAATGATGTCATGAATATATGAACATCGATCAAATTGAAGTGTATAAATTTTACACGCACCGTATATTCATGACATCATTTCATAGAGCATTCATAACTTTTGGATCCAACAGATAAATAAATAAGTCCGTGTTTGGTGTTATAGGTATGTATGTCTTTAATTTTATAGAGCAGTCATAACTCATAACGTACTTTTTGGATAAATATTTGAGAGCTTTCCATTTACTAGCTATAATTAATTTTGAAAAGTACTTAATGAGGTTTTATGAGCTTATGAACAAAATAATTACTTCTAATATTAATATATTCCTATACATGTCACATTTACGTACATTTCTTACCTTTATCTCCTATATCAATTTTCATAATTTCCCCCCAAGAAATCAATTTTTATGATTTTATTCTATAAAGCTACTCAATAATTTAATACAATAAAACACTAACATTTTAAAAAAAAAAAAAACAACCATATAATATAATGAGTTAATTAGTAACGAAATAAAATCTTACAAGATTATCTAACTCTTTCGAAAAGTTAATCTCATAAGAAATTATATCTTATATTTCTCCCACCATTGTCTACAATTTTGTCAACTTTATCCAGTTTACTGATCATCAACATAAGACCCAAATTATTGGATTTGGAAAGGTAACACTTTTCCAAAAGTTAAAAACTTTCTTTGGAAAACTAGTAAAAAAGGACTCCCTACTGAGGAGAGATTGATTAACAGAGGCATCCCCATTCCGAATGGTTGTCCCTTTTGTCATGAACTAGTGTAAGACGAATCAAATATTTCCATCAAGTGTGCATTTATCAAAAACTCATGTCTTCGCTCTCAAAAAGTGGAGGAAATTGCAAATCCATTTATAGAGACAACAAGAGATATTAAGGAAATCATGGGTGTCTTGGGGGAAAAGCTTAACAAAGTTGAGAAGGAATAATTAGCGATAAATTGGTGACTAATGTGGTTCTTCAAAAATCAAATAATATTCAAGAATTGTAAAGTCCCATATAAGAAATGGAAAGAAGAGTAAAAGTAACATAGGAAAACTGGCTCAGAGCAAACCAATGTGTAGATGATAACAATCCTGATTGTTTACACAAGGCAAAATTGAGGAAAATTAGTATAAAGAATATTAAATGGAAGAAACCTGAACATGGATTCATGAAATTGAACTTTGATGGAGCTATCTCTCAAGAAGGAGTGAGTAGCGGAGGTTACATCATTCGGGACTAGTGTGGTAACCTAATCAAGCTTGGATACAAAAGATTTAGAAAATTAACCATTGCCATGACGGAGACTCTAGCTTTGAGAGAAAGTCTACTACATGCAATCCAACTAAATATCCACAACCTAGTCATTAAGGGAGCTAGGCCTCTTGCGGCTTTTGAAGATCTTGATGGCGGAGGATGCGTGAAAGTGTGGCGTAGAATTTCTGAATTTGAAATTCATTTCTCCCGTATTTCTTTTCATTCAAGGCATGTACAATATATAGCCACGCAAGAAGGATTGCTCTCCAAGGCATGTTTCTTTTCACCGAAGAAAGGTATATTTGAACTGATTTTGGTATTTTCTTTTACATTTTGATTTTTCTCATTTTTTTAAAAAATATTAATTTTCTTCCCTCCTTGAAGATCAGTAGATTATCACATTGATGTTATTATTAGTAAGAAGAAGATGATTTTTTAGCTTTTCAATAGAGCATACTATTTATACCGATCATCCAAAAAAAATTATTCCTGTGCATTAAGGTTTTGATTTAATTGCATATAAAAAAATTCGTTTCCTTAATTAAAAGACAAAAATGACATTTTTTGTTACTATAATAGGAAAGAAAAATTGCAAACATAAATGCCTAATTATGGAGTATTTTTTTGGCATAGAGGGAGTTTATGTATGCTTTCTATACATGTACTTAATTTTATCCTGAAATTCAATTACATATTTATTTCTAAAAACCGAATTGTTTGTGACACGGTCAATTTATCGACATTGACACGGTGGCGATTACGGTTTCTCAAACCGTGAATAGTTGGGTGGTCACGGTTTCTCAAACCGTCAAAATCATAAAATTGGACGGTCATTGTTCAAAAACTGTGAGAATGTTTATGTAGGACAGGCTATTTTCACAAATCGTCAAAATCATGAAATTGAGTGGCTACAGTTTCAGAAACTGTGAAACTGTTTATAGCGATGGTTTTCAAAACCGTCGCCATAAGTCTCTAATAATACAAGGGACGGGCGACATGTGTATTATACACTGTTCTAAAAATCGCGCCTGGGCGCCGCCTGGGCACCGCCTAGGCACTAGGCGACTGACGGAGGGGAAACCTGTCGTTGATTCCGTCAAAGAAACTCAAACCTAAAACTAGTACAGTAATAAGTAAGAGGTCGATCCCACAGGGAAATTTATAACTCAAGTGCGATTTGAATGTTGATTAAGTAACCAGAGAAGGGGGTTTTTGTGTGAAAGTTTTTAAAGCAAATTAACGAAAGCAGAATAAGTGATTTTGGTTTAAACAATTTAGAGAAGCAATTCCACCTACAATTTTCCACTTTATCGGATTGAAGCGATCCTTGTAACTTCTTCTCGTCCTATTATGTTTCCTATGAATGCCCTTGTCCCGACCTAATATAGTTACTAGTCCAACCAGTCCTAGCAACCCTTATCAATCGAACAGTCCCTAAAGAAGGATTTAACCCAATTGATAGCTTTAAGTTCAGAGATTAGCCAAGGTATTTGCAGTCCCTAAAAAAGGATTTAACAACACATTCAACTTCCTACTTATTCAATTAGTTCAACCAGCCCTAAAGGAATAAGTTTGCCACTTAGGTTAAGGTTCACAACCAGGAATCTACAAAACCTTAGCGATTGAATTGATCTAACGAGTTGGCCAGACAAGATAGAACAAAACAATAATTAATTAAGCACAAAGAAGTTGAAGCATTCACAAACAGGAAACTAGGAGCGAGAATTAGAAACTCACAATCAATCCGAATAAAGCTTCAAATTGCAGGCAGAATAGATGAGTTTAGTTCCTCATGGAAGACATCGCTCCAAAAATCTCTAAAAAGTCTAATGGTTGAATGAATAGAATGAATCCTAAGAATGATAATATAAAAGGCCTAATTAAAACATCCAAAAGTCGGCCTCCAAACACATAGTCAAAAACTAGGGTTTTCCAAAAAGCGGATCCGCGCTGTCCGTACGTGCGGCGGCCGCCGCAAGGGCTGCGGCGGGCACTGCGGCGGCCGCGGCACTAGCTGCGGCGCCCGCCGCAGGTAGCTTTGCCGTGGTCTTGGCTCCTTTCTGCGGGCTTTTCTTCTCGTCTTGCCTTGCTTCTTTCTTCCTTGTTCCTTTCCATTCATCTTGTGTTCCTCTTCGAGACATTGCATCTCCCCAAGTGTGTTCTGATTCGATCTGCGAGATAAACACAAAATTGCGCAGAATCCGAACTTTTCTAAAATAAACACAAGATGCAAATTAACAATAAAGCAAGCAAGAAATGCAACCTAAACTAAACTAAAACTATCTATAATGCCTATCTAAAATATGCATTATCAGCGACCCCCCTCCGCCTAGAGCTAAATGGCCGCCTAAGCACGCCTAGGCGTTCGCCTTGACCGCCTGGGCGCCGCCTAGGCGCTAGGCGGTCCCTCACCGCCTAGGATCCGCCTAGTGCTTTTTAGAACACTGGTATTATAGAGGTAACAGTTTCCCAGAACTCATCCTTATCCCGAGGATCGGGGGGGAGCATAAGCAAAAAAAAAATGAGGATGACGGTGCGATCATTGTAGTTTTCACATCTCAACCCAACAATACGAGGTATGTGTATTTCAACGGTAATGAGAAAGTTACTTAGCTGATTGGATTTCCACAACACGCCAATCCCTCCCCCCCCCCAATCAGCCAACACTAGGACTAGGAAGCCATATTGCCTCGTCGAAACCGATATTCTGTCATGGTTTGTTTTCCGGGAAGGATTCCGCTTTTGTTTCAGCTAACGACAAGATTTGAATATGCTCGTTTTTACATAATGCATCGATTTCTATCCAAAAGGTCTTTTTTACCTATACCTCTACAATTCCAATAGCAGACTTTCATTTATAACAACCGATTTGGTGGGAATAGGGCAGAGATTTACGGAACCTATCCATTTGGTACCAAATTAACATTTTCCGAGTACGTTGGAGGGGACTTGTGAATTCAATGTAATAATTACACTCACTACGCATTTGGAGTTTATTTTTACATGAGTTGCTGCAAATGTGTTGGCTTCCAACATTATTAATCCCCCCGAAGCGACTAAGGAGGATTCCATTCATAACATTTAAGTATAATTGATATAGGATATATAACCCTTTGTTATAGCCATTTGCAGGGGGGTATGCCATCAAAGATTCTAGGATAGTAACCTTGCCGATTAAAAATGTATTATGAGATTGGATTCTATAAATAGGGCGATGAATATATGTTTTACCAAATCTGAAAGCTAAAACCTTTGTTAACTTAAATTTGTAATAAGAATAGTGTCTAATAATCTGATTGATTAAATATATATACCTATATGCAAGATAATGTATTAATTGAAAAGGAGATTCAATACCAAGGTGTTGAAGGAATTTTGTATAAGTTGATAGTGGAGAGAGATGCTTTCGCAAAATGTGATTTATCTATCTATATCTATACTACACCTAAAAGCAGAAGCACTCACCTCCTACGTGGCTTCACAAGAGGTCTCGGATCCGCGTGTCAAAAAATGAGGTATGCCACATTAACCTATCATTTTCCCATTTTCTTTTTGACCAATACAAAGTATCCACCTAATTAATTTATACCACGTCATCTTGCCAAATCATCCACCCACTTCTTCTCCCATATTTTGATAACTCCTCCACGATCCAAAAACTGCTCCACTTGTCTCTTTCCAATTACAAAAATTCAAAGAGAAACCCTTCTCAAAATCGTTTTATTATTTAAAATCTCTCAACTGTTTATTCTCTTTCTCCTTCCTCTCCATGTTTCTCTTTCTTCATTCTAGACATGGCGATGTAATTTTAGGGTTATAGGCATAAAGACGACTGGGCAATTACAGCGAAGATGGCGAGAGGAGATCGATAGAGGATAGATAAGACGAAATTCCAATGGGAGTGGATAGAAGATAGATAATACGAAATTGTTGTTCTTACCATGGCTTCAGTGTCAACATTAAACCATCTCCGCCCAATTTGCAGAGCTCCATCGCACCCTCACCATATGTGAGAATCACTAACTTATCATTAATATAGAAAGGGAAAATATATATGTGAGAGATTTTGTTGGAGAAAATATGTGAGAGATTTCATAATCTGATAGATTAGAAAATCTGTCACATATGGTGGGTAGGGCTGTTATCTGAGCCGAACAGCTCGAGCTCGGCTCGGGCTCGGCTCGGAAAAGCTCGAGCTCGGCTCGTTCGTAGAGGTAAAACAAGCCGAGCTTGAACAGTTTTTTAAGCTCGAACCGAGCCCGAGCCGAGCTCGAGCCGAGCCCGAGCCGAGCCCAAAAGCTCGTTTTGTCTTAATTTACGAAATTACCCCTAGGGTAATATAAGGTGTCAGGTATGAGGATTGGGGATTAGATCTTCCTTCGTCTCCGCCGACTCTGCGTTTCGCTTCGCCTCTCCGTCATTCTCTTGCTTGGCTGCTTCGTTCTCCTGCTCCGTCGTTCTCCATCGTTCAATCGTTATCCAGGTTCGTCTTCCTCTCTTTCTCCCTCTTTCTCCAGGTCCGTCTTCCTCTCTCTCATCGCGTCTCACTTTGCTTCTCCCTCTTTCTCCAGATCCGTCTTCCTCCTCGCAGATCTGAGAAGGGGCCAAGGGTTGTTGGCTTCCCTCACCTGGCTTTTACACAAACAATGCACACATATCTCTCTCTCGAGTCTCGATTAGGTATGGAACTTTCACTCTCTATCTCTTGACTCTCGAGTCTCGGCTAAAGAATCTAGCCTCACTCTCGCAGATCTGAGAAGGGTCGCCTAGCTTTCCTTAGCCCTCTTCGCTGCTTCCATCCAACCGAAGCGGAATATCAAGTTTGCAGGTTTGTCTCTTTATGCAAAAACTAATCGAAACTGTCATTGTTTTGCATAGCTTCATTCGTGCGAGTTATGAAATGATTTGTGATGTCTGAAATCAATAAATCGCGTATGATTTTAACAATTCCAAGACATTGCTGCTATGACGAATTTGAATCAAAATGGGAATGAGTACTTTGAGAGATTTCATGGTCATTTTTTACTTTGAATAACCTTTGATATGTCATGAGTTCACTAGTTGCTTTTATCTGCTTCTGAATTTCAAGTGAGAACTTCTGGTTTCATGGGTATGTGCTCATGGGTATGTGCTCATTGACAACAAGGTTAGAACTTCATTGATGTAAGTATATACTGTCCTTTTGCATCAAAACCTACTTGTTATACATATGTTAATGATGATTCTCTTGATTTCTATGGATTTATTACATGTATTGTATTCACCATTGTTTCCATCACTCTTCTTGCAATTTAGTTGACATAATATAACAAATGAAGATTCAATGAGCTCTAGTTTATGTCATTTAGGGGTGACTGGCTAACTACTTTATAAAATTGAAAATAACAATGTTTATGTTTATAGCTCAATTGTAGAGATACATGAAATTTAAAGGAAAGAATCAAAATGAATGATTTTTATGTTTTCAGTACTCAGTACTCCGTTGTAGTTGCATCCAGCATTTTGTTTGTTACATTGGTTACTTTTTTTTGTGTGTTTTAGTAGGTAGATAAATTGTCCATGTATGCTAATTCCAATTCCATGTGCATATATGCAGGAGCTGATTGTTGAAGCCTAAACTCACTGGAGTACATTTGAAAAGGATCCTCCTTTTGAGTTATTAGTGTTTTATTTCAAATTTATTCAGTTTCATGTATTTTTGAAATTTTGGTTATAACGTAAAAAAATATGTATTTTAAACTTATGTGTTGTACTTTTATTATAACACAAACTTGCTTTTATTATGTGGTGTTATTAGTATTGCACAAGTTGCTAAACAAACAGCTCATTTCAGCTGAACGAACAGAAACGAGCCCAACGAACAGCTCAAACGAGCCGAACAAACGAGCTTGGACAACGAGCTTGAACGAGCCTAAGCTTGTTCGTTCAGTTCGACCGAGCTTATCAAGCCGAGCTCGAGCATGTGTTTGGGCTCGCGAGCCGAGCTTGAGCATAAAAAAAAGCTCGTATAAAATTTAGGCTCGAGCTCGGCTCGGCTCGTTTCACCATCGAGCCAAGCTTGAACATGTCAAGCTCGGCTCGTTCGGCTCGTATACCACCCCTAATGGTGGGGGTGAACAAAATCTTTACCTAATGTGCAGTTAGTGATTCTCCTAATATTTTCAAGATCTATATTTTTTAATTAAAAAGGTAAGATTTTGTTCACTCTGATTGTTGCATCGAAGTTTGATGACGATCAACACTTAACTGATATATATGTCTAATTGACACACTACTAGAAACACAGCCAATAACCACGCTCATTTTCAATGGAAGATCCAACAACTTTAACCCTGTTATTGGATATTCCATCCAAATACACCTTGTTGGAAAAAAGCCTGTTGGAATTGATTCCAACTCTTGCTTTTCGATGGAATTTCCAAGGGCGTGTAGTTATTGGAAATTACCAACGGGTGAAATTGTTGGAATATATAATCCATTCAAACCGGTTTAACCGGTTGCTTTTTTCCTTCTTCCAACATTTTATCCATTGGAATTTCCAACGATAGCTGCTATTGGAATTAGTTTTCATCCGGTTGCCAATTGCCAATTCCCCGATTGATATTTAGAACTCCCAACCCTTTGACTGTTGGAATTTCCAACTATATGTAACGTTGGAAACAATTTTTTTTTTTTGCAATAATATAAATTTTATTAATACAGTTTGGCTGGGTACGTATTTGTACGAAGAATCCCCTGAAAAATATAAAAGCACCTATAAATCAACAATATAAAACACAATACCACTAGTTTCATTTCCATATCCTAAACATCTGTACAGAATCAGTTCACATACGAACGTTTGGCAAAATACAAAGGAAAGTTCCAACTGACAGTGATTACAAAAACTAATATCCCTGTTTTTTTATAGACCGCTCCCACTCCTACCAGTAACCCCCCCTGAACTGCCTCTAGGACTTCTAAACCTAGTTGTAGCACTAGCTCCAACCCCACCGGTTGCACCGACATCAAATCCATGAGTAGCACCTGCAAACCCGTCAACACGGCCTCTAAAGCCAACAAACCCCGCCCCATGGATAGAAGTAACATGTGCATTACCAACAACCGATGCATCCATGGAGGGGGAATAAGACAACGACGATTGCACCTGTGTCGGAATTGATGCAAACTGACCATCGGTATTAGGGGAGGTAGATACCTGATTTGTCGAATTCAACAAGGCCACAAAGGATCCCAACTCCGGTTGTTGCATCGTTCGTGCTCCACCTGCAAAGTCATGTTCTTCCATCAGTTGGCGTCGTAACACCTCATAATCTTGTTGTCTCTGTTGGGCCAAGCGTTGTTCAAAGTTGGCGGCCATGGACTTGCAAACATTATCTTCAATCTGTTGCTTCACATCATTCGCAATTGCTGTCTTCAACTCTTCGAACTCATGAAGAGACAGACCAACTGTTGAAGAAGCGGATGGGCCCTTATCAGCCGGGTTGCGAAAATCACGCTTTTTGGAGCAGAGAGCTCCAAAACCTATAACATGATCCTTGTGGTTTCCACCACCACCAGCCGCCTCTGCCCACATCCTATCAATCTCTTTTTGGGGTACTCCTTCAGGATTCGCTTGTGCCAATGGTTCATACATCTCTTTGAATTTGTCCTATATAATAAAAAAAAAACATATAAATGTTATATATGAGCTTTGAAATATATTGGGTTGGTTTTTATTTAATTTTGTTTAGTTTCTTTAGGCCTTACCCCATTATCACTTGTATATATATCTTTACCTCTTACATAAAATACAATACAACAATGAGAATTCCCCCCCTAATGTTATAATCTCCTACCTCTCTTCTGTTGGCCCCAAGTCACACCCATAAATATCAAATCTGATCACATCTTTCTATCTTTTAAAAATCCAACAATTTGCCTTACATAAAGACTAGGCAACATATAACAAGTAGTAATTTAAATGGATATAATATTCAAATAAGGAGAACTCAGTCTCGGATCAATTTGATGATTACAACACTTTAGGTTCTTAAATATTTCCTTCTATTATCTTATCCTTTGATTAAAATGATTCTGGCTTGTTAGTTATATGGATATACTTGAAGTACGTGCTAAATGGAGAAATCAATCTCTATTTAAATTGCTGCTCACCTTCTTGTATATATCATTGTTTCATATTCTTTTTGGTTTTTGCTTATAAATCCTTTCTACTAATCTCCATTATCAAGTTAAAGTGAAGCAAAAGGCTTGGATCAACAAATGCTTAACGGTAGGAAAGTCATTTTTTTTAGATTTAGATAATTAACACTGTAAGAGAGTGATATGGAAGATTAGTTATTTTGGCGCAATATTTTTAATGGACAAGCCTTTTCAAAGATTCAGTTGAAAGTGTTTTGTGAGGATTTATTCTTATATACTATGGATTTAAACCAAGTGAGTGTGCTTTAAGTACGTAAGAGAATAGTTATTTGTATAAGAATATCGGACATACCATTACTACTTTTGGGCCATCGCCGGGCCATTCTCCTGTTCCTTTCTGAAATGCTGTCGAATATAGTTTCTCAGCTGACATTCTCTTGTTGTGCTTTTTCTCCTACATATCATTTTAACTTTCATGAATATATAAATGAAAGTGCAATAACAATTAAGATAAAATAAACAAACAATGTCATTTACTTACATAATCGATAACACGCTCCAGCACTGGCTTAGACCCACCACAATGGATGGCAGCGCCATGTGCGGGCATGGAAGCTCGGTTGCGCTTGTTTCTTGCACATGTTTCTTGATACTTTGGATCCTTCTTCAACTCCTCTTTCCTTATGGCCCACTTCTCAATACTCCTATACTTGGGTTTTCGGTGATATCTTTCAGCATCGGCATTATCTTGTCGAACTTTGTCACGTAACTTGTTCTTCCATATACCCCAGACTGAGTTCGAATCCTCATCATTCCAATAGAAACGGTTCTGTGAAAATGGATATAAGGAGTCTGATATGCATTTGCTAGCACTGTATCTCAATTAATTTTATTTGGTCTTTACACTAGTGATTTTATGACAACTGCAATCAACATGTCTACACTATATATGCAATGCAATCTACTAAATTAAAGTTGTAATAATAATACCGAGTAGGAGTATTTATTATTCAATCCTCTCCCTACCGTTCCTGTTTTCAACTTAGGAGGTCTAAACTGCCTACATAGTTTCATCAATATATTATATATGTATTAATTTAATTAAATTACACATGGGTTTAGTTTGGCCCAATGTTACTGATCAATGGAAAATTAGGCATTTTGTTTCTTTTAAAATCATATATGGCTGATTAAATAAAGTAAACTAGTATATATAATGGAGTACTGTATAGTTTAATCTCATTTTGGGTCATCTCGTTCATTAGGTATCAATCTACATGATTTTTTACGGCAAGTCATTTCTTAACTTCAATAACAGCTAGGGAAGTGAGTGTAATTGAGCAATTCCATACATCAATTCAAAAAATTTATCAAAATTCATGACTTAAAACTCCACTCTAGTTGAATATTATAAGTGCTCAGCTGCACAAGTGCACAATCAATAGAAAGAAGTAAAGTATATTTAGCACAAAGAGGACTCAGCAACAGGGCAACTGACATAAGAACTTAAAAATCTTGATTTCTTATTGAATGAACCTAAACTTATTGAAAAAAATGCCCGCGTACTATGTTATATTTGGTAGCCCTGGTCATATTTGTTAGAACCTAGTACAGGGCAGTGTCTTTGCTCTTAGATATGGGAAGAGATGAATTCTTGGGTTGGCAACGTGATTGCATCCATAAGAGTTGCAAAGGGTTCAGAAATATTAACTCACTAACTGATCAGTGTAGATTAGATTGATAAATATTGCATAATGGCTCACTGGCACAAAAAAATACATATACTCTTACTAATAGGCCTGGATTACAGTAAGCAGATCAAAATAAACTAATGGTAAACCATTTCAATGTTAAAAATTTAAAATAAAATAATGGTAAAGCATATGTACCTCAAACTCCTGCCACCATTCGTCTTTGACATCCTGGGGAATCTCTTTCCAACCTCTCCACGCTCCATTGAAGTGAGCTTGCATGATTGAAATAGCTTCATTCATGACAACCTTTCGGTCTTTAAACCTATAAATATACGAAGAATTTATTGCACAATATTGTTTATATAGTAATGCCCATATGAAATAAAGATAAGAGGGACATTATCACAAGCCTATAAATAGGAAATTTTACACATGTAGAAAGTATACGATAATGAAAGTACTAGTACTTACATATTGCCAACAATCTCGATTCTTTTTCGATTTCTATGATCCTTCTCTGTGATGGGATCTGTAGTATCAAAGTCAGGACCTGGTCTTGGTAAAACCCCATTGTCAATGTCCTCCTCCTCCCCCTCCTCAATAGAGTCTCGGGAGGCACCATTGTCAACTCCCTCCTGCACTGGGCGGGTACCATGGACTAACTCGGCAATATCACCTAATTGAACACAAGTGATAACCATATACGGACAAAGAGAAACGATAAAGTTACCATACCATATCCTCATTGGAGCAATGATTTTGAAAAATGAATTTTACAGTATCATTCATTACGATATGAATAAGGTAAGCTAATACGTCCGCAAAAGTTATAAATATACCTATCTAAAAGTTATATAAATTTACAGTATCATTGAATACGATATGAATAAGTGAAGTAAACACATTGAATACGATATGAATTTTACAGTATCATTGTTTATGTCTTAATTCCTTATTCTATAAATAAAACCTATCTCAAAGTTATATAAAATGGATATGAATAAGTTAAGTAAATGGCGTTACCATACCTCATAAATCTGATACACCTATCTCAAAGTTATATAAATTTACAGTATCATTGAATACGATATGAATAAGTGAAGTAAACACATTGAATACGATATGAATTTTACAGTATCATTGTTTATGTCTTAATTCCTTATTCTATAAATAAACCTATCTCAAAGATATATAAAATGGATATGAATAAGTTAAGTAAATGGCGTTACCATACCTCATAAATCTGATATATTTCCCATTTCAATCCACAAAAGCAAAACATACATAGAAACTATAACCAATTACCATTTTCCTCCGTAGTTGACTGGTTGAGAATATTGGCAACCTCCGTCGACGTCCCCACATTAGGTGCTATATGCGGCCTACTTACGCTAGAATTGGGCAACCTTATAGGCCTGGTATGGTCCACCGGATAACTACGTTCGCAAACACGTTGTACCTCTGGATTGTTTTCTTGCAAGGGTGTTCTCGTGGTTGGTGTTCGCAGTCCATCACTCGGTCTAGTGGTTGGTGTTCGCAGGCCACCCCTCGGTCTGGTGGTTGGTGTTCGCAGTCCACCCCTTGTTCGAGCCATTGATGGTGATATCTTAGAACCTCGAAAAAATCACTGCATTAGCAATAATCCCCAAATGCACAAAAGCTACAATGAGCTTGAGTCAATGAAAGCAACTACCCCTTCTCCTCAATAAGACAAAAAAAAACTATATAGAAAGCATTTGCAAAAAGGACTATTAAATAAACATCGAATCAATTGTGGGACCAACGCTCACAGCTTCTATCTATAAAATATCAAACAGACAGAATCACATATAACAAAAACACAACCCAATTACCCATCTTTCCTTACAAAACGCAGCCTAAAGAAACTAAGCAAAATTGTTGTATTAGGGGGAAAGGTGTGCATGGATTCTTCCCCCTAATGCTAAAACGAAAAACGCAGCCTAAACCAACACACAACAATTAAATTTTTCCTCTTTCAACCACACCAACTTGAAACAAAGTGAAAACGAAAAAACTGGAGATGATGAGGGGGTATTGACTTAATTACCTTTCAATTCGTCGTAATGGGAGGATGATGAGGGGTCGAACCGGAGATGACAAGGATGATCCGTCTACGGTCCTCCTTGCTCGCGGATAGTTGCTTATGACAAGGGCGGTACTCTGTTGGACTGCAAGGATCGTAAATTAGGAGACGATGGTTTGAATTGAGGGGTTGAAGTCGATGTGGCGGTGGATTGCAGTGTTATGAGGCGTTGTGGTGGTGGATTGCGGTGGTTAGAGGTGATGTAATGGTGGATTGTACGTAGCTAGGGTTTGGAGGTTGAAGGGAACTGCTTGGAGGTGAAAGGGAAGTGTCTGAGGTTAAAAAAATAAGACTTGTTTTAGTTAAATCATCACCCACGATGCTTATCAATTGTGACTTTTTTTTTTGGTTTAATTGTGACTTATATACATAAACCGGTTACAGAGTACTTTTTTATATTTTTTTTTTTTCTGTTTACGGAGTACTTGATAGCTAGCGAATATCATGTTATCAAATACTCTATTTTATATAAAAAAAAATATATCGTGTTATCAAATGGTACAAAAGAAGGAGTTATCAATTGATAAAAAAAAAAGACCGAGTTATCAAATGGTACAAAAAAAATAACCCGTTTATCAAATTCAACAGACATATATCATTGCCAAAAAAAATAATAATTGAATTACCTATATTATATATCTAGATTAATTGATGATATATTTGTAAGTATTAAATAATTAATTTATTTCATTTACCCAATAGGCCAAAACAGAAAAAGATTTTACCTTCTTTCTACCAAATAGGCCAAAAGAGAACGTGTTATTTAAGTTACCAAATTGATGATAATATAAGATAGATTTAGCCTTTGCTTTATATGGATGGTTTTAATCATTTTTTTTATTTGTGAGTTTGGGTAAAGATAGATATCTACTTACCATATACGGATCAATCATCATCTTCCTTGTTCTCCATTCCTTCGTAATGTTCTTTAAAATGTGCTTCACTTCCCACTAACTGCTCATCCTCTGAAATCTGTTCCGCGCCCAATCCATCATAATCAGCATCGACATTTTGCATGTTAATGACACCTAATGGCTCATCGTCCACTTCAATCAGTTCTCCACTCGGATCTCTAAAATTTCCAATACTGGTTTCATCAATTGTTGGAACTCCTATTTCATCATCTGGTTGATATGCATCATCAGGCTCATCCCACTTTTGCTCGATTGTGCTCCTCGCTTTTGTTTTACACACAGCTCGCCAATCAACCCGATCACGCTTTGCGCCAGGATACTTTGTATAATACACCTGGAGTGCTTGTTGTGCCAATATAAAACAATCATTAGTTTTATATTCGCGTTTAGGATTTACCTCAATGAGCTCGTATTTGTGGTGCACCCGTCGCGTTCCCATTGTGGGATGAAACCACCGACATTTGAAAAGCACTATCTCCTTTGAAGGTATGCCGGTGTACTCTAGTGTTATTATCTCCTCAAGTTGACCATAGTAATCAACTTCGTCTTCACTATAGTTTGATCCCTTCACCCACACTCCACTATTCATTGACATCTTGCCTTCTTCTCTTTCCAAAGTATGGAAAGTATACCCATTTATTGCATATCCAGACCATGTATGAATCTTCGCCTTTGGACCCCATGCTAAACGTTGAATTAAGGCATCTTCAATGTCGTTGTTCCTCACCTACACAAGTGAACATATGTATCAAGTCTTTAATATAAAATTCATAAATAATATGTGATGACATATTATCATACACCTACATATTCTTTAAACCAAGGAGCAAAATTGGCATCAAGGTTTTTATCCATGTCTCCGCTACTCTGCTCGCAAAAGATCCTGAAGATTTGACCAATATAAATAAATGTCAGAAGAAAAAAATGGTGTACGTAGTAAATTTGGGTACTACATAATACACATTTATTGATAAACACTTACTTAATATATTCATCTACTTCTGGACAATTTAGCAAAATATATGTCTCCATTGCGTGCATCTCAGTTGAGTTATCAGTTAGCCAGCGAGATATTGATTTACCAAATCCATGTCCAGGATAATTGAATATGGAAATCTGTGCATCGCTGGATGCATTAGGCTCATTCACACTTGCTCGAGATCTCTTCCTCCTAGAGGAATTGTGTCGCTCAAAGTAATGTGATCCCAATGTTGATATTTCTTCAATAATATAAGATGAGCAAATTGAAGCTTCCACCCTTGCTTTATTGCTAACCTTTTTCTTCAAATGGTGCAAAAATCTACAAAAACATGACAAATTTGTAAATACAACAAATCTTATAAAGTATAATTGTAATGTACAATGGTCATACTATACCTTTCAAATGGATACATCCACCGATATTGTACTGGGCCTCCTACTTTCGCTTCATAGGGCAAATGAATTAACAAATGTTCCATGGAGTCAATCAATGAAGGTGGGAATATTCTCTCGAGCTTGCACACCAACAACGGAGCTATTTTTTCCAGCTCTTCCATTGCCGCAACTACCAATGTCGGTGAACACAACGACTGGAAAAACTGACTCAATTCTGTAAGCGGCCCCCACACAGAATCAGGCAACAATTCCTTAAAAGCAGCTGACAACAACCTCTGCATAAATATATGACAATCATGGCTCTTCATCCCAATCAGCTTGCACTCATCTATCTGAACACATCTACCGATGTTTGATGCATATCCATCGGGGAATTTCACTGATTTAATCCAATTACAAACTGCTATTTTTTGAGTTTTTGTGAGGGTGTACACAGCTTTTGGTATGGTCCTACAATCATCATCGTTGACTTGTAGATCTGGCCGATTGCAGTATAACGTCAGATCCCTCCGTGCCAGTATCGTGTCCTTCGTCTTGCCCTTAACATCCATCACAGTATTGAAGACATTATCGAAAACATTCTTCTCTATATGCATCACATCCAGATTATGACGAATAAAATGTGTCTTCCAGTATGGAAGTTGCCAAAATATACTTTGTTTCGTCCACTTGTGCTCTTTCCCATATCCAGGTATCGTTGACAGTGGATCTTCCATCGCGGTGGGCAAGTCCTTCACTTGGTTCCACATCTCATCACCAGTTAATCGAAGTGGAGCAGAATCTCTAACCTCACGGTTTTTAAAAAAAATCTCTTTTATTTCTCCTAAATGGATGGTCAGGGTCCAAGAACTTTCTGTGACAATCGAACCAAGAATTCTTATGCCCATTACACAACCAAAACCCTTTAGTATTATCCATACAAATTGGACAAGCCATTTGACCAGCTGTGCTCCAACCAGACAACATTCCATAAGCCGGAAAATCATTAATCGTCCACAACAATGCAGCTCGCATGCGAAATGTGTCACCCCGAGAGACATCAAACGTTGGCACACCTTCCTCCCATAGCAATTTCAATTCATCAATCAAAGGTTGCATACAGATATCAATTAACTTTTTCGGATTGTGAGGCCCAGGTATAACCATTGTTAAGAACATATAAGGGGTTTTCAAACACATCGACGGTGGAAGATTATATGGGGTCACAATGATTGGCCAACATGAATATACTTTTCCAGATTGACCAAAAGGAGCAAACCCATCAGAACATAATGCCAAACGAACATTGCGTGGTTCATTCACAAATTCAGGATGTGTCTGATGAGCGGTTTTTAGTCGCGTAAACCGTATCAAAATAAATTCGAACCTACCTAACTAATGTAGTGTGGTAAGCACGAGTCGATCCCACAGAGAATCAAGTTATTCCTAAGTTAAGTTTATTTACCAATTAGTATGAAACGGGGGTTTTGGGTGATGAAAATAAGAAAGAAAATAAAATAAACTATAAACAAAGTTGATGCAAAACAAATTAGAAAAGATTCGTTCTACCTACAACTATCCACTTTATTTGGTCGAATTGATATTATAACTTCCTCTTGTCCTTTTATGATTCCTATGAATGCCCTTGTCCCGACCTAATATAGTTACTAGTCCAATCAGTCCTAGAAACCCTTATCAATCGAACAGTCCCTAAAGAAGGATTTAACCCAATTGATAGCTTTAAGTTCAAAGATTAACCAATGTATTTGCAGTCCCTAAAAAATGATTTAACAACACATCCAACTTCCTACCTATCCAATTAGTTCAATCAGCCCTAAAGGGATAAGTTTGCCACTTGGGTTAAGGTTCACAATCAGGAATCTACAAAACCCTACCAATTGAATTAATTCTACCAAGTTGATCAGTCGAGATAGAATAAAACAATCAAACATTCAAGCACAAAGAAGTCGAAACATTCAATATAGGAAATAAGGAATAAGATTCAGAAACTTACAATCAAACCAAACAAAGCTTCAAATTGTAGATAAAACGGGAGAGTTTAGATCTCCATAAAAATAAAACAAAAGACAATTAGGGTTAAAGGGTGAAACAAACTCACGGCCGGTCACGTTCTATCGCATGTACGGCCTCTCCCCTTTCTTGCCGTATGAATGTATCTCTATATATATCATACGGAGTAAATTAAACCTAATCTCTCTAATCTATATAATAATATTAATATATCTCATATTCTATCTAACTAATTCTATCTATATTATTATTAATATATATAATAGTAATATATAGCATAGCAGCAGCAGTTCAAAATCACGTGGGATCCTCCACTCTCGGTGTTTTTGCTTTAACTAATATGCAGCCCAAACCATCACGTGCCCTCTTCCGTATTCAACTATCCATCTTCAGCCCATTCATCCATCACGAGTAGCTCGGTCCGTCTTAAAATAGACTCTATCAGTGTCCTATCAAAATGTTTCCAACTCTCACTATCAGAAGGGTGACACATGATTCCATCCTACGTTTCGTGCTCCTTGTGCCATCTCATATGTGCAGCAGTAGTCGATGATGCAAACAATCTTTGTAATCTGGGTATTAGAGGCAAATATCGTAGTTGGGCAAGTGCCACAGGCTTTTTCCCCGACTTTTCTTTGTATCTTTCTTGCTTGCAGAATTTACAATGTTGTAACTCAACGTCATCATTCCAATATAGCATGCAACCGCTAGGACATATATCAATTTTCTCCATCGGCAAGCCTGATTCCCTTACAATCTTTTTTGTCTGATAGTAATTACTGGGAAAACTATGCTCTCGGGGAAGGCATCGTCCCGCCCATTCACATATCTGATTGTAACAATTTTGTGACAAATTGTAAGTAGATTTTATTCGAAGCAGTTCAGTGATGGCAGACAATTGAGTTTCCGTCTCACATCCAGGCCAAAGAGGTTCATCTGCAGCTTTCAAGGCAGCCCAAAACTTTTTGGATAATCCGATGTCATCCTCCCAATTCGCACCTACTTCAGGTTGAGCATCAGGAGATGTAGTATTCGCTGCACCAGAGGAAGAAAAATCTTGCTCGTCCACTTGATCTGAATTTGACGTAATATTTGCTGCCCATGGTGGAACAAAATTCGGACCGGCTGCATCAAATACCATCCGTTGATGTGGATTTAATGTATCATAGTCCTTCCTCATTGGAAACGATTGGGTGGTATTAGAAGAACAAGGCATAGATGGTGCAGAGGGCTCAGGTAACCGACTCTCCCCATGAGAAGTCCACCGGTAGTAATTTGAAACGAACCCTCTTTTAAATAAGTGATCCTTAATTGTATCCGGAAATTCATACTTCTTATTTGCGCAGGTCCGACAAGGACATCTAATTTGGCTTTCAGTACTATGGGACAAAGCGAATTTCATAAAGATTTTGACTCCGGCGAAAAATTCTTTGGTTGTTCCGGTTCGTTCAGGTAAATTCTTATTGTACATCCAACTTCTATCATCCATCCTATTACAATCATCACATCAAAAAATATTTTATTTATAAAATTTGTTGTATAAGTATAGGGACATATATATTCATCATATAAAATCCTCACAAATAAGAATTGAACATAATATGGAGTTAATTATATGTGTTCTCCTAGGTTTTGTTAGGCTTAGTTGATTTCCCTTCAATCTGAATTGACGAATGAAATTTTAGAATTATGTTCAATTTTTAGGCTTCGGTTATCTTATTTAATTAATGTAATTAATACTTGGATTCAATTCAATCTGAATTGACGAATGAGATTTTAGAATTCTGTCGAATTGACGAATGAGATTTTAACGTAAGCCTGTGATACGCACGGGCTTACGTTAAAATTATGTAACTTTTAATGGTTTATTAATTTGGAAGTAGATTTATTTAGTAATCATTAGAAAGTGAGTTTTAAAAACATATTTATTTTATAATTCAATTTTTATTTCTGTATATATAAATATAATTATTATTATATTGTTATCCACTATTATATTATTTTCTCAATTAAATTAAATTACTCTATCTTTGTCTATTTGTTATGTATCTATATACCATTTTTCTAATTATAATTTTTACTAAAACATAAATAATACTGTTATTTTTTTAAATTTTGTTCTTATTTTATTGAAAATATAAATAATGTTAGTTTATTCTTTTAGTTTTTAACTTATTTTATTCTTTAATTTTCTTCTGCCATTTACTCAATTCTCTCTCACTCCATCTCTCCGTTATTTCAATTTTGTTTTTGTTTATTTCATTTTGTCCTTTGTGTTAAATAGGCTTATTAAATAAAATAATAAAACGTAATTATTTTTAACCTCCAGACGAATTCAAGTTAAATAAAATTATTTATAATCAATAAAAAAAACTACAAGTAAGAAAAATATATTTATAATGATCCAGAGAATAATAATTTAGGAAAACCATAACCGAAAATTCTGATTCATATTGTAAGATGATAAAATAGGCCAGCTCACAGTACCAGCTTCAACAGTTGGCTATGGACAGGTATGCACCCCTTTTCTCTTCTCTCAACAAATCTGTCTATCCCCACTGCTTCTTTGCATAGAAGTAGTGTGGCGAGAAGCACCCCAAACCTTTACACAAACACCAATACATCGAACAAATTTTGTAACAACAGAAACCACACTTTTGCCACAAGCAAAATTTGCAGATCACTTAAAAGAAAAGACCACAATCTTGGAAGCTGGAGCTCAGTTGTAAACCACAGCAACAACTCTCGAAGTACAAACATAAGATTGGATCCAGGTAACCAATATCATTCTGCTATAAATTTACACTTCAAAGAGCATAGCAATACCTTAAGTTGTAGTGGTAAAAATCAGTGTAAATATGGTTCTCTACAGCTATGTAGCATAGCTCTGGAAACCCTTCATGATTAATCTCGCATACTGGAATATCAGGGGCTCTAGAAAGCCCCTACTCTGGCATGAGATAAACCACTTGAGACACAACAACAAGCTTGATCTCTTAGCTCTAACTGAAACCAAAGCAACTCAACCACCTACTGACAACCAACTCCGTTTAGCTGGATTCCAAAGATGCATCTTTATCACCTCTGCAGGGGCTAAAGGTGGTATCTGGATTCTACTAAATCACACTAAGGGCTCGTTTGTTTAGATACCTAGGGAAAGGAAAGGTAAGGTATTAAATTTTACACATAAAATGTATATGATCACCAATTTTTGTGAGCTTGGAGGAGAGGATGGAGGGGAATATTAGCTCATCCTAGAGGTATTAGTTACCCCTCTCAAAATTAGGGAATAGAAGAGTAACACATTTGTATGGAAAATGGGAGAAGGAGGGAAATGATTAGAATAGGGATCAATGAATCTTAACTTAAATATGGACTATATTCATAAGGGTAATCATTACTTTCTCCTACCAAAAGACAAACGGGGGCTAAAGCTATACAAAATACCACCATCCTGGAACAAGACCCTAGATTTTGCATGATCAAAGCCTCCATTGATTCCCTAGACATTGCCATTATATTTGTCTATGCACCCTCGATTGAGCATGAAAAAACTAGCTTCTGGAACAGCATTATTGAAATCACAAATAAACATTCTCTACCCATTCTTATAATGGGTGACCTAAATGATATTGAAAATGATAGTGAGAAAGTAGGAGGGAACACACCAGCTCTGAGTAGATTCCGCAGACTAAGACATCTTAAACAAGATCTTAACTTACATACTATCCCCTTCAAGGGTTCTCCCTTCACTTGGAGAAAACATAAGGAGACTAGAGACAACACGTATGAACGTCTTGACAGAGTCCTGGCCCATCAAGAAATTATAACAAAACTCATTAACTTGCATGTGCAACACCACTCCTTCTCCCTATCTGACCACTGCCCTATCACACTCAAACTAGGAAGCAATCTTCATCACAAAGGTGCCCCTTTTAGATTTGAAATGGCCTGGACTGTGAATCCAACTTATGAAAAAATGGTGAAACAAGTGTGGGAAAACAAACTTGTTGGCTCCCATGCTTATAAATTTATGAAAAAACAGAAGCTGCTCAAAAACAACACCAAGAACTGGTGTAAAACTCACTCCAACAACGTTCTAAAACAACTAACTGAAGTGGAGAAAAGAATCATGGATCTGCAAGCAAAACTACCTTGGGGTCAAATATCCAGCTGGGATAATCGTAAACTGATGAACTTGGAAAAGAAGAGGACAGCCTTGTTAGAATACAACTACAACTTCTGGAAACAAAGAGCTAAGACAAGGCACCTTCAGCTAGGTGATAGAAACACCAACTACTACCAAACAATTGTGAAGATTAAGAATTTTAAAAACCATACCTCGACCTTCACTTCTAAAGAGGGTGAAAACATCTCTGATCCAGAAAGAATATCCAACCAAATCACCAAGGAAATGGCTGAGAGATTTGTGAAACCAAACTCTCCTAGAATCACTTCTGAGCAGTTACCTCATCAACTTACCAGAATCACCCCAGAAGAAAATATTTCTCTTACAATAATACCTTCAAACTTGGAAATCAAAAGCATTGTCACGTCTATGGCAACTGACAAAACGCCTGGACCTGATGGTTTCCCCCCTGAATTCTTCGCCAAGTACTGGCACATAGTAGGCCAATCTGTCTGTAAAACCGTTAAAGCTTTCTTCCACTCTGGGACTCTCCTAACAGAAATAAATCAAACCTTTATAGCCCTCATACCCAAAATTGACAATCCTTCTACCATTAATCACTATAGACCGATCAGCCTCTGCAACACCATTTACAAAATCATTTCCAAACTCATAGCTAATAGAATGAAGAATATCCTTCCTAGACTAATCAACCCCTTCCAAGGTGCCTTTGTAGAAGGACGATCAATTCAGGATAACACACTAATTGCACATGAAATTTTCCACAGCTTTCATAAACGAAAAGGACCCAAAGGATGGATGGCTCTAAAATTAGACATGGAAAAGGCATATGACAAGATTAACTGGGACTACATCAAAGCTACGCTCACTAAATTTGGATTTGATCCTCGATGGATTAGATGGGTCATGAGCTGCCTAACCACCACTACTTTCTCTGTTCTTGTCAACAACCGTCCAGGTCCACAATTTAAACCAGAAAGGGGTATTAGACAAGGGGATCCCTTAGCGCCTTATATCTTTATCCTTGTTATGGAAAACTTAGCAGCGGAATTACAGCAGGAGGCAATGTTAGATGATGCTTTGGTGGGAATTAGAATCACAAAAAACGGTACGCCCATTCCCTTTCTGACATTTGCTGATGATACAATCATTTTTGCACCTGCCTCCTTCACGAGTATCCACATCATTCGTAATATGCTCAACAAATTTTCCAATCTCTCTGGCCTAACGATAAACTACAACAAAAGCTCTCTCCAAGTCTCTGGAAATGTTAGTAACTCACTGGCAAATTCCCTAGCTAGTGAAATGCACATTCCGGTTTCTAGGACTAAGGAAAAATATCTGGGAATCCCACTAATCCGCGGCAGAATTAAAAATGAGATGTTTCAGGATGCAATCCATAACCTCAAGAAACAGCTTGCGAAATGGAAAGCCTCGACCTTAACTCAAGCCGGTCGTATCACTCTTATTACATCAAATCTAAGCTCCAAAACCAATTATCTTATGCAGAATTTTCTGCTCCCAAAAGGAGTACTCCATCAGATTGATCAAATAAATAAAAACTTCTTTTGGAATAAACTAGAATCTGAACGGTACACTCCACTAATAAGTTGGGAAAAAATCTGTAAGCCAAAAGACCAAGGAGGCCTGGGAATAAGATTAGCGGAAGAGCTCAACATCAGTCTTCAGATGAAGCTATTATGGAAACTATACACTAATTCTGATAATATTTGGGTCAAACTCATCTCAGAAAAATACCTCAAGGAAAATAACATAATCGAAGCAACTCCGGCTAACCCTTCTTGGCAATTTGGAAGACTCCTTCATCTTCGTGACAAATTCATGGAAGGATTACACTGGATAGTTGGAAATGGAAGAACTATAAACGTCTGGAAAGATCCATGGGTACTTAACTGTAATCTGGAGAACTTCCAGCTCTCACATGACCCGGATCTCAAAGTTCATCAGCTCATCAATCAAAATAAAGAGTGGAATCTTCAAACTCTCCAAAATCTTTTCCCGAAAAATATTATGGATAAAATTCTACAAATAAGGATTCCCTCGTGGGAAGCTGAGGATAAGCTAATCTGGAAATTTAATGGGGATGGACAATTCACAACCAAATCGGTTAAAAAATTAATCAACACTCGCCAACAAAACGAGATAAATGGAACTTGGATTTGGAAACTCAACATTCCCCCTAGGATTAAGAACCTGGTATGGAAAATATCACAAGATGGAATTGCCACAAAAGAAAGACTTAATCGCTTTTATAACAGAGTGCCCTCCCAATGCTGTCTTTGCAATGATCAAGATGAGGACACCGACCACCTATTTCAGCACTGCACCTACACCAAAAGAATTCTAGCGGCTTATGAACAAAAAGTTGGTAAATCATTAAAAATAAATGATATCAGAAGCTCCCAATTAAAAAATACTCTACAGACGAAACCATCAAACCGGAATTTCGAGGAACTTTGCTTCGTGTGGCAAACAATTTGGGAAAGCAGAAATGACAAAATTTTCAGAAATAAAAATACAGATTCTATCTCTCAGATGGTAACTAAAACTTATATGCAGGTAAGGGACTGGCTGGCTGCCAATCCTACTAAAGACTCAAAACAGGAAAGAAAGAGAGCATGGATTAAATGGAAGAAGCCACCTAGGGCCACCTACAAAATTAATGTAGATGGCTCGACTTCGCCGACTGGCTTCTGCCAGGTAGGTGGGATTCTTAGGGATTGTGATGGAAATCTGAAGGATACTTTTCAGCAGCAGGTGGATAGCGGCTCTGCTATCCAAACAGAAGCAGCTGCATTTTGTGCAGGTATAAAAATGGCACGACAGAAAGGCTTACGTCGACTTATAATCGAAGGTGACTGCCTAGAAGTAATTAAAGCAATCAATGGTACTCAAAGACAGAGATGGGAGATCTACTGGCAAATCGAGCAAATAAAGAAGATGATAAAGGATTTCGAATGGATAGAGTTTAAACATTGCTTTCGTGGCGCCAATGGCGCAGCAGACTTCATAGCTAGATCTAGAGAGGAATGTAATATGTATACTCTCCCTTTGAATAGGGAATTTTGTAACATCATCCGAAAGGATGATCAGGGTTGTGTCCTGTCGTAAGGACCGCCCCCTTTTCGCCTACTAAAAAAAAATATATATATTGTAAGATGATAATCTTAATATTTTTAATATCATATGAAATCATTATAAATACTTTGTTATAACTAATTCCCAATAATGAATATTTTAGTTAGAAAAAAGTTAACATTTCTGAAAAATAATATATTGCTGCATTTACATATCCAACTTAAAATGTCATTAATGTTTATTTTTTAAAATGTTTTATTATATTCGCAACTGTTTATATATGATATAATTAATTGCATAAATATGTACAGTTGTTTTATTTAATCAATTGTAGGTACGTAATGGATTTGCAGCCGTGGTAGTCTGAGGCCGACTTTTGTGCTAGGAGGATGAGTTGGGTTATGTGAGGGTTGGAGTGAAATATTGTGTTGATTTAATTGAATTTTTTATTTATACAGGCTTAACATTCCAAACACCAGTAACTATTATAAATAAAAAAAAAAAAAAGTATGTAAAAACATAATACTGCTATCGACCAAACAAAAAAACAAATACTGCTATGCAAACGGAGCCATATGACCAGAAACATATATAAAAATAATTGTAACGAAGAATATGATCAACTCATATATATAATTGCCAATTATAACGAGGAGGTTGAGACAATTACCTGAACAATGATTGTAATCAGCCAGGCGAACAGAATAATTTAAGCTGGACCTTTGATGCCAATCACCAGAGTCAAAAACTCCCCTTTAACGCCTTCAAATCTTCAATCTCAATCAATAGAACTGAATACAATAACTCTTCGACCTTTGATCACTTTTCGACCTTGAAGCTCAATCAATAGAATTGAATACAATGAATGTTCCACCTTTGAGCACCAAGAATTGATTAAGCAAACCTGTTGCCTCCAAAATCAGATCCCAAAAAATTAATTGTCGTACAAATGAAGTGTGATTTTTTTTTCTTTGAATTTTGAGCAGATCCTATATTTATATACTCTGTTGAATTTTTTGTCCGTTGCATTTTTCTCGTTTACATTTGCAAATCTTTTTTTTTCCGTTGCACAACAAATTAATCAAGATTTTCTCATTTACATTTTCAAATCTTTTTTTTTCCGTTGCACAACAAATTATTCAAGATTTGTAATTATACGTGGAGGGAGTTGGAGAGAATTAGGGACTCAATTCCAACGCCTCCATTCCAACGCTTCAATTCCAACGGGCAACTTTATTTTTCCTTAAATAAAAGAAAAAGACGCTTGAGCACTTGTCCCATTCATTATCCATTACTCTTATTTTTTTTCAATACAATAGACTATAATATGAAAAATATAATTATTACTATATATATGTGTGTGAATCTGACGAAAGTTGTACATCCTATTTCTTCCTACTATGAAATTCGTCAGAAATAATATTATAGGCAGGATCGGGTAAGCAAGATGGTAAGTAAATTTTT
Organism: Persicaria tinctoria; assembly: GCA_037127255.1. Classification (NCBI taxonomy): domain Eukaryota; kingdom Viridiplantae; phylum Streptophyta; class Magnoliopsida; order Caryophyllales; family Polygonaceae; genus Persicaria; species Persicaria tinctoria. The sequence continues at coordinate 24,939,361 of JBANSL010000002.1, read as the reverse complement.
ACGAAACTATTAATAACTCTTTGTTCCCTTATTATTTTGTGTTGTTCTTTCTCTGATAAATTATATTTCTTGATATAATCTGGATCGATTTTGACTTCTTCATCATCAGCATAATTCAAGTCGAATGTATGTCCCAGCTTGCCAACTGTTTTTTCGGGGGTCACATTGCCTTCGAGACTTATTGGATAATTGAGATCAAAATCGTTTACAACCTTTTGATCTCTATTTGACGAGGTTGTACATCTTCCGAGATTGACTGCATTGTTTCCCTCATCCATTAGCTCCAAATATATGCAAAATCAATTATGTTCCACTTGTGAATTTTTTATCTGCAAAAACATTAATCCAACTACCATATTAATACATATAACATGCATAAAATACAGTGGTAAACTTTATACAACAAAACTATAAATTATATATTCTTTCGTAAATAGACTTTAAGCAAAAATCAAATTACACTTTAAAAAATAATATAAAACTAAAAAAATCACCTGATGTTTTAGTCTTTACACCTTCACATTATATCATTTACATCAAGAGTTGTGTGTATATATAGTCGATCGAGTGTGAGATGGTAAGTAACAAGATTACTAAGATGAATGCTATGTTCTGCCGCCTTAACCGGTCAAACACATAATTGATATATATATATCTAATTGACCCATTCAGTTTTAACCGGCCGAGCCTAAAGTTAAAGAAGGAATTAATTTCTATTTATTTTTTAATTATAGTTTCCAACGAAAATTATTGATGGAAGCTAATTTTTCTAAATTTCCAACAATCAAGTTATTGGAATAATTTTAGATAACTATTTCCAACGAGTCATAGCGGTGGAAAATACGAAATATTTCTTTCCAACAAAGTATGTCGTTGGATTATTTTTTTCCATTGTATATCAGGGTTGGAATTTCATCCATTGAATAACAGCGTTGGAACCCTGTGGTTGGAATTCAATGTGTTTCCTGTAGTGACATAAATTTAGAAGCAATTAGTTTTAACCGGACGATGCAAAAATTTAAGAAGAAATTAATTTCTATTACTTTTTAACGGAATTGATAATCACACGGTGATTATCTCGCCGGTTGCACGGTCAAAAACTCGACTGCAAATTGCGAATACGCGAAAGCTTGGGCGAATGCGGAACACGGGTGCGCGGATGGGAAAGTTTTGTTATTTTGATTTTTTTTTGGGGGGGGACAACAGAGAATGCGTACTACGAGTACGCAGGGTTGAATCCGTATCCCATCAATCAGGCCGACATCCTTCCCATTCACCATTTCCGATCTCCACTAACGAAAACCCTCCCTCTCCCGTTCCATCGAATCTTGCTGGTCTGCACCGGTGGCGTCTCGCCTGGAATTTCTACTCAGTCGATTTTTTCGGCGTTGCTCTGGTGGACGATTGACGCGGCGACGCTGTAGAGATCCAGATCGAAAGCGGATCTAGTTAAGGTAGGTGGCTCTACTGTAGATCAGAAGCGGATCTAGTCAAGCGGATCCAGATCGGCAGCGTTTTTGGCGGCGGCGATGTGCCTGGGGAGTAATGGCTCGGTGACGAACGATGTTTACTTTTTTTTATTTTTGACAAAGCCGAGTGCCATTGAAGGGGTGAAAACCTTCCCAAGTCCCAACATCTTTCTACACCAAATCCAACAGTCCAACAGTCCGCCATTGAAGAGACCAGAGAAGGGAAGATAGAAATGGAGAAAAAGAAAAGACGCAGATTTTTTTATTAAAAAAAAAAAAAGCAGATGCGCATTACGGATGCGCGGTCCCATCCGTGCATTTGGCGATAAAAAGACCGTGTAAATAGTGATCCCCCTTTTTAAATACCGTTCTCAACTAAATTTAAAAATGGATGATCCAACGATCCATTAACTTCCAACGTACAATGTGTAATTGTTGGAATAATTTTGGAAAACTATTTCCAATAACTTCGATGGTTGGAAAATTTTGATTACTCCGTTCCAACGTCCATTGAATAATTTCATTGGAACCCTCATGTTTAAATTCAATGTGTTTCCATGTAACGGCCCAGAATTATGATTTCCGGGTTACGTTTCAAGGGATAAAACCCCTTGTTCGGATCTTGCAATCCAGGTACGGGTCGAGGTTTCAAAGTCATTTAAGATTAATAGAAAGAGGGATTTCAAACCCTAAACACCTCGAAGGGCCGTTGGGTACCCTTAACCTGTCCTGGGGACTAACTCGCAAAATTCATTTCACACGGAAGCAAGACGGAAGCAAAATAAGGATACAAGTGCCACGGCAGAGCCGGGTCAAAACGGAGTCAAAAGGATAAATCCAAAACAATATAATCAGAGTCTGGTGAAGCCTATAACTCCAGCGCTCACTCTCCGCCGACAAAATGACCCGCGCAATAAGCAAACAGCACCGACAGGATGAACATAAATGATTCCTAACAAAATTGATTTGGAGCGGGATCAGATCGATGCCCACTTAACTCTGCATCCCAACCATAAGCACACATATACGCTATACCTAATAAAGATGCTCTAATGCAGTACGACATTCAAACACACTAGCATGCTCCTAGTTCATAATAATGTGCAGAAATACTGTAAAGGGCCCAAGACAATGCCAATATCCCTCTCCTACCTCCACCCCTTCCGACAGGCGGAGACTGGCCAGCTCGTGAATGCATTCATTCATAATCGGGGGGCACGCATGCCTAACCCGCTCCACAATAAAGCCCGCAGGCATATCATAATATAAGGAAGTACTCGATTGACTTAGGGTACCCAATGAGGCTGGGCTGCCCTATGACCCTATCAAAGACTCTAGGACTATCACAGATAACGGCCGTTCTGTTTACATACACATAGAGAAATAGAATGCTCAACGATCGATGCAACCTAGCATGGTACTACATGGCATGTTGATCATGAATGCAAACACCTAGTATATCATGCACTTAAAGCAGGGAATAGCTCTATTCAATCTGAGTAAGCTCCGAAGAGACTTACCTGGCGGTGCAGAACAGCAAAAAGCAACAACTAAGTATACAGAAAGCCAACATGTCACAGATGATCACCTAACACATATATAAGTAATATAAATAAGTCTACTTATAATGTTACCCAAATCATCCAGAAAATCTATTTATAAAACATTACCCTTTTATCAACTTATTTTATTATCATTTTAAGACAAATCCGACAAGGTTAGTATATTTCCAAAATCCTCTTTTTAATCTTATTAAATCAATTCTCCAGTCATCAAAATAATTTTCAACCTTGAAAACCTTTTCCAAATTCTTTTCTTTCCTTTTAAAATTCAAGTCCACAAATATTATATTTTTAAGTCTCAACAATAATATGATATAATATATTATCCCATTTATCTAATATATTCACAAAATATATTCATAAGTCTTAAAATTCTTTTTCTCCAATTAAACCTACATAACCCATTTTGTACATAAATTAGGGCCAAGAAGAAGAAAAGGCCCAAATTCGGATTCATTTGCAACCAGGCCCAATAAATAAAAGGCCCAACACTTCTAAACCCTAATTTCCCTCAAACCGGACCGGACCCCTCCCCTTTTTTTTTTTAAACAGAAAACCGGACCAAGTTTAAAACAAAAGAAAACCGACCCCCCAGCCACTGTTCATCATCTTGCCCAGCAACTCGTCGGACTCGAAATCGGAGGAAGGAAGGGGAAAGGAAGAAACTTCCGGCCGGCGAACCTAACCCCGATGACCCAACCCGGCACCAAGGATCACGAATCGACAAGAAATGAAGAAGAAGAAGCGCTCACCGAGGGGAATTTGATTCGACTCGCCGGAGGTTCGCCGGAGTTCGATTCGGCTTCGTCGGAGACGTAAATGGGGTGAGCTTGGCCTAGGCGGAAGAGGAGGGATTAAAGGTTGAATCTTTATGGCATTTGTGAGCGAAAGGAGGGCGAGAGGAGTCTTACCGAGCTTGTCACGCGAAGACAGTGGAGGAGAGGCTCGGGGAAGGGCGTCGGCGGTTCCAGCGATTCCGAGGAGGCTCCTGGCTCAGATGGGCTGGTCTTCCCGCGGAGGGGGCGCTGGCTGCTTCGACTGACGAGAAGGAGTGGGGGTTGCAGGGCTCGGCCTTGCTGGTTTACGCGAACAACGAACAGGGAGGAGAGCAGGGGAGGTTCCGGGTGGTGGCTCGCGGAAAAGCAGGGCTCGGGTGCGACGAGGAGACCCCTGGTGGTGGTCCTGGTGGTGATGGCGGCTGAGCAGGCGGAGCAAAGGAGGGGGCCTTTGGGGCTGGTGAAGCTCGCAGCGTCCAGGGGAAAGAAGAGGAAGGAGATAGGGTGTGTTTGGGTTTTGGGCCATTTGAAAATGAAATGTGAATGAGTTATGTGCAGATGGTCTTCCAATTCAAAGAGATGGCAGATGTGGATGTTGTTTGTTTGCCAGAATAGATGTAATCAAGAAGAGGGGAGATAGGTATAGGATAGAATTTTACCCTAATAAGAGGGATGAGTTGGAATTTGATAAGGATGGAAGAAGAGGACGGAATTGTGGTCACGAGTCGGAAATTGAATACCCGAGGTGAAAGACAGAATCGATCTAATTTTTCAAATCGACATATCGACTTCGAAAGTAATAATGAAAACTAATTTATTTTATTATTATTATTATTATTTTCACTCTCGGAAATCTGAAAGCGGAAATAAAGTCCGATTTAATGAGTTTTTCCTTGAAATATCCGAATTATTTATTTTATTTTATTTTTGACTTAAATCCATTTTATATTATTTGTTGAAATTTATTATTAAAAAATCCGGGCCTTTACATTCCAGTAGTGATAGTCTAGCACATAAGCCGAACGGGGTTCCATTCTAAACCCAATTGGAGTAACCCACTAGCTTATATATTAAGACTTCTTTGCTCATATAATCAATGTGGGACTCTTTTGGTCTCTTCACATTCCTTTCATTTTCAACAGATATCGATCGGTTTCTGTTCGAGAATTTCCAATCTCTCTATGGAGACGACGAGGGAGACGATAAGGAGGCATTGTCGGAGTTCAACGCCGCGCCGAGTTTGTTCTAAATTCCGGCACGCCGGAGGTTGCTGATCTGTGCTGGAAAGGCCGGTTCTTTTTCACGCCGGTGTCATTTGGATCGCTGATCGAGGAAGCTCGGACGCGATCGGAGGAAGCTGGATTCGATCTCTGTTCAGAGAAGAAAATCGGTGGATCTGCGGAGGGGACGAGTCGTAATTTAGATGATTGCGTTGCGGTTGTGACTGCATCCGTTAGTCCGTGCGAGGACTTCCTGCGATCGATGGAGGAGGTGATGAAGGTGTGCTCAGGGGACAAAAGGATGATCGATTGGGATTTCATGAAGGAATTGCTCTTCTGCTTTTTGAGGCTGAACGAAAATGAGAATTGGGGGTTCGTGTTGAGAGCTTTCGAGCATTTGGTGATGGATTTCGATGGAGTTCCGTCGGCGGCTACAACGGCGATCATGGAGGAGAACTATCAGATGCCGAGTGGAGGGAAAGAAATTTGGATATCAGCACCGCTGGTGGCGGCGACCGCAATTTGGATTCGAAGAGGTGTTTGGTTGATTCCGCCTACAGCACAAAGTTAGGGTTCCGGGCTTCGCCTGAGGTGAGGGTTGAAGTTTCCGAGTTGGTCAATCAGTATTCGCTTAATTCAGTCTTGATGGAATCGATTCTGATGCGCTGTAGCTGTTTAGTCGATCATCTGCCATGGCTCCTAATGTATCAGATTGAGTCAATTGTACCGAAAATAGTGATGCGGGATCATCCAAGGCACCTCCGGACACGCCTATACTTGGGGATGGACGTATGATTCGAGCTCGTGAGAATGATATATGTCATCCTCAAGAGGAAGAAGAAGGCTCCACCATGGGAGAAGGCCCAAAGGAGCAAGCTTGATTCTCCTTAGTTCTTAGAATGGTCGATCTTAACTAAGTATTGGAAGACTTACTATGTTTATTTGGATTTTTAAGACGTCTCGCGAGTCGCGGGATACTCCCACGAGTCGCGGCCAGGAGCCCAGAGTTTAGTTTTGCTACTGATGAGTCTCACGACTCGCGGGATCCTCCCACGGATCGTGACAACCTGTCTATTTTAGATATTTTAGGGTTTTATTTTAATTTCTTTTTATTTATTATTTCTTTAGAAAATCAGCCTCCTAGGTTATAAGAAGAGGCGTTCCTCCTTGTTGAAAACTCAGTACACGTTGAATTTTATGAAAGCTTTTCTCTTGTGTGAAACACATTGAGTGCTCAAGTCAATCGATTCGAAGCAGGGCTCATCGATTGCAAATTGGTTATAGATCTAACTTGGTTTGCTTTGAGTTTGTCAACCTCGCGAGAGCTTGGTGATCCCGTTAATCACAAGTCCCCTCCTTGTGCCTCCAAGTTGTCCGTTTGGTTGTGTAAGGTTGTAGAGGCGGGCTTTATAGTCGTTGGTATTTGGTTCCTACCCTCTTAGGAGGCCTGGGGTCTTTGCCTCGTTCTATTTTAGTTCGAATCAGTCCTTATCGGTCGTGTCTTGCTTTCAATTTCGAGTCTTTATTCTTGTTCTTCAAGTCTTTGCTTCCGTTCTTGTTATTTCTTGTTTGATTGTCGAAGATCGGGCTATCCTACGGCTAACCCCATATCAAATAGCTGTTTAGTCGATCATCTGTCATGGCTCCTTGTCTCCGCCTTCATTCTTTTTCGACAATTCTGTCCCAGGAGTAGTGCAGAAACACATTGAATTCCAACCTGAGGGTTTCAACGAAAGTATTCCATGGACGAAATTCCATCGCTGAAATACAATGGAATTTTTTTTTCCCAACGATATATGTTGTTGGAACGGAGTAATCAAAATTTTCCAACTATCGAAGTTGTTGGAAATAGTTTTCCAAAATTATTCCAACAATTACACATTGTTGGAAGTATTATTCCAACAATTACACATTGTTGGAAGTAAACTCAAATAACTTGGATCGTTGGAGATATAGATAAATTATCATTCATTACTAAATTTAGTTGAAAACGGTATTTAAAAAGTAATAGAAATTAATTACTTCCTAAATTTTCGCATCGCCCGGCTAAAACTAATTGCTTCTAAATTTATGTCAATTAGACATATATATCAATTAACTGTTGATCGTCATCAAACTTCTATGCAACAATCAGAGTGAACAAAATCTTACTTTTTTAATTAAAAAATCTAGATCTTGAAAATATTATATAGGAGAATCACTAACTGCTCATTAGGTAAAGATCGATCTAACTTATCATTAATATAGAAAGGGAAAATATATATGTGAGATTTTTTTTTTGAGAAAATATGTGAGAGATTTCATAATCTGATAGATTAGAAAAACAAATATTTTTTTAAAAAAAAAAAAGAAAAAAAGAAGAAAAGAAATTCAATCGAAAGGATCACGTACATCACAACTAGACAATTACATCTTTAATTAGTGATTGTCTTAGTGGGGTGAATGAACGTTTTAATTAACCATGCTTGGCTCCCTTCTCCAGTCCCTCAATATATCTCAACCTATTTTCTATTTCTCTTCTATTAACAATTGTGCAATGGATTTCCATTGAAGAGTGATTGATCTTCAATTCTCTATGTCATGAACATCGGAATTCTTATATATGAATGAGTAAGTGGTTTACAGATCACATGTTCAAGTCAACCAGACCGGTGCGTCGTCCTTAGGGTGCTCAAGGAGTGATCCACCGTCTATTAACTAGGTTTTGAGTATTACTTGATTCAATTTATATCAAATACACATATCTCTCTAATATATGATTCTCTTGGCGGCCTACATATCGCATCCAACTCACATTGAGTTGATCTAGTATGAGAATGAAGATCAAGTCAAGAAGGAGCCTAAAGACATAACTTGCATAAAATAATAGCATGACGCGACAAAGGAGGCTCGATTTCAAGAAGAATCAACAACAAGTGCAACACTCAATTATCAAGTTCATGTCTACCAGGAGACCATCCAAAAGTGATGGAGATTGAAATGCCACAAGATCCCAATCCAGCTATTCCATCGTTTCTTTCTCTTGTGAGATGTCATTCAACACCTTTCTCAATTCAACTGTTCATTCCAGTGGTGGTGGTACTTGGACACTTGGTGACGGTAGTGATAGCCTAAACTCTAGGGGTGATATTAGTTTATGCATTTACAATTTCAGTTGGTACTTTTGGTTGCACACATTTTGCATTTTGTTGAACATCTTTGAACATGATATGTACAGATGTTGAAGATGTGGAAATGAAATTGGTGGTATTGTGATTTTTATATTGTTGCTTTATAATAACTATATATCATGGCCTTTATATTTTCAGTAGATTAATTTCATCATACAAATATCCACGTAATTGTTGATGGAATGTATTAATAAAAATTATTTTTTTGCAAAAAAAAAATTTGATTCCAACATTACATATATTTGGAAATTCCAATAGTTTAAGTGTTGGAAGTTTCTAAATAGCAACCATGTAAATATTGTTGGAAATTCCAATGGTTAAACGGTTGAAACTTGATAAAAGCAACCGGTTAAGAAGGTTTTAATAATATTATTTTTCTTTAATTAAATGATCTATTCCAATTTTTTTAATTGAATTATGTATTCCAACAGTCTCAACCGGGGTTAATTTCCAACCTCTATATGACGCTGGAAATTCCATCATAATTAATTGTTGGAATGAATCCCAACGGCCTTTTTTCCAACGAGTGTTTCTTATAACATGATAAAACGTGTTGGAGCTTCCATTGAAAATCACCATTGTTACTCGCTGTGTTTCTAGTAGTGGAGACTCCCTTACAATCATACGAAATTTAAAGCAATTGGATAACTGTCATTGGGAAATATAGCTTCTAATGGGAGACATTAAATGGATAACCAAATCTTTCAAGAGAACAACTTTTTCCCATGTGCCCCGAGAAGGAAATAGAGTCGCAGATAAGGTTGCACACCTTAGTCATTCTTATTCCGGGATTGCACTAGAATCAAACAAAGATCTCATTGATCTCATCCGAAAGGATACTATCGGCTAGGTCCTACCAACCAAATCCCTACTCTATCCAAAAAAAAAAAAAAAGATAATCTTATATTTCTCCCATCAAATAAAAAAGTTTGTCATACTTTAATTAGTTTATCAACTTTATTCAGATAGGCATGACTATATCAATAGAAAAAAAAGCTTATCCTACATTAATTTAGCAACTTCATTTAGTTATTCATTAACATCAATTACTAATTTACTACTCAGCTTTAACTACCCAATAAGTTAGAATTCATATAATTAACATAGCCATAGAATGAACTGGAATATTTTTTGAAAGGAGACCGGCCTTAATATTTAATGCATGTGGAAAATATCGCCTAATTCGACGAAGTTATGTTATTTGCCTAAAAAAGCCCATAAAAGCCCAAATATAGGTTTTTATAAAATATTGACAATGCAAAAAAAAAAAATCTTAGTGCAAACATTAGATTTCTAATTAATTTGTGAATAAAAAAACATGAATTAATTAAATTTCAATATAGATGCGATAATTAAAAATAGGCACGCAATCTAAATGATCACGTTCCAAATTCCACGTAAAGAGTAGGGGGTATGAATGATTGTATGAACCCTGATTGGATAAAAAGGACTGTTTTGGATATGAAGCCTGCAAATTAAACTCATATTTGAACGGTCAAAATATACAACAAGAAAATCTAGAAACACAAAATCAGGTTCACCAATAAACAAACTAACACAAATAATTAATTGCACGTTACTGCAATTCATCCATATATATATATATATATATATATAATTCAATGCATATTATGCATGTCGACGTCATAATGAACTTGAACAATCATGGAAAATTTTGACTTGAGTTTGCATCATTGTCAAAATATATTACTTGGTTACTTCATACTAATCTAATGTTCGTAGTTAAAAACTGATCATTTTGATTTGTCAAATATAACAACTACGTACATTAATTAATTAATTTGACATTCAAGAGCGAGGTGTACGTGTCAAGTTCGTTTTTTAGTGTCAACTGTCGATCGATCATGTTTATATACCATATATGTTTAATTAGTTGATTGTTGTATTGTGTACAGTGGCGAAGTCAGTCCGTAACAGAGGGGTGAGCGAGATTTAGGCTAAAAATTAAGTAATAATAAAACGAGTTTTTGCTAAACATTAAATAAATTTAATTGTGAAGGGTTATGTAAAAAAATTTCAAAGATTTATCCATATTATTAGAAGTGAATAAAATTTATAATTAGTTAAAAAAAATTCAAGGAAACCCCTAATGAATGACTAAAATATAATTCAAATAATACTAATTGAAATTAATTATTCTCCATTGAAAAAGATATTTGAACATATATATAAAAAAGATAGTTAAAAATAAGTGAAGAAAATGTAAAAAGTGATAATTGAACCTTGGGCTCTAGATAAAGAGGAAAAAGTTCCCCTTAATACTTTACCAACTAGGCAAGGTAAATTTTATGATCCATTTTCACTTCTAAAATAATTTATACCTTTTTATTTTTTATATAGTTAACCTTTCATATTTTTTTCCAGGATTGTGGTGGGCTCGTGCTCATACGAGCCCACCCCTAAATCCGTCAGTGGTTGTGTACACGTACGCAGTACGCCTTTTTTTTTAACATTATAATAGGCTTATTGATATATACAAGTGAGATAAAAATTCAAATTAATCCTTCCGGAATGGCTCAATCGAAAATGACTTTTGGGTAGTATTTATAGGTTTTCGGGTCGAATCCCAGATGACTGCTCTTTATTTATCAAATTCAAGAGATAAAAATTCAAATTTCATAGATATCACAAATTAATTCATAACATAATGACGGATATGTATTTGGATTCTAACTTTTGCAAGTGTTTAATTAAATTGAGTTTAAAAAATATGTGCATTTAAAATAAAACATCTTATAAATTATATCAATTACCACCCTCTATTTGGGGTATGTTTGGATTCCCATGTGTTTAGTTTATAATACATGTATTTAGTTTATAATGCATTTAAAAAATAATTAGTGTTTGGAAGATACTTCTTAAAATGAATTAAAAGCTACGGAGTATTATTATTATTTGGGTTCTTCTTCCCCACTTCCTTGAATAGGTAAATAAAGAACGGTCATTCCGGGGTTCGAACCGGGGACCTATATGTACTACCCACAAGTCCTTTCCGGTGAGCCATTCCGGAATGGTTAAAAACTTTGGCATGGTAAACTTTTTATAGTGACTGGCCCCACCGCTTCGCGGCCCCATACCCCAGAAACCCCTTGCAGGGTTTTTTGAGGAGGCTCAGTACCACTTACGCAAAGTGCGATCATCGGTCGTAACCTCACCTACCTACACATAGACCACTTCACCACTTCGGCTTGGCCCTACGGATTAGTATACACCGCTTGGCCGTACGCGTTTGTGGGAATTAATATGGCCTAAATGCACCAAGTGAGATTCGAACCCGAGACCTCTCCTTTGGAATACCTCACCCTTACCGCTAAAACAAGAGCTCATTGGTAAAACTTCCATCAAAACCAAACCGTACAGTGAATAAATCTAGAGAGCTCTAAATCTAGAGAAATGAGGGACGTCATTAATGGCTTCTATTTTCTTTTCTCTTTTTTAGATTCTAAATCTAGAGAGCTCTTTAAAGGCTTCCATTTAGGGGTGGGCATAAATCCCGCAAATTCCGGTCCCGTCCCGAGCCCGTCCCGGTCCCGGTGGGATTTCAAAAAAAAAAATAGTGAATCTCGTCCTGGTCCCGTCCCGCAAAAATTATGTGGGACGGGATGCGGGACGACCCGTTTCAATCCCGCAAATCCCGTCCCGTCCCGCATATATAATAATAATAATAATAATAATAATAATAATAATAATAATAATAATAATAATAATAATAATAATAATAATAATACATTATGTTATATATACTGCAATATATAATCTATATATAGATTACATACACTTATATAGTGTACGTATATACACACCTAATACGCTACTGCATTCCAACAACAACAAAAAAAAAACTAATGCTACTGCATTCCACCAAAAAAAAAAACTAATGGTATTGCATGATTTGCATCAGTGTATATATATATACACATATTACGTATACTATATGTGTATGTATATATATATATAACCTGTAAAATATAATTTTTTTATAAATTTATATGTGTTATGTCTTTGAAAATCGTAAAATATACCGGAAATTTTTTACTCTTTATAATCTTTTTTATTTGAGAGACAAGGCCCATTCCGTCCCGGTCCCATCCCGTTCCGTGAGGGACAAGGCCCGTGCGGGACGAAGAAAAAAAGAGTAAATCCCGTCCCGGTCCCGTCCTGCAAAAATTACGCGGGACGAGACGCGGGACGACCTCCGTCCCGTCTATTGGAGATATATTAGGATAGATATATTAGATATGATTGTATTAGGATATAATCTTTGATCTTGTTATATTAGGTTAGAAATATATATCTTTGGTAGGTTTAGTTTATCGATATCTTTATATTGCTTATTCTCCAAGAATTGTAATACCTATATAAAGGGTTGCATAATAACATTATAAACGGGTGTGTTTTTGCCTTCTCTAATATGAGGCTTCCACCACCAATCTATTAGGGTTTTATCCCTCTCTAAATTCTAGATGGCATCAGAGCAGGTTTCGATCTTGGCCTATCTCCACAAACACTTCCGCACCTTACCCTATCCATATATGTTTTTTTTTTTTACCGTCTGATTGACCGTCGTCGGCTCCACTTGCGGCTCTACCCTACCGCCTCTACCGGCCCTCCCCAACCCCTACCGTCGCCGCTGCTATGGCTACTCAAACCCTCGTGGCTCAATCGGTTCTACTTTACCAGTCTCTACCTTGTCTAATTGCGGGGGCGCCTTGTTCATCGGCCTCTATCAAGTTCATCGGCCTCTATCTTATCCGTCGACCTCTATCAAGTTCGTCGACCTCTACCTGGTCCGTCGGCCTCTATCATGTTCGTCGGCCTCTACCTTGTTCTTGTTGGCATGGACTCTCGGGCTCTCACCGTTCGTGTTCTAACCATCTACATCACCCGCAGATCTATCTTATGCTTCCAGTCTTCAGCGTTCGTTCCTCTACTCTCGCTTCGACTGCGGGGGCGTATTGGAGATATATTAGGATAGATATATTAGATATGATTGTATTAGGATATAATCTTTGATCTTGTTATATTAGGTTAGAAATATATATCTTTGGTAGGTTTAGTTTATCGATATCTTTATATTGCTTATTCTCCAAGAATTGTAATACCTATATAAAGGGTTGCATAATAACATTATAAACGGGTGTGTTTTTGCCTTCTCTAATATGAGGCTTCCACCACCAATCTATTAGGGTTTTATCCCTCTCTAAATTCTAGACCGTCCCGTCCCGTCCTGCACCCACCCCTACTTCCATTCTCTATCCTTGTTTTTAGATCTAATATTGAGAGTTCATCAATGGTTTCCACCCACTTTCTATGTGAAGAGTAGAATTTTCACTCTGATTTTATAGATCTGGAGGTTTATGGGTGTTGATTTGCGGTAAACACCCATTGCAAAGAGAAGATTTCAACCTTCAACGATAAGATCCGGGTACTGAAATTTGATCCGAAATCCGGCGTGACAGGATCAGAGAGAGGTGGTGTGGCTCCGGTTTAGGGATCCGGCGAGGTGGTGGTCAGAGGAGGAGCGTCCGTCGACTTTAGAGTTCCGGCGAGGGGAGTAGTTCCCGAAGGTGAGGGAGGAAGGTGGAGGTCGAAAGTGGACAGATGTCCAACAGAGAAAGGCAAGGGCGGTGCCGCGGTGGTGGTCAGGTTGGCTTCAATGGCTCTGCTAACTGGTGGTCGGTGAGGGTTTGAGAGAGGAGAAAGAGTTGAAGAAAGAAGCTACTGGAATGATGTTTATAATTTAATTATTAATTTAATGCATGTATTTTGCTTATAATTAAAATACATTGGAAATCCAAACGGACCCTTGGTAAAGTTTATAATTTCATTAATTATTAACTTTAATATAATTGATTGACATAATTTAAAAAACGTACACTTTTATGTGTTTATAATTACTAGGTTAGGCGCCGCACGCTTATGCGCGCGGTCTATTCGTATTTAGATTACAAATGTTACGTTTTATATGTGTAAATATTCATATGTGCAAATAAGTATGATTGAGTTATTTTCCATATAAACTAAATTTTATAGTAATAAAAACAATAATTATATCATATTAAGAAACTGGAAGGATAGTCTTTTAAAAATTTCATCAAAGCAGTAAGAATGACGACTTTCAATTAAAAAAATAAAGAAGGGTAGTCTTTTAAAAAGTTTATTAATTAAAACAGAAAAGAAATCCAAAACTATAGAGTTTGGAAATCATGATCATTAAACATAAAAAAATGATATAATAATAATAATTATTATTATTATAATTATTAATTATTATCTAATTAAAAATATAAAATCGGTTTAATTTGAGAAAACCTTAAAGTTATAACTTGGGTACCTAAATTAAAAATACAAAGTATAGTTGATTTGAGAAAATCTTGATATTGTAACTTGGATAGTTTAATTAAAAATATAAAATAGAGTTGATTTGAGAAAAGTTTCAAGTTGTAATTTGGGCATTTTAAGAAAGAAAAAAATATAGTTAGGTGAAATTGATAAAGTTGGTTTAATTTGAGCAAACCTTAAAATTACAACTTGGGTAGTTAAATTAAAAATACAAAGTATAGTTGATTCGAGAAAATCTTGTAATTGTAACTTGGATAGTTTAATTACAAATATAAAGTAGAGTTGATTTGAGAAAAGTTTCAAGTTGTAATTTGGGGATTTTAAGAAAAAAAAATATAGTTAGGTGAAATTGATGAAATATGACAATTTATAATTTTGAAAAGACATAAAAGGACCTTGAAATAAAAAAATTATTATTTTTAAATTCAAACTTTTAAGGGTAAAAAAGACATTTTATAAAAAAAAGATGGAAATTACTTAAAAGGGCATGGTTAATAAAAGATACTCCCTCCGTTCGGCAAAACTTGTCGTTTACTATTCATGCACGCTTTTTTAGAACGATAAAAACTATATAAAATATTCATTTTTTTTATAAAAGTTTTTTAACAAGTTTGTACTTATTAATAATAACTACGAAGTTGTTAAAAAAATTATTAAAAAAACTAGATATTTTATATAGTTTTTATCTCCTAAAAAAGCGTGCATGAATAGTAAAGTGTCAAGTTTTTTCCGAACGGAGGTAGTATGATATAATTTATGAGGGTAAAATTAGGGGTGGGCACAAATCCCGCAAATCCCGTCCCGTCCCGCATCCCGTCCCGATCCCGTCCCGATCCCGGTGGGATTTAGGAAAAAAAAAATTCAATCCCGTCCCGATCCCGTCCCGCAAAAAACACGCGGGACGGAGAGTTCTCATCCCGCAAATCCCGTCCCGTCCCGCATATATATAATTATATATAATTAAAATTAAAAAAAAATATTTATATTATATATATTAATATTTATTGAAACCCAACATTAAAATAAATAAAAAGATTAAAAACATATAATAACATGTTAGTATATTTAAAAAAAATCGAAAAAACTGGATATTAGTTTCTTTGTTTTTAATAATATGTAATACAAATTTACAGTACCTAATCAAATCTACAAATATACAATACCTTATACCTATAGTCTAATGGAGTATTACAGTTCTTTAAAAAAATGGAGTATTACAGTGTTTGCTAAAAAATCTAGTATTACAGTGACTAGCTACTACTAACAGGGATTTTTTTTTTTGTAAAGCAATAATTACTGTATATAGTATTACGAGGGACAAGTCCCGTCCCGATCCCGTCCCGTCCCGTGAGGGATAAGACCCGGCGGGATTTAGAAAAAAAAAAATCCAATCCCGTCCCGATCCCGTCCCGCAAAAAATACGCGGGACGGGACGCGGGATTACCCCAATCCCGTCCCGTCCCGTCCCATGCCCACCCCTAGGTAAAATAGGTATTTTTCACCTAAAAAAACAATTAAAAATTACAAATGGAAAATTACTATTCATTTGAAAGTTCACACCATTATAAGGGGTAAGATAAGCATAATATATTGAGAATCCAAACAAACCTCAAGTACCACTTTATTACCACATACCAAACTATTCCAAAATCTTCTTAATAAGACTGCATTTTTCTCAAAAATGGTAAATCATTATACATTTATAGATTTCAAGCATTTCGCTCATGTTGTATGAAGCGGGAATTATTTAGGTTTATTTTTATCAAAAGTAATTATTTTTAATCTCATCAGTTGATCTTTTTAATTCAATCACTCAGATTAATTTGCTAACTTGATAGACAATAAAAGGTGTGTACATATGATTTATTGTCAAACACACATATACATATGGAAAATTTACAGAAAGCCATCTTTTATATACAAAATTACATAAAACCACCTATTAAATGGTTTTTATTAACAAATCACCACCCACCACATATTTCAATTAGAACCATTAAATATATATTTAAATTTTAAACTTGAATATATTTATATTATATATTTATGGTAGGGATATAAAATTATATTAATATATTAGGGGCAAAAAAAATGTGTAAAATTTTGAATTCTATATTTATTTGGAGGAAGAAGGTTCTAAATCTAGAAAATATTACTGAATTTTATTTAAAAATTTAAGCAAACTTTAATAAAGATACTTTTAATAACAATACTTTTGAGCCTGGAAAATATTTTTAAAAATATTTAGATAATAGTACTTTTAATTTTTATTATATGGTGTATATGTTAACAAATGAAAGAAAATGAGACATTAATTATATAGTATCAAGAATATCCTTAAATTTAAACACGGCTCATGACTTATAAACTAATTTTAATTTTGATTAAAAAGTAATCTATAAAATATTTTTAAAATTTATAACCATTTTTAGGAATAAACTAGGAAATTTTGTTCATATATACATCAAGTTGTTTAATTTTTTTTTTAAAAAACCATTTAATAAAATATATTTTTAAATCTATTTGAGATTATAATTTAAATATAAAGTTTAAAATATTATAATATCATATGCATTTGACAAAATCCTAATAGAAATAGACAACAAATGGTGATTTGTAAAAGTCATTTAATGGGTGATTTTCTGTAATTTTATACTATTTGACTGGTGGGTTTTTTTTTTTCTTTTGTAAATTTCCTTATATATAATATACTGAGTATATATAAACTTGATGAATATTATAATTCTTTCTACGTTTTGAGGTAAATGGATTCAGAGGTTCAACGTGTAAGCAGTTATAACTGTACGAAGTACCGAGTAATATAATTAATGCAAAGTTGCTAACATTTTCCATTTTCAATTTTAGGCTGCGCTCTGAATTTTCTAATAAATTATTGGTGCATATCTTGGATTATCAAGGATCTTGATTTTTCTTGCATTTGACCAATTGCAATTTTGAAAACTATAGAACAGTATTAATTTGCCGTGCGTAACCAACCTACCCTTTTCAACCCTAATCCCCAATTCCAAAACCACCCAAAACCAAATCTCTATAAATGCACAAACAAAACCCCTAACTCTCCAATTTAAAGGGAAATAAAAACCCATCAAGTCTTATACATTAACGTACACTTCAATTCAAAACCCTAGCTAAATGGGAACCCTAAACAACTTCTCCTTTGCCCTCCTCATTGTCCTCCTCTCCGGCACCACCACATGGGCATTTAGCCGCCATGAAACCCTACTAGGGTGCCTCGAAAGCCATTCCGAGGCCTCCCACCCGATTTCTGGCGCAATCTATACGCACAAGAATTCTTCCTTTTCAGACGTACTGGAGGAATACATCCGTAATCTAAGGTTTAACACCTCCACAACCCGGAAACCCTTGCTCATCGTAACGGCTCTGCATGAGTCCCATGTCAAAGCCGCGGTGATATGTGCTCGCCAACACGGTGTTCTTATGAAGATTCGGAGCGGAGGCCATGACTATGAAGGCATCTCTTACGTGGCCGAAGGCCCGTTCTTCATCCTCGACATGTTTAATCTTCGATCCATCGATGTCGATGTCGAGGCCGAGACTGCTTGGGTTGGGGCTGGCGCAACTCTTGGTGAGGTCTATTACAGGTAATCAATATTTAACATGTGGCCGTTACTGCCTTAAAAGTCTTCTAACTTCTTCTTTTTTTAACTAACTCTAACTGTGATTTATTGACCCAAAGAGATGTAATGAAATGTAATGTAATTAACAGGGTTTGAAAAGAAGAAAAAATACCTCTGAAAATGAATTTCTAAGACAACAACATTAAATACCATATGTTTAAAAGTCTTCTAATATAACACAACAACTCTAAAAGGTTTGAATAATATTTTGTGGACAAACATTAAGTTGAATTAAAATCAATGGATATATATATCCAAAAAAATTTGACTTTATTGTTCACTTACGTAAAGAAATTATTTTCTTGAAAATAAATATGGTATAAAATTTTTTTGTATATATTTAAGACTACATTTTATGTGTTTTTATGAAATTAAAATTACACTATATTAATTTAAGATTATGATGCACTAATTATGCATGATTTTTTTTCTCTAAAACTTTGCCATGATCTTTACATGATTATATTTGTGTGTTTTTCTTAGAAATATGATACAAAACATATTTAATATAGGAAAAAAAGAGAGTCATTTTTAGTATACACAAATGTGATTTTAATTTATACAAGTGTTTAATATTGATCGTATAGGATTTCTGAGAAGAGCAAGACCCACGGGTTTCCGGCCGGGGTCTGCCCAACAGTTGGCGCCGGCGGGCATTTCTCCGGTGGAGGCTACGGCAACATGATGAGGAAGTACGGTCTCTCCGTCGACAACATCATCGACGCCATCCTCGTCGATGTAAATGGGCGGGTGTTGAACCGGACAACGATGGGAGAGGACCTCTTTTGGGCTATCCGAGGCGGCGGAGGCGCCAGCTTCGGAGTCATCCTCTCCTACAAGCTGAAGCTCGTCCCTGTCCCGGAAACCGTAACGGTCTTCCGGATCCAACGACTCATGGAAGACGACGCCCTCGACGTCGTCATGCAATGGCAAGAAGTCGCCACCACCAAACTCCCCCATGAGCTCTTCATAAGGTTTGCCCATCACCTGTCTTTAATAAAAACCAATTGACAATGAGAGAAGTATTGATTCACTGTAACATGTTATCAGGTTGACTGCAGATGTGGTCAACGGAACCAAAAACCCTAACAAGAAGACGGTTAGGGCGACGTTTAGAGCGATGTATTTAGGAGACGCGAAATCGCTCCTCGCGATAATGAAAGAGTTCATCCCTCTAATGAAAGCCAACGAGTCGGACGTGCACGAGATGAGCTGGGTCGACTCGGTGAGCTTCTGGACCGACTTCCCGCTAGGAACTCCGGCAACGATCCTGCTAAGCCGGACCCCGCAATCGCTGACCTACCTGAAGAGGAAATCGGACTACGTGAAGAAGCCGATCCCGAGGGAGGGGCTGGAGTTCGTGTGGAACAGGATGATCGAGCTGGTGACCCCGCAGCTGACCTTCAACCCGTACGGAGGGAGGATGGCGGAGATCCCGGCAACGGAGGTGCCGTTCCCGCACAGGGCGGGGAACCTGTACAAGGTGCAGTACGCGACGAACTGGAACGTGGCGGGGGCGAATAATTCGGAGTATTTTATCGGGCTGACGAGGAAGCTGTACGGGTACATGACGCCGTATGTGTCGCGGTTTCCGAGGGAGGCGTTCTTGAACTACAGGGATCTGGATTTGGGGGTGAACGACCAGGGGAAGAACAGCTATGAGGAGGTGAAGAGGAGCTATGGAAGTAAGTACTTTAAGGGTAATTTTGAGAGGTTGGTGGAGGTGAAGGCCAAGGTTGATCCTCTTAATTTCTTCAGGAATGAACAGAGTATTCCACTTCCTCCTAAAGCCTAGATCCATGCATTGAATTTATATATGTGGGGTTGGTTTTATGATTTTATTTGTGGGTTAATTAATTTATATGGATAAAGTGTTTTTTTTTTTAAATGTTATATATGGTTTATGTTGATTGCTTGCTTTTGCTAATAGCAACTAGCAAGTTGAAATAAGTCAGGAGTTGTATTTGTAAAAGTAGAAAAAATTTGTAATTTGTTTGTATTTTTATAAACAAAAAGAATGGTGTGTATGTTAATTTAAATAACAAAGATTATTATTTTTTCTTCTTCTGAGTATATCGTTAATTATATAATAGGATATCTCCTACTCCACTATTACAATCTCCACTCCGTTATATATACTCTTCCCCGGCTTACATCACAAAGATATTTTAACGTATATTTATTTAATTTTAAAAAATAGAAAAAATATTTATATTACTAACATAAATTTTGTTTTAAAAAATCATATTTTTCAATTTCTAATTTTTAAAAATTGAAAAATATGATTTTAAAAAAAATAAAATTTTATAAATATATAAAAATAGATGCTAATAAATAAATATAATTATTTTAGATTTAAATAAATGTTCAAATATTTGTAATGGTTTAGATGTAGTTTGATTCTCTATCCACGTACTCAAATTCCAAACCACACTCAATTCTAATAATATTGTATACTCGACCTGTTTCAAGAATTTTGATATTGCCACCTTTGGATTGGATAAAATTACTAACAAGTAGCAACAAATCCAACAACGTACGTACCACATGATATGGTAATCGATCGATGAACATCAATATAATTTAATCCACCACAATACGTACTGTATTTTTTTTTGTTTGATACAAGGCGAGGATTTGGGGACGGTCAACCGCATTTTACCCATCGCTCAAGAGCGTTCAAATGGACGACGTCAACAATATCAGCAGGAGCTCGCTCAGTGACAAACGACGAAAAAAAAAAAACATTAAGATAAAAACCCAGCTTTGGTGAGGACATCAGCCAGCTGCTCTGAGGATGTCATAGAGGACAAACTTAATAAGCCTTCCATGACTTTGTCTCTATAGTCCACCTCGATCATGTGTTTAGTTCATTCATGAAAGACTGGATTGGTGGCAATCTGTAAGGGTGAACGGTTGTCCCAAAACAAGGTATCAGGTTTGATGGGAGCAACATCAAAATCTTGTAAGAAACGAGCAAGCCAAGTGATTTCTATAGCAACATTAGCCATGCATGGCTCTGTAATCTGCCTCATAAGAGCTCCTGGAAACCACTGATTGCTTCTTTGACTTCCAACTGATAGGAGAAGAGCCAAGGAACACAATGTAGCCTATGATAGAGTGTCGGATCATGGAACAAGCAGCCCAATCAGAGTTGGAAAAAGGCTTTGAGAGTTGGAGAAGAGTAAACATTTAAGAGGATACCTTGGCCAGCAGTGGCTTGAACATATCTCAAGGTGTGTAGCAGAGCATCAAGATGAGGGGAACGAGGATGTTGCATAAACTGACTCAGTGTTTGAACTGAATAAGAAAGGTCAGGCCTGGTGTTGGTTAAAAAATTAAGTTTGCCAACCAAAGCTCTGTAGCTTGTAGGATTACCCAGAATAGATCCATCTATATCATTAAGTTTCAAGTGAAGAGGCAATGGTGTAACAACAGGCTTGGTGTCTGGGAGACAAGCATCAACCAATAACTTCTTCGTGAAGTTGGCCTGAGTAACAGTAAAACTGCCAGGAAGAGAAGTGATCTCCATTCCCAAAAAATAGTGGAGTTGACCAAGATCCTTTATGCTGAAGGTAGTATGCAAAAAGGAATTAAGTGAAGAAATCTTAAAAGGGTTCCTGCCAATGATCAAAATATTATCAACATACACAACAAGAACCGTGATGTGAGAATCATGATGCTTGATGAAAACATAATAGTCATTCTTTGATTGAACATACTGAAGGGACTGAAGAGTAGTTGTCAGCGTATGAAACCACTACCTTGAAGCCTGCCTAAGGCCATATAAGCTTTTCTTCGGCTTGCTCACGTGATGATTAGGATTTGGAACCACCTCAGGAATCAACATATATATAGACCTCTTCATGAAGATCACCATGAAGAAAGGCATTATTGACGTCTAACTGGAATACATGCCAATTCTTGGAAGCACCAACTGCAATGAGGGTTCTGATGGTAGTCATTTTGACCACAGGAGAGAAAGTTTCATGGAAATCTACTCCTTCCTTATGAGGAAAACCCTTAGCCACAAGCCTAGCTTTATATCTCTCAAGACTGCCATCAAATTTGAGTTTAACCTCAAAAACCCACCTGCAACCAATAGGACATTTTTTGGGGGCAAGGGAGCAATGTCCCGAGTCTCATTGGTAGTCAAAGCATCAATTTTCTTAGTCATAGCAGTAATCCAATTTGGATCAGTAGAAGCTTGTTTATAAGATGAGGGTTCAACATAAGCAGAAATATGGCTAAGGAAAGCAAAGTGGGAACGTGGTAAAAGTGATGAAGAAACCACGTTAATCTTGGTAGTAGAGGTTGGTCCAAAATTACAAACAAAATCCCTGAGGTAAGAAGGAGGCTTATGAGTCCTTGTAGAAGTTCTGAGAGGAGGTTGAGAAGATGTGGAGGCGTCAAGAGATGGAAGAGGATCAATAGTGGAATGATCCTCAGGAGAAGGAGGAGGTGTGACAATGGGAGTGAAAATAAGATCAAAGTTAGCATTAGGAATGATATGTATGTACCATAACATCGGTTGAAGGAGGTTTGAGGTGGAAGGGAAAGTGAGACTCATGAAAAATGATGTCCCTGGTATGATATATGTGCTTAGTTTCAAGATCAAGTGTTTTATAACCTTTTTTCCCAAAGGAATATCCAATGAAGACACAAGGTTTGGATCTTGGAGAAAACTTGTCGCTATTATGAAGAAATGTAGAAATGAAACAAAGTCAACCAAAGGTCCTGATTAGATTATAATCAGGATCTTTCTGAAACAGTATGAAGTAGGGAGATTGAAAATTTAAAGAAGGCAAAGGGGTTCTGTTGATGAGGTAGGTGGCAGCAAGGATACAATCTCCCCAATATTCAATAGGCAAATTGGACTGAAAACGAAGAGCACGAGCAACCTTGAAGAGATGCCTGTGTTTCCTTTCAATAGGGTCATTTTGTTGTAGGGTATAGGGACAACTGGTTTGATGAATAATTCCTTTGGAAGAAAAAAATTGGGAAGCACTTGAAGTATAAAACTCAGCAGCATTAATTATCAGATTGTATGACTTTGATCTTGGTTTGAAATTGAGTAAAAAAATCATTTCCTGGAAAGCACAGAGGATGGAAAGAGGACATTAGAGTGTGTGTCTGATATAAGTTTATTAACAGACAAAAGATTAAAGCAAAAATCTAGAACATGAAGTACATTGGATATGGTGAGGGAAGGGGGAAGATTAATGGTGCCAAAATGAGAAGCAGCGGCAGTTTTGCCATTAGGCATGGTTATAGAAACAAATTTAGACAAAGGAAAGAAAGACGATAAAAGAGATTTGTTAGGAGCAATGTGGTCCGTGGAACCACTATCTATGATCCAAGTAGGATTAGAGCTAGAAGTAAGGAAACTAAAGTTTGTACCTGCTAGGAAAGTTGTTGTATCAAAGGAACATTTGACTTGCGAAAAAGAGCAAAAAGTTGATTGTATTGCTCAGAGGTCAAGGAATGTCCTGAATCAGCAGCCGTAGCAGCAGAAGGGCCCTTACCAAGTGGACAACCATGGTTCTTCCAATATTTGTCCACAGTGTGACCACCGAGTTTGCAAAAATCACAAAATATAGTGTGGCCATGAATCTTCCAGCAAGTATCAACAATATGACCACCGATTTTGCAGTGATCACAGAAAAGAGTTCCACGTCCAGCAGAGGAACCTTTAACAGGAGCACCACGACCACGAGAAGGTGAAGATTGACCTCATCCAGCAAGAAGCTTAGTGGAATCAGAAGATCTTTGGGAAGACAAAGCTATTTGTTACATCAAAAATATGTGCATGTTTAGATCCGAGCTCACGATGTTCCTCATCTTGCATGATGAGCTGATAAACCTCATTCAAGGATTGAGAAGGCTGCATCAAAAGGATTTGAGCTCGAGTTGACGTATAAGATTCATTTAAGCCAACCTAAAACTGGATCATCTGCTGATCATCAAGCAATTTCTGGATCATAGTAACAGATCCACAATTTAGTAAAGTAGGAAGAAATTGACATAGATCCTTTGTGAGATCGAAAAAATTTCTCGTTGAATCTGAAAAACACGAGTACGATTGGACCGAGAGAAGCGAGTAGCCAAATTATTCCAAATCCGTGCAGCGGAGCGAAAATGCAAAACATATTCGACGATATCTTTCTCAATCGAGTGCAACAACCATGAAATGACCATATATATTGTTGCACCTTTCCCACTGAGCAAGGAGATTCGGAGCAGCATGAGGACGAAGAGAAGTACTTGTAACAAAGCCGATTTTGTTCTTAGCCAACATAGAGACCTCCAGTACTTAGCGACCCAAGAGATGTAGTTACGATCGTTGAGGAGACTTGTTGATAGAACATAATCTGGATGATCTGAGTGATGAAGATAAAGTTCATCACTTGGATCAAGTGTTGAGACAGTAGAACGAAGAAAAGAATCATCCGCCATTGATGGAGGATGGTCCTAGCCTGATACCATGTAACAACTTGGATGGAAAATGAAGAGAGTTTTGTGTATTTGATTCATTCAATTCAAATGTGAAGATACATATTTAATTTTTAATACAAACTACATATTTAATTTTGTATTAAAAATTTATAATACAAAATACATAAAAGCTTTTGCGTAATAAAAATTTATAATACAAAATACATATTTAATTTTTAATAGATATTAATCACAATTAAAATGTGAAGATAAATATAGATTATTTGGTTATTAAAAGAGATGTGTGTAAAAAATACACATTTTAACCAATGGAGTAAAATACTAAAAAGTGGTGTACAAAAATTCACATCTTGTGCAAATGTGCACATTTGCACACCTAACCATTGTGGATAGTCTAAGCTTGTTGCTATTTATACAAGTTGATAAGCCTCACCCACACGTCACTCTGTTATACTCCCTCCGTCTCATATTAAGTGTCGTTTGTCTTTTTATGCATGTTTTTTAGGAGCGGAAAACTCTATAAAATATTATTATTTTAATTAATTTTTTTATATAATGTTATACTTATTACTACTAAGTATCAAATTATATAAAAAAATTAATTAAAAAAATAATATTTTACAGAGTTTTTCGATCCTTAAAAAGCGTGCCGGAAAGTAAAACGATATTTAATTTGAGACGGAGGGAGTAACAAACAACAACCAACACGACATTTTTTTTTTTTTTAAATCACAACCAACACGACTTAATCAACCACTAACTAGTCAATAGACATATTTTCAAAACAATTCCAAAAAAATGAAATACTGGATCGATCTTTAACAACCTAGCTAAAAAATCAAAGATGAAAACTTGCATGACTCTCCAGAAAAAGTACTCAATCAAACGAACACAAAGATCCTGTTACATAATAATTGTAATAAAACCATCTATCTGCAGTTGTTTTCACATACAATTTCATGATACGCTAGCTACCACCAATTCAAACATCAGTGGCTTCAAAGGAGGACAGATATGTGCAGGAACCACAAATCCCCTACTTAATCATCATGAACATAAAGCTAATCTTGATCAAGACCCTGAAATTCATTTGGTTTCTTGTGCTTGCAGGCGTTGCAGCTTCTTTGGAAACAATCAAGGCCCTGTATTCGGCTCCTCACTATCATATGGAAAACTTGCCTTACCTGGCGCTCCAATGGCTCCAATCCCACCTTCAAGACGTCGAAAACCTCCTGCAGCTCCTGCACCTTACTCCTCAGCTCCCCCTCCTTCTCCCCGGCGACGGGGAATTCCAATGATTCCACCACTCCGGTCATCTGGCTCAACCACTTCTCGATCGCGAAGATCTCTTTCAACAATCCGCAAGCGTTCTTCCTCTCCCTCTTCTTGCTCTCCTCCATGATCTTCTCGTAGATCGACAGGATCGGAGCAGCCCAGCTGAACTGCCGCGAGATTGTTAGGTGGCTTTGAATGCCGCGGTCTTGGCACGGGATCGCGGCTACCAAACTCCACATCACGATGAAGAGCACGCAGTTCATGGTGTAGATTGCCGCTGCAAGTCCATGTGCGGTGTTCACATCGTTGCCTTTCGGAGCCGATAGATTGCAGGCGATTGCTTGGAGTTGCCTCGATGCCGACCAGCTCCTGGACACGCTCCATGAGAGCGATTTGCTCAAGCTCCTGTGTTCCTTGCCTGACTGATTCCCCCCTAATGATCTGTTGATTTCCGGGAAACAATCGATTCGATCAAAACCTAAAATCGGAATTTGAAATTGCGAAATCGAAGATGTGGAATCAGAGCTTGCCTGTTCCTTTGGTAGGTCGATGGATTCGATCCCGTCTCCTCTGACATTCCTGCAACGAGATCATCTAGCGCCTTCTTAGCGCGACGAACCTGACCTTCTCCTAAGTTCTTCCGAGTACAATTTCTGCCGTTGTTGTCGTTACTGAGAGAATTAAACACGATCTCTAGAAGCTTCTGCCATTGAATCATCTCCTCGATCCCGTCCCTGATGGCATTACAAACATCGAGCGCTTTGACGCTCCTGTCGTAGAAATCGTCGATGATCTTCTCCATGGACGGCTTGGCCAGGGAGGATTTGTTGTTGAGCAGGAGGATCCGGAAATCCTCCTGGCAGAGGACGAAGATCTCGAGGAGGTTTCGAAGCCATGGGAGGGAGAGAAGCTCGTCAGGAGATGAAGCGGAGATGGCGACGAACAGCTCGGAGACTTGCTTCTGGAAGGCTTCGAGATCGGCGGCGGTGGCCTCTGGCTGGTGGGCGGCGTGGCATTGATCGATGGGAGGGCGGAGGCTGAGGATGGTACGGCCGATGGTGTGGAGAGGGATGATCTGGAAATCGGCGCCAGACATTATCGATCGATCCGGTGGATAGAAGATGGAGATCGAGATCACGTACAGATCGATTGTGCGGATTGAAGAGGAATCGGTGAGTTTTGATTGTGAGTAATGATTGGAGAAAAATGAGTGCAGGGAAAGCGCGGATGATTGCTAAAGAATTAGCGATGGACAATCAAGTTTTAGGGGATTGGGGATTTGTGATGAATTGTACGGAGAGAGAGAGAGAGAAAAAGGTGATGTGGATTGAGGTGAGACGACGGAGAACACAGCCTATAGTATACCGACAAACCCAAAGTATCTCTCATTTCTTTCGTCTTTTTCAAATTTTGGAGGGATAAATTACAAATGTGTTTTTTTTTTTTTCGGAAATTTTACGTGGTACTCCTGAGGTAAGAGCTATTTCACGTGGTGTGCCAAAATTTGACATAATTCATGTGGTACCCCTTAGGTTTGTGATTATTTTGTCTTGTGCCCCTCCGTTAAATATTTAACCCAAAAACTATTTTCATCATCTGCACACATCTTTCACCCCTGCAAATTGAAGCTTGAAGTGGCCTGCAAATTGAAGCTCCAACACAATATCATCCCCTGCAAAAGAGCATCGCTTTCGCTCAATGGTGAAGTCGAATAATCACAGGGAACCCTATCACTAATCTTTGACTAACCTTCTTTAGTCCACAATACCGCACAATATTTATAGATTCAAGAAATTAAATCCCCAAATTCAAAATTATAAACCCTAATATTTTCAAAAAAAAATCTCAAATTGAATCCCAAATTGAATCAGCAATGGTCGTCGTTAATACATCATCATTCCTCACGCAGTCACGCTACTCACCAACGCAATTCCCGACTCCCCACCTTCATTTCCGCACCCGTCGTCGGCGTCGTCCTCTCAGTAGTCACTCGGTCATCTCCCTCCTCCCCTCTGTTGCGGTGAATACTCAAATCAAAGACATCGCTCCTCAAATCTGCTCACCCTCGATAATTCAATCTCCCTCCAATTGGCGACCTCGTCACCTCCGACTCCAACCATACCCACCGCCTGACTCTTTTCCTTGTCACCGCATCTCAAACCTATACACCACGCTCTGGATCTGATGGTTCTACCATCTCTCGACCCATCTCCTTCATTCCCGCACCTCCGCCACCACACCACTACTATCCCTTCCCGTCTTCACTCTTCCCCTACTTCATCGCTACCACCCCTCACATCCACCCAACCGAGGGCCTCATCGGCGATAGCATCTTCTGTTTTGATTTCTTTTTACTTTCTTTTTATTTTTTATTTATAAACAAAAAAATGAAGAATAGAGCAACGAGTTAACGTTTTCCGTTAAATAATTACTAGAGGAGCACGAGGAAAAATAATTACAAACCTCAGGGGTACCATGTGAATTATGTCAAACTTTGGTACACCACGTGAAATAGCTCTTACCTCATGGGTACCACGTGAAATTTCCGTTTTTTTTTCTTTTTTTTTTATTTATTAGAATGTCTTGTATAAGATCATTCTTTCTGTATATTGACAGTTTCTCGAGTTTCAGACGTGACTGAACTCGAATTCTTACCTAAGTAAAAAATAAATAAATAAAAAATTCTTGATTATCCTTCCAGAGGATGTTACAGAGATCCATGTTCAAAGAGAGAGTAGAAATATTACATTCACTACGACACCTAGCTATATAATCAGTTGCACAGTTAGCTTCTCGAAAACAATGTTGAATCTGAGCTGATGAAAACTCCTTCGCCATCCTCTTGATCTTCTCTATGACTCTAAGGATTTCCCACGATGGAGCTTGCGGACCTTGAACTGCTTTGATTACTTCCAAGTTTATCACCTTCAACTATAATATTCCTCCACTCTTTTTAATATGGGCTAGCTCTAATCATTTGCAGACATCAAGAGATTCCGTAAGGATAATATATCATTTGAAAACTTTATCATAGCAAATATCAATAACCTGACCATGTCAGTTTCGAACAATCACTCCAATATGACATTTCCCAGATTGTTTACCTGATCCATCTACATTTATTTTATAGGTATTCATTGGGAGTTTAGCCCATTTTGTATGTTTGTTTCTCTTCTTGTGATGGATGATTTTGTCTTTTATTTGGGATTCCTCCCATTTGTAATTTTTAAAAATTACAAATGTATCTTGCCAAAGTACCAACATGGTATTACACTCACACACAAAAAAAAATACGTACAACAACAAAAAAAAATTTTTTTTTTTAAATACGGGCAATTGAATGAAGCAAGAATTCGAAGGAGGCACTTAGACGAGAGCAATAAGTTTTGAAGGAGATGAAATACGTACAAATTTGCAAAGAAATACTCCGTAGTGGAGATTTGTTATCAAATGCTACTATAATTGTTTACCATGCATTTTATGATGTGCTTAATAAATTTAAACTTTAATAATAATTAGAAGAATAAGTATATTTTTGTTTTCTTTTCTTTAAAATGATTTTTCTATCCTATGCCCAGGCACGAAACCAAAAAGTAAAACTCGGATGGGTTAGGTAGGCTAATTTTTTTTTCATACGTATAATTTTATTAACAAAATCCTTAATTTAATAAATAAACAATTTTTATTAATTTTCCTTAATTTAATAAACCACGAAGGGGACCGAGGACCCAGCCCGCCCCTCGGTCCGTCCCTGCCTTTTCCCTTGGGTATATGATAAGAGTACTAATTTTAAAATATTTTTCAAAGTCGATTTTTTTTGTAGGAAGTTCTTAAAAATGTGCAAATTTCTAAAATAATACTCCATTCGACAAACATGTCGTTTGCGGATTACACACACGTACTTTTCGGATGATAAATCCTATATAAAATATCCATTTTTTTTTAATAATTTTGTATTTGCTATTAATAAGTTATTAAAAATTGATATTTTATAGAGTTTTATCATAAAAAAACGTGGGTAAATAAGAAACGATATGTTTTTTTTCCGAAGGGAATATGTTTTAATTAATGGAATCCATACTAAATATAAACAATCTCATCAATACACATTCTTATACTATTACAATAATAAGCATTTATATTTTACAAGCCATAGATTTATATTTATTAAATTAAATAATAGCTGCAAAAAATAATAGATACAATAATTATTTTTTTTCCCAAAAAAATGGTTTTCCAAAATATATTGAATTTTTAAACAAAAAAAATATCTTAACAAGTACTAGCGGAGCAGGATCCTTTGGTCCCCTTCGTGGTCCCTTTCGTGGTCCATAAAATTATTTCGGCTATAAATAAACATTGAATTTTTTTAAAAAATATATGTTTAGATTCTTTACCTTTATATTGATATGTTTATAAAATTTTATTATGAAAATTCATGTTTTAAAAGATAATAAAATTAGTTTCTAAAAAGGGTGTTTACTAGAATGTCCATATTTTCAATCTTTATTAGCATTTTGTCCACCAACATATCCATATTAGTTAAATGTCCACCTGTGTTGCTAAAACTGCTGAAACAGCTGAAACCGAAGTTTTTTTTTTCCAATTCAAGAAGTTTTTTTTTTCGCGTTGCTAAAACTGATGTTGTTGAAACCGGAGTTGCTGAAACCCCGATTTCAGCACTGGTGTTGATGCTGAAACCACGGTTCCAGCACTGCTGTAGTGCTGTTGATGCTAAAACCCCGGTTTCAGCAACGTTGTTGATGGTGAAACCCCGGTTTCAACACTCATACTCTTTATTACATATCGATACAACTATGCAAATCATATATTTAAAAATTAATTTCAACATTTCAACATAACGAATTTTGCTAATAAAAAATTAATTTCAGCATTTCGATCAACATTCTAAAAAAAAGTTTCAACAAGACAAAAAAAATGTTGAAATTGCCAATATCCAAATCTCTCAACAAAGCTTTAGAAGTATAAATCAATTTCACAAGGTGAATCAATGTATTTAGGCACCAATCCACATTTAAGCATTAGAAAAACTTACAAAAAGTAGATGAATTAAAACTCAGCCACCAAATTAAAGATCATTCATAGAGATGAGAAACTAAGCATAATAATGACCTGAAACACTATTGCAGCAATTTGATGCTTAAATTTTGAATAGCAAAGACTCACGTCATCACATCCAAGCTTCCCCCAAACCTCAAGCTAGTGTCCGACCTCCCTTGCACAAATTGGATGAAAAGATGTTCGACAAGCCCCTGAATTAACAATTAAGAAGAAAAGAATCAGCCCCAACTGAAGAATGGAAACTACTACAGTAATGAACTTCAATTAGAATCTGCATAGCAATTCTCTTGTAATTTTTATACAAATCTTCAATCATCATTTAATTCTTATGCACGTTCAAGACTCCACATATCGGGAATCTAGAACGGGGTAAGAGAAGTAGAAACAACCAAAAACATAAACCAAGAACAGACGCAAGATTTACGTGGTTCGGCCGGAGCCTACGTCCACGGAGCCTCAGCCGAACGGCTTGAGAGCACTAATCCACTAATCAGTTAAGCAGGTTTACAGGATAGGTTGCCCTAACTCAAGACTACGGCAAATACAAGCAAAGAACAGAGAACAAGAGACATATGAGTGCAAGGAAGAGATAACGAAGCAAGCATAGGAAGAAAACACCCTAGATCTGAAGATCGGAGTCAGATCGTCGTCGGAGTGGACTGGAGAAGAAGATCTTCGCCGGAACTGTGGACATTCGCCTTCTTCTTCTTCCTAGAGGCCGGATCTGGAGTCTCCGAAGGAGATCCGCTCGAGATCGGCCGCCGGAGCTTCGCGGGAGCTAGGAGAACAGCAAACCCTAGCAGAGCACCTCTCTCTTCTCTCTCTTTCTCTTTCCGGATTACCTGAAGGCGCCGCGTCGTATGAGCTCCAAACCCTAGCTTTATGCTTATATAGAGCCAGCATTAGTGAAACGCAGCGTTCCACTAAAAGGGAGATCCATGAGCTAAAGCATCAGGTGGGCTAAGGAGCTTGCTGGCTTTGGGCCTGATTGTTGGGCCGAGCCAGTAGGGCTTATATCCAGAACATACATACATAATATAACATATAACGTATGGTCCATATATATATATATATATAAACACTATACTTATAAGGTGTAACATATATGAGCATAGGACGTAAAATCCCACACTTCTAATATATGATAATCTTAAGTATAATATATATATTAGTTCTTTTACTTAATCTACCAAGTAACCTAAGTTAGGGCCATCCAATATCCCTAGAACTAATGTTTAGATTAAGATTGACATTACAATTTGCCCTTCTAATCCAAACATTAGATCTATTAAAAACACAACCTAATGACCAGTGGATAAATATTCTCAAACCATTCAACCTCATCATCGGCTCAAAATACCTTTTTTCTAAGGTGGTTCTCCAAGGTGGAGAAAATCCCTGCAAAACACAAATTTGTTAGTAGGGACTACTTTTGTCCCAAAATCAGCAGGATTGATGTCGCCTTTGATTTTCTTCACTTCTAATTCCTGAGCTTCAACGCGATTACGAATAAAGTGAAAACGTACATCAATATGCTTAGTTTTTTCGTGATACATGAGATCTTTGCACAAGTAAAGTGCACTCTGACTATCCGTATGTATAACGGGTTTTGGTGGCTTCTGTAGGATTTCCCTAAGGATTCCTTTGAGCCATATGGCCTCTTTAGCAGCTTCAGTAGCGGCCATATATTCAGCTTCAGTTGATGACAGAGCAACAACTGTTTGCTGTTGGGATTTCCATGAAACACAGTTACCAGCCCATGTGAAAAAGTAGGCGGTAGTGGACTTGCGGTTATCCTTGTTACTAGCAAAGTCAGCGTCTACATATCCATTTAGTTTATCAATAGGCTCATGTAAACCATAATGCAAACATAGACATTTAGTACTAGTAATGTAACGCAATAAGTATTTCATGGCAGTCCAGTGATCAGATCCAGGATTAGACATAAAACGACTCAGCATAGAAATGGAAAAAGCAAGGTCTGGGCGGGTGCACAACATTGCATACATAACGGACCCTACAGCTACGTCATAAGGGACCTTGGCCATTTCTTTTATGTCATCAGGCTTAGTGGGACAGCTTTTCTGGGTGAGCTCTAAGTGCCCTCCTAAGGGTATGGATGTGGGCTTAGAATTCAACATATTAAACCGATTTAGAACCTTAACTACATAATCATCCTGAGATAACCACATTTGCTTGTTAGGTCGGTTTCTAATAATGTTGACACCAAGAATCTTCTTGGCATTTCCTAAGTCCTTCATGTCAAAGTATTTCTTAAGATCCTTTTTAACAGAACTAATAGGAATCATAGAACTGCAGATCAATAGTATATCATCAACATATAATAAAACATAGATCAAGGATGACTTAGAAACACTTTTGAAATAAAGACATGAATCATAACTGCTACGAGTAAACCCAAGTTTCTTGATCACGACGTCGAACTTAAGATTCCATTGCCTAGGAGACTGCTTGAGTCCATAGATGGATCTTTTTAAGTGACACACATGATCAGGGAATTTGGAGTTTACAAACCCTTTGGGTTGTTTCATATAAATGGTTTCATCAAGAGTACCATGTAAGAAAGCAATTTTTACATCCATCTGCTCTAATTCCCAGTCAAAGACAGCACACATAGCAAGCATTATGCGCATGGTTTTATACTTAACAACAGATGAAAAGATGTCATTATAGTCTATTCCTTCTCTCTGGGTAAACCCTTTTGCCACAAGGCGGGCTTTAAACCTAGGGGGCTCTCTAGGGTTTAGACCTTCCTTTAGCTTATAGACCCATTTAGAGTCTATGAGCCGGGTTTTAGGAGGTCTTGGGACCAGACTCCATGTTTTGTTTGCATACATGGAGTCCATCTCTTCTCTCATAGCAGTCAGCCACTGTTTGGCATGACTATTCTTAAGGGCAGATTCATAAGAGCTAGGAGTAGTAGGATGTCTAACTATATCAGCAGTAAGAAAGGCATACTCCACAATATAAGAGGTATACTTCCTATTGGGGTTAATGGTCCTAGGTTCTCTATCCCTAGTTAACTGATAATCATGCAAGTTAGGTATAGCAGTAATATCAAAAGCATGTGAATCAGAAGGGAGGGAGGAGAAAACAGAGGACTCTCTTTGAGAGTCAATAGAAAGGCCATTTACATCACCAGAAGTAGAGGGAGAGGAAGTAGAAATAGGAGAGGAAGGAGAAACTTGCTCAGTGCTTGACTGAGGCTTGGATTCCTCTTGAGTATCTTGTTCTTCTGTATCCTCTTGTTCTTCCTCTTCTTGTTGTCCCCCCTGTAATGTGGAGTGTGTGCCCTTCGGGGCTGATATGAAAGTCCTACCAGTGTCATGCTCTTCATCATCTGAGGACTCACTTTCTTCAGGTAACAACTGTTTTGTCTCTTCAGGGGTACCTGTAAACTCAGAGAAAGAAGTTAGCTTTGTTTTTAAAGGAAAATCTATCTCATTGAATCTAACACTCCTAGCTGTGATGACTTTGTAGGGTCCAGGTTGCAAGAGAAGCACCCTGAACCCCTTTACTCCATCAGGATAGCCAAGAAGAATACCCTTCAATGCCCTTGGTTGCAGCTTACCATCACTGATGTGAGGGTAGGTTGCACATCCAAAGGGTTTGAGGTACTCTAAGCTTGGTTGCTTTCCTGTCCATTTGAACTGGGGAGTAACAAAGTTAAGCACAGAAGTGGGAGATCTGTTAATAAGATAGGCAGCAGTTAATACAGCTTCACCCCAAAGAGTAATCTTAAGGCCAGAACTAATTAACATGCATCTTACTTTTTCTAACAAAGTTCTATTCATTCTTTCTGCAGTTCCATTTTGTTGTGGGGTTCCAGGAACAGTTAAGTGTCTTTTAATCCCATGTTGTTGGCAATATGTATCAAATTCAGAATTATAAAATTCTAGACCATTGTCAGTTTTGAGACATTTCAGTTTATGATTGGACTGACTCTCTACCATTACCTTCCATCTTGTGAAAGCACCAAAGGCCTGATCCTTTGATTTCAGAAGGCTTACCCAAACTTTCCTTGAGAAGTGATCAATGAAGCTTATAAAGTATCTCATACCCCCCTGCAGTAGGGACTGGTGAAGGTCCCCATAGATCAGAGTGTACATATTCTAGAGGAGATTTAGCAACATATGAAGACACAGGAAATTTAAGCTTGGCAGATTTGCCCAAAACACAATGTTCACAGAATTTGATATCAACGGGTTTCTTAGGTAACAGGCCAGATTTATGCAACTTTAATAAGCCCTTGTTGCCTATGTGACCAAGCCTGTTATGCCAGATTTTAGTCTCAGATAATGTCATAGAATCAGAAGCAGATACAACATTCACTTCAGGTTTAGAAGAGAGAACAAAATACAGTCTTTTCCTTCTAACAGCTTTGACAATCACAGTTCCATTTCTGGAAATAGTTCTCACACCATCAGAAGAATTAACATTGCATCCTATTTCTTCTAAAGCAGATTCAGACATTAGACTTCTTCTAAGACTAGGGACCCACTTAACATTGGTGAAAACTCTAACAATGCCATCATGCATGAGTAAGGGAACATCACCTACACTTTTGATATGCAAGCAAGTATGATCACCCAACATGACATCACCATACACAGACTCATTTAAATTTCTAAAGAAATGCTTATGAGGAGTGGCATGCATTGTACATCCTGAATCTAATATCCATGCATCAGAAGTATCAACAGGTGAAATCTCAGTACACATGAATAATTCAGCAGAGTATTCACACATATTTTCAAGCACAGCAGCAGACAATTCAGTGTTATTTTTCTTAGCAAGTTCCTCAGCCCTTTTCTTTTTCCTACATTCCTTAACCCAGTGACCCATATTACCACAGTAATTGCATTTGGAATTAGGGTCAGATTTCTCAGATTTCTCAGGTTTAGGCTTATCTTTCTTATTCTTCTTATTCTTATTCTGCTTGTTACCCTTCTTGTCATTGCCTTTAGTGAATAGGACCTCAGGTTTGTCAACTTTATCATTTTTCAGACCTTTAATCTTGAAAACTTTCATGGTTTCATTCTTTTCAATGATAGATTCAATCAGTTTATCCTTAGTGAGCTCATCACGACTAAACTGAATAACATCCTTGAAGTTATCAAACTGAGTAGGCAGAGAATTAAGAAGTAAAATAGCCTGGTGAGAATCTTTTATGTCATCATTGCATCTTTCCAGTTCTTGAGTCATTTTAAGAAACTTGTCAAGGTTATCATCAAGAGTAAGAGCAGTGTTCATCTTAAAAGTGAATAGACGACATAGCAGAGAAATCCTGGAGGGCAAGGATTTAGATAGAAAAAGCTCCTCCAGGGCATGCCAGAGGGAGTAAGCGGAAGAGTGTTTTACCACTTGTCGAGCAATGCCATCTGTAAGACGAAGCATTATCTCTGAGTGGGCTTTCATGTCCATCTCGAGCTCTTCAGCTGTGGACTGAGTGGTAGAGGATCCTCCTTCAACTTTCTTCTGTTTTTCATCAGTGTTTGGTGGATCCTCATCATTGATGACAACTCCCTTGAGAAGGGAGGTCATCTCAGAGGTTGTGGTTGCAGGCTTCAAGACTGCCTTCCAACAACCCTCTTTGATGAGTACAACTCTCATCTTGACTTGCCACATGGCGAAGTCGATTACACCATCAAATGGCTTGATCTTCAAAGCACTATCCATGATGTTTGGTACCTGCAGTATCCAAGAAACAGGTAAGTATCAAAGTTTTTGTAAGCGGAAGCAAGAAGAGTGTATACAGTATACAAGACACTCAAGAAACCCTAGAATCACAGGTTTTTGAACGGATCTAGACCAGTGGTACGTCAGATAGGAGAGGAATAGCCCAAGCCTGAGCTTTTTGAAGGACTACCCAATGTCCTGCCTCTAATCCCGCTCCCTGAAATCCAATAATGGCACAGGTAGGTAAGGAAAGGGACTCCTCGCTCTGATACCACTTTGTAATTCTTATGCACGTTCAAGACTCCACAGATCGGGAATCTAGAACGGGGTAAGAGAAGCAGAAACAACCAAAAACATAAACCAAGAACAGACGCAAGATTTACGTGGTTCGGCCGGAGCCTACGTCCACGGAGCCTCAGCCGAACGGCTTGAGAGCACTAATCCACTAATCAGTTAAGCAGGTTTACAGGATAGGTTACCCTAACTCAAGACTACGACAAATACAAGCAAAGAACAGAGAACAAGAGACATATGAGTGCAAGGAAGAGATAACGAAGCAAGCATAGGAAGAAAACACCCTAGATCTGAAGATCGGAGTCAAATCGTCGTCGGAGTGGACTGGAGAAGAAGATCTTCGCCGGAACTGTGGACATTCGCCTTCTTCTTCTTCCTAGAGGCCGGATCTGGAGTCTCCGAAGGAGATCCGCTCGAGATCGGCCGCCGGAGCTTCGCGGGAGCTAGGAGAACAGCAAACCCTAGCAGAGCACCTCTCTCTTCTCTCTCTTTCTCTTTCCGGATTACCTGAAGGCGCCGCGTCGTATGAGCTCCAAACCCTAGCTTTATGCTTATATAGAGCCAGCATTAGTGAAACGCAGCGTTCCACTAAAAGGGAGATCCATGAGCTAAAGCATCAGGTGGGCTAAGGAGCTTGCTGGCTTTGGGCCTGATTGTTGGGCCGAGCCAGTAGGGCTTATATCCAGAACATACATACATAATATAACATATAACGTATGGTCCACACACATATATATATACTATACTTATAAGGTGTAACATATATGAGCATAGGATGTAAAATCCCACACTTCTAATATATGATAATCTTAAGTATAATATATATATTAGTTCTTTTACTTAATCTACCAAGTAACCTAAGTTAGGGCCATCCAATATCCCTAGAACTAATGTTTAGATTAAGATTGACATTACATCATTTAATTTCAGCATAATCGAATCCAACAGAGGAACGAGAGAGTGAAGGAGAAGAAGAATCTGGAGACCACGGATCAACGGCGATGCGGAAGAACGACAAGTAAAGGGCGGAGGAGATGCGGAAACCGGCGAGGAGGCCGGAGGTGGAAGAACGGAGAGAGGCCGGGGGGATTACAAGAAAACAAAGACGATTTTGCACCACCGCTTCTAAGGCTTTCCCTTCGGCGGCCACATGGCCCACATCAACCTCGGATAGAAATTTAACACACTTGGTGTACGTGTACACTTCCTCAAAATGGCCGACAATTTGTGCCTTCGGCGCAAATTTTCTCTATCTAAAATAATCGATATTTTAATTATCTATATTTTTAAAACATGAATTTTCATAATAAAATTTTATAAACATACGAATATAAGAATATAGAATCTAAAAAAAATTTAAATTTTTTTCAATGTTTATTTATATCCGAAATAATTTTATAGACCATTAAACTGACCATGAAAGCTGACCGGAGGATCCACATCCAGTACTAGCATGAAAGAAGGGATAAGACAGTGAAGCCAAAGCGAGCAAATTTGTGCGAACTGCGAACGATGTCTTGCAGCCTGCAACTCTATACATCATCATCATCATCTGTTACAACTAACAAATCTGCAAAATGGCGATCGAGAAATTTCACTTTTCGATTTCTAATCACGTGCTCCGTTTCCCCACCGGATGCTCAACATTCAGTCACTTCGAATTCCGCTAACAATTGGTCCTCTCCTCTCTATCTCTCCCACTTTCCCCCGAAAGAGAAAAGGCAACGTATCTGATTGATTGTGTTTACTGCAGCGGGGAAGCTTCTTCTTCTGTGGTTGTGGTGGAGAGGTACAGCAATGGAACTTCCAAGAGGTCTATATCTACCTCCTTGACCGTCGTAATTTCGTCAATTACTTATTTGTTCTTTAATTTATTAGGTTGGTTAAAATTAGGGTTTGAATGTCGACCAATCGGGGTATTGGATGCCTGTTTTCAGTTTCTAGCTTTGGTTAGATATTCAATTAGAAATGCAGGTGTTGA
The DNA here is from genome assembly GCA_037127255.1 of Persicaria tinctoria. Classification (NCBI taxonomy): domain Eukaryota; kingdom Viridiplantae; phylum Streptophyta; class Magnoliopsida; order Caryophyllales; family Polygonaceae; genus Persicaria; species Persicaria tinctoria. The sequence goes on along the minus strand of JBANSL010000002.1, from coordinate 24,900,354 downwards.
AAGGAATCATGATTTATATCTTATATTTATACGAAACCTAGGGTATTAGATGCTAGTTTTGAGTTCCTGATATTCCGGGTTTATCTAAAAAATACTGTATTGAAAATGATGCAGAACTTTCAAAATGTGGACTCTTGCAAGCATAGTAGCTTACTGATATGTGCAGCTGTGGATTAACTTTTTTTTTTTTTTTGGTTCTAATAAACAATTTTTTTATATAAAAAAAAAAACAAGAATTATTCCTCTTTTTTCCGCTGATTATGGAACCAGGTATTTCTTAAATGAAGAAAATGTAAGAACAGTTCTCGAAGACCAACGGAAACATGGAAATGATGAGCTGCAGGATCCAGATTCAAACACTGCAGTAACCTGGCTTCCAAACATCGTTAAGGATTTTGTATTGCCAGCTGGCTTCCCAGGTGAAGATACGAGATAATTGGTACATAATTATTGTACCTTACTTGGTTTAACTGATCCTGAACTGACTTATACTATGGCCCCTTGTTTCGGTTTGCAGTATTATCTATCTTGTTTGCATTTTAGCTATTCAATTGTTTCCCTCTTTTGATTTTTTGTTTTTGCATTTTGTATCCATCTATATGATCAAAGAACATTGTTGATTTAGCCATGCTATTGTGTCTGACAGAAACTTTCATGTTAATCTTGTTTTGCATTGACCTTTCGTTTGCTGAAACTTCATCCGTTGCTCTATGCAGGGTCTGTTTCCGACGATTACTTGGAATACATGTTATGGCAGTTCCCTACAAATGTTACTGGTTGGATCTGTCACACCTTAGTCACGTCAAGCCTTCTCAAGGCATGTCGGCATATTAAACTGCCAATTTACTCCCGTTCTAATATTTGAGATTCTTATGGACTTATTGTCTGATGTTATGTTGTTTTGATCCTTTTTGGCTTCTCTATCTCTCTATTTCCTGATTTCTTTTTCTGTACGATCCTCGTCTATAGGCAGTTGGCGTTGGATCTTTTACAGGAAGTGCTACTGCAGCATCTGCAGCTGCAATAAGGTGATTTCCCATGCTTTCTCCTGGAAGGGCTTTCTCTCATCCTATTTTTTTTCATTGTTAACCTTCATATCAATTCTAAGATCAGATGGCATGGGTCCTGTCTATGTTTTATTTGAAAGAATTTCTGTTAATTCTGAGTGTTGGTGGCATAAGCTATAGATTATGATACTTAATTACGAGTTCTTTTGTACTGTTTTGACAGGTGGGTGTCAAAAGATGGCATTGGAGCTGTTGGACGGTTAATCATTGGTCTGGAACTCTGGAGGAAGATAAAGGAAAGAAAGGATTCTCCTCACCTGAATGATACCAATAATATTCCTATCTTTTTCAGGTGGGCGGTTTGGAAGTCTTTTTGACGATGACCCAAAACAGTGGCGCATGTACGCAGACTTCTTAGGCAGTGCTGGAAGGTTTCTTGCATATGAACTTTCTTTGTGAAGTTAAATTGTGTTTGATGAATCCTTATCACATCTTTTCTAACAAATAACACAACCCTGCAGCATATTTGATCTCAGTACCCAATTATATCCAGCGTATTTCCTACCTCTCGCATCTCTTGGAAATCTTGCAAAGGTAATATTTTTTATAACATCTAAATAATTGATCCATAGTGTCTTGTGTTTAGATTTTTTGAGACAGTTCTTTATGAAAACCTCTTTGCTGTGTTTAGTTCTTTGTGTTTTATTCTGTTTGTGCTACTTGTTATGTTTAAAGAATGTGATTGTTCGGACAGGCTACTGCAAGAGGATTGAAAGACCCTTCTTTCCGAGTGATTCAAAACCATTTTGCTGTGGCAGGAAATCTGGGAGAGGTAGCAGCTAAGGTCTGTACTCAACTTTGGGCAAATACAGCATATTTTGAACTGTGTTAGCAGCTGGTGCATTCCTTCATTTTTGCTTACACTTGCTTCTATTAGTTGGCATGACACACAATGTTCAGATAATTTTCTGTCGCAGGAGGAAGTTTGGGAGGTAAGTGCTCAGCTTCTTGGGCTAGCTCTCGGAGTGCTCATCCTGGTAAACTATCTTACTAGGTTGTTCCGAGATTACATCCAATAATATTGAATTCCTTATGCTGTTTGGTGATTCTTTAATGGTGCAGGATACACCGGGCATAGTAAAATCCTTTCCAGTTTTGGCATCAACATGGATGAGCGTGCGCCTTATACATCTCTGGTTCCGGTACCAGTCTCTATCAGTTTTACAGTTCACAACGGTGGGATTTTACTCGTGCTTTGCTACCCTGTTTCCCTTCTTCTCTAAGGATCCTGTCACAGAAAATAGAGGCTGATGAAGATTCAACCTGTTTGTTTAATCTTGTGTTCATGGTTTTAATTGCCCTTTCAGATAAATCTAAAGCGTGCTCGTATACTGGCAAAATCACATGTTCTGCATGCTGCAGTCCCCGGTATGTTTTCACCCTGCTTTTGCTGGTTAGCAAGCTTGAATAATTCATCAATTATATTGTGTTTCTCAGGCTGTATGGAATGCAATCAAGAAGAAAGTATCTTGTCATGGCAAAGATTCCTAAAGCCTCGAATTATATTTGGTGCCTCGCTGGAGGAGATGCTTGGCTCCAAGGGTTCATCTCTCAAGGTATTAGCTCTGCAATTTGAGTGTAAATCCTTTAACTCTCCATGGATATCCATCTTAACAAGACATCAATTGAGTGTTGGGTTCAGGTCTAGTAGCATTCTAGTTTAGGCCTTTTTAACAATAGGCCACTTGCTGTCACGGTCACGGTTTAAAAAAAAATTCTCAACCCTAACCCTGAATTTTACTATGGTTCAGATTAGTCTAGGTAATGGATCAGGATATTTCAATTAGAAATCATTCTTTATTCCTTCACATAATTTTTGATGCTGAATAAAAGGTTCTCAGTTCTTATTGTATGATTCTTGGGCTGAACCGAATTTTCAAGTTGGCGATGTGGGTGTTTGTTGTATGGTGAGAAAAATTTTCATTGTGCAAAATCTGAACATATGGTTCTCCTTGGAACAGCTATTGACACTCCTTAAGCTGTATGCCATGGAGAGTTACGTTCTTACCGTGCATAAACTACCAAACGGTGGTTTCAAAGTTCTGGTTTCCTTCAAGGTATGACTTTTTAACCTGAGCGTCTTTGTGGGAAATCTTTTCCTCCCAGAAACTCTGATAAAACCTTCTAATGTCCCTAACAGCAAGATGCAACTGGCTCCTCAGCCCTGAGAAGCATATGGCAATCCTACTGGATTTACAAGAACTGGAATAGCTCGGAAAACATCATGGAACTCATAGAGCAAAGCTTGTTACATGTGGCAGAGGGTTTTGATGATTTCACTCGGCAATTAGAAGCAGCCGGATGGGATACAAACCAAATCACACTCAAGGTTCCCAAAGAGCCATACATTGAAGAACCAGTTACTCACTGATTTTTACATTTTCTGTAACCAAATCATGTGCTTTCGGCACTGTTTAAACTTGTAAGCTGAGAGAGGTTGAGACTTGAGATGTACATTTTAAACCGGCAAAGCTCTTTCGTTACCCATTACTCCATTAGGTATTAACTGATGGAATTACAAGTCAATATTTTCTGTGTAGAATGTAATTGAGTACACATTTATTGCAGTTCTAAAATGAATGTAATGAGATGACGTGAGTCGCAACAGATACAGATAATTGAATAGAGCAAACTTCCCAGAGTTGAGAAACTGCAGCAGTATAATTTTACAGATTGAACTCTATGCAGGGCTGAGGAAGAGCAAGCATCACCAAGGAATTTCCTGACCGTCCCATGCAAAAAATTTACCATTGTCATGGATAGTAGCACGGTTGATGATACTCAAAAGATTCTCCACTGAGTATTCTGCAGTGAAAAGCTTGCCTTCTGGAACGTTTTTCTGGAACGGCTTTGAAAGATCTGTGTTCACTGTGCCCGGGTGCAGTAAGAGGCAAGCGACGCTGTCTTTCTTACGTCCAAATTCAACTGAGATTGTTTTAGTCACTGCAAAGCAAAACCAACTTATTCATATATTCAAATGAGTAAAAAATGAACTGACTTGTAAATTTAGGCCCCATTGATAAAAGTCCGATATAGCATTAACTTTAACATTTTATACAAATACATAGGAAAAGAACATACACTGATTAAGTGCAGTCTTTGAAGCTCGATATGAATGCCATCCTCCCAAGCGGTTATCACTAATAGATCCCACTCTAGCACTCAAGCTTGCTGCAACTGCAACAGGCCTTTCAGATGCAACCCCTCCCCCAGTCTTTAGAAGAGGCCACATATGCTGATAGCAGAAAAGCAAATATTGAGTGAACTTTTCAGAATGGAGGCTACAATCATATGAGGAAAATGAAGCAGCTACTACAAATTTCTAAAAAAATAAAAGATGCCATCTTATTAATGAACTTTACTGAAGAGCATCAGTAGAGTCAAGAGACAGGTGTATTTTATAGAAAGAACAATGATTCATTATCAAAAAGAAAGAAACTGGAGCACTCAGATGATCAGCTGAAAGCTTCTCCTGTACAGCAGTTAAAGCAGGTATCCGATCCTTTGATCAACTGACCAGCGGTAAAACTTCACAGGCTCCACAAAGCAGTTAAGCAGCTGAAAGCTTCTAGGACATACATATATATTAACTTGAGTCACTATTCACCACCCATGACTAAAAGTTTTATAGTTGATCAACATTCCTGTTAATTCATTAATGTTGAAACTGTATAACCCATAGATGTACTAACCTTGAAAATTCTTATAGGAGCATAGAAGTTTACCTATTTCTTCTCTCTATATAAAAGCTATCTTACGCAACGGGTTTAAGAGTAAGTAATTTACCTTGATCACCAGGATTGGACCAACTGCATTAACCTCATAGGCAAACATTAAGGCTGATTTCTGCACCTTGCTCAATGTTGTTTCTACAGCAAGGATTTGATAACTGAATTATATCTCTTGGAACTTCCCATATATTCTTAGCATAATCTCACTTAGAGATACAAACAAAATAATGCTTTATACCAGGTTGCATTACATCTGGTACGGACAAAATGCCAGATGTATTAACAAGAAGATTCAGATATCCATACTTTTCCCTTACAGATTCTGCAGCTTCCTGAAATACTACTCTCTTAGAATGTCATTTATAGAATTATAGATTCCAAGGAATAAACTAGAAAGACTTAAAAACAATAAGATGTCTCGGAGACTACAGTGGAAAATTGACTTTTTTTTTTTAATTGGGCAACTAACATCTAGGAAGATGAACTATTTTATATATATTACTGCATCGATTTATGTCTAATGAGGTTCTTAGTAAGAGCAACTAAATATCCACCCTGCAATAGACATGAAGAATAATAGAACCTGTATGGTGCTTTCATCAGTCACATCCAACTTTAAAACGTTTAGGCGTTCAGCAAATCGATTTTTCAGATCAGAAAGTCCAGCTGATTGATCAGGGTTTCGGCAAGTAGCAACAACATGTGCTTTCTCATCCTTCCCCAACAGCTGCTTCACCTAAAGATAACAGAAGTTATGTTAATAAAAAAAAAAAAGAAAAATACTTTCCACTAGTCTCTTGCCATCAAAAGTTGAATTGATCTTCCATTAACAAGCAATGATTCGCTAGTTCATGATGTAACAATGAAATCCAACATAACGCCACACAAGATTATCAGCATCATTCTGCCAGGAAAATTTTCGAGCTACATTTGGATCGTATCTGCTCTAGGTTAAATGGACTTAACAGACGATTCAAAACATTGTCTTTCACGCATCAGTCTAGGAAACAGACAGAGGATGCGGAATTCACAACGAATGTAGAAGGAGAAGGAATATCGCTCACAAATTCGAGGCCAATTCCTCTTGAAGCACCTTGTATCATGGAAACCCTCATTTCCGATCCCGGTCCGTCTGTGGAGAAATACGCCTTGAAAATCAAGCCGCTCTTCGTCAGAGACGCCGGCCTCAAGCAAACGTGACGGAGCACGCCAAAAATCAACATCTTCCGTCAATCTGACACACTGTGCCTCGATTGAGCTAGCTAAGATCAATCAATTGGAGCACTCGACAATTCCTGCGCATCAGAAGGAGCCAAATCCATTCAATTGCAACAATAAATGTTCGCTTTCAATCCAATTCCGATTTCAATCCTAAGCAATCAAGGATTTCGATTGCAGACTTTTGCAGATACGGAAACGAGATCATTTCGTTAATTGCTTACCGGAGAGGAGAGGAAGGGGGGTTTGGATATCATCAAACAACACATGGAGAGGAGAGGAGAGGAGTGGAGTACGAACGACCACGCTGTTGGTAACTGCCAATGCCGATCCACTTTTTTCCCTCGTATAGTCTGCCGACATTTTTCTCCAAATTTGTGGGGGCTGTTTCATCCATCGTCACTTTTATTTTTTTATTTTTTCGTTTTTCTATATCTCACACTATAGAAATGAAAAAAAAAAAAACGGAAATTTCGCCTGGTACACCTGAGGTATCGGGTATTTCGCGTGGTGTATAAAAGATTGACTAAATTCGCCTGATACCCCTGAGTTTTGAGCTTATTTCACCTCGTGCCCTTCCCCCGTTAAATCTAACCGCTCCGTTAGGTTTTATTAAAAAAAGAAACGAAAAGAAAAGAGAGAAAGAAGGTTGAACACTTGAACGTAGGGCGGAGGCCGGTGTAAACTGGAAAGAACCTCGAACAGAGGAGAAGAGCAGGTCGATCAGAAGAAGAAGCCGAAGGTCGAACAGAAGGAGAAGAAGGGGGTCGAACACGAAGAAGAAGCAGGTCGAACACGAAGAAGAGGTAGGTGCTGTTTGTGAATTTTTTCGATAATTAGGGTTTCGAATTTGATATTTTGACTATATGTATGTGAATTTGAGTAATGAAGTTCCTATCTTAAATATGTGAATTTGAGATTTTGGAGTTTGAGTTTCGAATTAGGGATTTGAATTAGGGGTTTCGAATCGGGGGTTTGAATATGGCAAAGAACTTGATTTTTGAGGTGGGTTTCGAATTGGGGGTTTTCGAATTAGTGATACATCGTTCTGAACATTAGGGTTTCGAATTGGGGATTTTCATTTTTGAAATTTGTGTTCTCTTTTGATAAAAATCTTTTACTGCCTTCACAACTTCCATCTAGCAGCTATAAAAATTTTGCAGTATGATATCCCTTGTTCATAAAGTCTTGATTCATCCGTTTGAAACATGAAACTTCAAACTCTTAGTCATCATCTTGTCAACTTTTTCTTTGAATGCTAATGTACAAGGCTATGTGTAAGATGCTTATCTAGAACTTTAGATGATATGTGCTTATCTAGATAGTATGCTGAAATTGCTTAGCAAAAGTCGAGAATAGACATTGAAGATTCTTGGGAGATTCTCCAATAACTTCTCCTCTTTCTTGGGAGATTCTTTCAGCCACTGACATAAACTTTAGTATTAGCCAACCAAAAAGGGAAGAGTTATAAGCAGGCAAATAACAACACATCAGAAAATTTTAAGACAAAACAAAATACATAAGCACAGACAAAAGTTTTCACCTGAGGTTGCTGATATACGCCTCGACTGTGTACAGATAATTTTACATGACTCACCAGATTCCCACATTTTGTCTAAAAGAAACTGCAGAACCTAGAACACATATTAAAGTTAAAAGACAGAATCAGACAAAAATGCAATTAGAAAATAGAAAAGTACTACATATTATATAAGCACAGTAATAAATTGGAATATTAAAGAAGAAGAAAAGAAATACATGTGTAGCAAAACAAAAGACTCCAAGAATAATAGCGTACAACTCTGTTACTTATATTAGTTATATAGGGTGGAAGAAACTTGTGTACATCATTGAAAAACTATGATTTGGGCACCAACACAAAGACCTCAGAATTAGACAAGGGTCAACACAAGAATACAACTAACAAATTCATTGACTAATGAAAATCAAATTGTGTATTCGAGATACATTTGTAGTGGCTGAGTGAGTAGGAGAGAATCCGTGCGAATTTCAATTAAGAGAGATATTTGATCAAATCCAATGAAATTTATCTTGTCTAAAATGGCAGTCAGCCTCGTTCTATTTTGCTAGTAATATAGCACCCACTTTGAGGCAACGTATATTGCTTCTTATTTTTCACACCACAATTTCATCTGTTGTGGATCACCTATAGTCTATTCAGACACTCACACAATTTACTGTATTTCTATTTCTATCTATTATAATGGAACAGATGTGCTCCATTTCATCCACACGAGAAAAATGTCCTGCATTAAGAACCCTATTCTGCAACAAAGCAACTCGTGATTCTCTTAATTTTTCAGTGACATTGCCTGAACACAACAAGCCTCACATCAGTGAATCTTATAATAAAGCACAAGATTTTAACCATAACATTGCCTAATTTTAGTCTCTAATTTTAGTCTCAAACGGTAGAGCGATGTGTTTAGACACAAAGATGTGGGTTCAAATCCCACATAGGCTATCTAGATGTTGAGTTTGATTCTATGAATTATCATCGAGAAAAGGAAGGTTAAGCCCTCCACCCGTTCTTGCTGTACCTAAATGATATCTTGGGTTGCTTTGAAGATCATAAGTTGCTGAACTTTGGTGTAAAGTTCACCAAAAAAAAAATCAGTTGGTAAAATTTGATGGAAGTGTTGAAACATAGTTTAGGTGTTGAATTATACATTGATTATTCAAGAAAGATAGAAGCTCAATATATTCATAGCCTATGTGGGATTCGAACCCACATTTTTGTGTCGAAGCACACTGCTCTACCAATTGAGCTAATAGGCCAAAAAAAAAAGTGAAATACAACCATAAGAATACTAACTGATATGTGTTCTTTGCACCATCTAGTGACAACCATAAGAATACTAACTGAAATTTGATTTGATTAGACCTGTTTTGAAAGTGAACAAATCTGATCTGGATTAGGGAACTGAACTTAACAAATTGGATGGATATAGGTTAGCCAAACTCTCAGAAGGGCAGTTGGTAGATGGCAGACTCGAATGTCTTTACCACGGTTGGCAATTTGAAGGCCAAGGGAAGTGTGTTAAAATTCCTCAGGTACGCGCACATACGGTTGGTGACCTTCCCCACCTTGAATTCCTCATCAAATATGAATGTAGGATTTAACAGGCATACATCCAGCAGCATCTCACAGATATATGCTTGATTGTGTTCTATTGGTTTCCATTGAATTGAATTGAAGATTCTTGAACTGAACAACAGGAAATGCAAAGAAATTGCACACAGCATTTCCTTTCAAAGGAGGTGAACGAACTGATTTTTTTTCCAAACTGAAACCCCAAATCGAAACCTCAATCGACCCTTTAAACCCAAATTCAATGATAACGAACACAAATTGCAAGCAAATCAAAACCCCAAAGTCGACCTTTAAAACCCTAATTTTTAGAAAGGGAGCATACCTGGCGCCACTACCTCCGGCGGGTCCTGGGCGCCTCCGCCTCTCCTTCCGGCGGCCGCGCTCTCTCTTGGTTGCCGGCGATTCGGGCTTCACCAGTCGGCCTGAGTGTTTCTCTGTGTGTCGTTTCTTCGTTTCCTCCGAGCGTCTTCAGAGAACAAACGGAAGAGAGGTAAGCGCTGTTAGTTTTAAATGAGCAGGGGTACGGGGCGAAATAAGTACACAACTCAGGGGTACCAGGCGAATTTAGTCAATCTTTTGTACACCGCGCGAAATAGACAATACCTCAGGGGTACCAGGCGAAATTTCCGGAAAAAAAGAGGTGATTTCGGTAGATAGCGGAATGGTAATGGTCAACCGTTCGACCATTGACCGGTCAACGATCGTTGACCGGTCAACGTTGACCAACTATTTTTATTTTTGTTATTTTTTTTGTTGTGCCGTATTTTACCGTTTTGATGCCAAAATTTAGTTATATTTTATTTTCACTTTGATGTCACTTTTCTAATGAAATGATTGGATGACACTTTTTTTAAACCTTGATGACATTTTTTGTTTACTGTGATGCCATTCTTTTATGTCAATTTTTTTGATAATATTTTTTTTTTACCATAATGCCAAATTTTTTTTAAAGTAGTGTTTTGATGACATTTTTTCTTTAATGTGATGCCACTTTTTTTTAAGTAACTCGAATGTAATTATTCGATGCGACTTTTTTAATCAATCGTTTGATGTCACTTTTGTAACACCCCTTTTAATCCCAAGGAGACGTTACAGCGCCAGTTAATCTGCAGACTTTAATGTCTTTGAATTCACCTAAGGCTTATAGGGGCATGCCACCATGCTCCCATAAACAAGATGATACTTAAAGCAGTTGAATAAAATAATGCGGAAGTCAATTAAATATCAAAGCTTGAAATATTCAATCACAACAACATAACTAATATACCAAAAACCATAAAGTGTAAATATACTTCAAAGTGACTAAAACCAGCGTAGCATTACGGAAACTTTAATTGTATAAAACTGTAGTTTGAAAGTCCATTGATGATAATCCTCTCTTCAGCTCTTTCCTGCTCCGCTGCTCTCACTAGACCTGTGGAATATGGCCTGGTGTTTCGTGAGAACGAAGGACATCAGCCATCCAATAAATAGGATGGTTAGTACAATTAAGACTATCAGATGACGGGGAAAATGTTCAGACTTTAACCATGCAGTGACCATAAAACGGTATGTCATAGGTTAAGGGAAATACACGAATATTTAAAGTGGAAACTAGTAAAAAGGCAAAATTCCCAACATGACTCAGATGATCGTGAGGATCGATGATACGAGAAGATAAGGAATTATACCTCGAGTAAAAGTGAAGTATAATATAACTGAATTGATCACCTATTGATAATCTCAATAATCACAATAATGTATATATGTAAATATAACACAATATAAAAGCGTAGTGACACGGGTCCAGACTCAACTAGGACTGCGACCAATGTTCTAAAAATCGCGCCTAGGCACTAGGCGGCAGGGCACCTAGGAATTTTAAAGCCTAGGCGGGCCTCTAGGCGGATTACCGCCTAGGAACAACCTCGTCTTGCCTAGGCGCCGCCTAGACCCCGCCCAGGCCCGCTTAGCCCCACCTAGGGGACGCCTAGTCTCGCCAAGCTCGACGATTATTCAATTTTAGCTTTTTGGCATGTGATTAATCAATTTAGGGTTTTTTTATCCCTCATGTTGGGATATATTTGATTTTGAGTCAAACATATGGCTTTGGATTTTAAAAGGTTTAGAGTCGCTAATCGGACGCCTACTTTTGCATTTATTTACTTTAATGTCAGTTAAACACAATAAATTTGGGTTTATGAGTGATATTATGGATTATTATTACATTATATGAATTATTTACATGTGTTATGCTTTAAAATATAAGGAAATAATTAAATTTGTTTAAAGTCCGCTTAGGCGCCGCCTGGGCACCCGCCTAACCGCCTAGGCGCTAGGCGGTCACCCACCGCCTAGTGACCGCCTATCGCTTTTTAGAACATTGACTATGACCTGAGACTTTGAAGTCTAATAGGGACACGGGTCCAGACTCAACTAGGACTACGACCTGAGACTGTTTGAAGTCTAGATATTCCATGGAACCTTTTAGATTGGGCTTTATACTATTCCCAACCTGCGAGATAACCCTCGCAACTGACTTTAAGTCAATCTGCACCACGTGAGATGCACATATTAATTATAACAAGCAGAATATCATGCAATTAGGAAGAAGAACATGGGCAACCTTTCTCGTGTTATAAACAAACAATCACATTTAATCCGCATATCACTATAATTTATTTAATAATTGCCCATTAATTTAACTTATGATAAATTACATCAAGCAGACGGTTATCCAATTTATCGAAATTGGCAAGGAAATTGGCCACGGGGCCGCATTCGACACGGAAGAATTTAAAAAGGCACTTCAAAAGAAAATCACAAAACATGCAAAAGGCATTGAACGAACTCACTTGCCTTGACTTTCGATGATCAGCTGATGAAGGCGAGATTTTAGCACCTATCGAATCCAACGGAAAAAGGAATATTAATATTGATATTTTAATAAATTAAAATTACTTAATTCAATTTGAAATTGAATTAATTCTATAAAGTTAAATATTATATACCAATATGAATTCCTCGAGGAGCGGGATCCGGCGTGAGTGCTTCGAGATTTCTTGGTGTCGCTGAAACGGATAAGAATTGAACAGTTTAGAAATATTGGCCACTTTACTTAATAAATAATTAATTTAGGGCCAAAAACGGAAATTGTATAAAATAAGGGAGACTTTTGTAATCAAACCAAAAGAGATTAAAATCTCTGTTCACCACTTCACCGTCCTCCGACGACGAAAATCGGAGATCGAGGGCGGCGGTTCGGCGGCGATGGCTCGCGGGTGAGGGCAAGCAACTGGACTCGCTCGGCTGTTCACGGGCGCGACGTCGAACAGGGCGATATCCGGGCAGGGGGTGCGTTCTGCAGTGGCTCAGCGGCGAGGGTTCGACCGGTGATTGCCGGCGGCAATCGACGCTGTGGTGGTTGATGGGCAGCAGCAGCACTCGGACAAGGTATCGACTGGGCTCGATCGACCGGGTGCGCTTCCGGCGAGGGCTGCGATCTGCAGGGCGGTGGCGAAGGCGCTGCAGCGAGGCTCGGCTCGGCTCCTGTTCTACGGCGAGGCTGCACTGCAGGGGGTGCTCGACGTTGATGCGCTGGTCAGGCGGTGGTTGTTCCGGGTCGCCTGCAAGCTACTGCTCATAATTGCTTCACAGATCGAGAGTAATTAGGAGAGGAGGATGAAGAGGACCAGTGGCGGATACTAAAGGGTTAGTTGACGGGGCGAAAAATTGATCTCTATTTTTTTTTTTCCGAAAAAATCATCAATACTTGAAGTTTTTGGGTTTAACTATCGTATTAAGTTATGAAGTTTAACAAATGATGATTGATGACTATGATAGGAGTGTATTAATTTGGTAAATGATGTAAAAAATAATTTATATCGCTTCAGTTTTGAAACGGTTATAACTTTTTACTCAGTTATCGGATTTGAGCTTATAATATATCAAATCGAAGCTATCGACGAGAGAAATATGTATATTAAATTTAATTTTTGATTGGGGGGGCGACTGCCACCCCCGACCCTTTAAAGGATCCGCCCCTGAAGAGGACTGCTTTGTTTGACTGATGGAAATTAACGGGGTTCCTCCCCTCTATTTATACAGTTGGGATTGAATCTGATAGAGAAGAAGAAGTCGATCGGCTTGATCTTGAGGAGATCTCGGACTTGGTTGAGATTGGGGATAATTCCCTTTGGGTTTATCTGATCGTAGGAGGAAGAGATACATCAGAAGAAGAAGAATGTAACGGCCCAGAATTATAATTTCCGGGTTACGTTTCAAGGGATGAAAACCCTTGTTCGGATCTTGCAATCCAGGTACGGGTCGAGGTTTCAAACTCATTTCAAAGGTCAGTAGAAAGAGGGATTTCAAACCCTAAAGTATCGTAGGGCCGTTGGGTACCCTTAACCTGTCCTAAGACTATGTCGCGGAAACCATTTCAAACGGAAGTAAAGCGGAAGTAAAGTACAGGTACAAGTGCCACGGCGGAGCCGGGTCAAAACGGAGTCAAAAGTATAAATCCAAAACAATATAATCAGAGTCTGATGAAGTCTATAACTCCAGCGCTCACTCTCCGCCGACAAAATGACCCGCGCAATAAGCAAACAGCACCGATAGGATGAACATAAATAATTCCTAAAAAAATTGATTTGGGGCGGGATCAGATCGATGCCCACTTAACTCTGCATCCCAACCATAAGCACACATATACGCTATACCTAATAAAGATGCTCTAATGCAGTACGAAATTCAAACACACTAGCATGCTCCTAATTCATAATAATGTGCGGAAATACTGTAAAGGGCCCAAGACAATGCCAAGTGGCATATCCCTCTCCTACCTCCACCCCTTCCGACAGGCGGAGACTGGCCAGCTCGTGAATGCATTCATTCATAATTGGGCGGCACGCATGCCTAACCCGCTCCACAATAAAGCCCGCAGGCATATCATAATATAAGGAAGTACTCGATTGACTCAGGGTACCCGATGAGGCTGGGCTACCCTATGACCCTAGCAAAGACTTCTAGGACTATCACAGATAACGGCCGTTCTGTTTACATACGCATAAAGAAATAGAATGCTCAACGATCGATGCAACCTAGCATGGTACTACATGGCATGCTGATCATGAATGCAAGCACCTAGTATATCATGCACCTAAAGCAGGGAATAGCTCTATTCAATCTGAGTAAGCTCCGAAGAGACTTACCTGAAGATGCAGAACAGCAAAATAACGCAAGCAAGGGCCCAAATGCAAGTCCAAAGCAATCCAAAAGCAGTACACACCTATCATCAAGCCATTTTCATAAGCTACCGAACCAACATTCTTACACACCCGAACCCAAGTTCTCCATATCCTCAAAACCAACCGGTAGTAAAACCATTTTCCAAAACCTTTCCGATACGATCAATTATTAACCAAAATGTCTAAAATCATTTACTTCCAATCAACTAATTGATAAAATCGTAACCCCGCAACCCAAGGAAATGAGCAGTTCAAGCCCAACATCCCACACTTTTAACCCGGAAGAAAGGAGGCCCGAACCCACCAGGAGAAGCCCAACCCGGATCCAATACCCAGCCCAACCTAAAGGGGATTTTAATGAACCGGTGGAATAAGGCCAAACCGGCCGGTTTTACAAAAAAGGGAAAAGAAAAGAGAACCGGGTTTACAGAATCCATCTCCTCAATCGAACAGGTCTCAGACGAACGGAGCGAGAGGAAGGGGAAGAGGAACCCAGGTCTTGCCGGCGGCTCCTCTCCGACTCAACCCTGACCGACAAAAAGAATTCCGACCAGACTCGACCCAACAGAACCCAAACGCGAGCACGCGAGAGAGGGGAGGAAAGGGAGTACTCACATCGCGATTCCGAGGAGATCTCCGGCGTCAATGGCGGATTTGACTGCGAGGGCGCGAGAGAAGCTTCAATCGAGTCCTAGGAGAGGATAGGGAATGAGAAATAACGGATTTCATGAAGCTTAGAACCGAAAACGAAGAGAATCGGAACCGACCTGAGAACGGGAGGACAACGGAGGGAGCAGGGGCGGATCCTCTTTAGGGCCAGAGGTGGCAGTCGCCCCCCCAATCAAAAATAAAATTTAATATACATATTCCTCTCGTCGATAGCTTTGATTTGATATATTATAAGCTCAAATCCGATAACCGAGTAAAAAGTTATAAACGTTTCAAAACTGAAGCGATATAAATTATTTTTTACATCATTTACCAAATTAATATACTTCTATCATACTTATCATTTGTTAAACTTCATAACTTAATACTATAATTTAACCCGAAAACTTCAAATATTGATGGGTTTTTTCGGAAAAAAATTAAAGATCAATTTTCCGCCCCCTCAACTAAACGCTTCAGGATCCGCCACTGGGAGGGAGGGTCGCGTACGGCGCCGGCGGGTTCTCCGGCAGCTCCTAGGCATTCTTCGATGCTTCTGGTCGCTGCTGCTACTGCTGTCGTGAGCTCCGAGGAGGTGGGGAGGTGCTGTTGGGTGCGGCTCGCAGAGGAAGGAGGAGGAACGGTGTTGGTTTTGTGGCTCGGGTGCTCCCGGCGAGACAGGGGTGCTCGGCGACAACTAGGAGTAGAAAGGAAGGAGGTGGTGATGCTGTAGAAATCAAAACAAAAGCAAGGGGAAGGCTGCATCAAAACACAATTGTTGAGCTGTTGGATAAGATCAAAGAAAGGGGACAAAAGAGGTGAGCTGTTGGGGTCTTTGGTAAATGGCGTGGGAGGAGGCCTGAAATGGTGCAGGTATTTGTTTGACATTTTGCTTAAAATGGAGAGAGAGAGATAGGTGGAAAGAGGAGAGTTTACCCAGAAATATTTTGATTTCATCTGTTGAATTCAGAATGGGGAAAAGAGTGCAAGGGGGGAAGGAGACAAAAGGAGTGATCCCAAATAAAATTCAATACATGCGAAATTAAATCCCAAAACCCGCTCTCTCGATCTAATTCCAACTCCAACGAATAACTTAAGTTTTAGAACCGAACGAATTGATAAAATTAATCGTACTTTCAAATTATATATTTAAGACTATCGAAATCGAATTAAATTCTCAATTCAGAGCTCGAAATCGGAATCAAATTCCGTCAAAAATCCAAATTCTAAATCGATGCCGGAAGGATTTTAAAATCGGAACTTGGTGCTCGAGAACGGATTTTTATTCCACTTTTACAAATAAAATAAAATAATAATATATCTAATTAAAATAATATAAAAATATGTTCGGAGGCGAATATGAGGATTTTCAAATATCCGAATTTTTGACATAAACCCCTTTTATTTTATTAATTATTAAAATTTATTATTTAAAAATCCGAGTCTTTACAAAGAAGAAGAAGAAAAAGGTAAAAGGAAAAAAATAAAAATTCCATCTACATCATTTTTCACCGTGGCCAATCCAAAATAGAAAAAGAATGAGACTTTTTGGCTCTTGGACCACTATACTCTGGGCTTACCTTTGGGCTGGAAATTCTGGGCATCCAAACACACAAATTGGGTCAAAAATTAGGCCTTTTCTATTGGGTTTCCTCTTGTAGAAATGAAATATGGTTTCGACTATATATTATACATATATACGGATCTATATATATATATATATATCATATATATTAGCGTAAAGAAAATATTATTTAATTTAACTTTATAAATTAAATAAATTAAATAGCAAGAATGTTTAGACGATAAAATTAGAATAATATAATTATTCTAGTTTATATATCTTATGCGAATTTATTAGCTTCCTAAATTCACATAGTATAGTATAAAATTATCTAAAGAAATATCCCAAAAATAATTTGGGGTATTTCAACTTTTGTAATTCAATAAATTGTATATCGATATATTTTCATTGATTATACTTTTATTCACTGATGAGTGATGACACACTTGTGATGACATTCTTTGTTGATGATATTTTTATACAATTGATGACATATGAGCTTAATACGTAGCTGCACTTCATTGATGACACATTTGTAAGTACAATTAATTGATCTCAATCATTTGTGATGATATTTTTTTATAAAATTGGTGACATTGAAGTATGAATTGTGGAATCAAAATAGTGTCACCAAACAGGGCAATATGATCTCTTAAAATCAAAAGCTTGGGAGTTAATGATGACAATAAATTGTTTATATTTTATTGGCCGCTAAAATTTTCATCGCAAAAAGACATAGATTTTGTCGTGAAATTGATTCCAAAGTTGTTACCCCCTTGAAGGTTCAAATATACAAGCTTACAAATTCTTCGTAGCAAAAAAATTGATTCCAACGTTGTTACCCACTTAACCTTGTTCTTGATGACATAAGAGCTTAAAGTGTAAATAAGGTGCAAATTAAAATACAAGTAAAAAGTTGTAAATAAGGTGCAAATTAAACTCATAGATAATAATGTCAAAAAATACAGTAGCCAACCTCACAAAATATGAAAATAAAGCATCCCACGTTTGAAATCTCATCACAAATTGAAGGCAAAGACAACCCATTACAAATTGAAGGTAAAGGCATAAAATACAGTAGCAATAACAGTGAGTAAGCGATCCACAACATGACAGCTCCATATTAAGACATGGGTCCATTGCCAAATTCCACAACATGACAGTATGAACAAGTTGCATCCTCTACCATTTCTAGAAGTTCCATCCACAATCCCTCCAAAATCAGATTCCAATTCAACTCAAAGGATTCATTCACAGTATCATTCCAACTCAATGTTACTGTATAGTACCTGCTTCACTCTATGTTGTTAACATATCTAATTGACCTATGATCCAGAATTCAACCAATGATAAGAGTACAGAGTACTTCATATCAACAAATTTGCCTGGGCACGTTGACAACAGTAGTCAGAGGAACAAAATAGTATGTATACAGAATGACGCGCAAACAATTTAAAATCAAAACGAAACAAAGCATACAACGACAGTGAGTCAGTGACAATAGAAATGGTAGTTCAGGAATGTCCGAGCATCGAGGTGCTGCAAAAATCAAGCTATAGATACCTTCTTTCATGTCCAGAAGGCAATCCCTGCGACAAAAAATGGTTGATCAGTAGAAGTTCTTATGAACTTGAGAATCTAAAGTAAACTCTTGAATGATCACTAGGTGAAACTCAATTCATCTAAAAGTTGAAGCTGAAAATCTAACCTATAAATCAGTAGAGATTAAAATTCAGCAATTCAACATTTGTGCCTTTTTAGCCTTAATATACCATTGTAGGGAATCCAATTAATCAGTAGAGATCAAAATTCAGCAAAACCTCAAGTCATCACAAAGCACCAGAAGGCAAAAAGAGGTCAGCTTGTGGCAGAATCTGAGTAAACTGAAAATGCTCCATTCATGTTTTGATGGAAGTAAATCAGGTTCAAACTCAAATTACATTCGCCACAAACAATCACGAAAATAGGAGGAATTCATAAAATAGTGGAAATTGAGAATTAATGTGAAATTGAAGGGAGGGGGAGATTGAAATTGAGACTGAGACTGACAGGGGATATGTTCAAGCAAAGGAGCAGCGACTTCGCGAAGGATATCCAGGCAAAGATGAGAGAGAATCATGGTAAAAACCATACCTGATCGTCGATGTTTCAACTTGAGACATTCTTCCTTGTTCGGCGATTTGAGAACATTCGAGGCCGAGGTAAGGGCTGGCGCCCTTAATTGGGAGGAGGATAGCCGTCGGGAGAGATAGAGAGCGGAGATTGAGAGAGATGAAGGTCGAAAATCGGAGATTGAGAGAGAGAGAGAGGTAGATCAGAGATTGAGAGAGAGGAAAGCCGAAAATCATCGGATGAGGGCTCAGATGCCATGGAGAGAAGGAAAGGGAACGGGGGTCTATAGGGCTAATTAATTTTCACAAGAATCTTGCACACCTAATAAAAATTTTAAAGGGGCCAAATACCTAATCACATTCTCAAAAAGGTCTATTCTAGCAAATTCCCTAAAAAAAAAAGAAAAAATTGGATTTTTTTAATACAAGCAAAAAAAATTGGTTTGCTCAGTGCCTGCTAAAGCGTTAGAATACATTATACATCTCGAAAAACGGGAGTTTAGAACTTTGGATGTGTCATCAAGGACCCAAGTTCAAAAGAATGTTGAAGACGAGTTACACAGTTAGTGACCTTATTAACTTCGTGAAAGATTTGGTTGAATGTGATGAATTGAAAGGTATGCCTTCTCAAGGGTAGCACCACATGCCATTGATAGCGTTGATGACAGTGAGGTTGCCCCCCTCCACTACCACGTGCTCGAGCCCGAGCTCTTTGATACCCAAAACCTCTATGCAGAAAGCTTGATCCTTGAATTGGTAAATAGAGAGCAGCCATTCCGGGCAAAGAGCTTGATTCTCTACAACGATAGTGGATTCCAACCTACAAGGAAGTGCATCAAATCTCATAAGGGATCCCTCGTAGTCTCGCATCACAAGCTAGAAGAAGCTTCTCTAAAAGTGAGGTATGATTTGTCAAAGTTAATTTTGAAGGAACCATGTGGTGGTGGTTCCCATATCATTTTTTTCCTGTGGTACAGGTCTATGAGTTATCACCATGGTTGGTTTGTCTTCCTCGCGAAAACTCTTAGGGTGTGCTTGACAATGGGTTATTGGGGGTTGTCGGGATATTTTTTTTTAAAAACGACCCCGTGGCTTGTGTTTGGCAAGAGAAGGGAGGAGGTGAGAGGTGATGGAGGTTGAGGTTATATGGGGATTGTGGAGGTCGCGCGAGAATTTTAACCCACCACATGAAGGTTGTCAAGGTTATTAAAAACAACAACTCCGCATATGATGTTGGTGCCCCTATGGCTTCTTCTTCTCCATAGACCAGATCACATTCAGCCATGGATGCGCTGGTGGTGAGGTGACGAGATCTGGTGACTGACAGCCATGGATCTGGGTCGGAGACAGAAGGGGCAAGAGGGGAGATCTGGCAGCCATGGATTCGGCGGTGGAGGCTTGTCGAGAGGAGGGCAATGTGAAGGAAGACGAAAAGGTGGTGCTATAGTGGCGCTGGAGACAGAGGGGGGCGAGATGGTAGATTTGTAAAGGTTGGGGCATCGCACTACTACAAAATTGGGCAAATAACCCATGGTATATAACCCGGGCGTGCCATTTATGGTATATAAAGTGGTGAAATCCGAAAAAATAAATTTAGCTGACCTTTATATACCGGTTAGTGTACCACCCGTTGTATAAAAAAGCATTTTTTAGGGTAATTTGCACAAATATACACTTTTTTAGAAAAGTTTGCACAAATACCACTTTTTTAGAAAATTTGCACAACTACCATTGGTGGTATTTTTGCAAATAAAACTGAGAAGGGCTAAGCCGGTTGCAGGTTCCCACAAGGGGGAGAGAGAGAGGGAGGGAGAGAGAGAACCACCACCAGATTGTCGGCGGCACTGTCGGGTGACTTGGACGATGGAGCCCCAGCGGGAGACTCCTCTGGCGCAGCGATCATTGGAGCGGGAGGTGAAACCGCCGGCGTCGGAGAATCGGAGGCCGGAGCATCTGCTAGAGACGGAGAGAGAGATTCCAGCGCTGGAGCAGGTGCCGATGTGGGAGACTTGCCGAAGAGCTCCTCGGGGAGGAGCACGCTGTCGACGGTGAAGATGACGACGTGAGGAGCGGAGAGTCTTCCACCGCCGCCGACCAGATCTGAGGAGAAAGAAGCACAGATCCACGTTAAGCCCGGGAACAACCAGATCTGACGGCGAGCAGCGACCACGCACCAGATCCGACCCGACGGCGACCAGATCTGACAATGAGGCACCAGATCCGGCCAGAATAAGAGCTAGACGGACAAGATTCAAACCAATCGCCCCCGAAACCACTCAAAAACTCCCAATCTCACACCAGATTTGAACCCGCTGATAGCCCGAACCCAAACCTGCATAATGGAAACCCGTGTCACCCAATGTCAAACCCATGTCACCCCATTTCGGAACCCTTCTCTACAAAATGGAAACCCGTGTCACCCAATGTCAAACCCATGTCACCCCATTTCGGAACCCTTCTCTACAAAATGGAAACCCGTGTCACCCAATGTCAAACCCATGTCACCCCATTTTGGAACCATTCTCTACAAAATGGAAACCCGTGTCACCCAATGTCAAACCCATGTCACCCCATTTCGGAACCCTTCTCTACAAAATGGAAACCCGTGTCACCCAATGTCAAACCCATGTCACCCCATTTCGGAACCCTTCTCTACAAAATGGAAACCCGTGTCACCCAATGTCAAACCCATGTCACCCCATTTCGGAACCCTTCTCTACAAAATGGAAACCCGTGTCACCCAATGTCAAACCCATGTCACCCCATTTCGGAACCCTTCTCTACAAAATGGAAACCCGTGTCACCCAATGTCAAACCCATGTCACCCCATTTCGGAACCCTTCTCTACAAAATGGAAACCCGTGTCACCCAATGTCAAACCCATGTCACCCCATTTTGGAACCATTCTCTACAAAATGGAAACCCGTGTCACCCAATGTCAAACCCATGTCACCCCATTTCGGAACCCTTCTCTACAAAATGGAAACCCGTGTCACCCAATGTCAAACCCATGTCACCCCATTTCGGAACCCTTCTCTACATAATGGAAACCCGTGTCACCCAATGTCAAACCCATGTCACCCCATTTCGGAACCCTTCTCTACAAAATGGAAACCCGTGTCACCCAATGTCAAACCCATGTCACCCCATTTCGGAACCCTTCTCTACAAAATGGAAACCAGGGACGAAGAAGACGAACAGGGACGAAGAAAGATTTAGAGAGAGAGCAAGCGGCAGGTGAGAGAGAATAGGGACGAAGAAGACGAAGTAGAGAGCGAGAGAGCAAGCGGCGCCCATGCCTTCCACCGCCGCCGCCCTCACCCTGGGGCCGGCCTTCCACCCACCACACCACCGCCGAGGAACAGCCATCTCGATCGCTGCAGCGATCCGTCGAACCAGGAAGGCCGACATTACTAGCCCCATCTCGCCTGGCTCACACCCAAGACCACCCCCTATCAGCCTGACAACCAACCTCGGACAAGCGGCGGCGGAGAAACCGCCCAGATCTGAGAAAAAGGCAAGAGCGAGGGAGAGGAGAGAGAACAACAACAACCCAGAGCGCCAGAGCCTACCTCTTCCACCGCCGGGCCGCCGGCCTTCCACCGCCGCCGGCCTCGCCCTGGGGCCGGGCCGGACAGCCCCGACGACACCCACGAACCACCACTACGAACCAAGGCACCCAAACGAGGGTTGACAATGCCTGTAATTTAAATATTTTTTTTGGGCATAATAACCTAGGATAGGGGTTTTGGGGGAGGGTTTACCTTGGCATTTTTGCAAATTTTTGGAAAAAATGATATTCTTGCAAATTTTTCCAAAAAGTGGTATTTTTGCAAACTTTTCCCAAAAAGTGGTATTTAGTGCTATTCCCTGCATTTTTTAACTAAATAACTCTGAAAATAAACGCTCGGGTTATATTGTAAAAAAGAACATCCCGCTAATCCGGGTTATTTGGCCCTGTTACCAAATTGAAGATACAATAGGAAAATCCCTAACCCCCCTCAACTCAAGTCCTTAGCCAGTTCTTCGCCTCCCTCGTCGTTCGCACCCACTGTCGCCCACCCCTCGCCGGTTGCTTCCTCTCCTGCCAGTCGCCATTGGATTCCCGGCATCGCAGGTGGCTTCCCGTCCCTCACTATTCAGAACCTGGTCCCAGTGCTTCACGAAGTCCCGGCGTTCGCTGTTCAGAACATCGTTCGATTCTTCCCAGTGTTTCACGACGAAACTTCCCCGACGTTTGCTGCTCAACTGTAAGGTTTGCTGCTAGTTTTTTGATTCTCTATTGGTACCGTCATCCCGATCTGTTCATCAAACTGTAAGTTTTGTACACTTTTTTTTTGCTACTGAACGATCTGCTCACCCCATCTTTGTTGAATTGTTGCCTCAATTGAACAAAAGGTATGTTTTTTAAGCTTTTCTTACTCTATTGTGTATTTGTGTTCAGATATAGTTGTATTTTTGGTTAATTTGAGATGAATTTGTGCTAAATTAGTGAATTTGTGATGATGTTAAGTGTATTTGTGAAGAACTTGTGCTGAAATTATGTTGAAATTTTAGTTGATTAGGGTTATATGTGTTGATGTTCTAAAATTATGGTTTATTAGGGTTATATGGCTAGCTGCTGATTTTTTACTTTTGTTGATGTTGCACTCACCATTTAAATGCACATCCTCTTCATCATCCATTGTGTTGATTCTTTGCACATACTCCTTTACTTTCTCCTTTAGTTTTTGTTCTCGTTTCTTGCCATGGACTCCATTTTCAGCAGCCCAAGTAGCAGCGTTCAGGTCTCCCCTATTTAGAATCGTATATCATAATTCATAATATGACTAACTGATTGAAGCTGCCAGAATAAGATAATAATCTACCAAACAGGCATCACAATGAAATATATATGACTTAGAATCAATTACCTTGTTTATATTACATGGGAAAGGTAAATATACTGTCTCACAATTCACATCTCCACATTTATCACCATTGTCCCTCTCGAGGGTTTCATTTTAATTTTAGTCACAGAAATAAAAATGATAAAATAAAAAAATGAGTGCAGCACCCAAAATACCTATGTAAAACTTGATAACCAAATATTTCACCATTATACTATCCGAGTACTATCTTCTTCCTATCAGTCAATTATGTGACATGTCACATTGAGACATATATTGCTAACTTAAACATTAATGCAATAAGCAGAGTGCTTGACTTCTTTTTTCGTGTAGGATTTTGCTGGTTTTGTCCTTCAAATGTGCATTGTACTCTTTGTTCATGATGCAAACTTGCTGAATGTGCTAATTATTATGCTGTTTCCAGGTGGCAACAATGGCTTATAAACAGAGTTGTGGGTTATTATGATACCATTCTTATGAACAACTCACTGAGCTTTCCTGGACAAGGTACTAACGATTTACATTCATAATCCCCCTTTTGTCTTGTGTAATGTGCTCTGCATTGGTTTCTCTGCAAGCATAAAAATAAGGGAAATTCTTATATATGCAACCTGTACATATTTTTTTCATTTCTTCTTATATTAGTTTGTTGTGAGCTGACAACAAACTATTAACCTTAGAAAATTTTCTAAGGTTGTAGCTATAGTGGAACTGCCTAGTACTTTCGATTATCTTTTTCTATGAGGAGTATTATATGGGTTTATGACAATTATTTCCATTTCATACACTAGTCATATGTTAGAGCTATAGTGGAACTGCCTAGTACTTCCGATTATCTTTTTCTTCCCCTATATATCAAATTTTAATCATCTATTTCCTTATCCATATAATTGAAAGATTTGATCTTGGTATCTTCTGGAACAAGTATTTATACATTGTTGTACATATTCTTATGCATGAAGTTTGAGGTTGGGTTAATGATTCATATTTTTGTTTCTAATGATTCACTTCGATTGTGTTCCTCTCATTTGTTTTTTCTACACACCAACTGAAAGTGATGAAATGGAAAATAGGCTATTTAGATTTCGGATTGCCTTCTTGCTCAGAGCGTTATTCATGGCGTTATGGCTAGATTCACTGGCTTCACAATCGGACATGTGATTTTCTTATATCTAACTGGAAAATGAACATGAAAATGGTGATTTTCCTAGCAAATTTGTGCAGCACATCATAGAGAAACCAAACCAGGTGGTGATAAGGACCGAATGTTGGCTAGGCTCCTGTCTTCGACCAACCAGCCCAGCTTCTTGTCTAACCCAAAGGACGACTCTGAAGGCAACTTCTAAGCAGGTGCAGAAATCATCTTCCAACCCACAAAAGGTGTCAAATTATTTTGTTAACGATTTCAAATGATGTTGTCGAGTTAACGATTTCCTGACTGATCATTGCCTTCTTGGATAGGTGCTCCAAATTGTATTTGCCTTTTTAATGCTGGTAGTTCTGATTTTCAAGAAGAGGTCTATCAAAAGGTAATATGTTTTTCCTTTTGCCTCAAGTGTAAGTTTATAGTTTGTCAGTGTTAGTCATCTTCCGAAGTATTAAGAATGTTATAGTTAATTTTATTATCTTTAAATAGAGTTAACATTGGTTATCCAGAAGATGCATATATTAGATGTCAATTTAGTATTGTGCGCTTGGCATTTTGCAGTAAGAAAGTCTTGCCTTACATGTTCAATTGGCCCATAAGGTTCCGGGCTCTTCAGTTTGGGCGTGGTTGGTCGAAGTTTCATAAAGCCTTGATTCTCTATTAATCATTATCCACTAGAGGTTAAGTCTTGATTTTGAGTTTATTCTGATTCTGGACTTTGTGAAATTATGCTCGGTTCTTGTACCAGAAAAAATTTGAGATTTTTCTGGTCAAAGAAATTATGCCATGATTTTCTTATTTTGATTCCAGCTTTTGATCAGCCTCAATTAAGAGAACATAATCCATTGGTATTACCTAACTCCAAGATTCATTCATGAGCCAAGATGTCATGAAAAATGTTGATAAATTGAGGAATAAAATGGAAAATGCAGGAAGCACCAGAGAGGCCAAAAGGGGATAATCCAAGAGGGATCGAAGAAATCTTTCAACTGTGGCATATAAGTGGAGAGAGATGCCATCATGGGACTGTCCCTATATCAGAAGAACTACTGAGAATGCCAAGGAGAGTTGTTAGGAGAGATTCAGAAAGCAATGATCATGAGGTATTTTTGTAGTGCAGACATCTCGAAGAGTAATTATGGTTTCACATAAAATATCTGATTAACATTGCATGCCTTTTATTCTCTGGCTATTTTCACTTACTTTTTTAGCCTAGTATTCGATGTTTTGGCAGACACATATTGAATTATGCCTGTTGTTGTTTTGATACCTCTGCAGGTTATTTGTATAATTACCTGACAAAAGAATTTTACAACTTGAGTCTTGCTCATGAGCCACCTAAAGGATATGCTAATCTTGGAGGTAGTCTTCATTTATTTTCTTCCATAAAATTGATATACATGCTCAAAGAAGATTTGTTTTGGTTTCGTATTTAATGTCTCGGAGTTTTTGAAGCATCTGCTAAGTCTATAAATCTGGAGCTTATATTATCCCATTGTGAGAGTATATTATACACTGGCAAATGTATACTGCTGATAATGGCACTTATTTATTCTTTTATGCTAATATATGTCTTGTCTATGATAGATATCTTGTGATGAAATGTGGTGTGCTTATGATGTCACTCTTTGTTTTCTTAACAACCACTATGCTAATCTCTTTTACACCGAGAGAGACAGACTCGAATGCTCAAATTCGCAGGTAGCATGTCTTTCTTTTTCAGTATTTTATTGTAATTTAAAAGCAAGTATATTTAGTCTTGTAAAGTTATTAATTTTTATTATTATATTCAGTTTAACCCATTTTCTATTTAGTTCCTTCATTTTCTCATATTCCTACTTTCTAGTTTTTAGGCATTTTCTTCATATGTTCAGTGGTACGGAAAACAACAAGCATTCTAAGAACAATATTGATGACGTTCGAAAGGAGTTCCTAGAGTATCTGATCCGTGTCTTATTTTAGGTATGAAATGCATAATAGTAATGTAGCAAGATTCAATAACTACAATGTCTTGTTCTGGTACATAGAGAAAATTTCATTGTCATCACTAACTTGCTTATAATTGGCTTTTCAGGTCGATTTATTGATGATGAAGTAGCCATGGTCTTCAAACTTATATGTTTTCCTCTTTAGATAATGGTATCATACTCTTTAGGACGGGATTATTATATTTTGAATATGTTAAATTACTCTTTATGATGGAATTATTATATTTTGGTAAATCTATTTCTTTTTTCCCTTTGTAATTGCATTCATTGAGATGTTTTGATTGGTGTATGTATTTAACATATGCATGCGCGGATTATGCATTTATACAGGTAGATTAAATGAAATATGAATATATATTACTCCCTCCGTTCGGCAAAACTTGTCGTTTTAGAGTTTTGTTTTTGTTCGGAAAAACTTGTCATTTTAGGTATTTTTGCTTCTACTTTACTAAAATGCCCTTGATTTGATTGATGTGTTGTGAGTTGTAGTTTTTGATAAAGTAAAAAGTAGAGTAATAATTGAGGGTAAATTAGTAAAAAAGAAGTGTAATTATTAGTTTTATTAAAAATTGTGTGAAGAGTTAAAATGACAAGTTTTGCCGAACGGAGGGAGTATATTAAAACAAGACATTATATAACCCGGACCTCGAAATCCACGGGTTATATGTTGTCACTTTCACCGCAAAAAAGGATAGAGAGTATAACCCGGATTTGCATGAACCGGTGTATATGCTCTGCGCAAATCAATCCCGGTTAAAATATGACAATATATAATAACCCGGACTTCAAATATCCGGGTTATTTCATAAGCCCTTTATACCCCGGATATTCTAATATCCGGGTTATATCAACACCCCAAATAACCCGGACCGGATGGTGTATATGTCGTATGGATAATCGGATTATCCGGATAAAATAACCCGGATATAGGATCCGTGTTATATAGTGTACTGGGAATATAACCTGCTGACCTTTAACCCGGACCAAATCCGGGTTATAAAGGGTCAAATATCCGGGTTATTTTCCCTTTTTTGTAGTAGTTTCGGCAATCAAGAGGGCGAGAGGGCTAGAGACAGAGGGCGCTGGAGCAGCGACAATGAGGAGAGGCAGAGGCTAGTGGCGAAGAGCAAGGAATAAGGGAGAAAAGGGAAGACAAAGACGGGGGCATATTGGTCTTTTTATGGTTAAAAGAAAAAAATAATCTTATATCCACCAAACACCCTACCGAGGCTATTTGTTAAAAAAATTTATCAACATCTTCCATCCTCATAACTCATACAATAATCTTCATCTCCTGTAACCCCTTAAAAATAATCTTCACCCCCTTAAAAATATTCCCCCCGTTAATTAAAACATGATGTTTTACTATTCATGCATGTTTTTTAGGCGTTAAAAACTATATAAAATATTAACTTTTTAAATATTTTTTTAAAATAATTTCATACTTATTACAATTAAGTATGAATTTATAAAAACAAATGTAAAAAAATGTTAATATTTCATATAGTTTTTTATCATTCTAAAAAAGCGTGGATAAATAGTAAACGACAAGTTTTAATTAACAGATGAAGTAACTCATTGGCAAACACACTCTAGCCTTATCGCCTTCCCAATTAGCCAAATGATATCTAATGTAGCTTTCCCATCCTCCCTCGTTGGTTTCGTTAGGATCATGAAAGACAATCTCGTTTCTAAGAGTTCATAAGCCCCGCTAAGAAGCTAAGTTTCCAAAATGGCCTTGTCTTTTTAGTCTAGAGGTTTAAATAAGTCATGTATTTTTGTGTGTAGTATGTGATCGGTGTTGGTTAATGTCTTTGATCCTTTCAATTAGTTTGTGATCTATCTTGTTTATAAGGTTAAGAACCTTAGGGCATTCCAAAAAGAGGTTTCATATATCTTCAGTTGCTTGATGGCATAACTCATAGGTTTGTGGAGCTGCCACACCCTTAAAAGCAAGACGTTGTTTGGTTGAGAGTCCGTTCATTAGGAGCTTCCACATGAAGACTTGTACTTTTGGGGGAACATCAATATTCTAAATCCAATTGTGTTCTTTGACATGGTGTGCTTGGTTTCCCGAAACAAAGGCAAGTGTGCTAGTTGTAGAAAACTATCCGTTTCTACTAGATTTCCATTAATAGACTTTATCATTTATATTGTTGGTCAAGATTCTCACATATTCTATTTGTTGTACAATGTTTTCCGGGAGGCACCTCTCAAACTCCTAGAGTTTCCATATCTTATCCGATGTTACAGATTGTATTATTTTGTCAAAGCTATTTATTTCTTCTCTCGATAAGATTTGGTCTTTGACCTTGAGGTCTCCTAGTCAACGATCCATTTGCCATCATTGTCCTTTAATGAATTCATCCTTTATTTCCATAAATTTGTTCCATTGCCAAGATGCATGCAGTTTCTTTTGGTAGTCCCACAATTGTTTCTCCTTCAAATACTTAACCTTAATTAGTTTGGCATAAACATTTTTCGGTTGGGGTAATATTTTCAAAAAAAGTTCCATTTGCAATGCTTTGTTCATATATTTTGTTTTGTGAATTCCAAGACCTCCCTTATTTTTTGGTTTACAAATTTTGTCCTATCCAGCCAGTGATTTGTAGTTCTAGTATTTGTTCTAGAAGAAGCTTCAATTAATTTGATCCATCTCTTGGCGAATATAAGTTGGGAGCATATAATTTTGCATGATGTAGTTTTGATTTCATTGCAAGATTTGCATTGATAAGAATCATCCTTCCTTTTTGGGACAACACATTTCCTTTCCATTTGGCGAGTTGTGATCTTGTTTTCCGTAGGGTACCTTGGAAA
Source organism: Persicaria tinctoria (assembly GCA_037127255.1). Taxonomy (NCBI): domain Eukaryota; kingdom Viridiplantae; phylum Streptophyta; class Magnoliopsida; order Caryophyllales; family Polygonaceae; genus Persicaria; species Persicaria tinctoria. The sequence goes on along the minus strand of JBANSL010000002.1, from coordinate 24,870,831 downwards.
GTTTTCTTGTTTATCTTGCCATTTATGATCGGACATCCAATGTATTTGTCTAGTGTCGGTTGATTTGTTATGTTGAAGATATTTTGAATGCTTTAACCATTCCGAAGTGGCTCACCGGAAAGGACTTGTGGGTAGTACCCATAGGTCCCCGGTTTGAACCCCAGAATGACCGCTCTTTATTTACCTATTCCAGATATTTTGAATGCTTTGTTGGCGTTGGTTTGACACTCTAGATATGACTTGGAAGATAGATTTGTGAAAATTGACGTTCTATCTCGAGACCGCACAATACTCATTAATTATTTGTTTTTATTTTGGTGCATGATTCAAAATTTTTAATACAGTCTTTCTATCCTATGTCCGGGCATAAGATAGGAACTAATTTGGGAAAGATTCCCTACCAAAAATAAGTAAACCATAAGAATCTAATTTAAAATTTGGCTAAAGCATTTTAATTAAGGAGATATTTTTTTCTAAAACGGAAATCTTATTATGTGCCCCGAGGGCATAGGATAGAAAAAACGTAAAAATAAATTAGGAAGTTTTTACGATGGTTAAAATAAAATATAAAAGTGATATTTATATTCTCATAGCATCTAGATATTCAACCGATCTTGCTAACCTATAAAGCGTAAAACTTAAAAAATATTTAAAATTAAAATAATATTGTGATATGTAGTGAATTATTCACCTTGCCACTGTTCACTTTTATTGTACGTATTGCGACTGTTTTATATTACGACCTTTACGACCTTCAATTAGTTTTGGTTATATCAGGCTTCTCATTGCCTATAAAAGGCAATGTACTCGCTCGTTAATTAGACACACATCTGTAATACAATCAATACAATTAGGTCTTCTGATCAATCTTATAAGATGTTATCTGCACGAGTGTTCTTCGGATCCAACTTAGTAAGCCAATAGATACAAGGTAGAACATTCAAAATCTACCGATTTGCTTAATTATTTTAGTCAAGAAACCGTTTATGAGAAGTATGCTCTGTAGTTGCCCTTAAATAAGGGATCTTCTACAACAAAAACTCGTAAAACTTTGAATCTTCTTCTGAAAATCAAAGTTTTCAACTCGTAAAACACAAATCTCCATTTATATGGTTCAGTTATATTCTACGAAATAGTAGCAAGCAAGAAGAATTTTTTCATACAAGATTGAGATGATTTTATACATAAACCCGTTATTTTATTAAGGTCCAAATGGATTTACAACCAAATCAGTCCAAACTTCAAAACTAATACAAGTTTTAAACTACAAAACCGATTTCTTCATACCTCTCAATCGGATCTTTACCAAAATCGCCGAATCTGATTTCTTCCTAGAGCCCAATAAACCTCCACCAAAATAACTCAAAGAATAAAATCACATAGATTAATAATATTATGCTAATAAGTAACTTGAGATCGAATCGGTCGGAGGAGTTCATGGTGGTTGTAGGAGGCCGGAGGAGATGAGGTAATTGATGATGATGAAGATGAGGATGGAGATGGAGATGGGATAATATTAAAAGTAAAAGGAGTAATGGTAATTCAAAGAAGAAAAAGTGAGAAAGATGTAAAATTTATGAAATATTTTTCCACCCGTAATTACCGCTTGAACTTGAAAATCCAAATTTGATATACTTTTATTCTTCACTTATTTGATAATCTTTAAATATCTAGCTCATACTTGAAAAGACGAAGATTTCTCACTGAAAATGTTTTTGAACTTTTGGTTTTGAGTTATTTTACAAAACGAGAGTGTAAGTTTTGATGGAGAATGAGTTTGTTTTGAAACATCAGATGATATACATGTTTTGCATGCAAAATTGACTGCGTGTATCGTGATATTTACTGTTGCCTGTTTGCCGTGTGATAATTGATAAAGAGCAAATTGTAGACTAGCTGTAACTACACTAATACTATAAGCTTCCCAATCTACCATCTATACACAGTATATTTTTAAGGAAAAATATACGTTTACACTAAGTGTAAACCTAATTCTTTACCCTACCAATCAAATTGCAAGATTCCCACTTAAAATAAGATTCTAAAAAGTGAACTAAATTTAAATGAGATGGGTGGGTAAAATCAAGAAAGATAAAAACACTAAAATTAGATTGAAAAAAAATGAAATTGCACTCTACAGTGTTGTGAAGGAGAAAACGGAGACTATTACTCCTTTGATCCCTTCCTAAAAGAACCGTAGCAAAGAACCTGCCACCACCCTTGAATCTACTCAACCAACCCACAAAACCTCAACAAGAGTTGTCCCAAACCAAGTGATAAAACCCCCAAATCCAAAAAAACAAGAAAACTCTACAAAAGCTTGATCTAGCAACAAACACGAACAAAAGCAAGAAAGAAACCCAAAGAATGTGGAAGAAGGCTAAAGAAGATCGAAATCAAAGATATACGAGAGAAAGACAGGGCAAAGCAACAAGGAGAGACTATTTGCCCTCTCCCACGAATTGCTGAATTTAGGGTTTAATGAATTTGGGGGTTGTTCGAATGAGGGGTAGTTCGAACTACATTTGTGGTAGAGGGAGAAGTCTCAGGTCCACCCCTCCCTGGCTCCACATTAGATCTGCAGACTAAACACTCCAACCTAGCCCATCTCAGGCCCAAACATGTGCCCAACACAAACCTATCTCCCAAAAAGCTCATCTTAGACCCACCAAGTGAGTTGTTGCCAGGGGGGGTCGAACCACTGCCTTTTGACATATCATCCCATCTCCGAAAGATATGCCAATCATGACCTGACATGGCTCTTCTGCAGACCATACAATCAAGCTCAACTACTCATTCCCCTATCTTTGTTGCCTTACCACTACCTTTGCAACCAACTTTTCTTGCCCTCCCATCCCTCCACCCCCTCCCCCCACCACTTGTCCCTCCTCCCACCTAGCCCATCCTCTTCACCTCCTATGCCTTCCTCATACCCTTACTTTTCCAGCGCCACAGATGTCCTCTAATTACTTCATTTTTTTTTTCCGGATATGCTTTTATTCCATCCCGGCTTTCCTTCCCCACTCGTCCAAATCTCCATGCCTCGCTCTCTTTGGAGAACTGAAAATCATATCTTAGAAGCTAAGATTCCTCTCTTTGGGACTTGTAACCCCTCCCGTGAGAGGTGAAATAATCAATGCCAACACCTAGACCTGTCAAAACACAACCCGACCCGAACGCCCGAAATTTTTTTCACTCGAACCCGGGAATTTCGACCCGGAATTTTTTTTCGACTCGAACCCGAAATACATGGAAATTTTCTGGGTAATCAAGGTTTCGACCCGGTGACCCGATTGACCTAGTAATTTTGACCCGATTTACCCATTTGACCCGGTGACCCGATTGATTTATAATTATATATTATTAATTTTTTTTTATCGAGATTCCAATTTATTACATTTTATAATTACAATCACTTGATCTTTCATTTTCAAATCAACTTTTATATTTATTTGTATTGTGTAATACTCCGTCCGATCGATAGTATTTGATTTTTTTATTTTTCAACGGATTTTTTTAAGAAGATAAAAATTCTAAAAAATATTAAAATATTAAAACAATTCTATGCTTATTACAAATTGAATGAAATTATTTTTAAAAAATTATTTGAAAATTTGATATTTTATATATTATTAAAAATTACGAGAAATAATAAAAATCAAATATTTAAGATCAAATATAATATATAATTACAAGCACCAGAACTTATTAACAACGTCTTTAAATTTATAATTTTAAATTTATAGCAAAATTATCAAATTATCATTTTTTTTAATTTTAAAAAAAAAATTTGACTAACCCGAAATCGATCCGAAAACCCGGTCAAACCCGTATTACCCAGGACCCGAAAATACCCGAAACCCGTATTATCCGGGATTCGTATTACCCGGGAGCAGTGTTCTAAAAATCCCGCCTAGGCGCTAGGCGGGACGGGACCTAGGAATTTTTAAGCCTAGGCGGACCTCTAGGCGGAAATTTGTCCAAGAACCGCCTAGGCGCCTGCCAGGCACCGCCTGGTCCCGCCTAGGCGCCGCCTGGGCCCGACTAGTCCCGCCTAGGCGCCGCCTAGGCCCGCCTAGTCCAACGATTATTCAATTTGCGCTTCTAAGCATATGATTAGTTGACTTAGGGTTTTTTTACCCCCCATGTCGGGATGCATTTGCTTTTCAATCGAACTTATAGTTTTGGATTTTAGGAGGTTTAGAATTGTTAGTGAGACATGTACTTTTGCATTTATTTACTTTAGTGTTAGTTAACTACTAAAAATTTGGGTTTATGAGTGATATTATGGATTATTATTGCATTATATGAATTATTGACAAGTGTTATTCGTCAAAATATAAGGAAATAATCAAGTTTGTTCTAAGTCCGCCTAGGCGCCGCCTAGGCGCTAGGCGGCCACCCACCGCCTAGGGACCGCCTAGCGCCTTTTAGAACATTGCCCGGGAGCCAAAGTGACCCGACCCGAATGACCCGTTTGACAGGTCTACCAACACCCCTCCCTCTGGGAGTCAAAAAATGTATTTTTCTGTATGTATAATTATATGCGGAGATATATACAAATAAGTAAAACCCCCGCTTCGTGCAGGGGTGGATAATAGTAACATCTCTTTATTAGGAGACGAAACCCCTCCCTTTAGGAGCCAGATAAACCTCCTGTTGAGAGCCAAATAAGCCTCCCTTTGGGGGATTAAACAATCGCTGCATACAATCTCCCTTGTGGGGGTCAACTGTGCCAATGAATGCACCCCATATTTTCTTGCGTCCCAAAGCTCCCTATCTTATGGTGTGTGGTTTGTATTGTTTTCATTGAGGTTGCTGGCTCCCTTGGACACGACATTATGAATTATTTAAAAATTAAAATTTAAATATATTAAAAGTATATCATATTTAGATGTCTACATTTCTTACCTCCGATTTGGAGCTTTTATCCCTCGGTCGGAGGGGTGTGGTGAGGTGTTGCTGGCTGGTGAATCGCCTCTTCTATCCTCGTTGTATCCCTCGACGCCCCCTCTGACGTATCATCCTCTATTGGTACCTCATGGTTAATGGAAGTCGGATCAACTTCCTGCTGCTCCATGCTGCTTGTGTGGCCATGTACGCCGAGCTCTGCTTTTTGTTTACCATCAGCAGATCCGCGTCCGCCCCACAGTCCTTTGGGCTGAAGTTTTTGGTCCTTCGGATTCAAGGCGGGTCCTTGGCCCAAGTTAATTATTTAAATCAAAATTTATTTCAATGAAAGATAATTTAAGTACCTATGTTATTCTTATTTTCTCTCTATATATATTTATAAAATCCCGTAAAGGGTTCTAAAATCTCGTTAGGGTTGGACAAAAATCTCGAAAGGGTTTGTTTTAAAATCTCGTGAGGGATTGGAAAAATTCTTAGTATTTGTTGAAATAATGATGTCTCCCTGAACGTTTAGCTTGACTCCGAGTTGTTGGCGCAAATCTTCGTCTAATGTTTGGTCTCCCCCTTTTTGGCCCGTTTCTGTTCCTTTTGCTGGCATCGGGTCGTTGCTTTGACATGGTGACGTTTAGCTCCGAGTTGGGTTGCAATATCGGGTGTTCTATATGAACGAGAGGATTGTGGATGTGTTCCTGGTCTTTGAAGATCTCTCATCTAGGTGGGGGCAACCAGGGACGGATCCTTTAAAGGACCGGGGGTGGCAGTCACCCCCCCCCCCCCCAAATCAAAAATAAAATTTAATATACATATTCCTCTCGTCGATAGCTTCGATTTGATATATTATAAGCTCAAATCCGATAACTGAGTAAAAAGTTATAAACGTTTCAAAACTGAAGCGGTTTAAATTATTTTTCGCATCATTTACCAAATTAATAGACTTATATCATACTCATCATTTGTTGAACTTCATAACTTAATACTATAATCAAACCCGAAAACTTCAAATTAAAGATTAATTTTTCGCCCCCTCAACTAAACGCTTCAGGATCCGCCACTGGGGGCAACGTAAGTGATCTGCACTTCCTCAGGTTTCGCCTTTTCTAGTGGTGGGTTACTATTTTATGGCTTCTCAGCATCGAGAAGTTGTGTGAGTCGTCGCACTCTCCCTTGTTCTCGACATTCGTGACTCACCTTGGTTCTTTCACGACTCCTCTGCTGATTGATGACTTGTATGAGTTATTTGAGTTTTTACTGACTCGTGTTAGCTTGTCTATGTATGTTGACGGTTCATCCGTCAGTCTATTGAGTCATCGGATAACTTGCTGCAACTAGGGATGGCAACATGGCGGGGAGTACCCTCCTCGTCCCCGTCTTCGTTTGTAAAAAGTCCCCCCGTCCCCGTTCGAGGATAAAAAATGTCCCCCGTCCCCATCCCCTTCGGATCCCCGTCCTCGCGTAATTTTCCCTGTTTGCATTTCCCGCGGGTTTCTCCGTCGGGTTCCCCGTTTAAAACTCATGGTTCCCCTCATTTATTAGAAAACTATAAGATATTATTAAACTTATGTAAAAAATATGATATAAATATTACATATAATATCTCATAAATGTAAATTATAAGGTAAAAGTTTAAAAACAAAAGCAAAATTATTTAAACTTCGGTAAGATCTAAATAAAAACGGGAATTTTATACTCCCCATCGGGTTCCCTAACGGGAGCGGGGCGGGGATCGGGACGTGGACTAATATCCCCGTCCCCATCCCCATTTAATTTCCCCATCCCCGTCTCCGCAACGGGAATTCCCCGCGGGGATCGGAAAGTCCCCGCCCAATTGCCATCCCTAGCTGCAACTAACTGTCTGGTATCTCAAATTCTTATCTTATACCCAAAAAAAAAAAAAAAACAACAATAATTACTTAGGTTTTTATAAATTTTTTTTTTTACAAAATTAGTAGTTTTTAGGGTTTAAGGCCACTATTCCTTTCAGTTCTCTGGCTTGCTACTTGTTAGCCAGCCATCCACGGTCCTCCGCTATTTTTATCTCACCTGACCCCGGAAACCTTACCACCGCTCTTCCATGGTGTTGTATTCCCTGCTGCCCAGCACTCGTCGGGGGTCCATGGACAATCTCTTTCCCCGCTTTCAGAAAACCCTATGACCCTCTTTCCCCCTCCAATTCGCTTACGTAAGCTTCGATTCTCCCTTCTTCCCGCCGCTAATTTCCATTCTCACTCCTTCAGAGGACCCCTTCGTCCTCCCGCACAATCTCTTGAAACCCTTGAGCAGTTGAATCGTCCAAGCCCCTCCCATCTGTGGTACGCCAAAGTGGTATCTACTCTCTTCATTGTTAAACGTAACTGTCTTGATTCATTTGCGAGCTATTTGTCTCAAAGGATAACCCCGTTGATTGCTTATGAATCCGTTAGACGGATAAAGGACCCGACTTTAGCATTTGGGTTGTTTGGATTCAGCCGTGAGAAGTTGAAATTGAATCATTGTTATAGTACTTATGATTACTTGTTGAGAGTGTTTTGCCAGTTGGGTGATCTTGATTTGGCGGATTCCGTCTTGGGGTTTATGAGAAGTGATGGGGTTTCCCCTGATGATCAACTTGTGGATATACTGGTTGGGTCATTTGTTGAGTTGGGTCGATTCGATAATGTCAGGAAATTGCTTTCACATACAGAATTTGAAGGTGTTTATGTGGATGCATTTGTGTATAATAAATACTTGAATGGTTTGGTGAAGGATAATAGAGTAGAAGAAGCGGTAGGATTCTTTAACGAATGTATGAGCTCGAGAGCGCATTCTTGCGTAGATACTTGCACATTTAATATATTGATTCAAGGCCTATGCAGAACGGGGGAGCTAGATGAGGCTTTTAGGTTTTTGTATGACATGGACAAGTTTGGTTGTGCTCCTGATGTTATCACCTATAATACCTTGATAGATGGCTTGTGTAAGGCTGATGAAGTGAGAAGAGGGCATGAACTGTTAAAGGAAGTTCAGGGAAGAGATTCTGTCGCACCTAACGTTAAGACTTATACGGCGGTTATATCAGGCTACTGCAAGATGGGTAGGATGGATGAGGCTATGGCATTATTTCATGAGATGTCAGTTGCTGGTGTCAAACCATCTCTGTATACTTTTAATGTTTTGATAGATGGGTTTGGCAAACTTGGGAACATGGCTTCTGCACTGGTGATATACGAGAAGATGCTTTTTGTGGGTTGTTCTCCTGATGTTGTCACATTGAGTTCTCTCGTTGATGGCTATTGCCGAACTGGACTAGTAGATGATGGTTTGAAGCTGTGGCAGAAGATGACTGCAAGGAGCTTGTCTCCGAATGAGTACACGTTCGCCATCATTATCAATGCTTTGTGTAAACAGAATAGACTGGTTGAAGCTCGGGATTTTCTTGCAGAATTGAAATCAAGGAATATTGTTTCTCGGACCTTTATGTATAACCCCGTGATTGATGGGCTCTGTAAGTCTGGCAACTTGGAGGAGGCAAACTTGGTTGTGGCTGAAATGGAGGAAAGGAGATGCAAACCTGACAAGATAACGTTCACCATCCTTATCATAGGGCATTGCATGAAAGGCAGAATGCGGGAAGCAATAAACTTGTTCAATAGAATGTTTTCTGTTAAATGTGTTCCGGATACCATTACTGTGAATTGTTTGGTATCATGCTTGCTGAAAGCTGGAATGGCTAGGGAAGCCACGCAAATAGTAAACAAAGTTGCAGAAGAGCATGCGAACATCAGCTCATCACCTTCTTGCATAGACTTTCCTAGTAGCAAGAGGACGGATGTTCCAGTGACAGTGTGATTAACGTAGCCATGAAATGGCAATTGGAGGATTTGGAGCTGCTGAGTCAGCAGCATCCATCAGTTAATGGTGGTGATACTTCACATCTTTTCGTTCAATCAAGATCTTTTCTGTGTTTGTTTATGGTTTATCTGTAATCATACATTTGATGTTCATCATAACCGTATCTTTATTTGCAAATGCAGCTGTATTCCTTTGTCACTCAACAAAGCCTATCCTGTACAACATTCAGATAGCAGAGTTCAATCATCAGCTGGAGAAGCTTTATATGATCACAAGTCATTAGAAGTGGTTAGCCTCTGGCTTTCTCTGCACGTAATACTTCAATCTTTTTTACACTGATTGCATATTTGCACGAGAATCTATTTCTAGTTTAGAATCCATTTCAGGTCTAGGCATTATTATTCAACACTATACTAATTGGCATGAAGTGATTTTTTCAAGTTTTGAACTCTTAACAATTAATCTAAGGCAGCTTATTGAGCAAGTAGTGTACATCTATTTTTTTCTCCTGAGGGGATATAGAACGCATACGCCAAGCATGGAGGTTAATGTTACAATACACTATGCATTAAAAATCCGTCCTTTTTTGGGAGCTTTTTCTTAATTACCGTGCATAGTAAGGCAAAGATTGGTTTGCTTTCATGGTTTTCATTCTGATTAAATGCTTGGATGGGATGTGCCTTTCCCGGAGGCCAGAGGCATTTGGGGGTATTACTTCGTCAAGTGGTCTGAAGTATTATCATCATGTGAATCTTGTTCTTGGGCAGGGTTTGATTTAAAAGAAAATCAAAATCTTGCAGGCAAGGGAACTTCAGCAGTTCAGCTAGCATAAGAGTGGATTGTTTTGCGCTGCTGAAAACTGGATCAACACAAGTAAACCAAAGTTTAGAGGATACTTGAGGTTTCTAAACAAGGTACAAACACTCGCTTGCCATGATAACCTGGTATTCAGTTTCTCCAGTTCGGCTTCTTTCAACTCTTTAAAAACTTAGGAATAATCTTTCTGCAGCCAATTTATGTGGGTCAGCTAAATTGTAAGCTGGACGTAAGTATTGGAATTTTTGAATTTTCTACATTTGGCCACCATCTGTCCCCTAGTGCGATGATGCGGTTCATAACTGCTAAGTATAGTGTCTTGGTGGCTTTGTTTAGCTGCTCCAAAGTTAATCAAGTGCACTGTTATCCTCAAAGTTATAGGTGCTCTATAAAGTTAAAACACCATTGTCTGGAGTCTGATTTCCTGGGATGGAGATCATCCATCCTGCCTCCAATCGTATTTCCAGGAAAAGACAAAAAGAAACTGATTTGTTAGATCCATTGGCGAGTGTGAGACTTGAGTTCTTGCATTATCAGATTACTGGTAGAAAGTAGAAACACTTGAAAAAGTGGGAATCACCTCATTCGCATTCCTGATTTCCAGGCAATGGCACCAAACATGGCCTTATAATTATAACTGTAGTTTTACACAAATTTGATGTAAAACTATACATCACACATCTATGATCTAAGATATAAGATGAAAGATGATAGTACAGGATCAAATATTTTGTGGGCTTATTAGTTATTTCAGACGCTGCCTACAATAGCTGGGCTGTAACCACTTTGGTCATCCCAGAACTTGGACCAAAGCATCACACCTCCATACTTGCTTGTAGTCTTTATAATAGGGAGGATCTCGGAAGTCAACACATTGGCCGGGATGAACCCGCTTCCGGCAGCCTGAGTGGCAGCCGGAAGGCCGAGGAACAGCCTCCGGATGTACCGCTTGGAAGACCAGTTCTTCCACGATGCGAGGAGGTTGGTGGCGTTGCCGTTGAGGTACTCGCAGGGAGGGTTGTTGTAGAACTGCACCCAGACGTAATCGAAGAGGCCGGTAGTGAGGGCTTTGCCCATGAACTTGTCCGGGAACGGGCACTGTGGCGCTGCGCCTAGGTACACATACCGTTGACCCTTCAGGCTGTATGCTGTTTACCCAAAAACGTAATAAGTTCATGATATTAGTAAACACAATTATCTTAAAATTTACACTTGTGTAATTTTTCCAAAAGATTATGAAATTTTTTAGAGATAACAACATACTACATAGTTGATTACTAGTTTTCATGTATTAGAGATAACGTACATGTGCAATCAATAATTATAACGGTTAATCAGGTCGGATCTGGCTCCTCAAAACTCAAAAGGTAGCACATTTTTACGTTATTATACTTGTACTTTATTATGAAATAAAATTTAATTAAAATTTTGGCTGATAATTATATTTCGTGATTTATTTTGGTCGAAATGTTTAATGATCTATTTTTGCTGGGTCTTACTCCTAACGAGGGTCAATATGCTTTCTCCGTTGTTGGTTTTTTTTAATGACTAAGAACCACTTTCAGAGATAAATTCCGAGCATGCTTTTGATTTTCATTAAAAAAAAAAGGGTGGAGATAGGGGATCGAACATAGGACCTTCTAACCACTAATCCTCCACGGGTCGATTGACCTCATGGTAGTGAGATATAAGGAAGTACCTCACTCTTACCACTAGAGCAAGAGATCATTGATATGCCAAGGGTGATTTGATCGCTAGACAATTGCACTCAAAGAATGCAACTTTGGCAATTTGACCGGTTCTTCCGCGTCACTTGAAAATAATTCTTCCATTTGTTTGCAATTATGAATATGAATGGTTTCCGAGAGAGCAGGCTCACCCTCGGACACCAAAGAACGCAACCTTGACAATTTGACTTTTCTCCCCTTGGCAATATGTGTTTTGATCGCTATCACATATTCATTTTATTTAATTCCGCGCATTGCACATATACTATACTAAATAACTTATTTAAAAGGTTGATCTTACTACTTATATATAAATTCCATGTTACCAACAACATGTTGACCACAACCGTTGAGGTTGAATAAATTCTCTAAATATAAAATTTATTTTAGCATCATGTCCTAATTATCGGTTGAAAGTTAAAATTGACCCAAAACTAATCTAGTTATACATATAAATTCAAATAAATAAATAAATAAATAAATTAAATGTCAAGGGAAAATAGTATGTACTCCAAAATGAAGTTCATTCTCTTTTTTTTTTTTTGTTGATTTCTAACAGAAAGATTTTTGCTACTTTTAAATTGTTTTAGTTTTGAAATTTAATTTATATAAGGGTTATTTCATTTTAATTTTAATCAAATATATAATATAATTGATGGGTCGGGGGTTGATTAAAATGTATAAACAGACCTTTAAGGTTAGCAGCAAGGACGTCCCAGTACAAGGTAGATCCAGACTCTATGTCGAAGTCGAATCCGTCCAGCACGGCGTCGCCCAGCGGCCGAGACGCCGACTTCCCGCCAAGGAAGTTATTCCAAAGGTAAAGCGCCACGCTCCGGGCGTCGGCGCGTGAGGCAATGGAGTAGTTCCCAATGCCGCCTCCGAGGGAGAGCAGCACCTTGATCCCCAGCGACTGGCAGTACTCTATCTGGGGGCCCACGATCCTGCACCCTCCGGAGGGCGGGTCGCAGTGCCCGGCCAGGTTGAGCGACGGTGTCTGGCCGCCGCCGAACACGTTCAGGAACGCTAGGTTGACGTACTTGTACCTGCCGGTGGCGCAGGTCTCGTTGAGGCTGCCCTCGAAGCCGTTCTGGCCCCAGTAGATGGCGATGCCGCCGGGGGTTGGTCCGGGGTTGGCGGAGGGACTGTGGGGGAGGAGGACGACGACGGCGGCGGCGAGGAGGAACACCCTGGGAGACATGGTGGTTGGGTTTTGTAAATTTTGTGGGGTGTGGGTTTAGAATTATAACCGTGATGGTGGCGGGATTATATATATAGGAAAAGGTCTGTGTAGACACTAGCTGTAGTGGGTTGACCATTTATATATATAAAAGTCAACGGTGGAGGTTGGGTGGGGTTAAACAAATGTTAATGGCTGTTATGGACGGTGAGTGCGCGCGTACTTTGCCAAGGAGTCGACCCTTTTGAAAAGTCGTTATTTATAAGGCGGGAGAAACCGTTACGGTGTTACATTTTGACCATAACAACTTTAGGCAGTAATCACGATGGATCGGTTGGACTGTGTCAATGTATATAAGTTGGGGTTAATGTTGTTATCTGCTCTGAGCCTCTGATTATGGGCTAAGTCAGTTTCACTCATTTATTTTGGGTCATAGATATAGTTTGAGGCATTTTAAATTCGGTCAGATCTGAGACGAAAATGAAACAATATATAAACATCCATATCCATAGTCCTATAGGCAAGATTGTTATATTGCACTTTTTCTATTTTATATTATATGTTTTGATAGTCTTCCGTCTCTTGACTTGTCGGCCATCGAGATTTAGATATATCATAATAAAAAAATAGTCCTATAGGCAAGTGAATTCAGTCTCATAAGCTATTATTATTGATTAATCATGGCTATGATAAAAGTAATCCTACAATTGAAGGGTGAAAAGGGCATATACACATACTATATACATATTACATATATAATTTCAACAAGATGAATTTATATATATATATATATTTAAAGTTTGTCACGTTTTGATGGAGAATTCGGACAATCGGAGGAGAAAACAGTAAGACTAACTCCAATGGTTGTGTGCAAATGTCTAAATGTGCATTTTTTTGACATTTTTGAGCTCCATTGGTTACTTTTGGGATGTGCAAATGTACACATTTAAGCATGTAATGTGCAAATTTGAGCACTTCATCTCCCCCATGTGCAAAAACTTTTTCAAAAAGCAAGACAATTTTATTGGTGTGTTTTTTATGATTTTTGTTTTCTTTTTTGTTTTAAATTAATTGTATTTGAATGGTGTGTAAAAAATACACATTTGACCATTGGAGCAAAATACCAAAAAGTAAGGTGTATTTTTACACACCTTGTGCAAATGTATACATTATAGACAAAACCATTGTGGATAGTCTAAGAATGGAGAAGATTCCAAAAAAATTGTTTGGGAGGAGAGGAAAAGAGTACTTTAGTCATGAAATAGGGATCACGGAAAATGAAGAAACTTGGATGAAAATGTCCTTAAAATCAATTTCAATGGATCAAAAGTCCTTTTACGAGAGGCCACTGCGGAGTTTGTCATTAGAAACCATAGGAGAGGTCATTGCGTCACTACTAGAAACACAGCGAGTAACAACGGTGATTTTCAATGGAAGCTCCAACGTATTTTACCATTATATTGGAATTTCGAACAAGAAACACCCGGTTGGAAAAAAGGGCGTTAGAATTCATTCCTACCGTTAATTATGATGGAATTTCCATCGTCATGTAGATGTTGGAAATTAACCACGGCTAAAACTATTGGAATACATAATTCAATTAAAAAAAAATATATTATTAAAACATGTTTAACCGGTTGCTTTTATCAAGTTCCAACAACTTAACCATTGGAATTCTGTTGGAAATTCTTTATTGGAATTTTCCAACATATGTAATGTTGGAATCAATTTTATTTTATTTTTGCAAAAATATAATTTTTATTAATACATTCCATCAACAATTACGTGGCTATTTGTATTTTGTATGAAGAAATTAATCTACTGGAAATATAAAAACCATGATATATAGCTATTATAAAGCAACAATATAAAAATTACAATACCACCAGTTTCATTTACACATCTTCAACAACTATACAAATCATGTTCAAAGACGTTCAACAAAATGCAAAATGTCTACAACAAAAAAGTACCAAATGAAATTGTAAATGCATAAACTAATATCACCCCTAGACTATCACTACTGTCACCAAGTGTCCAAGTGCCACCACCACTGGAATGAACAGTTGAAATGAGGAAGGTGCAAGGGAAAGATACGATGGAATATCAGGATTGAGATCTTGTGGCATTTCAATCTCCATCACTTTTGGATCTTATCCTGGTAGACATGGACTTGATAATTGAGTGATGCAGTTATTTTTTATTCTTCTTGAAATCGACTCTCCTTTGTCGCGTCATGCTATTATTTTATGCAATTGACACTAGGTCACATATGTAACCGTAAGTAGTGGAGAAGGACAATTAAGGAAGCAAAAAGAAGCACCACCAAAACTATCACAAGTGGTCAAAGATTTAACTTGATCAGGCTTAACTTATTCAACAATTGTTTGTTGCAAGCTATGTCTTTAGGCTTCTTCTTGATTGGATCTTCATTCTCAGACTAGATCAACTCAATGTGGGATGGATGCAACATGTAGGCTGCCAAGAGAATCATATATTAGAAAGATATGTGTGTATCTGATATAAATTAAATCAATTAATACTCAAAATCTGGTAAATAGAAAGATTTATAGGGTGGATCACTCCTTGAACATGCTAAGGATGACATACCTGGTTGACTTGAACATGTAATCTGTAAACCACTTACTCATTCATAAGAATTCCGATGTTCATGATAGAGAGAATTCAAGATCGATCACTCTTCAATAAGAATTCACTGCACAACTGTTAATAGAAGCTAAGAGAGATAGAAAACAGATTGAGATATATTGAGGGACTGAAGAAGGGAGCCAAGCACGGTTAATTAAACCGTTCATTCACCCCACTAAGGCACCCACTAATTAAGGATGTAATTGTTCAATTCTGATGTACGTGATCCTTTCAATTGAATTTCTTTTCTTTTTTTTCTTTGTTTTTTTAAAATATTTGTTTTTCCAATCTAATAGACTATGAAATCTCTCACATATTTTCTCAAAAAAAATAATCTCTCACATATATATTTTTCCTTACTATACGATGCAATTAATGATAAGTTAGATCCTTTCTATACGATGCAATTAATGATAAGTTAGATCGATCTTTACCTAATGGTCAGTTAGTGATTCTCCTAATATTTTCAAGATCTAGATTTTTTTAAATTAAAAAAGTAAGATTTTGTTCACTTCGATTGTTGCATCGGAATTTGACGACGGTCGACACTTAAATTGATATATATATATATATATATAGATGATGGTTCATGTGTACTCATTGCTTATTGTGTATCATGAGAACACATCATGGGCGTTGATTGATTGAAATGGGTGGCTAAGATTAATAGGCAATTTAACCTTTTTTCTTTAATTAAAAATCAGTGGGTCCCACCAGTTTTCTTTCTCACCTGCTGCATTGGGACGCGTGTACAAGCCCATTTTTATTTTCCTGTAAATTATCCGACAGTATCGTTGGATTATTCGATCGTATCGACAGATTATGCGATGGTATCGATGGATTTTTCTAATCGGCTAGCACCATGAATCGATGGTATCACTGGATTATTCGATCGTATCAACGGATTATGCAATGGTATAGATGAATTATGCGATGGTATCGATGGATTTTTCTAATCGGCTATTCGATGGTATCACTTGATTATTCGATCGTATCACTTGATTATTCGATGGAATCGCTTGATTATTCGATGACCTAAAAATTAATCGTTGGTATCGGATGATTATTCGATGGTATCACATGATTATTCGATGGTATCACGTGATTATTCGATGGTATCACGTGATTATTCGACGGTATAGGCGTATTTAAACAAACTCCATCTAATTTACCATATACATACAAATAACTTTTCCTTTCTCACCGAATAATGAACCAATTTCATGAATAATCAATAATCAAAATTTCATCACTAGTAATTAGGTCCAAATTCACCGATATGATTGAAATTGAGGAGTGACTAGGTAGTTTGTTGAAAATAAAAATCCCCAGCCATCCAATATACATTTGATTGGTGTTTACTAGTCGATCGGAGCCCTAGTTGTCACCAAATTGCACAAAAAAAAACCCCGGCGAGTCACTCAATTTCGATCAAGAACATAAACAAAAACACTCAATTCGTTCAAGAGGAGAAACAAAAACTCCCCAGTCACTCGAATTCGATCAAGAAAAAATCCCCGATTTGTGCTTTGCCTAATCAATCGCAAGTAATTGCAACCATATCCATTTCGACAAGCATCAAATCGCCATTGTAGGATCAAAAATTACAAAGCATTGATCTATTCCATGAAGTTTTTTCTCCACCCTCAAACCCTAGAAATTCAGGAAAAAAACCTTACCAGAAACAGATATGGCGGCGTCAAACCACATGCAGCTCCTCGTCCTCTTCCTCGGCGACTTCGGCGGCCGTCTCCTTCACATCCTGGGCGGCGACTGCATTCACCGGCGCACCTCTGTACCACGCACCTCGCCGTCATCTTGCAGTCGCCATCGCCTTTGCAATCGATGGGCACCTCTGCCTTCACGGGCTTTGCTTACGGGCTCGGTTTGTCTTCGATTGGAGGCGGCGAACGTTGGAATACTCGATCGACGACTCCTCTTCACCCGCCATCACCATAGCCATCGCTTGATTTTTCGATCGGCGCCTCTGGATTGCATCTTTCTCTTCTATGGCGGACGTTATAAAGGAAGAGTTAGGGTTGAGTAAATACACGCGCTCTTTAAAATGGGTGGGATTGTGTTTTTCCCATTTTAATTCACAATTAATTTAAATTCTCAAATAATCTGGGCCTTTCATTTTCATTCAATCAACGGTCCATACATCTGTTCACATGATACACGATAAGGCTTGAGTACATATGATCCACCCTCTATATATATATTGACATAAATTTAAAAGTAGTTAATTTTAACCGGAGGATGCGAAAATTTAAGAATGAATTAATTTCTATTCATTTTTCAAATACCGTTTCCAACGACATTTAGTAATGAATGATAATTTATCTATATTTCCAACTATCCAAGTTATTGGAGTTTACTTCCAACAATGTGTAATGGTTGGAATAATTTTGGAAAACTATTTCCAACAACTTCGATAGTTGGAAGATTACTTCTTTCCAACCAATAACATGTATCGTTGGAATTGTTTTGTCCATTGTATTTCAGAGTTGGAATTTCGTTCATTGAAAAATTTCATCGGAACCCTACTCTTGGAATTCAATGTGTTTCCAGTAGTGCGTGTAATGCTTTGATCAGCGGCAACATCTTCTCTACTTGTCGAAGCTTGTGGCCTCCATCAAGGTCTTGCAGCTAAAGATATCCGAGTGCATTGGATTGAAATTGAAGGCGACAACTTCATTGTGATCAATTCCATCATTGGAGTCGTTTTAAAGCTTTTTTAGGAGATCGAGAATCGAGATGGTGGCGGCGACGTATATTTTGTCTCCTCCAATCCTTCGTCTCCGCATTTAACGTACACATATTTTTGGTGATTAACCATGTAGCAGATAAGAGGTTGCGTGGCTGCGTCACTCAACTGATTTGAGAGTTTCATGTTGGACTCGACTTTACAGCTTCTCATCTAAAATAACGTTATGAGTACGTTGCTAGTCTTGATCGATCAGGATATGTGATCATCAATTCTTGCCTGTTTCCAAATTTTTTAAAACTAGGTTAGGCGCCGCGCGCATAAGCGCGCGGTCTATTCGTATTCAGATTGCAAATGTTACGTTTTATATATGTGTAAATATTCATATGTGCAAATAAGTATGATTGAGTTATTTTCCATATAAATTAAATTTTATAGTAATAAAAACAATAATTATATCATTATAAGAAACTGGAAGGATAGTCTTTCAAAAAATTTCTTCAAAGTAGTAAGAATGATGACTTTCAATTAAAAAAAAGAAAGAAGGGTAGTCTTTTAAAAAGTTTATTAATTAAAACAGAAAAGAAATCCAAAACTATAGAGTTCGGAAATCATGATCATAAAACATAAAAATGATATAATAATAATAATAATTATTATTATTATAATTATTAATTATTATCTAATTAAAAATATATAATCGGTTTAATTTGAGAAAACCTTAAAGTTACAACTTGGGTACCTAAATTAAAAATACAAAGTATAGTTGATTTGAGAAAATCTTGATATTGTAACTTGGATAGTTTAATTAAAAATATAAAATAGAGTTGATCTGAGAAAAGTTTCAAGTTGTAATTTGGGCATTTTATGGAAAAAAAATATAGTTCGGTGAAATTGATGAAATATGACAATTTATAATTTTGAAAAGACATAAAAAGGACCTTGAAATAAAAAAATTAATATTTTTAAATTCAAACTTTTAAGGGTAAAAAGGACATTTTATAAAAAAGATGAAAATTACTTAAAAGGAAATAGTTAATATAAGATGATAATATAATTTATGAGGGCAAAATAGGTATTTTTTACCCAAAAAACAATTAAAAATTACAAATGGAAAGTTTTCATATGTACGTATGATTGAGTTATTTTTCCATATAAATTAAATTTTATAGTAATAAAAATAATAATGGTATCATTATAAGAAACTGAGAGGATATTCTTTTAAAATTTTCATCAAAGTAGAATGATGTCTTTCAATTAAAAAAAATAAAGAAGGGCATACTTTTTAAAAGTTTATTAATCAAAACAAAAAAGAAATCCAAAATTATAGAGTTCATAAAAAAATGATATAATTATAATTATAATTATTAATTATTATCTAATTAAAAATATAAAGTTGGTTTAATTTGAGAAAACCTTAAAGTTACAACTTGGGTAGTTAAATTAAAAATACAAAGTATAGTTGATTCGAGAAAATCTTGTATTTGTAACTTGGATAGTTTAATTAAAAGTATAAAGTAGAGTTGATTTGAGAAAAGTTTCAAGTTGTAATTTGGGCATTTTAAGAAAAAAATATATAGTTAGGTGAAATTGATAAAGTTGGTTTAATTTGAGAAAACATTAAAGTTACAACTTGGGTAGTTAAATTAAAAATACAAAGTATAGTTGATTCGAGAAAATCTTGTAATTGTAACTTGGATAGTTTAATTAAAAGTATAAAGTAGAGTTGATTTGAGAAAAGTTTCAAGTTGTAATTTGGGCATTTTAAGAAAAAAGATATATAGTTAGGTGAAATTGATAAAGTTGGTTTAATTTGAGAAAACCTTAAAGTTACAACTTGGGTAGTTAAATTAAAAATACAAAGTATAGTTGATTCGAGAAAATCTTGTAATTGTAACTTGGATAGTTTAATTAAAAATATAAAGTAGAGTTGATTTGAGAAAAGTTTCAAGTTGTAATTTGGGCATTTTAAGAAAATAAATATATAGTTAGGTGAAATTGATGAAATATGACAATTTATAATTTTGAAAAGACATAAAAGGACCTTGAAATAAAAAAATTAATATTTTTAAATTCAAACTTTTAAGGGTAAAAAAGACATTTTATAAAAAAGATGGAAATTACTTTTAAGGGCATGGTTAATATAAGATATGATATAATTTATGAGGGCAAAATAGTTATTTTTCACCTAAGAAAACAATTAAAAATTACAAATGGAAAGTTACTATTCATTTGAAAGTTCACACCATTAAAAGGGTAAGATATATATATATAATTTGACAATATCATTATAGTTGACCTTGGAAATAACTTGCCACTAATACTATACGTATTTAACTAGAAGGTACACCCGATCTCTTCTCTTGCAGACAAATTGGAATGATTTCAAAACTTACACACACACAAAATAAAATAAATAAGGGTTGTCTACATATAACTTCAATTCACTGTATATTTTTGGGGTTGGGAAGAGATCTTTGAGAAATAACATGG
Source organism: Persicaria tinctoria (assembly GCA_037127255.1). Lineage (NCBI taxonomy): Eukaryota > Viridiplantae > Streptophyta > Magnoliopsida > Caryophyllales > Polygonaceae > Persicaria > Persicaria tinctoria. Next base: position 24,850,520 of record JBANSL010000002.1, on the reverse strand, counting down.
ATGTCAATGACAATGATAGGCCAACTGGCATGTGCGCAATCATAATGGTCCATATTTATTTATATATATATATGGAGCTGAGCGTGGTTTGTGGAATTGTGGATAAATCATTACATTCACATGTTGAGAGGTCAATCTTCAACCTTTTGACTCAACCCTCCATTGCTCTATAATTTTCTGTTAATTAAATCTGACTAATCCCATCTCTTTTATTCGTTACATCAGGTCAGTACGACTTGTTCATCCTTTCTGGACGGCCCATCTTTGAATTCATAGCCAACCATGATCCACTGGTATATGTTAACTATTAAGTTCACTGCTACTGTTATTTCTATTTATTTATTGTAAGGTTAAATTCTACTCCATTCGCCTATAGTCCGTCTTTTTAAATAAAACTTGATATTTTTTTAAGACAAATTTGCAAAACTATATATAAATGGCAAGTTTGCAAAACTAGCACGGCTAGTGGAAAAATTGCGGGGAAGGGAAAATGCTAGTTTTGTATTTTTTTTTTTTTTTATCTTTTCATCCGGTTTTAGGTTAATAAATTAAAAAAAAAAAGACTTAGAAGAGGTGCAGATGATGTGTCAGGGGATGTGCAAAGGTGAGCTTAAAAGGGAAAAAGTTGTATAGAAAAGGAGAGGAGAGAGAGGAATTATTCCATTTGCATTAAATGCTGGCCTTTGAAGCTGATCGAGAAGTAAAGTGGTCCCAGGTAGCAGTTATATGCCAGACAATAGGAAACACGGGACAATAATTGATTATTACATGTCAAAGGGTGACACGTGCCAAATAAAAAAAAAGCATATATTAACGCAAATGGGTAAGAAAGCTTATGGTATTTATTTTACGTGCCGGATAAAATTTATGTGTAAGTTATTATGGTTTACGTTCCACCAACGTCTAAACTTGTGCCATTAAAAAAAAAATTCATCCCAATGATATTTCGATGCCTACGAATTGCTAACAAGTCCATGAAGTCTACGAATCATACGATGGGGAATCTTAAGTTGCTGGTACGGTTTAGCGTTCGGCCGACACACAATATTAAGTTGCTGACACATATTTTGTATTGGTTGGCATGCAAATGATTACTGGGTTGTCCGTATTTCCGATCCTCCTTCAATGACACCACTTTCACTTTCCCTCTCCCCTCTGCGAAAAACTGATATTTCCCCTCTCTCCGATGCATTTAATGCTCATTCCTCTTCCTTTTTCATTTAATGTTTTTTCTCTCTCTCACCCCCCTCTGCTCTGCAACCACTTGTAGGTTTCTTTTCTCTTTCTTCCCCCTCTCTCCTCTGCCACCGACTAGTTTTGCAAATTTGTTGGACTCATTGCTACTTTTGCAAATTTTTTAGGAGGGGTTTTGCAAATGCCCAGCTTTTTTGGTATATTCTATACCAATATCTGTTTTTTTTAACTATAATTATCATTTTTATGGATAATAATTCCTTCTTTTTTTATAGGTAACAATTATTTAAAAAATTTAACATATAGAAGAAAAAGAAAGACAGAGTATATGATATTCATCATAAAGTCACACCTAAGCCACCTCTGATATTCATTAGATCCCTCATCAGGTTTCCGACATCCACCATTCACAAATCCGAGCTTCATTTTTGCTCCAAGAGCCATTCGTATACTTCTACTCCAGCTGAGGAAATTGTAGCCAGTGAATTGATTCGCTACAAGTTGCATTCCTAGATGATCTGAGTTCGCAAGGAACAGAGGATCGAAATTGCTAGCTCGCAATTCACGATCACCATGCGACTCTCGTTGATTCTCATTGCGATTATCAGTGACTTCAATGTTATCCATAATCGAATTTTAGCAGCAAAATTCACACCAGAAACAAGAGAAAAACAATGGATTCACAGTACAGAACACGAATCAACAAGATCAACCACACACAGACACCAGATCTGTAGCAAACAGACCTAGCAAAACAACTTCTCGCAAAAGAAATAATCACAACACCGACGATGATTTCTTCAAACGAAGAAAGGAAAAGCAAGATCGTTACCTTGCAGCTCTGATACCATGTAAACAAATGATGATCAAGCTCAAATAGAACTTGCTTGATCTACACAAAGTTGTAAACAGCTATGGAGCCATGAACAAGAGAGAGCAATTTGGGAATTTTCTGTTGTATTTCCGTAAGAATGAAAAGCAAAGCATACACAAGTATTTATAACAACTAAAGCTGAACCTACCAAGCTTACATTAGCAAGATTGATCTAACAACTAACTAACTTGCACCTTAACCAAAATAAACATAACTGAAGACTCCACCTTGATTGTAAGATCTTGATGTACTAACTTGCAGGGATGATATCAAGGGATGATGAAAGACAAAACATTGTTTGGGTTTCAAGGTCTTGAAACTAGGACTACATTGTGCATTCCTTCACGAATATATGATATTATCTAAGTTATGATTTTGGGCTTTATATGTATATCTATCCAAGTTAACATGCAGAACTCTATCTGAAGAGATGGGCCTTTCGAATTGGGCTTGAATATCGAAAGAAATTGGGCTCACATCCATTGTGATAGACCCCATAATTACCTTCTCGGATCAACCCAATAAGGAAAGAAAGATCCTTGAGGATCAAGGTTTAATTTGAAGCTTGCCGATTTGCACAAGATCAAGGGAGCGTCTTCTATAACAGGAAGGAATTATTTTTGGAAGCATTTCAAACTTCAAACGGCTCCTTTGGCGATCTATTTAAACGGTGCTGATGGAAGATGAAGTTTATCGAAGCAAGTATTCATCCGATAACATTAAGAAGTAGCAAAACGTTCTCTCATATACACGTTGTGCTTAGTGTGATTGGGTTTGAGTGTTGGGAGAAACACAAGGCATTATTGTACAAGTTAGGCATGATACGTGAGCCGAGTAGCTCGGAATTGACTCGGGCTCGGATCGATAAAAACTCGACTCGGGATCGCTCGAATGTTACATGAGCCGAGTTCGAGCATGTAAATGAGCTCGATTCGAGCTCGAGCTCGAGTAGCTCGCCAGCTCGTAACATACTTGAATTGACAAAATTACCCCTCAATTAGAATGTGTGTTTCACACTTTCACTCACCCACCCGTCATCCCCATTTCGGCATTTCCAAACATGATGAAACCCTAAATATGGCTGGCGGCTGCTGTGTACCGTGTCTGTGTAGAGCCGACTAGCCGAGTTCCGTCACCGGTCACCCTCCAGCAATGAAGCCGTCGTCCGTCACCCTCTAGCGAAGCCGTCACCCTCCAGTAAAGCCGTCACCCTGCAGCGAAGCCCTCCAGCAGTGAAGCCGTCACCGACGGTGCTGTCTCTGTCCGGACTCCAGAGTCGTTCGTTCGTTGTTGCTCTCCATTTGCGTTGAGACTTGAGAGCAGTTGCAACCCCAGCAAGAGCAACCATGGCCATCGGGTGCTAATCAAGTTCCCTCTTCCTTCAACTCGTTTTCAAATCTCCTCTCCCTTCTTATATAACCATCAATTCCATGTTTCACTCACAATTTGTAGGAAGAACAAGAGGATATCCAAGAGTAAGAACTAAGAAGGGAGGAAAGAAGAAGGCGTAAGTACCTCCGAATGCTTTATTGTTAATTCATCGCTTTCTCTCTGATTTCGGTTGAATCCAGCAATGTGATTTCCGATTCCTACTGTTTATGCTCAATCGATTGACGATCTGTTGTTTTTATTCGGATTTGTCTCAGAATCGATCCCTTTGCTAAAAAGGACTGGTATGATATTAAGGCTCCGTCTGTGTTCATCGTCAGAAACGTAGGGAAGACTCTGGTTACTCGTACTCAGGGTACCAAGGTACCTTCTTCTAACTTGTCCTCGTTTACCACTTCAAAGCTAATTTGTATTTTCAAATTTGGATCATATGTTGGTGTTTGTTTAGTATAATTAGTGATCACATATGTAAATTCTCGTTTTGTTTTGTTCTGTTTTGGAATGTATAGAACCATCATAACGAAACTTTGCTAGGAGATTTACTATTCTAGTTCTATACTACTGTTATGTGATAGAGTATGTAGGGCAGTTTAAAGCATGAAAAACCAGGAGAAAGAGTGATCCATGTGATTGAGTGTGTTGAAAATCAGTGTTGCTAGGAACAAATGATGTTTTAATGCTTTTGAGTGATCTTAATTCACAGAACAGAAGCACTTTTTCTCATTGTTTGCTAATATTTTGGTAGCAATTAAAAAGGGGAGTGATTTTTTTGGTGTTGTAGAACCTACTCAATGGTTGGATGTATGTGATGTGCCTGTGGCTACTCAGGGCTGCATAAGAAATATGTTAATGGTGTGCATCATTGGTTGTAGATTGCTTTTGAGGGACTAAAGCACATAGTTTTTGAGGTTTCACTAGCTAAGCTGCAAAACGATGAAGATCAGTTCTTCAGGAAGATCCGCCTGAGGTCTGAAGATGTTCAAGGAAGGAATGTTCTAACTAACTTCTGGGTATGTTCAGTTTTAGATTCCCAGTCAGAGTGTTACCTTTATAGATTTGTTTTGTTAGGTGTTATATAGTAATATGCGGAAAATTGGTCAATCGAAATACAGGGAATGGACTTGACCACCGACAAATTGATGTCCTTGGTTCGCAAATGGCAGACTCTGATTGAGGCTCATGTTGATGTTAAGACCACTGATAACTTCACACTCCGTATGTTCTGCATTGGATTCACCAAAAGACGCCCAAACCAAGTGAAGAGGACTGCTGCATCTGTGCTACTGGAATGTTGCTGCTGAACTTTGTTTGCTGTAATGGTGTTGGAACTTTGTTTTCCATCTCTCATTTTGTTTTCCAAGCAATTTGTTTTGTTTTGCTGTTGAACTTTGTGCCGCTGTGTTGAATTTTCCTTTCATTTTGTTTTCCAAGTAATTGTTGCTGTTTCGAGTCATAACGAGCTCGTCGAGCCCGAGTTCGAGCTCGTAACGAGCCCAACCGAGCTTATCGAGCTCGAGCTCGAGTTCGGGCTCGAAAACAAACGAGATCAACGAGCCGAGCTCGAGTTCTACATCAAGCTTGCGAGCCGAGCTTGAGCATATATATATACTCGAATAGAATTTGAGCTCGAGCTCGAGCTCGGCTCGTATATAAACGAGCTAAGCTTGAACAACAAGTACTCGAGCACGTAGGCTCGTATATCAGGCCTAGAGCAAGTCATTTGATTCACTCGTTGAGTTTCTTGCTCGTGATAGCACACTTTGGTGTGTAATTGGGTTCTCTATTTCACTTGTAAAGTTGAGGGCTAGAATAGAAGCGGTGAGGCTTTGTATAGGGGAAGAGAAGTTCTCCTAGGAAGTTATAGTCTCAAGGAAAGTGAAATAAAGAGGTTTGAATCATACGGGTTGGATAACCCTAGGCGGGGACGTAGGTCAAGTTCGTGTCGAACATCGTTAACAATTCGTGTGTCCTGATAAGAGATTTTATAAGGGATTTTCAGTCGCCTTAAATCCTATCAAATAAATCCGACTAACCTAACTAATGTAGTTTGGCAAGTACGGGTCGATCCCACAGAGAGTCTGATTTGTATACAAGTCAAGTGTATCAACAAGAACAAGAAACAAGAGGGGGGATTTTTGGATGGTTTGAACTAACTAATTGAGAAATAAAAGTAAACAAAAGTAACAAACTAAACAGCTTGAGGAAATGAATATGAGAAAAATAGCTCAGATCAATCAATCTCAGCAATCAGGTTTGTTCATTGATCATCGAAATCGAATAGATAACTTCCTTTTGAATACTTTGTTGTGGAAAGACTAGGTCTTTTGAATCCAATTCCTTATCGAATCTAGTTAACAGGACAACCAGACCCTGAAAACCCTAATTATCAAACAATCTTGAAACTATCAAGATTCAATTCAATAATCGATGAAGCTTAAAGGAAATCAACAAAGGCAATCGACGCGCACAACCAGTTATTGCATCAATTGCAAATCAATTCTCTATACAAATCCCTAAATATATCAACCAGTTTCAGAGATTTATACTTTGCTACTCAAGGATATAGATAACTCAACCAATAATTACCTATATCTAGCTATAGATTATCATGAACAAGCATCAGTTGATCAGACTAACGGAAATTCATGAAAACCCTAAACTATTAGTGTAAAGAATTGATAATATTCAAAGAGTAGTATTAAGATAGAGAAATCTCACAATGAAATAGAAAACCCGAAGCTTCGATTAATTTCCCCAAGCAACGGAGTTTAGATGTTCATACTTGAGAAATCACAAAAGTCTTCCAACTATGTCGGAATTCATCCATCTCCCAAAAAAACCTCCAAAAAATAACACGTTCATCACTTTTTAACCTAATAATAATAATATGTTTCATGAATTATCACCAACAAAGAGAAGGCCCAAGCCCAACTCAAAGTAACAAACCAGTCCGGATTTAGCACTGTGCACATCAGCACATGCTACAAAACTCGGGTTCGGCACAAAGAACTCGGCCAAGTTGTGTCTACTCCACCCGAGTTATTTTCAACAGTAATCTTGACATCCAGATTTCGCTGTTTTCAAGGTCGAATTTGAAAAAGTCGTAAACACGAAAGTTGTAGGTCTTCGAATCCTCTTTCCAACAAGTATAAGTATGCCCCGATCTGATAACTACAGGCTTCGAACGACTCATTTTAGTGCAGCGTCGCCAGTTTGTACAACTCTAATCAATTCTTCATGCTTAGCTCCTCTCCTCGGCTCTCGTGCTCTTCTATTCTCGTCCAATCTTCGAGCATTGGCTCGAGCTTAGCTTCACCTCTTTACAATCTCCTGAAATCATGCACAAAACTCGTAGATTCCGACTCTAATTGAAACATAATGAAAATATGAAAACTACTATAACTCATGCATTTTACCCTACCTAAACACATCTAAATGCTTATATATATTAACACTACCTAAATGTGCATGATCATGTCCTTATTTATATTCCGCATTTACTTTATCTCACTCGATTTTACTTTGTCAAGTTTTGATCTCATATCAAGGTCTTGGCAAGTTGGTTTGTAAACTGTATTAAGGTTTCTTATCTTGCGAAAATCGAGCATACTCTATTCATCCCCCTCTAAAGTATTATTTATCACCTTATAGACTCTTCAATAACAAACCCCAAACTGTACATTATGATATCCTTAATAGTGACAACAAAAGAAAACAACGACATGCGGAATAGAGATTGTTGGCGATGAACCTAATAAGTAGATAAAAGATACTTCCTCATTCGATCGAAAATATTTGATGTTTTGCATATATGCATGAAAATTAAGAAATGTTACTTTCACCTTTAAATACTTCATCAAATTAATTTTACTCCTCAATCACATTTATTAAGCACAAATGTAAATGGTTAAGTAAAAAAAAAGTACAACATTAATATTAGTGTAAAAGTAAAAAAGAGGGTAATTATTAATTCTAAAACATCAAATATTCTTGATCAAATTTCACCTCTTAAAACATCAAATATTTCCGATCGGATGGAGTAGAGGTCTTCCTGTGCACGTATTGTTTTTGGATCATATATCATCACCAAATTGAAATATACTATGAATGATAGAACATATAAAAGACATATTGGGTATCCTCTCTAGAGGGCACAAATGAGAGGCAAAACAGAAAAACGCGGGCAGCCAAAAACAAGACGAAAATCAAAACCCCCAAACTGCAACAACAAAAACAACAAAACGTCTCCTCGTTTGGATATCGAAAATTAACAAAAAGGCAAAGCAACGAACGACAATCAACCAATCCATGTCAACTTCCATAAATAGGCAACCCTCCCTCCCCTAAGACTCCTCCCCCTTCATTCTCCCCATCCATTTCTCTATTTCTCCAAACACAAATCCAACACCAACCAACTCCATTGATCCGTACGTGTTCTCGCCGCCATGGAACGGGGCTTGCTTTTCTCCGCGTTAGGGGTCGGAGTCGGGGTCGGCGTCGGCCTCGGATTGGCGTCCGGCCAGTCCCCGGTCAGCAAATGGGTCGGCTCTAATTCGGAGCTCGACGGTGTCACGCCGGAGCAGATTGAGAGCGAGTTGAACAGGCAGATGATCGATGGAAAGGGCTGCAAGATCACTTTTGACGAATTCCCTTATTACATAAGGTCTTCAAGTATTTTCATTTTTTTCCCAATGTGGCATCAATTTCATCATTTTTTTTTTGAAATTTTTGTTGAAGAGAATGAAATGAAATGAAAATAGTGAGCAAACTCGGTCGGTGCTTACGGGTGCGGCTTACGTTCATCTCAAGAACGAAGAAGTGTCTAAGTTCACCCGAAATCTCGCCCCTTCAAGCAGGGCGATTCTCCTGTCTGGCCCTGCTGGTTCGTGCAAAATCCAACCAAACATATTTTCTCACTTTCGGTGAAGTTTTATTTATATATAACTATCTTTTTTTTTTCTCCCTTTTGTTACTAAAGAACTATACCAACAAATGCTAGCAAAAGCTCTAGCAAACTACTTCGATGCGAAGCTGTTGCTGTTGGACGTTGTGGATTTCTCCGTTAAGGTATATATGATTCATTTCGAAAGAGAGAAATCATGGCGCGATATATTTAACAATTTGCATCATCTTGTTGATTGCAGATTCAGAACAAATATGGAATCTCCAAGAAGGAAAAGGGACCAGTAAGTTGTTGCACTCGCGAATTTCGATAGGCTACCAAATCACTTGTAAGTTGTTCTTCCAACAAGTACTTATAGATGATTTTGTTGTGTGTTTTTGCAGTGTTTGAGGAGGACCATCTCAGAGGTGACATTGGAGACATTGTCAAACTTGTTTAGCCAACCTCAAAAGGAGGAGACCAGCAGTGCTAGAGGTACAACACATACTCTACCTTCACCTTGTTTGTCAATTTCATTTTGATCGTTTCCTCTCTTCGTTGTTGTTATTGTGCGGTGATAACCTTTCTTGCAGGCTTACGGAGGCAAATGAGCTCAACGGACCTGAAGCCAAGGTATGTTGGTTTCGGGTTTTGCTGTCTTAGGATTTGTTTCATACATGAATACTTAGCATATCTCTGTATAAACAGGTCCTCAGAAGGTGCCGGTAATCCTCCAAAGCACCGCAGAAACGCATCAGCTTCATTCGACATGAGTAGTAGCATGGGTTCTCAACCCATCCCTCCAACTTCAGGTAGCTAAGCTTCTATACATTCCATTGGAAACAGATGACGAATTTCGCTGCAGAACTTGTTCTTACTGTTTCTTGTGAATCATTTCAGCCCCTACGAAGCGCCAATCAAACTGGGCCTTTGATGAGAAACTATTTCTTCAGTCACTTCACAAGGTAAAGTTCGGATGAGGATACCTTATTGCATTCTTATACATATGAATGTGGATGTGTTTCACTTGCAGGTGTTAGTTTCGGTGTCAGATACATGTCCCGTTATACTGTATGTTAGAGACGCGGAGGGCCTTTTCCTCCAATCGGACAGACTATGCAGTCTGTTTGATAAATTGTTGAGCAAACTGAAAGGACCAGTCTTGGTACTAGGCTCCCGGACCATGGACCCATATTCCGACTATGGAGATGTGCACGAGAAGCTTAGTATGTTATTCCCTTACAACATTGATATAAGACCTCCAGAGGATGAGGGCAATCTCGTCACTTGGAAAAACCAATTGGAAGAGGATATGAAGGTGATGCAGGTTCAAGATAACAAGAATCACATTACTGAAGTCCTCGCGGCTAATGATCTTGTCTGCGACGATCTTGGGACTATCTGCCACGCAGACACACAGCTCCTTTGTAACCATATCGACGAGATTGTTATGTCAGCAGTGACTTTTCACTTGATGAGCCACAAGGAGGCTGATTACCGGAGCGGAAAGCTTGTGATTTCATCTAGCAGGTATACCAAGAATGACCAATTCGTAGTTTGTCATCGATTTTTCAATGTAAGTTGCCTCTTACATGGTTCTGTACTTGGTTGGATAGTCTCTCGCACGGATTACGTATCTTCCAGGAAGGTAAAAGTGGCGGTAAAACGAATGCTGAAGCTCCTAAGGTATGTTTTTCATGATGATTGAATGTTTTCCGAAACACTCAATCATCGATGTTTCTTAGAATGTATCCATTTCTGTTATAGGATACTGTTAAGGCGGCAGCAGCAGCAACAATAACCACAGCAAAAGCTGCAGCAACAACTGCAGCAAAGCCTGCGGGTAAACCCGAAACAGTTGCTATTGCAGCGAAAAGTGAGCCAGAGAAGCCTGCTCCTGTGGTTGTAAAGAAGGAGCCGGAAGCTGCACCAGCAGCCCCAGTAAAGGTACTGTTTCACATGATCTTACTCCAGAGATTCAAGCATAAAAGAGTCAGTAAGATTGTGTGCTTTGTGTGTGGATCTTTGACAGGAAGTAGCTCCTGATAATGAATTCGAAAAGCGGATAAGGCCAGAGGTGATTCCGGCTCATGAGATCGGAGTGTCATTCAAAGACATTGGCTCCTTGGAGGAGACCAAAGAGTCACTGCAAGAGCTGGTTCTTCTTCCACTGAGGAGGCCGGACCTCTTCAAGGGCGGTCTCCTGAAGCCTTGCAGGGGAATTCTGCTGTTTGGGCCTCCGGGAACAGGGAAAACTATGCTGGCAAAGGCGATAGCGAGTGAAGCCGGAGCCAGCTTCATCAATGTCTCAATGTCTTCCATCACCTCTAAATGGTTCGGAGAGGATGAGAAGAACGTTCGGGCTTTGTTCACCCTAGCGGCAAAGGTTTCCCCGACCATTATCTTTGTGGACGAGGTCGATAGCATGCTTGGCCAGAGGTCAAGGGCCGGCGAGCATGAAGCCATGAGGAAGATCAAGAACGAGTTCATGACGCATTGGGATGGGCTGATGACCAAACCAGGAGAACAAATTCTTGTTCTTGCTGCCACTAATAGGCCATTTGATCTCGATGATGCCATCATTAGGCGATTTGAGCGCAGGTATAAATGCTCCCAAAATCATATATAGTAGTAAGTGCTCCTTATAAGCAATCAGTGCATCGCGTCAAACAGATCATAACTAGTACTATATATGGTTAGGATTATGGTTGGTCTGCCAGCTCCGGAGAACCGGGAGATGATCTTGAGGACACTTTTGTCGAAAGACAGAACAGACGATTTGGATTTTAAGGAGCTTGCAACCATGACAGAAGGATACAGTGGAAGTGATCTCAAGGTTGGTGTCTTTATTTTGATGACAGAAGGATACAGTGGAAGTGATCTTAATGTTCTTGAATTGCTCTCTGGTGTGTTGAAAACAGAATTTGTGCATCACCGCTGCCTATCGACCCGTTCGTGATCTGATACAGAAGGAAAGAAAGAAAACTATGGTTTGTTATTGCATTTTGCACTTTTATAGTACCTCTTAATTTCAAGATTAAAAGAAAAAATCTTTCTTATTGGATTTTTTTTTTCCTTACATCCTTATTTAATGTTTTTGATGATTGATGCTTCAGGAGAGGAAGAGGAGAGCTCAGGAAAGCAAGAGCATGGGTGTGCCGGAGTCAGTACCAGCCGAGGAGGAAGAAGTGGTTACTCTGAGAGGTCTCAACATGGAAGACATGAAGTGGGCAAAGAGCCAGGTAATGCGATTAGAATCCGAGTATGAGTTGTGAACTGTTGCGATTTTGTTGAGATGTGAAGAAATTAAACCAAAAGAGTCTCACATCGACAGTATGAACTAGAAAGCCTAGTATATATATACTCCGTAAGTCAGTGAGCTACTCCTCCTATTGCCAATTCGTGGTAGGATGGAATCCCACTCAGCTTAGCTCCTAAGCTAGGAAACAACTTAGTAGAGTACCTATCTTGCATCATAAATCTATTCAACATGAGTATGATTATTTTCTTGGCAACAGGTGGCTGCCAGTTTTGCAGCAGAGGGAGCAGGCATGAATGAGCTGAAGCAATGGAATGAGTTGTATGGAGAAGGTGGTGGCAGGAAGAAAGAGCAACTATCTTACTTCTTATAAGACTCCGGCAAACCAGCCAAAGCAGCAATTGTATTAGTTTTTTTTTTTTTTTTTATAAAGTTTTTGTGTGGATCTCTTGACTTGATTGAGGGTTTTGTAGTCACTAAGTGTTACACTAAAGGGTCAATTGAGATGATATTGATCAGGCCTGTTCTTATAAACCTTGTACCACCTAGCTGTCTTTGCTTGGTTTGGTGGTTGTTGGTTTTGTAATTAATTAGACATTCTTTAGAGACTTCAAAGATATATATGGATGATCTCTCAACTGGTGCAGCATATCAACCACCAGATACAATAGAATGCTAGCTTCTTGTACAACTAATACGACAATCGATGTATGTATTCATTTTATATATATAATGAATTCGTTTCTTTTGAGTTTAAAACTCCTTGATGCTACGTACAATGAATGCTGCTCACTCCTGCATTACTTTCTTTCACCTTATTCCCGTTATGCTGTACGGGATATGAATTACGAAGTATTACCAAATTTGCATCACTAACTTCATTTCTGGTTCACCAGATTTTTAATATATCTTGAATATGTTGCAGGAGGCATCTCTCATTGGCATTGATAGCCTTGGTTTTGATTTAAGGGTGTGTTCGGGAACACAAGTTCAGACACTAAGATTTGGATTCAATTCTCGGGTATCCTGTCCTTCCATTCCTCCTTGTCTGAGCAATGTCAAATGATATTATTAGGGATTCTACTTGATGTTCTAGTCATTGATAGTTAACAAGGATTTAAGTATTTTCACTGTCTTTTGGCATGGATCCTCACATAGTCATATAAAAAGAATTGTGCTACTGGTTCATCTTCTGCAGGCTACTTCAGAATACAGTGCAGAGAGGCAGCTGAATGATATATTGTTTCCCAGGAGTAACCAAAAGCCACAAAAAATAAAAGCAAGTCCACCCAAGTGAGCTGAATCTATTTATGCCTTTTTTCCCCGTTTCCGCCCTAGCCTTGAATTGATGCAGGGTGAAGCAGGTAACATCTTTTGGATGGTTTCATTGCATCTTTCCTGTTGTAGTTAATTGGTAACGAATGAAGAATGCTTTTCTCACTTCTTTTCTCCCCGGTATTTACTTTGGCTAGCTCATTCAAAGTTGTACAGCTTATTTATTCTTCTTCAAATGCTTCACTTTTTGTCATTTTTATTGGGTTCGAGTGGGCCAGTTGAGTTTCTCGGGTCGGGTTAGATCTTGCTAGCTCTAATCCTAGCTATATACTGTCAAAATCTCAATCACCCTTTGATATGGAAAATATCCTTAACGTGTAAAATTTGCTTAATGTGTAAAATTTTCAAATCCTACGTAATACAACCGCGTTCAACATTAGAGCACAGCCTTGCCGCCCTCGAGCCACCTCCAGCCCCACGTCGAGCCACCTCCGGCCTCCACCGCATAGCCTCCCTCGAGCCCACCCCGGTGCGCATCCCCGAGCCCTGACTTGGCTTGGTTCGAGCCCAGACGCGCCCACAATGCCCTGTCGAAGTCCAACAGCGCTTCTTCTCTCATCGGCCTCCCACGCCACCCACGAGCCACCTCCGGCCACCAGCCCCGGCCAGCTCGAACCCCCTCCCTCAGGCGCACCCCCCGAGCCCGGAACCCCCTTGGTTCGTGCCCAGCCGAGCCCACACCGAGCCATCTTCCCCAACAGCGCTAATCGGTTCTTTTGGCTCGGAAAACCTTCGAAATCCCGATTTTTCTCATTGTTTCCACTCGAATTTGGTATGATTTCTAACTCTAAACTTGTTTATTACCGTTATTTGGATTGTTTGAATGATTTAGGTTGAGATTGAAAACCTAGGGTTTGATTTAGGAGCGGAATTTGGGGCTTTTTGATAAAAGCCAAATTGATTGAAATTGATGATATGGTTGTGTTGTTGGGTTGATTTTGAGCTAATTTCATGTTCATATCATTGTCAAATTGTTTATGGATCATGAGCTAATTGAATTTTAGAATTTTAGGTTGCGATATGTTTTAGAATTTGGGGCTTTTTTCCAAAAGCCAAATTGATTGAAATTGATGATATGGTTGTGTTGTTGGGTTGATTTTGAGCTAATTTCATGTTCATATCATTGTCAAATTGTTTATGGATCACGAGCTAATTGAATTTTAAAATTTGATATTGCGATATGTTCTAGCATTTGGGGCTTTTTGCCAAAAGCAAAATTGACTTAAATTGGTAATATGGTTGTGTTGTTGGGTTGATTTGGAGCTAATTTAATGTTCATAGCATTGTCAAATTGTTTATGGATCATGATCTAATTGAAGTTTGGAATTTTATATTGCGATTTGCTTTAGAATTTGGGTTTTTTTTGCCAACGGCCAAATTGACTGAAATTGATGTTATGGTTGTGTTGTTGGGTTGATTTGGAGCTAATTTCATGTTTATAGCATTGTCAAATTGTTTGTGAATCATGAGCTAATTGAATTTTAAAATTTTATTCCAATATGCTTTAGGTCGATTAGGTTCTTCTATTTTAGCATAAAAATCATAATTTAGCCTATTAGCTCAATTGGTAGAGCAATGTGCGTTTGCACAAAAGATGTGGGTTCAAATCCCACATAGGTTACATAATAGACAAGAGCGCAACAATCGCAAATTGTTAATCATGCACATTATAATCTAAGTTATGCACTTTTTAACCTTAATTATGCACATTTTAATCTTATTTATGCACTTTAATTTTAAAAGCTTATACGTTAAAAAATCGATTTCAAACTTACATTTATCAACCTAAATTATCCGAGAGGTGAAACCAAACTCTCAAAAGTAAAAAAAAAACAAAATTAAAACATCGATTTCAAAAGCACATCTTTTGACTTATTAATGCGCATTATAATCTTACATTTGCACAATTGTATTCTTCATCTGCACAATTGTATCTTACTTTTGCACAATTGTAGTTTAAATTTGCACAATTGTATCATACTTTAAATTTGCACAATTAAAGTTGCACAAAAGCACTTTACAGTTGCACAAATGTACTCCACAGTTGCACAAATACACTCCACAGTTGCACAAATGCACTCCACAGTTGCACAAAAGGTATCGAAAACGGGAAAAAGTGCATTTACCCATAAAAATAGACATCTTTACCAATTTACCCATAAATTAAACATATTTCAATTAAAAAAATTTATAATTGAAATAGTCGCATTTACCTATTTACCCCATAATGAATTATTTGTCTGCACAAAATAAACTTATATTTGCACAATAAGATGTTATATGTGCACAAAAGCAAGTTATACTTGCACAGCAGAAAGTGCTATCACGAAAAAAAAAATCTGGGCAAAAAAAAAAAAAAATTTAAATTTTTTTTTTTAAATAAAAAAAATCGGGTCCGAAAAGGGGGGGCCAAGGGGGGCACACGCATGGGCAGAGGGGGGCAGACATCCTACTCATGAAATTAGGCCCATTAGTAATTAAATTAGGCCCATTAGCAAATTTTACACAATAAGCATATTTTACACTTTAAGGACTTTTTACATTTGAAGTAAACCCTATATATATATAGGTAAATGTTCAAATGAAAATGGGGCTTAAGATGAAAATCCCTCTTAAAGTGAAAATAGTCTAATTTGGATGTAAATGAGCCTAATTTAAAGGTAAATGGGCCTAATTAAATGAGTAATGAATAAATGGGCATAATTTTGGTGTAAATGGGCATAATTTTATGAGTAAATGGAAAATGGTTAAATGACCCTAATTTTGGGGTAAATTTCACACGCCTCCCCCAAACTTTCCATTCATACGAATATTGCCCTTATTTCAATTATATGAATGTGACAGTGTTGATTACTTATTTTTCGTGACATTTTGGATATATATACTGTAACGTTTTCTTTGTCATTTTTGCTTGCGTGTTGATTCAACGGCGCCGTTGCCTTCCTATTTCACGTGGAGATCAGAGATCAATAATTCCACCTACTGTAAAAATAAATATATGTTACTCCATTCATTTTCACAAAACTTTCACTCAAAGTTACAGAGAATTTATTAATTAAAAATTATGCCTAAATATAGGATAATATATTGATAGGAATTATAATAGTGTATTCACAATTGTAAATCAAACACCAGTAAACTGTAAACCCCCAATTATATATATGAACTAGAAATTAAGAAAAATAAGATTAAAGAAAAACAGTAACGAAAGAGGGAAAAATTACAAGACTACTGAATTGATTGTCCCTTTTTTATATTTTTATTCTTTTGCCTCCATTTGATTTCATAGATCCCCCAAATTGCCTCCATTTTTGTGTGTTTCCGTTCATGAATAAGATTATAAAGTGAAATAATAAAATGATAAATGTGCACAAATAAGATGATATAATGCATATATAACATTATATTGTGCAAAAATAACTTTAAGTTGTGCAAATATAACACTATGTTTTGCAAATGTAACATTATATTATGCATATCTAATAATATAATGTTACGTTGTGCACATATAATATTATGTTGTGCGAATATAACATTATATTGTGCAAATATAACTTTAAGGTGTGCAAATATAACACTATGTTTTGCAAATGTAACATTATGTTGTGCATATCTAATAATACTATAATATTATGTTGTGCGAATATAACATTATATTGTGCAAAATATAACTTTAAGTTGTGCAAATATAACACTATGTTTTGCAAATGTAACATTATGTTGTGCATATCTAATAATACAATTGTGCAAAAGTAAGATAGGATTGTGCAAAAGTAGTATACAATTGTGCATAACTAAGATTATAATGTGCATGATTAACAATTTGCGATTGTTGCGCTCTTGTCTATTATGTAACCTATATAGGATTTGAACCCACATCTTTGTGCAAACGCACATTGCTCTACCAATTGAGCTAATAGGCTAAATTATGATTTTCATGCTAAAATAAAAGAACATAATCGACCTAAAGCATATCGCAACAAAATTCTAAAATACAATTACCTCATGATTCACAACCAATTTGACAATGCTATGAACATAAAATTAGCTCCAAATCAACCCAACATCACAACCATATAATCAATTTCAATCAATTTGGATGTTGGCAAAAAAAAACCCAAATTCTAAAATATATCGCAATAAAATTCTAAAATCCAATTAGATCATGATCCATAAACAATTTGACAATGCTATAAACATGAAATTAGCTCCAAATCAACCCAACAACACAACCATATCCTCAATTTAAGTCAATTTTGCTTTTGGCAAAAAGCCCCAAATTCTAAAACATATGGCAATATAAAATTCTAAAATTCAATTAGCTCATGATCCATAAATAATTTGGCAATGGTATGAACATGAAATTAGCTCAAAATCAACCCAACAATATCATCAATTTTAATCAATTTGGCTTTTGGTAAAAAGCCCCAAATTCCGCTCTAAATCAAACCCTAGATTTTCAATCTCAACCTAAATCATTCAAACAATCTAAATAATTGTAATATAATTTTAAGTTGTACAAATATAATATTATGTCGTGCGTTTATAAACTATGGAATAATTTTGTAATTTATTAAATTGAGATAAGGGCGTATTTTGGAAGAGAGGGAAAGTATGGGACAAAAATTATAATTTCATCATCCCCTTCCTCACATCCACTGTAAAACTCCGATTAAAAATGGCGGTTTTACTGGTGGACTTCGGCAAGCTCCCGGTGGCAGCCTAGGGCACGGCGGAGCAAGGGGGAGGCAGATACGAGACCGTGGTTGCGGGGCGAGTTCGTTGGTGGCAATCACTGGTGGCTTCGGTGGCGGGAAGCGGTGGTCGAAGGCGGCGAATCGGTGCACCGATGTTGTTGGGCAAGGTGGGAACTGTTCCCGATTCCGACGATTCCGGGGTGGATTCCGGCGATTGCGAGGAGGAGAAGCCAGATCCCGGCAACCGGCAAGGTGTGGGTGTGGCCGGCAACCGGCAACGATAGAGGGAGGACGATCTGGGAGCGCGCCGCCGCCGCCCCCATCTCCGAGAGTAGCCACAGTCGCCTCCGTCTCCGGGAGTAGCCACCGTCGCCTCCGTCTCCGGGAGTAGCCACCGTCGCCTCCGTCTCCGTGAGTAGCCACCGTCGCCTCCGTCTCCGTGAGTAGCCACCGTCGTCTCCGTCTCCGGGAGTAGCCAACGCCGCCTTCAAGGCCGGTGAACGGGTGAAGTTTGAGAGAACAGGAAGAATCGGTTCTTTTTTTTTTAATTCTAAATCAGACCCCGCGCGCGTGTATTTTACCCATTTTCACTTTAAGCATTTTTTTCACTTTAAGCCCCTTTTTCACTTTAACCTCACCCTATATATATATATATATATCATGTACACAAATCTCGGCCTTTGGATCAAACCAAATCAAAGGCTCACAATAATCAAAATAAAGAAAAGAGAAAAGAAAAGAAAAGGGGGGATGTGAATAGTGACGGGGGAAGTAATTTTTTGGCTTTTTTTGTTATTTTCGGCCATTTTAAAAAAATATTTTTATTTTTTTTGATGTAATTTATTTTTATCTACCTATAGACACCCACTTTGCATAAGTTTTGCGAAAAAAAAATTACGATAACAATTGAGCTTAAGAGTTTTCGTTTTGTTTGTGCCCGGTTTTATTATTCGGTGGAATTGGTGGGTTTTTTTATATTATTCATTGAATTATATATGTTTATTCAGTGGAATGTAGTATTTTTTTTGTAGTTCGAAATCATTTGGAGCCACATTGAGCTTTAAGGTTTTTGTATTATTCATTGAGCTTAAGGGTTTTTGATATTATTCATTGAATTATATATGCTACCGAATAATTAATAGTATATATTACCATGGATATAGCTTTATTCAATGGTATAGCTTTATTATTCAATAGTATATATTACCATCGAATAATATTACCGAATAATATTGTAACACCATCGAATAAGTAAGCTATACCATTGAATAATAAAGCAATACCATCGCATAATCCGTCAATACGATCGAATAATATAGTGATACCATCGAATAATCAAAATGACTAACCTATAAAACAGACTCATACGACTGAATAATCCTTCATATACTAGTGCATAATCATTCATACTCAACTGCATAATCATCTATGTGAATCAACGGCTCAGATTCCTCTATGGGAATCAACGGCTCAGATTTGTGTACATGATACACGTTAAGGGCTGAGTACACCGGAACCAACCCATATATATATATATATATATATATATATATATATATATATATATATATATATATATATATATATACCCTTTTAAGTTTTAACTCCCCACCAAAATAAAAGAAAAAAGAAAAAAAATACCCTTTTAACCAGCAACATTTCACATGTCAATACATCAATGGAACAAGTTAATTATTTCTCAATATTTCAGCCCATTCCATTCAATAATATCTTCGACCATTCACCAGCTTCAGCCATCTCAAGTAATTCCGCAGGTTGTGGACGTCGATGACCACTCGGTACATCATCTATCATTGTGTCTAGTAATTCGTCAAGTAGCTTTAAGCTGAAATCATCTCCATTTAATCCTTCATTTACATCATCCGATGTTGGTCCCGTGCAGATTCCATCACCGTTAGGTGATATTGTTGATGCCAGAGGAGCTACAGATGAAGGATCGGTTGTCGGTATTGTCGATGTGTCTAGTAACCCCTCAAGCAGTATGCTGAAATTATCATCGCAAGTACTACGACTTGTGTCACGTAATTCTTCAGCAGGCACGAGGCTCAAACCATTGCAAGGATAGCTATGAGTTATCATTGATGTCGAAGGCATCATCTCAACTTCACCTCCATATAATCCTGATTCATTTGAAGCTACGAATGGAGGATTTGTTGGTATCATTGTTGTGCCACGTAATTCTTCAGACGCGAAGCTCAAATCGTTGAAAGGAGGATAGCTATGCATTATCACTGATGTCGAAGGCATCATCTCAACTCCACCTCCATATAATCCTGATTCATTTGTAGCCTCCAGTGTTGGTATCATACCTAAACCATTTGAAGCTACAAATGAAGGATTCACGCCATTGTCTTCAGGATAAGCTGTTTCAAGGGGCCGACTCCTCTTTGATGATCCATTTTGTGGCATGTCTTCTTCATCCTCTTCTGATGATGATCTATCGCGCTTTCTCGACGGGGTCTTCTTGATGATTTTACAGAGAGCAATATCTTTACCCTACATTAATTCATTATGATCATCATTAGTTTTTGTCAATCAAAATACAAGATATACATATAATATATATAAATATTATGTAGACGTAGATTAATGAACTTGTATACATTACTTACTGCACAAGAAAACCCTAAAACAAAACCCTAGCTAATGGCAAATTGCAATGTAAGAAAACCCTAATTTGAAGTCCTTAATGATCATGGATTTTGTTTGTTTTTGAAATTAAGTGGCAGGGGTTTTCTGAAACTTTTCCAAATTAAATATTGTTAATTAGGGCAGTAATAAAAAAACCCTAATTACATCGATCCCGGAAATAATAAAAGAAGTATTTTCTTGATAATATTTATTGAAGGAATTAAATAAGTAAGTAAGAGAAACCCTATTTATATATAAAATTATTATATATAAACGTAGGTACCTGATCATCAAGAAGAGAGTACTCGTACATGACCCAACCAGATTGATCAGGCCCGGCTGAGCCCGGGGCCGAGTTGCTACGTTTATAGGAGAAGGCCCTCTTGAGGGCGGTGCGGTTGATGATGTTTTCGCCGCGCTGCAGCTTCCACGTGCCACCTCCGGTCGTGCGGATGAACCTCTTCCCGCCCAGCGTCGTTCTCTTCAACTGGGTGAAGCAGTACCTCTCCTTATCAGACTCGTTCGGGCCTCGAAACTCCGACTTGGCGAAAATCTCCTGAGGGGTGAGATCGCCGTAGACATTGACGTCTCTGATAGTAATTCCTGGGATCCCCGCCGGAACTGGAAGACCCAACCGATTTTGCAGGAACATGACCAAGTGTTCGTCCTTGGGCACGAAATGGAAAGCTTCTGACCATGACGAGTTTGAAACCACGACGTCCGCCATTGCTCCCAATTAACCTCTAACAATCAACTTAATTTGATACTCCGTATATGTTAGTCCTATTCGATTTTGGATTGTATTTATAGAGATCGAGTAGTGTAGCGCTACTTAATTACTTTAGATAGATTGTGATATTAGTAATATTTTACTTCTATTTTCTTGTATTTAATCTGTATTTGTTGTAGCAAAACGTTTCTAAATAGATATATAAGATAGATTTTCTAATATATTTTCATAACTAATATTTCAATTTCTACTATATCTTCTTATTTTTCTATAAAAATTTCATGGCTATCAATACTATATTTTAGGAACAAAAGATTTTCTAGAATATTTCTTCTATATTTTCTTATATCTAGCATTATAAACAATATATTAATACTAATTAGATATATAATTAAATATATCTTAATCCTATATTATTTATATCCAATTAAAAAATATTATTATTATTTGTTTTAAATTCCTTATAATTAAATTTATTCCTTATTTTTAATTCCAATACTAATGTGTATATTTTCTTAAATAAAATTATTGACCCATATATCATTTATTGCATATTTAATTAAAAATATTATTATTATTATTATTATTTATCTAAGCTTACGCAAGTAGAAATATTATTAGTCTAAATTATTGTTACTAAAATAAGCAAAATCAAGATAGATGGATCGGTAATTTTCTTAAATAATATAGTCATGAGTTTAAAATAGCGAACAAATTAATTTAATTAGAAATATAGTCCTATTTTTTTTAATGCACAGTAATATCTTATGGAGTATCTTAATATTTAAAAATATTTTTTAATAACTTAATTGGTTTTTTAAAATATTGTTTCAAACCGTTGTACATACCACCTACTTGGTAAAACCAAACAATTCATAAAACGGAAAGTATAAGTCTAAAAACCAACGGCGTCGCAAACCAAAATACTTATACAGTACCACATATGTTCAACCAACCAACAATGTTCAACCAAACACAAATGTTCACCCAACAATGTTCTATCATGAGCCAACGAGGCAATTACTTTTGAAGAGCGGATGAGGGTGTAAGATGTCCGTAGAAGATGGCAATACATAGGAGTTGGCAGTACACCGCAAAGAAGTCACCGTCGAGGCCATGGAGGTCGGAGTCGCCGGCTGTGAGGAGCTGCACATAGCGAATGGTGTATGGACCACATTCTCCCCTACATGACGAATAAATAATGTGTCAAACCCTTTTGGATGGACAAAAATCATAAATCGCAAAATGTACACCACCGACTTATGATATTGTTTGTTGAATCCCTTTCACCCTCTTGTACGTGGAGGGGAGGAGGACTTTGAGCCTAAGTTCTTGATGGATGCTCAGCAATATGGGGAGGACGTGGGTCACCGGCTTCAGAAGGGCAGCCATCTGGCGCTCCGAAACGAATTGGATGTCGGTATCATACATGTTCAAGGTCTACTCAGTGAGGTTGATCTCCAGCGCCACCCAGTACTGATTGTTAAGATTCCACAACGCCAACAAACGAGTTGGTTGCTGGTGTGGTCGACGTGGACCGAACTGGGGGTCAGAGAAATCAAAACGACGTCGGATTCAGATGAGACAATTTGTCAAACATCTTGCGGGCGAGAGAGCATGATGTCACGGGAGTGGGCGGGGTCAGCGGGGAAGGGGCGAGTTGGGCGTTGAGGGTGAGGAGAGAGAGGGCCTTTGAAGGGGAGCGGGTGAAGACGGTGACAGAGTAGCTGACAACGAGGAGACGATCGACCATGGTGGCGCCCATCACGCCAATGCCGATCCATCCTATTCGGGTTTTTTAGGGGGTTATTGGTTCCGGGTAAGGATTGCCCATTTCAGATTGGGACGTGTAGTCTACACGTAGACCAGAAATCAGATCAAAGTTAAGCAACAAGTATTCAGTTTTTCGATAAAAATGACAGTTTATTTATTATGGGGTACATTATATATATATGAAGTCTTTTCTTTTGGAATGCGATAAGAGTTTGGGTAGGGTCCGATTTCATTGTTAAGAACAATTTTTTCTAATGAAAAATGGTATAGGTTTATAATCATTGAGAAACGACGGTGACGGATGTGTGTTAGTGATAGTCAGACCATCGAATTTGCAACAACGTTGACTTAGCGGAAGATGTGTGAAATTAACACAGTTTTGAACTGCTGCAACAAGAGAAGGACGTTTGAAATGAGAATCTCAGTTTCACATGGACAACTTCAACTCATGTTAACGACATTGACAATGATCAAGTTTTCACCCTCCATAAAAATTTTGGAATATTCGAGCTCATGAGCCTTCGAAATCATGAGCTTGCAACCTTATGCCTCCACATTGTCCTAGTGATCATGAAAGAATCCTCTGGTAGAATGGCCGGCCATCAATGCTTTTAGCCCCGTCAAAATTAGTTTTTACAGAGGTTCCTTGCGATGGTTAATTCTTTCGTTTCCTTGGTGTGGTGATTATGTTTTTATGTTCCAAGTCCTCATTGTCAAGGGTTTTTATTATTCTTCTAACTCTTTAGAGTTTGTTACATGAGGTTTTTCATACTTTCTATTGTGGTTCTGTTGATATGGTCAAATATTTTCTGATTTCTACTTGTCCAGAGGCTCCAGCAGACTGGTACGAATTTCTCTTTGTTGTTGCTTATAGTGTGTGATGACATTCGATGAAGAGGCAAGATGGAGTTTTGTGAGCCTGGTCACATATAGTGCACATCTAACTCGGATATTGATTACTTTATTTACTAATTTAGTTCTAGCTGGTATTCCGTCTAATGATGTATCCATATGATGTTCTTAATTTTCGGGCCTATATCTAATTCCCAAATCCAATCCTTGTTGTTTTGTTTGATTGTATTTTGTTTTGTAATGTGTGTTAAAGCACTAGTTATGGTAAACCATCTAGATTTGTTTGTTTCCAGTATAATATGTATTCGGTTGGGTTTTCAAGTATATAGGTGATGTGAGTTAGGCGTAGAGATTTTTCTTTCACTTTTCTAGAAAAAGGTCCCACGTCGCTTGTCAATGGTTAAAAGGTATCAATTTCTTCATATATATTGTGTATTGCTTGTCCTTTCTAAAACAAGTTGAATTTTTTAGTTAAAAGTTGAGCATATTTGCTTCTTTTGATTCTAGATTAGACCATTTGCAACCATATGATAACCTATTCTCCATTTTTTCCCTCTCTCTTCATAATATTTTGATACCTCTTTTTTCTTATTTATACCTATTGTGAAGTTCCACGAGTGAATACCGTGAAAGATAAAGAGATTGAACAATATGACATAAATGATTTCCGTGTTCTGGCAAGAACCGCACTAAACACCCTACAGAGAATAAACCTCTCTGCAATTAGAGTTTCTTATTATTGTGTTGCTTTGATAGATGCATAATTCCAACCCTACATGTCTCTATTTATAATAGAGAACCTCCTATAGGTAACCCTAGATATAGATAAACCTATCTCATGTAGAACCTATTGTAGATAAACCATCCACAATAATCCTTCTATAGAAAAATATCTTATATAGACAGACTTTCTAAAGATAAATCTAAATAATTAATTGTCTCAAACAACAATACCCATTACATGGTTTCCACCAATCATAATATTATTAGCTAGGTAGATTGGGCCTAGATTTGCTTTATGGGCAAGATTTGAATTAATTCAAACTTCGGCATATATATATTTGGTTTATATGTTTTAAATTCTATCTTATCTAACCATATATATATTAGCTTGTTTGTTAAGATTATTTAGGAATTTGATTGACCAAGCCCTCAACCTTCAACGTTCCAAATCAAATCAAATCAAATCTCAGGCGTAGCTTCCAGAACACAGCTTTGAATTGCCGGTTGTTCTCCCCGTATCTCAAGCAACGTCTTCAAGGATTCAAACGTTCAAATCATTTCCAACTCAGAGAAGCCATCCTTTATAAAGAGATGAAGAGGATAGCAGTCGATACAAGCTTCACCCCCTGCGCATACAAGTTCTCCTGCAATCCTTTGTCTTCTAGCTACAAACATCGATCTCACATCTCTCTTTGGTTTGAACATTTTATTTCTTTGAGAGTGTGAGGTTTCCATTGAGCTTTATTGTACAATTCATATTTAAGGTTATACTAAGGGTTCTTTACCCAAACGTATAGGGTACTCCGGTATCCATAGAACTTTGTTTCACTGGTGTGCTTGGGTTGCTAGATAGGAAGTTAGTTTAGAAGAGGGAAGGTCTTTAAGAGGTTGTATCTAGGGCTCATAAGGAGAAGTGGAATAAAGTTGTGTTGAATCCTACGGGTTGGATAACCCTAGGCGGGGACGTAGGCCGGTTGTGCTGAACCTCGTTAACAACTCTCGTGTC
Source organism: Persicaria tinctoria (assembly GCA_037127255.1). Classification (NCBI taxonomy): domain Eukaryota; kingdom Viridiplantae; phylum Streptophyta; class Magnoliopsida; order Caryophyllales; family Polygonaceae; genus Persicaria; species Persicaria tinctoria. Next base: position 24,825,154 of record JBANSL010000002.1, on the reverse strand, counting down.
CTTTACTTTCTGTTCTTTTCATTCGTGCTTGTCTTTACCTTACTTATTATTCATTCTTCGTCTTGACTTGCTTCTGTGTTTCAGATAAGGTCTTATCTCTGGAGGTAAGGTCTTACAGTTTCTGCTTTTGCGAAAAGTTGTCATACTCTATTCATCCTCCATTCTAGAGAATTTCTTTACTATTTACCTGCCTATTCCGCACTTCAACAATATATTAATATTAATTAGATATATATATATATATATATATATATATCTTAATCCTATATTATTTATATCCACTTAAAAATTATTTTTATTATTTGTTTTAAATTCCTTATAATTAAGTTATTCCTTATTTTGAATTCCCATACTAATGTATATATACACACATTAGTATTGGAATTCAACATAATAAGGAATAACATTATTGACACATATATATTGCATATTTAATTAAAAATATTATTATTATTATTATTATTATTATTATTATTATTATTATTATTATTATTATTATTATTATTATTATTATTATTATTATTATTTATCTAAGCTTACGCAAGTAGAAATATTATTAGTCTAAATTAGTGTTACTAATATAGTAATATACTAGTATATTCGGTACCCGCCCGTTGCGCGGTTTCTTAATAAATAAAACAAAGTTTAATTTATATTTTCTTTAACAATAAACTATTTCAGGCCTAAAAGTATTAGTTACATCTATGTGAATTTATAATCTAGTGAAAGTTGATAAGATAATTTGTATTTTTTCAAAATATAAAATTATTATGGGTGTGTTTTTATATCTCATCCTAATCTGTATATATTTTCCCTTTCCCTTGTCGTTCACTCGTCTTTACCATTAATTCTAACATTCAGACGTTGCTACTTGCTACCAATTTATAAAAATTTCTTATCAAATATTATATCTAAACACATAAAATATTTTATCAACGGAAGCATGAAAATATTTTATTAACTAATTCGAGTTGAAATTGATCAAACAATGTTGGAAAAAAAATCAAACATATCTTAATCAAGTATAATAGATCATAGATCGATAATATATAAGTTAAATAATTAATAGATAGATTACATCCCTACTATCAAATCTACATGGTTGTTATAACTTATATTTAAATTTAATTTATATTTTTACAATCTCTTACGTACTAATGGATGATATTTTTTTACCTATCCAACGTACTAAAATATAGTTATTAATTGATGTGGTCCAGAAATATAATACAACTTTAATTTAGAAAATGCCACGTATGCAGAAATAATCCCGTTTAATCCAGAAAATTCTGTGGCAGCGAGGTCGCGCCAGCGGTCTCTGTTTTAGTATTTTATTACTAGTATTCGGTACCCGCCCGTTGTGCGGTTTCTTAATAAACAAATTAAATAATATTTAACTACATCACCAAATTTAATGACATATTTATATCTAAATATATTATATTCAATTTGATTTAAAAGATAAAATAATTGACTAAACATTTACGGCATGGTATATTTTATATAGAAGTTTATACAGATTTATCTTCTCAAATTTTATCATCAAATTAAGATGGTGCATATTTATATTTAAATATATCATATTCAATTTTTCAATTTGATGTAAAAGGTAGAACAATATATTGACCAAAATTTGATGGTAAAAGGTAAGATAATTTAACAAAATTTTACGACATGGTATATATATATTTTACATAGCATTAATATTGTTATAATTCATATTAATTTAAATAATAAAAATAGATTAAAGAAGAGAATATGCTTCAGTAAATCTATATCATTGTTTTGAACTTATTTTTAATTTGTATATTCATATTAATTTGTATTATTATATGATTTGTATTATTATATCATTGTGTAATGTTAGTGATTAAATGTCCCAAGATTAATAGACATCTTAACCATTACTGACCCTTGATATATACAGATATATAGATATTGTTTTTTTTTAAATAATGAAATGTAAAATATTGATCATGGTCGGTCTAACAATGTATGTTTTAGTTATAAAATTACTCTATACGGAGTATTAATTAATATATTAAAAAACGGTAAATTGTTTTACTTCTTAGGATATTTTATACTTTTTTCAAATCAAATAATGAAAAGTTAAAAAATAATATACTTACCGATTCTATTAGGAAAAAAAAAAGCTCAATTTTTTTATTGTATATTCAATTTGATTTAAAAGGTAGAATAATTGACCAAATATTAGATAGATTATTTGATCTAAAAAAATAAGTTTTCTAACTAATTAAAACATAAAGTTGAATATTTATAAAAATAAGTGGGACCATTAATTGAGATGACAAAATTATATTGGATTATTAATAATTAACCAAATATTGAATTGATATAAGATTGATCAAATAATTAACCAAATATTGAATGGAGATTTGGTGTTTTGGATACCCGGCAGATAACCTCTCTATATATAAGAACTACAATATTCTATCTTACATATTTAATTAATTATCTATTCAACATAAAATCTTATGAGATATATATCCATACACACATATATATTTTATATACAATCATAGATAGGTTTTCTACCTAATTTAGATATAAAGTTGAATGTTAATAATAAACCATATATTAGATAGATTATTTATTTTAAAAACATAAATATATTCAATTTCATCTAAAAAGGATAAAACATAAGTTTTAACTAATCCCAACCACTTTAGGATTATATTGAATAGATTAAATTGGATATATTTTTATAAACATTAAACCTTATATTTTAATTAGGTAGAAAACTTATTTTTTTAGATACAATAATCTATCTAATAATCTGTATTAAATTAACAAATTTTTTTTTGGCAGGAATTAGTTTACACCTATAAAGAATGTAACCAGATTGATACCTTAAAAAAGAAAATATGATAATAATTTATGTGCTAATTATATTAAAATTTAAGTGTGAATATCCTGGCCAAAGTGATGTACCAGTTTGAGGAGAGGAGAAGAAAATCCCGTACATAAACAACCCCACTTTCGAATAAAAATATTTATCATATCATTAATTTACCCCAATTTGAACTAATTTATCTTTAACTAAATAACCTATAGCCGGATGATATGCATGCATTTGTTAATTAGAAAGATAAGTTTTTAGCTAACTATATTCGTTTATTAATTTATGTGGACCAAAAAAAATACCGCTTTAATCCAGAAAATGCCACGCAGGCACAAATAATCTCGTTTAATCCAGAAAATTCCGTGCCCGCGAGGTCGCGCCAGCGGTCTCTGTTTTAGTATTTTATATAGATATAGATATAGATATAGATATAGATAAGCAAAATCAAGATAGATGGATCCGTAATTTTATTAAATAACATAATCATGAATTTAAAATAGCGAACAAATGAAAAAGCTTGACATGCACCAACTACAACTAACCATACTAATTAATTACACGCGCCAATCAACACAACTTTCTAATTAACCAGAAAAACTACGTACACATATGAAAAAGCTTGACATCGACTTTTAAAAATTATTTTTGGCATATATATATTCTGAAGAAAAGATGTTCGAACATCTTATCCAAAAAAAAAGATTTTCTAACATATTTCTAAACAATTTTAACGCCTATATTGATACAAATTAAAAATGAAATAATATATTAAAAAACCAATTAAGTTAATAAAAATATTTTTTAATACTAAAATACTCTATAAGATATTACCGCGCATTAAAAAAATAGGACTATATTAAAGAATTTTTTTTTTCAAAATATTCACTCAAAAATAATTATTTACCGTAATATTCATACATCCAAAATATTTACAAATTTTTTTAATTTTTTATAGGTTTGACAGAGAAACGCGGTTTGAAACGGCGTTTCATTTATAATTTGTAAAATTTAAAAAGGAAAAAATAAGTTTTTTTGTAGTATTTTCGAGATTCAAGGGAATTCTACAACAATGTTGTTCTTGATGAGTTACGAGAGGAATGGCTCCAATATCTGGACAAACAACCGTCATCGGGAAGGTAGGAATGTCTTTTTTAGTTATGGTATACGTTTGTAGATATATACTAGTTGAATTTTTTTAAACTTATACCTAGCTACACAGGGACGGAGCCAGAAATTTTTTAGCGGGGGCACGATTACATATATATGGTGTCGTTTTAGATTAAAGTAACGATCTCTATATGATATGATAATTATAAATTAAATGATGTTATTTTTAAGATAACATGACTTCGATTTATGATAAAACTCTGTTATTTTTTCTCCATTAAAAATATAAAGAAATATAAATTAATTAATTAAATAGTCGAAGAAAATTAGTAAACTAACAAAATAAGGATATAAAACGTAATAAATAAACATTGAGTTAATATTTAACTTGTTGTATTCTTAACATGTAATAGTGTATAACTAGATATAAAAAATTTAAACTTGCGTAACTTCTTACCAAATTATCAAAATAAGTAATATAGCCTATGGTTTCGAAGCTCTTGAGATGATTTATAATATGTGAATGTCAATTTAAGTAAAATATAAAAGTATTATAGTCTAATGAAATAAAATTAAAGTGATTAATACATCTATAATTTTCAGACGTTCATAACTTTTTAATCAGATGTCCGATTAGGGCGTATTATATATCAAAACAAAGCTAGAGACAAGGAGAATATACTTAGGTAATTTTTCGGATGAGGGGAGGGGAACCTGATCCCCTATGCCCCTCATTGGCTCCGCCTCTGGCTACACTTTTGAAAATGATTTAAGTATATGCAGGTGTAATGAAGAATTTTGAATTGTCATCTTTACAATGCATTGTTGTGGCATATTAGCAGGTTGTTTTGAAATGTACATGTATTCTTCTTATACATCAGTTAATCGATAAAGAAATAGCATTGAAATTATTTTAAAAAAAACGTTTCTCAGGGGATATTTTAAAACTCCTGAATAATTTTATCTACTCATCATTTCTCGGGAGTTTTTTTAAAATACTCCCGAGAAAGTCCACAAATTAGGCGTCATTTTAATCAGCATTTCTCGGGATTGTTTTTTGAAACGCCTGAGAAATATGTACTCATATATCAGGTTTTTTTATGAACCGAGTATGTACTCAAGTCTTAATTTGTATCATGTGTAGATTGAATGAAATGGATGGTTGTTATAATTATGCATTTTTTTCCTTTTTAAATATTAATTATGGTGGAGCCCATAGGCTTTTTTTGCCTTACTGCCAAAACGTGGCGCGTGCAATGTGATGCCCACATTGATGAATTGGATGCATTGTTTTGGTTAGTGGACCTATGTTATTTTAAAAAAAAAAGACACTAGTGGAAAGATTTGATTTGGGGTTGTTTCTTTATCCGATCATATCGATAGATTATTCGATGGTTTCATAGGATTATTCGATCGTATTAATAGATTATTCAATCATATCGATAGATTATTTGATGGTATCGATAAATTATTCGATGGTATCATAGGACAATTCGATCGTGTCGATAAATTATTCGATCGTATCGATAGATTATTCGATGGTTTCGCTGGATTATTCGATCGTATCGATAGATTATTCGATGGTTTCGCTGGATTATTCGACGGTATCAATGCATTTTTTATTCATATGACCGCCAACGGGAAAAAAAAAACTCATCTCATGAAGCACAAAAATCGATCATACATATGAATAATTCGGACTTTCCCCGAATAAATCTCAAATCACATGAAAAACACAAAATCGACCTAACTCATTAGCACGTCAATTCAAAACAACCCAGAAATGTCGATTCAAAACAAAAATCGGCCTAACTCATTCTCCAACGGCTTCAACTCGACGGAGGGGTTAGATTCCGCAGTGCAGATGGCTGTTTTGGTTGAAATCGGCCTTCGACTGCCGGAAATACGAAGGCGCCGCCGTCGCCGGAGTCCCAAGTGTTCAAACGATCGGAGCCCTAGCCATCGCCCTTTCCCTTTCGCCTGATCGCCTCTTTCCTCTTTCTCTCTCCTCTTTGGCAGCAAAGGCACGATGTGTGGGAGTAGGGTTGGGAGTGATTGGGTACACGCGCCTGATATAAGAGTTGTATTGAGTTTTTCCCATTTTTTATTTTCAATTAATTAATATGAGGGAATAATCTCAGCCATCCGATTCTACTAAATCAATGGCCCAAATTTGTTCACATGATACACATTAAGGCCCGAATACACCGGAACTAACCTCTTTATGAATCCTCGTAAAAGATAGTGGAGTGCTGGTGTTTAGAAATTAGATTTTCTCAGCAATTTTTTTAAAACCCCTGACCGAATATTTTTTTCTCGGGAGTTTTTAAAAAACCCCCCGAGAGATATTTATCGGCATAACAAATAAAAGGATTTGTAAAACTCTTGTGTACTTCATAAAAAAAAAACCGTTAGACGTTCCTTCTGTACTAGTGGTAGCATCTCATTCTCCACTCCTCCGCCCCTTGCAACTCCACCGCGGCGCTGTTGACTAGGCAGGAGTAAATCGAGTATTGAAATAAATATGAAATAAAGATTAGACTGACTTCCCTGTCTCAGCAAATAAATACAAGACTTCCTCCCGTTGTAGTAAGAGAAAAGTCAGGATCGAATCCACGAGGAAGCACGCCAGCAGTTCTTAGGTAGCTGTAAATTCTCACAGAAGCGGCAGAAAAGACAGAATCGCAGAAACAGAAAAGAAACAAATAACCCCGGCAAGGGCAACTAAAACAAAAGCAAAAAACAAAGCAAAACAGAAGCAAAGCAGAAACTAAAAGCAAGGACACAGAAGCTACTCGATCTCGAGTAGCTGTCCTCTAGGTCGACTAAGGTGGTCGACAACAACTACTCAGAAAACAGAAAGCAAACAACTCGATGAACAAAACTCTCCTCGACCTCGACAAGAGGTACTCGATCTCGACCAGAAACAGTAAAGGCAGAAACTTCAGAAATCGAAAACAGACGAAAACCAACTCGACACAGACTAACTCCTACTCGAGATCGACAAGATCTCCTCTATGTCGAGTAACAATGCAGAAAACTGTAAATTGCAGAATTAAAGACAAACGCAGATTTTTGACAGAAATAAACTTCAATATATAAAAAGACTTCCAAAGCCAGGGTTTCGACACCGCAATGATAACCATGTAAAACAACACATAAAGGCACAAAAGATCATGCTTTCCATCAAATAACTTTCGTCATTAACAAATAGGCAAATAGAGGCTTTCGCATAAACCCTAATTGTTACTAACCCTTTTTCACATAATTAATCCAAGTTGCATTAAGATCACTTTCGCTTCAATTACACAAACAAGGATCACCTTCAACTCTCGCAAAAGAATCATGCTCATAGGGATAGAAGATGAATCGCACAAAAAGATCTGACCTTTATCGCATCGCCTCACATGGCCACCGTCGGGCTCACCCCAGCCCCAGAAGTGGGTGGACTACTCACGCCTCATCGCAATCGCAGACATTGAATTGAAAGAAATAACTTGCATAAAACTAAATTCAAAGCCTTTTACAATCCTGGCAATCAACTTTCGCAGAAAGCCAAAACCCTAAAAACCTTAGAACTCCTAAACTGCTCTGTGGAATTACTTCTCTACTTGAATGGAATTGTTGTCTGAATTGAATTGTGATCTTGAATGATCTCTGAACTGGAATGAATAAAACTGAGCCCCCTAGGGCCTTATTTATAGCCTTCATTCCCTAGCTATTCTAGGAAAGAAGATATCCATCTCTATCTAAAATTATATCTAAAAGCATAAAAGATAAATGAATGTTTTAAGGAAATAAATCTTAAAAGGAAAGATAAAACTAATTATGGTAGGTCTTCATGTTGTTGATAGATCTTGTCTCCTTGGATAGAACTTGATGTATTCGGATAGATCTTCGATGGATTTGGATAGAATCTTCCGCCTTCGCGCCCAAGGAACTCCAATTCTACTCGGACAGGCCACGTCGAGAAGTTTCTAGAAGCTGGGTCTACTCGAGATCGACCACGACTCGTCGACCTCGACAAGGATGGCTCGTCGACTGGGCTTCCTCGGGTTGGGGTGCTCGATGTGCTCGGACTGGGGCTCAGGTGCTCGTCGATCTCGACAAGCCCTAGTCGATGTCGAGTAGGATGGGCTTGTCGACTGGGTCTGCCCGGGTAGGTCTAGTCGACTGGCTCGGATCCGGACTCAAGGTCTTGTCGACCTCGACCAAGGCTCCTCGAGGTCGAGTTGGGTTCTCCCTTTCCGCTCCCGCTCCCGCGAGTTGCTTCATCCGCTGGCAGCGAGTTGCCTCTTCCGCGGCAGCGAACGGTCCGCTGCAGCGAGTCGAGTCGCTGGCAGCGAGTGCTCCTGGTCGTCTTCGGCTTCGTCTTCGGCTCATCTCCTTGTCGACTCCGGACATGGCGTCTGGGCTTTGTCGACCTCGACCAGTGCTTGTCGAGATCGAGTAGAGTTCGGAGCTCGGGTTGGTCTGTCTTGCTCGATCAGCTCTGCTTCAACAAGGTTGCTCGGACATGGCTTGTCGAGGTCGAGTAAGCCTCGCCTCTCAGACTTGTTCCGCTGTTTTGACCTTGGACTTCTGTAGTGGTTTTCCGAGCTTTTCCGACCTTCTGTAGAATTGCTGTAAAACGCCTCGATTTCTGCGAATTAAACATAAACTGGTGTAGATTCCATAATTTTGCAAATAAACATAAACTACATAGATTCTGTACTATCTTAGCCCAAATGAATGCAATGTATACAGAAATCGATATAAAAGTTACTGTAAAACATGGCAGATTCCGCTCACAACAAACACCCCATACTTAAGCTTGCTTGTCCTCAAGCAATACTTTTATTTGTCATTCAGGGGAAGAATTCAAAACTCTCAACATTTTAGATTCATTCTCATATAACCCTGCAATCAATTACCATCCTCGAAAAGGTACTAGTGTCACAGATTCAGGCATGTGTAAATATGTAAAAGCAACATCTACTCACAAAAGGAGGGTTATGCAAAAACAATATAAGTGACAAAGCATTGATAATCAAGAAGACTTTAATTTAAGCTCATGAAGGAGTAGATTGGTAAAAGGCTAAAGGTGGGCAATTTTTTGGCAATGTGGTGCTTTTGATCCGGGGAAATGGAGTATTTCCAAATTTTGAGTTTCATTCCACATTCTTTCTCCATATAATTCATCACCTTTCATATTGCTTTTCTCAATAATAATGCTTTTACCTCTCTAACCTCAGCACTGCCTTCTCGCGAGTCGCAAACATGGGTGTCATGAATGGCCCCGGATACTTAGTGCTTTGGACTCCTCACAATGTGTCCCATCTCTCCAAACTATTATCTTAGAGAGCAGGGTCAATCTACCTTTATCTCCTGAGGTGATTGGATTTTCTTTCACTCATTAAATTTTCCATATACTCAAACAATTTCCTTCCAAACTCCAATAATGATAATAACAACACAAACAACCATATAATAATCTCCATAATGTAACATCATTCTCAACATAATCCCCGGGTAGGGTAAAGAATGGCAATATTTAAGAATATGTGGAGCAATATTTGAAATAAGGTATACTATGGCTTTTGTGATGTATAAGCATAGGTATGGCTAGGATTTTAAACAATGAGCATTATATGGAAATATAAAGTCCTCAATCATTTTATCATGCAACATGTCAAAAGCAACTTCAAATTTTACCTCCTTTCATGGTTTTCAATTAAATAATGCACTTCATTGTGACTTCCCTTTACTAGGCAATTTCATGCTATATCTCTAATGAATCCAATTTTTGCATCGTCGAGTTCAATATAAGCTTCCATGACCTTATTTAAAAAATTTCAATGGGGGTCATTTTTCTCAAATTTTTGGAAATTCACATAAATCAATAATGCATTCCAAAATAGCCATGTAGCAATTCTAAGAAATAATGCACAAAGTAATGTCAGATATGGCAAATAATGCATAAAGTAAGCCCTTCCCCCACCCCATACTTAAACATTACAGTGTCCTCACTGTATATAAAAAAAAGGTAAGGGTAAAGAAAGAAACTCACAAGACAGGTGTGCAGAGCCTCAAAATTTCGAATGGAGCACCTCCTAGTCCGAGTATTAATGTAGCTTGGTTCTATCCATTGACCTGAAAAGTTAGAAGACATATACCTATAATAGAAATAGCAAAAACCAAAATGTTCAAAACCAAAAACAAAAACAAAGTCTCAAATGTCCTAAAAAGTCTATGTACATGCTCTAGATTTTATAGTCGCTAGGCCGACTTTCCATTAATGCTCAAGGTGGCATCTGCAGGGCCCATGTAGCTTGGGCTTCAAATAGGACTCCATTCTTGTCCATCAGCTGTAATCCTCCAGAATGGATCTTGTTCACCACAAAAGGTCCCATCCGCTTCTTGTTGAATTTGTTAGGGAACCAATGATCCTTCGACTTAGAGACATAGAGCTTATCTCCAACTTCATACTTCTTAGGCTCATCATTGGATATCCTGCACAATCGCACATACCAAGGCAGACCTCTCCCATGTATAGATAAATCTTTAATGGAAATAGGAGAAGAAAGATCCATACCTTGGCTCACCTTCGCAGAGACGGAATCGGGCACCACTGTGTTTGGTCGATCTCGACTAGGGTTAGTCGATCTCGACAAGTCTGCTGGTCCTGATGGTGGTATGCTCGAAGATTCAGAAGTCGACGAAGACAGGGTCTGGTCGATCTCGACAAGCCTGGTCGACCTCGACAAGGGCTCTGGTCCTGGTGTCTGTAGCGTCGAGGAAGGGGCCGTCGAGGAAGACGTGGTCTTGTCGATCTCGACAAGGCTACTCGAGATCAAGTAGCCTTCTCCTCCTGGTGGCTTGCTCGTCGAGGAAGGCGGGTCTGGTGGTGCCGGGTGGTGGTCGATCTCGACAAGACTAGTCGAGATCGACGAGGCTGGTTCTGGTCCTGGAGTCGCCAACGTCGAGGAAGACGAAGCCGAGTCAGCAGCGGGCTTGTCGATCTCGACGAGCCTACTCGAGATCGAGTAGGGCGGCTCCTCTGGTTTGCTGCTCGATGAAGCCGGCTCTGGTGGAGTCTCCTTGGTCTGGTCGAGATCGACTAGGGCTCTACTCGATGTCGAGGAGCCTTGGTCGATCTTGACCCCATACTTAGTCCCTGTCAAGGCATCCGAAAAATAATGAATCCATAACGACTTACCTTGGTCCGTGTCGATTGGATTCTCTGTGTTTTCCTTGAGGATTGCCATGATTTCCTCTACCTGGGCTTCCATATCCCTCTTTTTCAGCTCCTCTGGGGTCATATTTCTGACTTTGGGTTCCCCGCAGGTGATGTAGCCAGCTGAGATAGATTTGACCTCTTCCATTGGACCAGTATGCCTTTCAGTTTTGTTAAAGGAATACTCAATGACCTCATCACTGATGTTGAAGGTGAGCACTCCTTTTCTTACGCTTATGTTGGCATCCACCGTCGCCAAGAATGGTCTTCCTAAGATAATTGGACAAGCAGGATCTTCTTGCATATCAACTATTAAGAAATCAGCAGGAACGAAGAATTTACCTACTTGTACTGGGACATTTTCCACCATGCCTGTCGGAATGACCACCGTGTTGTTGGCCATGTATAGTCGAGCATCCACAGGCTCCAAGGCACCTATCTTAATCTTGGACCAAATCGTTAAAGGCATAATACTAACACTAGCTCCAAGATCACATAGGGCATTAATTTTGTATGGACCAAATCCAATAGTTATAGCAAACTTACCTGGATCCGGCCTCTTCTCCAATATGTCCAGATGGCTGCACTCCTCTGTGATTTCTGCCATCGATCGCTTTTTGCCCAGAATCTCCTTTAGGAACTTGACATAAGATGGCATTTCATTGAGAGCTTCTGTGAAGGGGATGATGACGTTGAGCTTCTGAAGCATCTTGATGAAGCGCTGAAACTTTTTCTCCGCCGGGTCCTTTAGAGATTTTGTGGGGAAAGGCAGCTTCTTTTTCTGTGTCGGAGCCAGAACAGACGTCGGAGTTGCTGCAGATTTCTCTACGTCGACCAGGGGCTCCTCGACATCGACAAGGCCTTTGTCGACATCGACCAGATTGGGCCCAGTCGAGTGGCTGTGTGGTGCAGACGAAGATTTTGGCAGGCTCTCCTCGAGGTCGATGAGTCCTTTGTCGAGATCGACCACGGCTTTGTCGAGATCGACTTGCTGTTCCTCGTCGTTCTGCTGGTTCCCGACCTCTGGCTCTTGCAGTTGATGACCGCTTCTGAGTTTTACAGCAGCGACGTGTCCAGTCTTTCCCTTAGGATTTGGTTCTGAAGATCCTGGAAGTGTCCCTGACTGTCTGGGGATTCCGGCTGCCAGCTGACCAATCTGTGTATCAACTGATTTCCTCCAGATATCAATTTCCCCAAGCCTAGAATTGACACCTTGCATCTGAGTATAGATGGAGTTGAAGGATTGCCTAGTTTCTGAGTGGTTTCTCCGTATCTCCTCCAGGACTGTCTGTATATCATCCTTCTTTTGGTCCCTTTCTGGATGTCCTGGAGCTCTGTAGGGCGGGGGATTCCTAGGGACACCTTGGTTCCACTGTGGTTGCTGAAACCTTTGGTCCCCCATGTAGCGACTGGGACCCCCTGCGTAAGCTGCATCCTCATGGGCACTCAGGAGTGGTGTGCTGTTATTGCAGGAGTTGGTCAAGTATTGAAATAGATATCAAATAAAGTTCAGATAGACTCCCCTGTCTCAACAAATAAATACAAGACTTTCTCCCGTTTTAGTAAGAGTAAAGTCAGGATCGAATCCACGAGGAAGCACGTCAGCGGTTCTCAGGTAGCTATCAGATTCTCACAGACACAGCAGAACAGACAGAAGCGCAGAAGCAAAGGCAGAAACAGAAATAAACCCGGCAAGGGCAACTAAAATAAAAGTAAATAAAAGACAGAAACTAAAGAAAAAGGCAAGAGCAGAAAAAGACAAACAAAGCAGAAAGTAAAAGCAAGGACACAGAAGCTTGTCGATCTCGACAAAGCTGTCCTCTATCTCGACCAAAGTGATAACAGAAAACATAAAGAAAAGCAAATGCAAACAACTCGACAAAGATCACTCAACTCGATCTCGACTAGCTCCTCCTCGAGATCGACAAGACAAGGCAAAGACAGAAACTTGCAGTCGATGAAAACAGAACAAAATCAACTCGACTAAGACCACTTCCTACTCGAGATCGACTAGGGTTTTGTCTATGTCGACTAAAAACAGTAAAAGACAGAAATTTAAATAGCAGAATTTCGAAACACGGAACTCAGAAATTTGGTGAAATAAACTCAATATAATAAAAGACTTCCAAGGCTAGGGTTTCGACACCACAACGATAACCATGCAAAACAACACATAAAGGCATAAAAGATCATGCTTTCCATCAAATAACTTTCGTTATTAACAAATAGGCATATAGAGGCTCTCGCATAAACCCTAATTGTTACTAACCCTTTTTCACATAATTAATCCAGGTTGCATTAAGATCACTTTCGCTTCAATAACACAAACAAGGATCACCTTCAACTCTCGCAAAAGAATCATGCTCATAGGGATAGAAGACAAATCGCACAAAAAGATCTGACCTTTATCGCATCGCCTCACATAGCCACCGTCGGGCTCACCCCAGCCCTAGAAGTGGGTGGACTACTCACTCCTCATTGCAATAACAGACATTGAATTGATGAAAGAAACTTGCATTGAAAACTAAATTCAAAGCCTTTACAATTCCGGCAATCAACTTTCGTAAAATGCCAAAACCTTAAAAACCTCAAACTCCTAAACTGTATTCGAATGGAACTAACTACTTCTCTTCAAACTGAACTTGAATCATTGAAAAACCAGCCCCATGGGCTTTATTTATAGCCTTCTAACCCTAGCTATTCTAGGAAAGAAGATAATTATCTATATCTAAATTTCTATCTAAATCTTAAAAGGATAAATAAATTGTTAAAAGGAAATATATCTAAAAGGTAAAGATAAAACTAATTTAGGAAACATGTCTTCATGTTGATAGATTCCGCCTTCCATAGATAGAACTTGATAGACCGGATGGATTTGGATAGATCTTCCCGGCCAAGTCGACTCCTTTGCGCCCAAGGAAAGGCAATCCTACTCGGACAGGCCACGTCGAGAGGCTTCTGGAAGCTGTGTTTAGTCGACTTCGAGTACGGCTCGTCGACCTCGACAAGGGTGGCTCGTCGAGTGGACTTCCTCGGGTTGGTGTGCTCGATGTGGCTCGGACTGGGCTCCTGGTGCTCGTCGATCTCGACTGGACCTAGTCGATCTCGACTAAGATGGGCTTGTCGACTGGGTCTGCTCGGACATGTCTAGTCGACTGGCTCGGACAAGGAGTCAGGTTCTTGTCGATCTCGACAAGCCCTAGTCGACCTCGAGTAACTTTGCTCGCCGACTAGGGTTTGTCGAGTGACTCTCCTCGATGGACTCCATCCGCTGGCAGCGAGTGCTTCTTTCCGCGGCCGCGAGTCTCCTCGTCGTCCTCGGGTGGATCTCCTCGGCTTCTCGGGTAGCTCTCCCCTTCATCGACTCCGGGTGGTGGTGCTGGGCTTCGTCGACCTCGACCAGGGCTTGTCGAGGTCGAGTAGGGTCTGGAGCCTGGCTTGGTCTGGCTTGTCGAGCAGGCTTGCTCGACCAAGGTTGGTCGGCCAAGTCTTGTCTAGGTCGAGTAGGGTTACTCGAGATCGAGTTGACCTGACCTTCAGACTTGCTCCGCTGCTTTGACCTTGGACTTCTGTAGCGGCTTTTCGAGATTTTCCGACCTTCTGTAGAATTGCTGTAAATGCCTCGATTTCTGCGATTTAAACAGAAACTGGTGTAGATTCCATAATTTGGCAAATAAACATAAACTGCATAGATTCTGTATTATCTTAGCCCGAATGCATGAAATGTATACAGAAATCGATATAAAAGTTGCTGTAAAACATGGCAGATTCAGCTCACAACAAACACCCCATACTTAAGCTTGCTTGTCCTCAAGCAATACTTTTAATTGTCATCCAGGGGAAGAAATCAAAACTCTCAACATATCAGATTCATTCTCATATAACCCTGCAATTATTTACCATCCTCGAAAAGGTACTAGTGTCACAAATTCATGCATGTGCTAATATACAAAAGCAACATCTACTCACAAAAGGAGGGTTATGCACAAATAATTCATACGTGACAAAGCATTGATAATCAAGAAGACTTTAATTTAGCTCATGAAGGAGTGGATTGGTAAAAGGCTAAAAGGTGGGCAAATTCTGGCAATGTGGTGCTTTTGATCCGGGGAAATGGAGTACTTTCCAATTTCATACCACATACTTTCTCATTTGATTCATCACCTTTCATTTTTGCTTTTTTTTTTCAATAATAATGCTTTTCTCAATCATAATGATTTTACCTCTCTAACCTCAGCACTGCCTTCTCGCGAGTCGCATCCATGGGTGTCATGAATGGCCCCGGATACTTAGTGCTTTGGACTCCTCACAATGTGTCCCATCTCTCCAAACTATTATCTCAGAGAGCAGGGTCAATCTACCTTTATCTCCTGAGGTGATTGGATTTTCTTTCACTCATTAAATTTTCCATATACTCAAACAATTTCCTTCCAAACTCCAATAATGATAACAACAACACAATCACCATATAATAATCTCCATAATGTAACATCATTCTCAACATAATCCCCGGATAGGGTAAAGAATGGCAAATATTTAGATCATGTGGAGCAATATTTGAAATAAGGCATATTATGGCTTTTGTGATGCATAAGCATAGGTAAGGCTAGGATATAAACAATATGAGCATTATATGGAAATATAAAGTCCTCCATCATCTTATCATGCAACATGTCAAAAGCAATTTCAAATTTTACCTCCTTTCATGGTTTTCAATAAAATATGCACTTCATTGTGACTTCCCTTCACTAGGCAATTTCATGCTATATCTCTAATGAATCCAAATTTGCATCGTCGAGTTCAATATAAGATTCCATGACATTAATAAAAAATTTCAATGGGGGTCATTTTTCTCAAATTTTTGGAAATCATGCATATAAGCACATAAATCAATAATGAATTCCAAAATAGCCATGTAGCAATTCTAAGAAAATAATGCACACATAGTTTTAAATAAATCAAATATGCACAATGTAAGCCCTTCCCCCACCCCATACTTAAACATTACAGTGTCCTCACTGTATAAAAACAAGGTAAAGGGTAAAGAAAGAAACTCACAAGACATGTGTGCAGAGCTTGCAAAATTTCGAATGGAACACCTCCTAGTCCGAGTAAGCTTTGGTTCTATCCATGGACCTGAAAAGTAGAAGACATATACCCAAAAACAAAAACCAAAAATGTTCAAAACCAAAAACAAAAACAAAGTCTCAAATGTCCTAAAAAAGTCTATGTACATGCTCTAGATTTTATAGTCGCTAGGCCGACTTTCCATTAGCTCAAGGTGGCATCTGCAGGGCCCATGTAGCTTGGGCCTCAAATAAGACTCCATTCTTGTCCGTCAGCTGTAATCCTCCAGAATGGATCTTGTTCACCACGAACGGTCCCATCCGCTTCTTGTTGAATTTGTTGGGAAACCAATGATCCTTTGATTTAGAGACATAGAGCTTGTCTCCAACTTCATACTCCTTAGGCTCATCATTGGAAATCCTACACAGTCGCACATACCAAGGCAAACCTCTCCCATGTATAGATAAATCTTTAATGGAAATAGGAGAAGAAAGATCCATACCTTGGCTTACCTTCGCAGAAACGGAATCGGGCACCACGGTGTTTGGTCGATCTCGACTAGGGCTCCTCGAGATCGACGAGTCTGCTGGTCCTGGTGGTGGTCTGGTCAAAGAGTCATAAGTCGAGGAAGAACAGGTCTTGTCGACCTCGAGTTGGCTGGTCGACCTCGTCAAGGACTCTGCTCCTGGTGGTGGTGGCTTCATCGAGGACACAGGATCTGGTGGCGCCTGGCGGTGGTCGACCTCGACAAGGCTACTCGAGGTCGACGAGGGTTCTGGTCCTGGAGTCAGCGTCGTCGATGAAGTTGGCTCTGGTGGTGCTAAGTGTTGGTCGACCTCGACAAGGCTACTCGAGGTCGAGTAGCCTTCTCCTCCTGGTGGCTTGCTCGTCGAGGAGGGCGGCGCTGGGCTCTTCGAGGGGTGGTCTAGATCGACGAGAGTGTTGTCGACCTCGAGTAGACTCGGCTTGTCTGGTTCGCTGCTCGACGAAGCTGGCGCTGGTGGAGTCTCCGTGGGCTGGTCGAGATCGACTAGGGTTCTACTCGATGTCGAGGAGCCCTGGTCGATCTTGACCCCATACTTAGCTCCTTTGTTCTCTTTAAGGATTGCCATGATCTCCTCCACCTGGGCCTCCATGTCCCTCTTTTCCAGCTCCTCAGGGGTCATATTCCTGACCTTGGGTTCCCCGCAGGTGATGTAGCCAGCTGAGATAGATTTGACCTCTTCCATCGGACCCGTATATCTTTCAGTTTTGTTGAAGGAATACTCAATCACTTCATTACTGATGTTGAAAGTGAGCACTCCTTTCCGTACGCTTATGTTGGCATCCTCGTCGCCAAGAATGGCCTTCCTAAAATAATTGGACAAGCAGGATCTTCTTGCATATCAACTATTAAGAAATCAGCAGGAACGAAGAATTTACCTACTTGTACTGGGACATTTTCCACCATGCCTGTTGGTATGACCACCGTGTTGTTGGCCATATAAAGTCTAGCATCCACAGGCTCCAGGGCACCTATCTTAATCTTGGACCAAATCGTTAAAGACATAATACTAACACTGGCTCCAAGATCACATAAAGCATTTATTTTGTATGGACCAAATCCAATAGTTATAGCAAACTTACCTGGATCCGGCCGCTTTTCCAGTATGTCCAGATGGCTGCACTCCTCTGTGATTTCTGCCATAGATCGCTTTTTGCTCAGAATCTCCTTTAGGAACTTGACATAGGAAGGCATTTCATTTAGAGCTTCTGTGAAGGGGATGGTGACGTTGAGCTTCTGAAGCATCTTGATGAAGCGCTGAAACTTTTTCTCCGCTGGGTCCTTTAGAGATTTCGTAGGGAAAGGCAGCTTCTTTTTCCGAGTTGGAGCCAGAACAGACGTCGGAGTTGCTGCAGATTTCTCTATGTCGACCAGGGGCTCCTCGATGTCGACTACAGGCTTGTCGACTTCGACCAGATTGGGCCCAGTCGAGTTGCTGTTCGGCGCAGACGACGATTCTGGAGATTTCTCCTCGACCTCGAGTAGACCTTTGTCGAGGTCGACTAGGCTCTGGTCGAGATCGACGACGGGTTTGTCGACCTCGACTTGCTGTTCCTCGCTGTTCTGTTGCTTTCCAACTTCTGGCTCTTGAAGTTGATGGCCGCTTCTGAGTTTTACAGCAGCTATGTGTCCAGTCTTTCCCTTAGGATTTGGTTCTGTTTGCCCAGGGAGCTTGCCGGACTGTCGTGGGATCTGTGCAGAAATCTGTCCTATCTGCGTCTCAATTCCTCTTTTCCAGATGTCCAGTTCTCCAAATTTGGTGGTGATGTTCTGGAACTGGTTGTTGATGGTCCCTTGATTTCGTCGCATCTCCTCAAGGATTAGCTGCAGATCATCCTTCCTTTGCTCCCTTTCTGGATGTCCTGGAGCTCTGTAGGGTGGAGGATTCCTAGGGGGACCTTGGTTCCATTGCTGTTGATAAGGCCTTTGATCCCCCATATAGCGATTAGGCCCCCCTGCGTAAGCTGCATCCTCATGATGTTCTGCCATCCTGACTTGCTCTGTGTGTGGGCACTCAGTAGTGGTGTGCCTTTGCGATCCGCATTCTATGCAAGGCTGATTGACGGAGAGATACTTCACTTGTTTGAGGAGCTTCTTATTCTGGTCTCTGTAGTATTGCTCCCTGACATCTGGATCAATCTCCCTTGATGGCTCATAGAGGGGCATGAATGGTGCTGGCCTGGCGTATGGGTTCTCTTCATAAGTTGAAGTAGACCCATATTTGTTGTCGTAGTTGGTGAGCTTCTCTAGCACACCCTATGCGTCACTTGGCGGCATCGTCAGATACTCGTAGTGAGTATAATTGTTGATTCTGTCCTTGGTGACTTGGTCAAGAGAGTTGAAGAAGATCTCCTGAATGATGTAGGGTGGCTGTCCATGAGTAGGGCAAGATCGCAGAAGTTCCTTGTAGCGCTCCCATGCCCTTGCCAGCGGTTCCCCTTTCTGCTGTTTAAAGGCGGTGATTTTCTGGCGGAGATGTGCTGTTTTGGCCGGTGGGAAGAATTTGTTCAGAAATTCTTGCTCTACTTGGGCCCAGGTTGTGAGTGATCTTGCTTTCAGCCCTTCCAGCCATTTCAGTGCAGGCCCAGCGAGAGACCAGCGAAAAGATTTCATCTTGACATATTCCAAGGTTGTGCCTTCTGCAAGAGTACGACACATATCATGAAAATTAGTAATATGTTCAAGAGGACACTCATTAAATCTACCATAAAAGGCATTATTTTTAAGCTCTATAAGAAACTGAGTGCGAATTTCAAAAGAGTTATCAGGGATCAGAATAGCCGATTCAGGCACGACGAGAGTTGGGTGCATGTAGTCCTCCGCCGTGGTCGGATATTGGGCAAGCTCAGCCTGTGCTTGTTCCCTTGCTGCTTTCTCAGCAGCGATAGCAGCATCTTTAGCGGCTAATTCCCTGGTAAGCCTCTGTATCAGCTGCTCCTGTGTTTCAGCGGCTGCCATGGCTCTTTGCAGTTTGTTTCTGACGTGTAAAAGGCGCTCTGGATCGTCTAAGCCGTAAAACTCAGGTGGAATACCAGAACGGCGCATACACCTGAAAAGTAACTCAAATAAACAGTGAGAACTGACTACCTAAGGCGCGATTGATTGCCTCCCCGGCAACGGCGCCAATTTGTTGTTGCAGGAGTTGGTCAAGTATTGAAATAGATATCAAATAAAGTTCAGATAGACTCCCCTGTCTCAGCAAATAAATACAAGACTTTCTCCCGTTTTAGTAAGAGTAAAGTCAGGATCGAATCCACGAGGAAGCACGTCAGCGGTTCTCAGGTAGCTATCAGATTCTCACAGACACAGCAGAACAGACAGAAGCGCAGAAGCAAAGGCAGAAACAGAAATAAACACGGCAAGGGCAACTAAAATAAAAGTAAATAAAAGACAGAAACTAAAGAAAAAGGCAAGAGCAGAAAAAGACAAACAAAGCAGAAAGTAAAAGCAAGGACACAGAAGCTTGTCGATCTCGACAAAGCTGTCCTCTATCTCGACCAAAGTGATAACAGAAAACATAAAGAAAAGCAAATGCAAACAACTCGACAAAGATCACTCAACTCGATCTCGACTAGCTCCTCCTCGAGATCGACAAGACAAGGCAAAGACAGAAACTTGCAGTCGATGAAAACAGAACAAAATCAACTCGACTAAGACCACTTCCTACTCGAGATCGACTAGGGTTTTGTCTATGTCGACTAAAAACAGTAAAAGACAGAAATTTAAATAGCAGAATTTCGAAACACGGAACTCAGAAATTTGGTGAAATAAACTCAATATAATAAAAGACTTCCAAGGCTAGGGTTTCGACACCACAACGATAACCATGCAAAACAACACATAAAGGCATAAAAGATCATGCTTTCCATCAAATAACTTTCGTTATTAACAAATAGGCATATAGAGGCTCTCGCATAAACCCTAATCGTTACTAACCCTTTTTCACATAATTAATCCAGGTTGCATTAAGATCACTTTCGCTTCAATAACACAAACAAGGATCACCTTCAACTCTCGCAAAAGAATCATGCTCATAGGGATAGAAGACAAATCGCACAAAAAGATCTGACCTTTATCGCATCGCCTCACATAGCCACCGTCGGGCTCACCCCAGCCCTAGAAGTGGGTGGACTACTCACTCCTCATTGCAATAACAGACATTGAATTGATGAAAGAAACTTGCATTGAAAACTAAATTCAAAGCCTTTACAATTCCGGCAATCAACTTTCGTAAAATGCCAAAACCTTAAAAACCTCAAACTCCTAAACTGTATTCGAATGGAACTAACTACTTCTCTTCAAACTGAACTTGAATCATTGAAAAACCAGCCCCATGGGCTTTATTTATAGCCTTCTAACCCTAGCTATTCTAGGAAAGAAGATAATTATCTATATCTAAATTTCTATCTAAATCTTAAAAGGATAAATAAATTGTTAAAAGGAAATATATCTAAAAGGTAAAGATAAAACTAATTTAGGAAACATGTCTTCATGTTGATAGATTCCGTCTTCCATAGATAGAACTTGATAGACCGGATGGATTTGGATAGATCTTCCCGGCCAAGTCGACTCCTTTGCGCCCAAGGAAAGCCAATCCTACTCGGACAGGCCACGTCGAGAGGCTTCTGGAAGCTGTGTTTAGTCGACTTCGAGTACGGCTCGTCGACCTCGACAAGGGTGGCTCGTCGAGTGGACTTCCTCGGGTTGGTGTGCTCGATGTGGCTCGGACTGGGCTCCTGGTGCTCGTCGATCTCGACTGGACCTAGTCGATCTCGACTAAGATGGGCTTGTCGACTGGGTCTGCTCGGACATGTCTAGTCGACTGGCTCGGACAAGGAGTCAGGTTCTTGTCGATCTCGACAAGCCCTAGTCGACCTCGAGTAACTTTGCTCGCCGACTAGGGTTTGTCGAGTGACTCTCCTCGATGGACTCCATCCGCTGGCAGCGAGTGCTTCTTTCCGCGGCCGCGAGTCTCCTCGTCGTCCTCGGGTGGATCTCCTCGGCTTCTCGGGTAGCTCTCCCCTTCATCGACTCCGGGTGGTGGTGCTGGGCTTCGTCGACCTCGACCAGGGCTTGTCGAGGTCGAGTAGGGTCTGGAGCCTGGCTTGGTCTGGCTTGTCGAGCAGGCTTGCTCGACCAAGGTTGGTCGGCCAAGTCTTGTCTAGGTCGAGTAGGGTTGCTCGAGATCGAGTTGACCTGACCTTCAGACTTGCTCCGCTGCTTTGACCTTGGACTTCTGTAGTGGCTTTCCGAGATTTTCCGACCTTCTGTAGAATTGCTGTAAATGCCTCGATTTCTGCGATTTAAACAGAAACTGGTGTAGATTCCATAATTTGGCAAATAAACATAAATTGCATAGATTCTGTATTATCTTAGCCCGAATGTATGAAATGTATACAGAAATCGATATAAAAGTTGCTGTAAAACATGGCAGATTCAACTCACAACATGTGCCTTTGCGATCCGCATTCTATGCAAGGCTGGTTGACAGAGAGATATTTGACTTGCTTGAGGAGCTTCTTATTCTGGTCTCTGTAGTATTGCTCCCTAACATCAGGATCAATCTCTTTAGATGGCTCATATAGGGGCATGGATGGTGCTGGCCTGGCGTATGGGTTCTCTTCATAGGTTACAGTAGACCCATACTTGTTGTCGTAGTTGGTGAGCTTCTCTAGCACACCCCATGCGTCACTTGGCGGCATCGGCAGATACTCGTAGCGAGTATAATTGTTGATTCTGTCCTTAGTGACTTGCTCAAGAGAGTTGAAGAAGATCTCCTGAATGATGTAGGGCGGCTGTCCATGAGTAGGGAAAGATCGCAGAAGTTTCTTGTAGCGCTCCCATGCCTTTGCCAGTGGTTCCCCTTTCTTCTGTTTGAAGGCGGTGATTTTCTGACGGAGATGTGCTGTTTTGGCAGGTGGGAAGAATTTGTTAAGAAACTCTTGCTCTACTTGAGCCCAGGTTGTAAGTGATTTTGCTTTCAGCCCTTCCAGCCATTTCAGTGCAGGCCCAGCGAGAGACCAGCGAAAAGATTTCATCTTGACATATTCCAGAGTTGTACCTTCTGCAAGAGTACGGTACATATCATGAAAATTAGTAATATGTTCAAGAGGACACTCATTAAATCTACCATAAAAGGCATTATTTTTAAGCTCTATAAGAAACTGAGTGCGAATTTCAAAAGAGTTTTCAGGGATAAGAATCGCTGATTCAGGCATGATGAGAGTCGGATGCATATAATCCTCAGCAGTGGTTGGATATTGGGCAAGCTCAGTTTCCGCTTGCCTCGCGCGTTCAGCTGCTTGTTCCCTTGCTGCTCTCTCAGCGGCGATAGCAGCATCCTTAGCGGCTAATTCCCTGGTAAGCCTAGCGATCAGCTGTTCCTGTGTCTCCGCAGCTGCCATGGCTCTTTGTAGTTTAGCTCTGATGTGAAAAAGGCGTTCCGGTTCGTCTAAGGTGTCAAACTCAGGTGTTTGACCAGAACTACGCATACACTTGCAAGCTAACTCAAAGAAACAGTGAGAACTGACTACCTAAGGCGCGATTGATTGCTTCCCCGGCAACGGCGCCAATTTGTTGACTAGGCAGGAGTAAATCGAGTATTGAAATAAATATGAAATAAAGATCAGACTGACTTCCATGTCTCAGCAAATAAATACAAGACTTCCTCCCGTTGTAGTAAGAGAAAAGTCAGGATCGAATCCACGAGGAAGCACGTCAGCAGTTCTTAGGTAGCTGTAAATTCTCACAGAAGCGGCAGAAAAGACAGAATCGCAGAAACAGAAAAGAAACAAATAAACCCGGCAAGGGCAACTAAAACAAAAGCAAAGAACAAAGCAAAACAGAAGCAAAGCAGAAACTAAAAGCAAGGACACAGAAGCTACTCGATCTCGAGTAGCTGTCCTCTAGGTCGACTAAGGTGGTCGACAGCAACTACTCAGAAAACAGAAAGCAAACAACTCGATGAACAAAACTCTCCTCGACCTCGACAAGAGGTACTCGATCTCGACCAGAAACAGTAAAGGCAGAAACTTCAGAAATCGAAAACAGACGAAAACCAACTCGACACAGACTAACTCCTACTCGAGATCGACAAGATCTCCTCTATGTCGAGTAACAATGCAGAAAACTGTAAATTGCAGAATTAAAGACAAACGCAGATTTTTGACAGAAATAAACTTCAATATATAAAAAGACTTCCAAAGCCAGGGTTTCGACACCGCAATGATAACCATGTAAAACAACACATAAAGGCACAAAAGATCATGCTTTCCATCAAATAACTTTCGTCATTAACAAATAGGCAAATAGAGGCTTTCGCATAAACCCTAATTGTTACTAACCCTTTTTCACATAATTAATCCAAGTTGCATTAAGATCACTTTCGCTTCAATAACACAAACAAGGATCACCTTCAACTCTCGCAAAAGAATCATGCTCATAGGGATAGAAGATGAATCGCACAAAAAGATCTGACCTTTATCGCATCGCCTCACATGGCCACCGTCGGGCTCACCCCAGCCCCAGAAGTGGGTGGACTACTCACGCCTCATCGCAATCGCAGACATTGAATTGAAAGAAATAACTTGCATAAAACTAAATTCAAAGCCTTTTACAATCCTGGCAATCAACTTTCGCAGAAAGCCAAAACCCTAAAAACCTTAGAACTCCTAAACTGCTCTGTGGAACTACTTCTCTACTTGAATGGAATTGTTGTCTGAATTGAATTGTGATCTTGAATGATCTCTGAACTGGAATGAATAAAACTGAGCCCCCTAGGGCCTTATTTATAGCCTTCATTCCCTAGCTATTCTAGGAAAGAAGATATCTATCTCTATCTAAAATTATATCTAAAAGCATAAAAGATAAATGAATGTTTTAAGGAAATAAATCTTAAAAGGAAAGATAAAACTAATTATGGTAGGTCTTCATGTTGTTGATAGATCTTGTCTCCTTGGATAGAACTTGATGTATTCGGATAGATCTTCGATGAATTTGGATAGAAGCTTCCGCCTTCGCGCCCAAGGAACTCCAATTCTACTCGGACAGGCCACGTCGAGAAGTTTCTGGAAGCTGGGTCTACTCGAGATCGACCACGACTCGTTGACCTCGACAAGGATGGCTCGTCGACTGGGCTTCCTCGGGTTGGGGTGCTCGATGTGCTCGGACTGGGGCTCAGGTGCTCGTCGATCTCGACAAGCCCTAGTCGATGTCGAGTAGGATGGGCTTGTTGACTGGGTCTGCCCGGGTAGGTCTAGTCGACTGGCTCGGATCCGGACTCAAGGTCTTGTCGACCTCGACCAAGGCTCCTCGAGGTCGAGTTGGGTTCTCCCTTTCCGCTCCCGCTCCCGCGAGTTGCTTCATCCGCTGGCAGCGAGTTGCCTCTTCCGCGGCAGCGAACGGTCCGCTGCAGCGAGTCGAGTCGCTGGCAGCGAGTGCTCCTGGTCGTCCTCGGCTTCGTCTTCGGCTCC
Source organism: Persicaria tinctoria (assembly GCA_037127255.1). Taxonomy (NCBI): domain Eukaryota; kingdom Viridiplantae; phylum Streptophyta; class Magnoliopsida; order Caryophyllales; family Polygonaceae; genus Persicaria; species Persicaria tinctoria. The sequence goes on along the minus strand of JBANSL010000002.1, from coordinate 24,799,886 downwards.
TCTCCTTGTCGACTCCGGACATGGCGTCTGGGCTTTGTCGACCTCGACCAGTGCTTGTCGAGATCGAGTAGAGTCTGGAGCTCGGGTTGGTCTGTCTTGCTCGACCAGCTCTGCTTCGACAAGGTTGCTCGGACATGGCTTGTCGAGGTCGAGTAAGCCTACTCGAGATCGAGTAGCCTCGCCTCTCAGACTTGTTCCGCTGTTTTGACCTTGGACTTCTGTAGTGGTTTTCCGAGCTTTTCCGACCTTCTGTCGAATTGCTGTAAAACGCCTCGATTTCTGCGAATTAAACATAAACTGGTGTAGATTCCATAATTTTGCAAATAAACATAAACTACATAGATTATGTACTATCTTAGCCCAAATGAATGCAATGTATACAGAAATGGATATAAAAGTTACTGTAAAACATGGCAGATTCCGCTCACAACAGGCGCTCACCGACCGGAGCTATCACCTTACTGGCCCCTCCTGATTATTCAACGGCTGCCCCATCCTCCTCGTTTGCACTCATCAACTTCCGACGGAGAAGATGGGATCAAAGCCAACGCGTAGAGGTCGATGAGTACATTGTAGGTGCCATTTCTCCATCACCTTATGGCATGACGGCAAGGAATTTGAAGGCGGTGAGCACCAAGAGGTTCACGATCGATAGTTGCGCCATCCAGAACTATAAGGTGGTGTGGCCCGACTCCGACGTGCTATTAAGACTACAGTCTGTAGAGACCAATCCAGAGAGAGAGAGAGAGAGAGAGAGAGAGAGAAGAGGACTCGAGTTCGATAATGGCAACAAGGAAGCAACGACAACACTGAAAGAAGAGCGGTCAAGCTCCGAGAGCAATGAGAGTGGCGAGCGTACTCTCAGATCTGAAATAGACACTACTACATTTCAAGGCCTAATGTAACATTTTTTGTGTAACATTTTTATAAATTGTTACCATATGTATCTATTGTAACATATTTTAACTTTTATTAGCAAATTGTTACATAATCACAAAATATGTTACACTGGATGTAACATTATTTGCACTGATGTAACACTTTTGCTAATGCAACATATATTTTCTATTCTATTCTGACACACTCTAATAAAAAAATAAAATAAAAATAAAAATAAAAGAGGAGCCTAAATAGTAACATTTAATTTCAATTAGGAAGATTAATTATGCTTAATGTCAATTTTACTACTACTAGGCACTTCAATCCATGACATATACATGACATGACACAATTTTATTTCTACATTTTTAAAATATTGTTACTAAAATAAGAAAAATCAAGGTAGATATCCACGGTAATTTTCGTTTAAAAAAAATTGGATGTGGGGTTTATGACCCGACAATGTATTTTTTTTCTAAAAATTTGTCTGTCTGGCCATGGATCTGACTAGCAATTCTTTTTGGGTGCCCGAATTAATTTTCTCAGGTGCGATAATATATTACACTACTTAATTAGGCTACCCTAACAAATTGTGGTGGCTTGAAACGGTTCACAAACCGGATCATATCCACCGTTAAACGCTGCGATGGCCTTGATTATACGGATTAAACCCACTGCAGCAAGTTGCGGTGATTAGTGGTGGAACTAGTAAAAATTAGCGGAACTGATGTGGAAGATGAAATCAAATCTATGGCGTGTAGGCATTTTTTGTTTTTATTATATTTTGGTGGGAAAATGGATTTGACCTAACATAGTCTAGTCACATTGAGTTTTCTATTGACATCAACCTAATCACATGACAAGTTTGGCAGCACACATTCACACAACATTTTTATTCATGGTGATGATAGTCCTAATGTCCTATGGAGTATATATATAAGTAGTAGTTACGGATTCTCAATACACTCTAATTTTTGTTTACCGGTCTACAACACCAACAGAAGCTTTCAAACATTCAGGAGTTGAAGAAAGAGTCCATGGCAAACTCACTCTGTCTGTTTCGACTATATAACATTTCCTCTTCGTCGAAAGCACACTTGACCCATTACAACTCAACACATCTAACCTGCAGATCTAACCAAGGAAAAGAGCCCTTTGGACAACTCATCCACACCCTCAAATCTGTTTCTTTACCCTCCCTCTTTACCACCACTTTACCTTTCTTCTTGGATACAAAGGCACGCACTTACTGCATTTCTTGTAAAAAACTGAGAGTTTTCAACACACCCATGTCAAGTTTGATGGCTTTTTGTTGGCTTTTGATTGTTTATATTTGTTTATTTGTAGGATGCATTGGCAGTTGGTGGACAGTTTGGGATCTTGGAGGGCAGATTAGTTGCACTCATTCACCCATTTGTGATGGGTGGATTGTTTGCTTACATGTTGTGGGTTGGGTATCTTGGATGGCAATGGAGGAGGGTAAGAACCATTCGAGATGAGGTCAATGAGCTCAAGAAGGAAGTAAAACCGGTTCTTGTTGCCCCGGATGGTTCTCCTCCTCCTCCTCCTGACCCTATTCAAGTCCGAATCCAATGTCTCACTGAGGTACTCGCTACAATATATGAATTTCAAGAATGGTTGAACTTCAAAACTTACCCATCTCCGGATGGCTCAGTTGGTAAAAGATCATATAAAGTGAAAAGAATTTCCTTGAGGTTACTAGTTTGAATCCTCGGATGGTGGCCATTGGTCATTTATCCCGGAGAGGACTCAAGCTCGTGAGACTCGTCAAACCCATAAATGGACCTGATTTACCCACAAAATAATTAAAATAAAAAAACACTTGTTATATGCTACTCCCTCTGTTAATTAAAACTTGTCGTTTACTATTCATGCACGCTTTTTTATAATGCTGAAAATTATATAAAATATTAACATTTTTTTACATTTGTTTTTATAAATTCGTACTTAATTGTAATAAGTATGAAACTATTAAAATTATTTATTAAAAAAGTTAATATTTTATATAGTTTTTAACACTTAGAAAAACGTGCGTAAATAGTAAAACGTCAAGTTTTAATTAACGGAGGGAGTATATTGCTTTTTTTTTTTTTTGAATCACGATAAGAATTCGGTTCCCTACAGAAACCGAGAGACCGGACAAGCCGGTGGATGGACTAACCATCATGTACAACCGAAAGTAAACAACAGAAGCAAATGACATAAAGGAAATTACAGAAGCAAATGACATAAATAAAATTACAAAAGAAAAGTACAAGCCATCCTACATTGAAAATCACAAGCTAAAGAGACAACTAAAACGATCGATCAAAGGGACGACGCACACAGAGAACTCTGGGGACACCAACGGACACCTCAGATCGTGGACTCAAGAGAGCCATCAGATGTCAACGCACATCCATGACGCCATCGAACACCGCTCAAAGAAGCCTGCAACACAAAAAGAATAGCACTGCACGCCAATCCGAAAATCCGACTCCAAGCCAAATCATTATCCATTCAAACCCCAAAACCCATCCCACCCCTCAAGGACGATAACAAGATCGAGGGCGACTACTAAGTAGTCAAAATAGAGGCGGAAGGAACGAGCAAGGCAGAGAAAATAAACAACAATCAACAACGCAACAAGGTGGAAAACCGGATTGACATTGGTTCGAGGCCAAAAGATAACAACGATTTTTTCCCTTGGTAATCCCATAAAAGAGACAAGGATGATAAACGAAAAGGGGGCTTACAGCGGAAGTCCCGCGGTGGAGGTGCGGCGACAAGAGCAAGGAGACGACCGGAGCCGAAGGAGTCAATGGCGGCGATCCAAGCGGAGGAACTGAAGGCGGCGCTGAAAAACTGTGGCTAGGGCGCTGGAGGAGCGGCGGAAAGCAAACACCGAGAGGGGTACCCGATGGCTAAGGCGCCACACCAGAGATGTTGTTGGGCAAGGAGGACGACGGAGGGAGACGGAGGACCGAGGCGATAGGTGGAGCACCGGTGGGTGGCAGCGGAGCGGAGGCGGAGCCGAACCGGACTGACGGATCCGGTAGCAGGCATAGGCGAAGACTAAGGGACATCGAAATATCGGGGTCGGAAACCAAGGGCGGTGTCAAACCGGACTGAGGGAGAGCCCAAAAATGGACCGTCGGAGAGCCAAACACCAAGGGCAGGAAGCCACGGTTAGCGACGATGAACAAGGATGATGGTTCGGAGGCAAGGTTCGAACCGAGGGCAGGAGAGGATGGGTGGTGGAGGGCCGGGTAGGTGGCGGCATTGATGTGGGAAGCCGGTGGGAAATAGTGCTGGGTATAAAGGAGGTGCGGCGGCGGCACAAAGCGCTCTCAAATGAGAGTGTTTAGGGTTTTTTCACCATATGCTATATTGCTATGCAAACGAAGTGTGCGTGAGATAGCGTTTCTTAACCATTCCGGAATGGATCACCGGAAAGGACTTGTGGATAATAGTCATAGGTCACCGGAAAGGACTTGTTATAAGAAAAAGAAGGATGAGGCTAGGAAAGATATATATATATATATATATATATATATATATATATATATAGGGTTGGGTTCCGGTACACAAAACTCCAATAATGAGAAGGAAAGAAGCGACCTCATTGGTCCGTTCGCTACCATTAGCCCCCGCGTTTGAGCCACGGCAGCCACCCCACGTGCCTTGCTATGCTTGTTCGTCGCCTGAACAACATTAAGGTGACGGAATTGTCACATAATTAGTTACCTTATTTTTTGTGGGTGAATACAGCCATGACAGTGCTATTGGCGGTGGCTGCAGCTCTCGTACCCGCGATGCAAAACGGGAATGAAACAGCGAGAAATCTACACATTGCCTTGAATGTTGTAAATGTCGCCCTATTCGTATGGCAAATCCCTACCGGATTTGACATACTTCTCAAAGTGTTGGAATCCACTAAATGGCCATGATTTGTGTTCATCTTCTTCTTTGAGAGCGTATATATCATATATATCTACTGCACTATTCTCGTATCGTATCAGTCTTATATGAAGACTTTGTGTATCTTTATGGCATCTTCTCGTAGGTCAAATTAGCAAGGAAAATAGCCTATTAAAATACAATATTCTATACAATATTATCTTTTTACCTATCATTCAATATTTTAGTTTCTTCATAAACCAATTTTGACATGCTCAAATTCTTAAAACTACCTATAAATTAATGCACATTTTTATCGATTCTACACACCACCTACTAAATTTGACTATGATAACTTTATCCAATTTCAAATTGAATCACAAGATGCATGTGGTTATGGAAATTTTGATATCTATTCACAATTTTCAAGTAGTAACTTTGGTACAAGCAATGGAAAATATGTGGATGAAGACGATTAGAGTAGTGACTTCAGATCGAATAAGGAATGGTTTTGAAGAGAGTGTTATGAATTTGCTAGAATATTATATATGATTATGGTTTTGATGTGTTTCTTGGGGTTCTTTTATATTACTTTCAAATGTAATAGTTTATGCAACTTTGTATTTATTTATGAGGTACGGAGTGTGAATTTGATGAAGATATAATATATAATACAAAAATTAATGAATGTGTTTTTATAAAGATATTATTTATGCAAAGATAATTCAAACATGTTAAATAATAAAGATTATATTTAACGGCCCGGGATTATGATTCTCGAGTTACGTTTTGAGGGATGAAACCCCTCGTTAGGATCTTGCGCCCCGAGTACAGGTTGTATGTTTGAAATCAACAATTTTGCTTTGAACGTGGGATTTCACACCCAAAAGCCGAGATGGGTCGTTGTAATCCTCGGGGTAAGTCCCCTGTACCTGCCCTATGACCTAAGTCATGAAATTCTTTGATCATACAAACCGATAAAGTTTCTAAATTCGTACATAAGAGTGTCATGGCGGAGCCCGGTCAAAACATGATCAAAACATCCAAAACCAAACTGTTAATAAGTTGGTGAAGTCAGAGTCTCGACTCTCTCTTGCCGCCATGTTAGACCCCGCGGTCATGGAGCCAAATCAGCAACAATAGTGATAAGCATAATGGATACCTAAAAATGTTAATGGTGAGCGGGATCAGATGACGCCCACATGCTCTTTCCGCTGCCCCAGGCACACACATACCCTATACCTAATAATCATGTTTCTAGATGCAAGGCGGAATATTAACACACTAGCATGCCCCTAAAATCAAGTGCGTAATAATAATAATGAAGGCCTTAGCATAGAATACCAAGCGATATATCCCTTTTCCTACCACCGCCCCCTTCCCGATAGGGCGGAGACTGGTCAGCTCGTGAATGCATTCCATTCCATTAATGGAGCGAGGTCTGTATTGGTACGCGACCCCATATTTCATGCTTTTCAATCAATCATGAATGTGGTCTTACACGAGAAAATAAGAGTAATGCGGATAACAAATAAAGTGTGGTAATAATGTCGTGCCATGACTCGAATGACTCAGGACGAGACCCAATGAGATTGGGTCGTCCTATGACCCTAGCAAAGACTCTAATTATTTCATAGACAACGACCATTCTTTTTACACACGCATAAATAAATAGAATGCTCAATGGTCAATGCAACCTAGCATGATACTACATGGCATGTTGATCATGAATGCAAGCACCTAGTATATCATGCACATAAGACATGGAGTTCTCTCTGTCAATCTGAGTAAGCTCCGAAGAAACTTACCTAGCTATGCAGAACAACAAGGTAGAAGGTCCGACACACATCAATCATAATCACAAAGCACCACCTGGATACATATCAGAACATATATATATATATATATATATATATATATATATATATATATATATATATATATATATATATATATATATATATATATATATATATATATAAGTCTACGTCTAATCATTCAAGTACTCAAAGTATACATCATTCAATGAGAATAACAACCATATCGCAATCGTCGTTCCATCAAGCTCAACCATTTACCACGTTGCCACATTCCGTAAGACCATATCATTCTCATCGTTCCACTCAGCCACATTCATATATTCGTCATAATAAATTCACAATAATAAATCCGCATAGCCATTTATCTCAAAGTTCATCATATTCATCATATCTCATTATAAGGCGCAAGTTAACGATACATAAATTAAACATTTCATCATGCCATTAGTCAATCAACATGTCATTAGTCCACACAATCGTGCTATTAGTCAATCAATCATATCAACATGCTAGTTAGTCATCGATCACATCAAATTCCCAAGTTAGCCTCGAAAACCGTTTCAAAGTCCGATTCAAATAGTTAGAAATTTCGATACTTGAAAACGTTCGCCAAATTTCTTTTTCGATTTAAATCCGATCATACCCTTTTGAATCTCCAAGTCTCATAATATTTTATTTGTTTTAAATAACCATGATATTACATCTCTAAATCTTAATAATAATATTTTATATTTTAAATCCTAAATAATATTATATAATAATTTAAATACCATTTTCTTTCAAACACTTTCATAAAATATTTCCAAATCCTTGAAAATCCCAACCATTTCCATTTAATAAAATCAGGCCCTTTTAAAATTACCAATGACCCTTTATATTTATAAAATCCAAAACCGACCCCTTTATTTTATTAAATACCCAAATCGAAACCATTTTTATAAGGGTTAATTGCGCTAAATATCCTAACCTTTATGGATAGTTGCGCTTAATATCCCGACCTTGTAAAATTTCGTGAAATATACTAACCTTTGGTGTTAGTTGCGCTCTCTACCCTAGATAAGTTTATTAAATTTAAAAATTACACGGATGATGGAAAAATTACACAAAATCACCCATATTCAAAAAATATTTTCAATGTACCCTTAATATATTTAAAATAGAAAATAGCAACTTTACTCCTTTAAATAATTAATATAATTATTTAAAATAATTAATTTTAATTATTTTTCTTAATAAAATATGTTATAAAAAATATAAATTTATATATATACCTATCTATAAATGAGAATTTTTACATTTATTCTCTCTCTCTCTCTCTCTCTCTCTCTCTCTCTCTCTCTCTCTCTCTCTCTCTCTCTCTCTCTCTCTCTATATATATATATATATATATATATATATATATATATATATATATATATATATATGTTTTGGTCCATATTATTTTATACTACCTCCGTCCAAAAATACATGTCCCTTTACTATTCATGCACATTTTTTTAGGAGTTAAAAACTATATAAAATATTAACTTTTTTATTAATTTTTTTTAATAATTATAAACTTATTATCAATAGGTTTATAATTATTAAAAAAATTAATAAAAAATTTAATATTTTATATAGTTTTTAGCTCCTAAAAATACGTGCTAAAAAAGTAAAAGTACATGTATTTTTGGACGGAGGGAGTGTATGCTAAAACTACATAACATCTTATGTGGTATCTTGTGATTGAATCTTAAAAAAAAAATTCATATAAATTTCGTAGCATTAAAAAAAAGATTCTGTAAAAAAAAGCTAACTATACATAGATGAAATATAATATTTTTTAAAAATAAAATAAAATATTTAAAAAAAAAATATTAAAATATATGATAACTATTTATAATTAATAAAGATATGATAAACATATATTAAAAATAGGCAAAATCGGGTATATACTCATGGAAACTGGATTAATTGGGCATATAATATGGTACTTACATATTAATCTTACGTAAATTAAAGCTATGGCTTTATAAAATATAATTTTAAGGAAAAGAAGATATGATAAGACATAAATTTATTTTTAAGTAATTGATCTTATTTAATTTTTTAGAGCACGCATTTTGATATGTATAACATAAATTTCTTTTTTTTATTTTGATTAAAATGGGGGATATTTTTTTTTTTTTTGAAAAATATTGGTGTCTTTGTGTAATTTTCATATTATGTTAGTGATTTTATTAATTTAAGAAACTCATACAGGGTAGAGAGCGCAACTAACAACAAAGTTCAGGATATTTTGCGAAATCTTACAAGGTTGGGATATTAAGCGCAACTATCTACAAAGGTCATGATATTTTGTGCAATTAACCCTTTTTATAAAACCGTCAAAATTGAGATCCATTTATGAGAAGGCCTCATTTTTGTTTTAAAACAACCCAAAATTTGGCCCACAAAATCAGGCCCAAAAGCCATTAAATTTCATTCCCCCATTTGTGAAACCAGCTGGACGTTTTTTTTAAAAAAAAGGAAATTTTACAGTAAACCACCCCTTATTTATTAGGCTTTTCATTTAACCACCCCTTATACAAAACATTTCACTAAACCACCCCTTATTGATTAGGCTTTTCATTTAACCACCCCTTATTGATTAGGTTTTTCATTTAACCACCCCTTATACAAAACCTTTCACTAAACCACCCCTTATACAAAACCTTTCACTAAACCACCCCTTATATAATTCTGTCAACAGATAACCACCCCTACCTCTATTCCATCCAATTTGATGTTAAAAAATTATGAAAAGACCAAAATGTCCTTTTTAAAACTATCCATTTTTACTCTCTTGCCTCTGCTCGTGCTCGATTTATCTCAGTTCTCTAGTGGTGGGCTGGTGGATCACGACTGGCTTGGCGGTGACTCGGGTGGTGCTCGACCGGATTCACTGGCTTGTTAATTAATTTCGAATGAACCGTCCTAGTACAGGGGTAAATATAAGAAAATATTAAGAAAATGTTTTGACCGCTAAGAATCCGCCAATAAGGCCGCCGAACCGTCTTGGCGGTACCCCACCGCCGAACATCCGCGCGCCGAACGTTTTTTAGAACATTGATTATACCTTGTGATTGGAGAACCTTCTGCATTCGTGATCAGTTTACATCATCGAATCCCTCTTCGAATTCCCTGGTCGTGTAGCCTGAAGTTCGTCGATGGCTCTGAAGTCTGGACGATCGTAGGATTTCTATATATGGCAGAAAGGTTGAAGATGGATAGTTAAAAAAAAGGGCATTTCGGTCTTTTCAGAATTTTTTAACATCAAATTGGACCGAATAGAGGTATGGGTGGTCATCTGTTGACGGGATTATATAAGGGGTGGTTAATTTAGTGAAAGGTTTTGTATAAGGGGTGGTTAAATGAAAAGCCTAATAAATAAGGGGTGGTTAAATGAAAAGCCTAATAAATAAGGGGTGGTTTAGTGAAAGGTTTTGTATAAGAGGTGGTTAAATGAAAAGCCTAATAAATAAGGGGTGGTTTAGTGAAAGATTTTGTATAAGGGGTGGTTAAATGAAAAACCTAATAAATAAGGGGTGGTTTCCTGTAAAATTTCCAAAAAAAAATGGAAATGGCCCTAGCTGACATGGCTGATGTTGTGGAATCGTCGGGGCCCACTGTCTTCCTTCTTCTACCCTTTTGCTGCTCGAAAAACAGAACGGAGAGGAGCAGCTCCTCTGAGTTCGAAAACCCAAAGGAGAAAAAAAGAAAGGGGAGGCCAACGGTGGAATCAAGGAGGGATGGAAGTAGAATATAGGACTTTACCCAACTAGGAGGAGGTGAGTTGGAATTGGATAAGAATGAGTGAAAGATAACGAAATTGTGGTGTCGAGTCGGAAATTTTTCGACGATTGGTCTTTCGAATTCTGCTATCTCGATCAATTAGATTTTTAAAACACGAATAGAATATCGCCATCCGAAGGAATTTTTTGAATCCCGAGGTAAAAGACGGAATCGATCTTTAAAAGTTCAAAATTGGGTCGGGATTCGCTATAAGACTTTCGAGTTCGATTTAGTAAATTTTGGACGACTTTTTCTTTGAAATCTCCACATTAAATCCGTTTAAAATTCATTTTCAATTTCTTTTTTTCGAAAATTAGGATTTGAAAATCCGAACCTTTACATTATAGTAATATTGAACAACTAGTCAATATCTTTACAATAGTATAATTAACTTTTTAGTTTTGATCAAAATTATAATTAGATAGTTTATATATATAATTGAGTGTATGATTTATAAATTTATATTTATATTAAACAATTAAAAATAAATAAAAGGATCAAATTCACATTTGACCTTCCAAAATTTTAAGCCAAATTTGGCCTTCATTTTAGAATTTAGCCAAATTTGGCCTCCATTTTAGAATTAGGCCCCAAAAAAAATTGATTAAAATGGATTTTGGCATATAGTAGGATGAAAAAAAAGGTCAAAACCCATTTTATGGCTATGGTGGGAGATGTTCTTATATTAGTGGTGCATTGAGATATTTTTTTTACCCTTGCACTACAAGGCTAGGGGGTTCAAATCTTCTGTTCCCATTTATGTCTCCTTCGTCTGTCTCGATCTTGTCACAAAATTCTTCATATTTTTGTTTTAGTATTTTATTTTTTTATTTTTATTTACTTTCATTTTTAAATAAGGATTGTGAGGAGAGGACGGAGCAGGAGGGGAACAAGTGATTTAGAGCCAAGGTTGGGTTTTTTTCCCCCATAAAATACCCAATTAGTGTTGAACCAACGTTGTGTGATTGTGGCCCGACCCTCGACCAAAGACGACGATGAAGGGACCAGATAGGCTTGACTGATGAAGGATTGTCGTTGAGAAGTCGGAATGCATCGATCATCCAACGACGGCAAAGACGATGATAATATGATTCCAACAATGACGACAAAGCAAACCCCTCTTTGGCTAGTGGCAATCGACCGAAATCGATGTTGGAGGGGTTTTGGAAGAGATATCGAAGGTGAAATCGATGCTTGATGGGCTCGAGAACTCTCTGACTTGCAGGATCAACAACAAGGTTCCTCCCTTATTTGAACTGATAAACTTTTCTACTCGTAACTGGATATGTATGATAAACGTTTCTACTAGTAATCGAATATGCATGACAAAATTTGCATGTCTCTCACCCTTCAACCTATCACACTCAATCTCAATCCTCTTAGAATTGCATTTCGAGGATCTCGACCCTCTGAGACATTCGTCTCTCACTAAAGGGTTTTCGGCATCTCATAAAAGGGTTTTGTTTTTAGCATCTCACCAAAAATATGATCCTTAAGAGCATCTTCAACCAAGGGGATTTATTTCCTTAAGGCAAATATAAGGTAACCTCATGGGTGTAGACGGGGTAAAGAGTGTCTTGGACTAGGGTAAAGAGTGTATTGGACTATGCAAAAGTTATGCTTTATTTATTTTATATTTTTTTATTTAACTAATAATATTATGATTGATGGAAACCATATAATGGGTCTTGTTGTTTGAGACAATTAATTGTCTAGATTTATCTTTAGAAAGTCTATATATAGAAGGTATTTTTCTGTAGAAGGATTATTGTGGATGATTTATCTACAATAGGTTCTAGATAAGATAGGTTTATCTATATCTAGGGTTAACTATAGGAGGTTCTCTATTATAAATAGAGACATGTATGGTTGGAATTATGTATCTATCAGAGCAACACAATAATAAGAAACCCTAGTTGCAGAGAGGTTTATTCTATGCAGGGTGTTTTGTGCGGTTCTTGCCAGAACACGGAAATCATTTATGTCCTATTGTTCAATCTCTTTATCTTTCACGGTATTCACTCGTGGAACTTCACAATAGGTATAAATAAGAAAAAGAGGTGTCAAAATATTATGAAGAGAGAGGGAAAAAATGGAAAAGAGGTTATCTTATGGTTGCGAATTAATGGTCTAATATGGAATCAGGAGAAGCAAATATGCTCAACTTTTAACTAAAAAATTCAACTTGTTTTAGAAATGACAAGCAATACACAATATATAGGAAGAAATTGATACATTTTAACCATTTACAAGCGATGTGGGACCTTTTTTTTAGAAAAGTGAAAGAAAAATCTATAAGCCTAACTCACATCACCTATATACTTGAAAACCCAATCGAATACATGTTATACTGGAAACAAACAAATCTAGATGGTTTACCATAACTAGTGCTTTAACACACATTACAAAACAAAATATAATCAAACAAAACAACATGGATTAGATTTGGGAATTAGATATAGGCCCGAAAATTAAGAACATCATATGGATATATCATTAGACGGGATACCAACTAGAACTAAATTAGTAAATAAAGTAATCAATATCCGAGTTAGATGTGCACTATATGTGACCAGGCTCACCAAACTCCATCAAATGTCATGTGACAAACTACAAGCAACAACAAAGAGAAATTGGTAACAATTTGCTGGAGCCTCTGGACAAGTAGAAATCAAAAAATATTTGACCATATCAACACAACCATAGAAAGTATGAAAATGGGCATATGACAAACTCTAAGGAGTTAGAAGAATACAAAAACCCCTTGACAATGAGGACTTGAGACATAAAAACATAATCACCACACCAAGGAAACGAAAGAATTAACCATCGCAAAGAACCTCTACAAAAACTAATTTTGATAGGGCTAAAAGCATTGATGGCCATTCTGCCAGAGGATTCTTTCATGATCACTAGGACAGTGTGGAGGCATAAGGTTGCAAGCTCATGATTTCGAAGGCTCGTGAGTTTGAATATTCCAAATTTTTTATGAAGGGTGACAACTGTCATTTTTATCGAAAAATTGAATACTTGTGGCTTAAATTTGATCTAATTTCTGGTCTACCTATAGACTACACGTCCCAATATGAAATGGGCAATTTGTGCCCGGAACCAATAACCCCCTAAAAGACCCGAATAGGATAGATCGGCATTGGTGTGATGGGCGCCGCTGTAGAATGACAGAATTGATGTAAATTCCTCCTTGAGGGTTTCATTCATTAGACAAACATATATATAGGTTATAAGGTATCGGGCCTTTGGGCCCACTATACAATATGAGACCTATGTAATCTATCAAACCCCCGCAGTCGAAAGTGAAGGGTCCCATACCGTGACACTGGACCGAAAATCGAGGAGTAACTGCCGAGGTAAACCCTTGGTGAAGATATCAGCGTACTGATAGGAGGACGGGACATGAAGAACACGAACATGTCCAAGAGCAACCTTGTCCCAAATGTAGATCGAGCTCAATGTGCTTCGTTCGCTGATGCTGGACTGGGTTGCTGGCCAGATAGACGGCGGAGACGTTATCGGTGTAGACCAGGGTGGCCTTCTGAAGAGGGTAGCGGAGCTCAAGAAGGAGATTGCGCAGCCAAGAGCACTCGGAGACAATGTTGGCGACACCTCTATGCTCTGCTTCGGCGCTAGAGCGAGACACCACAGACTGTCACTTCGCGGACCACGACACAAGGATCTCGTTGAGGAAGACAAAGTAGCCAGACGTGGAGCGATGTGTGTCAGGACAACCACCACAATCCGCATCAGTGTAAGCGACGAGGTCATGCCGAGAGGAAGGGGTGATTGTGGTGCCCAACTCGAGGGTACCACTGATGTACCGGATGATCCGCTTCATGGCCTAAAAGTGCAGTTCTCGGGGCGCAAGCATGAATAGGCAGGTCTGCTGAACGGCATAACTGATGTCTGGCTTAGTGAACATAAGATACTGCAATGCACCAACGAGGCTCCGGTACAACGTCAGATCATCAAACAGAGGACCAGAGTGAGCACTGAGCTTATTGGAAGTTTCCAAAGGGGTGACAACTAGCTTGCAGTTACTCATCTTGGCCCGAGCAACAATCTCGGCAACATACTTACTGTGAGAGAGAAACAGCTCAGTCGCATGACGCTGCACGGCGACGCCCAAGAAGTAAGACAATGGAACCAGATATTACATGGAGAACTCGGCACTTAACTGGGAAATAATAGACGCCCGAAGAGCATCAGAAGAGGCGGTGAGGATGATGTCGTCGACATATAGTAATAGAAAGGCCATGTTTGTGCTGCTGCGATAGATAAACAGAGACGTATCTGAGCGACTGCCAACGAAGCCCAAGCGTAGCAGATGAGAAGCAAAGCGCTGGATCCAAGCCCGCGGAGTCTGTTTCAGACCATACAGAGAGCGCTTCAGGAGACACATGTGCTTGGGATGATCAAAATAAGTGCATCCCGACGGCTAGAACATGTAAACTATCTCATTCAGATGGCCATGCAAAAAGGCGTTCTTGACATCCAGCTGATGAATAGCCCAATGTTGCGATAACGCTAAGCTCAACACCACTCGGATAGTGGCAGGCTTGACCACGTACGGGGCTGAATGTCTCATCACAATCAATACCTGCCTGTTGAGATCGACCGTTAACCACAAGACGAGCTTTGTAGCGTTCCAACGACCCATCAAAGTGGAACTTGTAGCGGAAGAGCCATATGCAGCGGATGACGTTCACCTCAGGAGGGCGAGGAAGTAGAACCCATGTACCATTCCTTATAAGGGCCTTGTATTCGTCGAGCATAGCCGCTTGCCAATTCGAGTTGAGAATGGCTGTTTTGTGGGAGGTCGGGTTAGGGGAAAGGGAGGTCGGGTTTGGGTCGGGAGAGATTTGGAAATCTGTGGGAGCGGTAACAGGTTGTACGGCAGGCGCGGCAAAAGGTTGCGGCCGCGGCACGAGTTGATGTGCTACGGGCGCAGCAAGATGTTGCGGCCGCGACATCTGGGGTGACGGAGCGGGTGGTCGGGAGGACGCAGAAGGAGGTTTGGCGGGGTGCAGGGTGGCATTTATAGAGACGATATGACGAGGTCTGAAGACACCGAAGATGCTACGGGTGTGCGGTCTGGTGGTAGGAGGAGGAGGTGGCGGTCGGGGCAGTGTAGGGGGAGAGGCAGGAGCACATGTAGAGCTCCGGGGAAGGAGAAAGTGTGGGAAGGAAGACTCTGACTCAGACTGGAACATAGGAGGTATCGGAGATGGGAGAAGAGGAGAAGAGAAGGGAATGCGAGACTCATCAAAAGTGACATGACGGGATACAATAAGCTTATGGCTCCGAACATCGAGGCAAAGGTAACCACAATGATCAGGCAGATAGCCTAGGAAGATACATGGAGTGGAGCGTGGGTGAAGCTTCTGTGGGGCGGTGGAGGACTGGTTTGGGAAGCACAAGCACCCGAAGGTACGAAGGTGATCATACCTGGGTAAGGTGCAATAGAGTGCCTGAGTTGACGAGCGATAGTGTAGGGTAGTAGATGGGAGAATGTTGAGGAGATAACATGTGGTTGATAAGGCATGAGGCCAATAGGTAAGGGGAATAGATGCGTGAAAGAGGAGAGAGCGCATCATGTTGGTTATGGTTCTAATGATTCGTTCGGCCTTGCCATTCTGTTGGGAAGTATAGGGGCAACACAACCGATAGGAGATCCCATGTGTGGTGAAGAAAGAGTGAAAGTATTTGTTGTCAAATTCACGGCCATTGTCACATTGGAAGCATTTGATGGCTGTTTGAAACTGTGTTTTGATGTAGGCATGGAACTTGAAAAAGATAGGAAACACTTGGGACTTGAAATGCAACGGGAAGATCCATAAGAAATGAGTGTAATCATCAAGAAACAAGATCGTTCACAGAGAAACCAAAGGGATCAAACGTAAGGGAAACATTATTGTCAGTAGTGAACCGACGGACATATATAAGGTTTTTGACAATCTTTGGGGCAATGAGGACATTGTTAAGGTGTAATGGGTGGGTTGAGGGTCTGTAATTTGGCATGGCCAATTCCCGAAGTAGCAAGGCGACCACCATTGCCAACGATAATAGAGTGTGCAGAACCTTTAAAGAAAATATAAGAGAGGTTACCTGAGGAGTGCGTCATATGGGAGGTGGCACCAGTGTCCATGTACCACGAAGAGTCGGAGAATGTCGGTTGCGTATAGGAGAAAGCTTGATGCATAGCAGGCGGAACATAGCCTGGATCGAACGATGTCAGAGAGGTCTGAGGACCGGCATGTCGAGGGGTAGGATATCCGGAGTACGGTTGCATTTTTTTTTTCAAGAACGAACAGAACGAACTTGAGGTGCTCGGTGAAGTTCGGTGGTCGAGAGAGAGGGTGGGCGGTTGAGGTGCTCGGAGGTGGCGAATCTGAGGTCTGGGTGTCCGGATTCGGGAGCGAGGCTCGGATCCGGGAGGGAAGAGGACAGCGAGAGAGGGGTGCAAGACTAGGATCTGGGCTCGAGACAAATCGAGGCTCGGATCTGGGATCTGGGATCGGATCCGGGAGGGAAGAGGACAAAGAGAGGGGTGCGAACAGACGAGGGAGGCGGAGAAGTACTGGTTGAGGACTTCGTGAAGCACTAGGACGACGTTTTGAAAAGTGAACGCCGGGAAGAACCAAGGGTGAGTGACGGGAAGCCACTTGCGATGTCGGGAATCCAACGGTGACTGGCGGGAGAGAAGGTGACTGGCGGCGAGCGGCGGCAACACTTGGTGCGAATAGACTAGGGAGGTTGGCGGCGAAGAGGATGGCGACGAGGAGGAAGGTCGGAGGAAGAGGATGACCGGTGAGACGGGAGGATCAATTTAGGGTTCTGTGAGGAAGAAAAAGTTGTGATACCATGTAGAATGACAGAATTGATGTAAAGTCTAACTCGAGGGTTTCATTCATTAGACAAAGATATATATAGGTTACAAGGTATCGGGCCTTTGGGCCCACTATACAATATGAGACCTATGTAATCTATCAGCCGCCATGGTCGGCCGTCTCCTCCTTGTCACCTACTCTGTCACCGTCTTCACCCGCTTCCCTTCAAAGGCCCTCCCTCTCCTCACCCTCGGCGCCCAACTCGCCCCTTCCCCGGCCAACCTCGCCCGCTCCTTTGACGTCATTTTCACCACGCGCTCTCTCGTCCGCAAGATGTTTGACAAATTGTCTCATCTGAATCCGACGGCGTTTTGATCTCTTTGACCCCTAGTTCGCTCCTCGTCGACCACACCAGCAACCAACACTAGTACAAAATGTATATTATAAGACGCCACATAGACAACGGTTTCTATAAACATGGTGTCTATATTGAAAAAAAATAGAGATTTTTGGGACGGACAACGGTTATAAAATTTAACCGTGGTCTTTCTGTGTGCTTGTATTTATAAAGACAACGGGTATTTAAAAAACCGTTGTTATATATACAAAAGATTTCTCAAAGACAACAGTTCATAAAACTGTTGTGTAAGACCTAGTAAAACCTTTGTCTATTCAGTTATAAAGACAACGAATATTTACAAAACCGTTGTTATATACATAGAAGACATCTCAAAGAAAACGGTTAATAAAACCATTGTCTATTGTTGAATAAAATTGGCATTTAGTAAGTTGAAAAGACAACGGATACTTAAAGAACCGTTGTTATATGTACAGAAGACTCCTCAAAGAAAACGTTTCATATAACCGTTGTATAAAGCCTATTAAAATCGTTGTCTATTAGGTTATAAAGACAACGAATATTTAAAAAAAAAACATTGTTATATATATAGAAGACGTTACAAAGAAAACGGTTATTGAAACCGTCGTCTATGGCTGAATAAAATCAGCTTTTAGCAAGTGTAAAAGAAAATAGTTATTTTAATAACCGTTGTCATATATATAGAAGACGTCTCAAAGCAAACAGTTATTAAAATCGTTGTCTAAGGCTAAATAAAATTGACATATATTTAGTAAGTTGAAAAGACAACGGATATTTAAAGAACCGTTGTTATATGTACAGAAGACTCCTCAAAGAAAACGGTTCATATAACCGTTGTATAAGGCCTATTAAAATCGTTGTCTATTAGGTTATAAAGACAACGAATATTTAAAAAACCATTGTTATATATATAGAAGACATTACAAAGAAAACGGTTATTGAACTCGTTGTCTAAGGCTGAATAAAATCGGGTTTTAGCAAGTTCAAAAGACAACATTTATTTTAATAACCGTTGTGATGTGTATAGAAGACGTCTCAAAGAAAACGGTTATTAAACCCGTTGCCTAAGGCTGAATAATAATTGTTGTTTTTATGCATATCTTGTAGATAGATTATATGTATATAATATTTATGCTATATAAAAAGAAACTATTATTAATTATTATTATTATTATATGTAATATTATATATATATATATATGATAATATTAAATCTTAGATTAAAAGATATCGATGGAATTACATAAAAAGCACCCAAAAAAAAAGCAGAATTAAGCCTCTTCTCAACCCGCGCGCGCAAAGGAAGAGTACGTGCCCTAGCTCTCTTCCAGTCGACGATACGGGCAGTTTTGGGCTTTGATTGAAGGCTTCTTCACACAATCGAAGTTTACGGCCTCTTCCCCCAACTCTCTTTCATCTTCTTCTCTGCTCCATATTGTTCCTCAACCCACGTCAAACGTGGTAAGTGGTCTTTCTTCCTCATCTCTGGTTAGCAGTGGTTATTTGCTTCGATTGAAGCTTATTCGCAAAATTGAAGTGTCTCTTCTCTCCCCTCACTCTTTGAATTCCATTTTCCGCACCAGGTTTGAGAAAGTATTGAGTTTTGTTCTGGCATTGTAAAATCTGCATATTGTACGTCCGAGCCAAGAACGGTTCTTTGCTTCAGCACCTTTCAAGTAGAATCGACATCTGTGAAAGGTAATTTCTTTCTTGATCTTTTTGACCCCTTCTCCCAGTCTTCAGATTGTGCTAGCAGTAACTATAAGCACTTCCCAATTATGATTCTTCACTTCTTCTGTTTGTTTATGCAATTGGATTTCAATGTGGGAAAGGTTTGGGCATATTGTTTCTAATAAGGGGGCAATTTGATATGTACCAACCAATTGTTTGGGCTGTGAAATTAGACAACGCCCTCTTCTGTGACCTGAGCATTAGTATCTTATAAATAAGGCAGTAGGCTTCTTTACTGGTTGCTTAGTTGATTCCTTGGGTTGTCTTGGTTTCTCTCATTGCTTTTTGAATTGTTTTTAGTCTTAAATTTGAGTAATAAGTGTTTGTGTGACATATGTGCATAATTTTTCTGCCTGAGAATTAAACTCCTTGTAAAAGAATTAACTAATTTCCAATAAAAGCCACAGGTAAAAGGGGCAATTAAGAAGTTTAATCCGGTCGTTTAAATTAGCCATCGTAAGTCTTTGTGTTTCTTTGTGTTTCTCTGTCCTCCTCCTTGGGTCTGAGCTTCTGCCCATCGAGCCCTTTGTCAGTTGGTTTGATTTGACCCTTGTCCTGTTGGTATGTTCACTGATTGGTCTGCCTTTGGTCTGTTTGAGCTGCTTTTCTTCCCCTCCCATGGTCTCTCTTACAGCTCGTTGATTGCTTTCTGTTTTGTACTTAGCACCACCAACCATTGGCTCTAGATGCTGACCCATTCCCCTTAGTTTTCTTCCCATTCCATAGCCTCTCTTGCTCCTGTGTTGCTGTCTTCCCCTGGCTACTCTTGCTCCTTGGCTTCCTGGTGGCTCAACTGATTTGTGAGATGCCTTAATGTCCACTTGGGTTCGTCAGTCCCTTCCCACCCTCCCCATCTTGTTGGAGATAGGGCCGATCGGCATACCGACAAGTCGATGGGCTCCCATATTGCTTACAATCAGAACACAGTGCAGATGACCACTCGTAGGTGATACTCTAAGTGTAAGATCTCCCATTTACCCCCTCTGCCTCTATCGATGTTGTCATTGCCTCCTCCGCATTAACCTTTCGATTTGCTTGTCTCAGTTGTTGCATTACTCACTATATATGGTATCCTTCTCAAATTCCTTCATAGTTCTGTCATTCCATCAAAAGAGGGTGAAAAAAATCTGAGTTCCTCTGTAATTATCTTCAAAACAACCATAATAGCTAAGGTATTTAGAGTTAAAAAAACACCTATAGCAAGAACCAATCAAGATAATTGCATGAATTTTTAATTGCTTTCCCCATCTTCTCCTTGCTTGTTCGGTTGTTGTCATGGTTCTGATTGCTGATTTTGTTGGTCACAATAGGCTTCAATTAATAATCGCAAGAGGAAATTGATTTATAATCGCAATAGGTTCTGGATGCTAGTATTGAAGACCATATCATCGAATCTTCGTAAACCAGGAATTTTATTCTTGCTTTCATGGTCACAATAGGCTTCGATTTTAGGTTGTTGTGTTCATGGGATGTCAATACGTTGGTGTTGGTTGCTTTCATAGTTGATTTTAGGGTCGGTTTTAGGGTGATGTCATGGTTGATTTATGATTTTAGAGTAATGGGCTCCTAATTTGATCTGTGATCATGGACTCCTGATTTTATGGTCGATTTTAGGTTATCTTGTTCATGTTATGCTATTTAGATTAATTTGCTGTCAATACACACATCAAGAACTCATTAGATAAATTTGCTCTGTTTTCATGTTGTTCAATTTATGCTCTGATTTGACTCAGCTGCTAGATTGTAAGGTGTAATCTACTTCCATATCCAAGTCTTTTACTTGAATCTGTGCATATTTTATAGCTGGTTGGGGTCTCTGTAGGTAGAGTTGGCTCAAAAAATGGGATTATTAACTCTAAACTACTATGTTTATAACTCTGGCTATGTCCTGCTGGACTTTTTTTAACAATACATCAGTCATTCTCCAATATCACATTTCATGTATAATATTTTTAGTGGGCATGGGATGTTAGCCGCCATTAGCCCTCGAGAAGATATTATCTACTGGTTTGATTCATTGCTAGGAAGTGTGAGGGTGGATTTGAAAGAAGTTATTGAAATGTAAGTAACTCCATCGCCATAATATCTTTTATTTTCATTTATATACATACATTATTCACAATTTTAATTGTATCATCATATATGAATATTTTTATGACTACGTAGGGCCATGACTATGTATTTTGCTAAGATAAATGAAAATAAATGTAGGAAGACACGTTGGCTGATAGTAAAGGTTAGTATGCATAAGTTGCTAGATTTTTTTATGTATAAATAGATGTTGATCAAATGAATATATATCATTACTTAATCATGCATTTGTATTGGTATTACAAGGGTCCTCGTCAACCAAATCTTATAGATTGTGGCTATTATGTATTGAGGAATATGCGAGAGATCATCGAGCAAAGAACCGTATTAGTTCCCATTGAGGTATGTATTCAATTTATTGTCAAAAAAAAAGAGTTTTATGTAATGTCTTTATGTATGCTTTAATTTCAAGTAGCTAGATATTTCATATATCCAGTTTACTTTTATATATATATATATATATATCTTTTACTATATGCAGTATTTCACTCGTTTACCATCTCTTTACCCGTCATTTCAAATTGATGAAGTTCAAGAAGAGTGGGTTCAGTATGTCGAAAAACAACTTATCCGGTAATTCTATATACATATTACATCCAATATATTCATTCAAAGATTTGAATCACACACTACATCTATTTTTTTCATGAATAAATATACATTTCATGATACAGGTAGACGCATCGAAGAATTTGTCAAGCGTTAACATGGAGTAGGCTAGGTACAGATTTTACATCATTTTTATTTACCTTTGATTCTTCCGGATAGCTAGCTAGATTTATGTAATGGTGACATATACTCATATTTGATTACGTACGTGGTAGTCATGGCATTTGACGTTGAATGAAGAACCAATTCATATGTTTTATCACGTATATATAGTTATGTTTTTGTTAAAATCAATATGGTTTCAAACGATACTCACAATAGACAATGGTTAAAAGATTTGTATACAACGGTTCAAATAAACATAGGCACTGGTTAATGGTTGCTTAATCAACGGTTTGAATGTATACAAACAACGGTTACATATATTTAGACAACGGTTATAATATACTTGGACAACGGTTAGAAAATATTTGGACAACGGTTGAAAGTTACTTAGACAACGGTTAAGCCAATCTAGCTAGCAATTTTTTGAATTTAGACAACGGTTAATGATTATATAGACAACGAATAAAATATTATAAACAATGGTTCAAAGGAAGATAGACAACGGTTAATAGTTTCTTAATCAACGGTTAGAATGTACATCGACAACGGTTACAAATATTTAGACAACGGTTACAATATATTTAGATAACGGTTACAATATACTTAGACAACAGTTATCCAATAGTTAGACAACGGTTGAAAGTAACATAGACAACGGTTGCAAGTTACATAGACAACGGTGAAAGTTACTTATACAACGGTTTAAAGTTACTTAGACACCGATTTAACCGAATCTAGTTAACATTTTTTTAATTTAGACAACGGTTAACGATTAAATAGAAAATAGTTAAAATATATATACACAACGGTTTCAACATACGTACACAACGGTTGCAAGTATCTTAGATAACGGTTAAAATGTACCTAGACAACAATTACAAGATCCTTAGACAACAGTTATAATGTGATTAGACAATGGTTTAAACCGGATATCCTAACTCGAGACAACGGTTATATTGACTTTATACAACGGTTAGAACCGGTCAATATGATTCGGACACAATTTTGGAGGTGCATAGACAACAGTTATCCGAAATCTATCACAACGGTTATAACCGTTGTCTAAGTGAATCGTTGTGATAAACTCAACCGTTGTATTGTCAAAAACCACACGGGCTGATGCAACGGTTCCAAAACCGTTATGCGTATTGTAAAATAACTGTTGTGTTAGGGCTTTTTTGTACTAGTGCAACTCGTTTGTTGGCATTGTGGAATCTTAAGAATCAGGATTGGGTGGCGCTCCTGGAGATCAACCTCACTGAGTAGACCTTGAACATGTATGATCCCGACACCCAATTCGTTTCAGAGCGCCAGATGGTTGCCCTTCTGAAGCCGGTGACCCACGTCCTCCCCATATTGCTGAGCATCCATCAAGAGCTTAGGCTCAAAGTCCTCCACCCCTCCACGTACAAGACGGTGATGGGAATTCCACAAAACAAACAATCATAAGTCGATGGTGTACATTTTGCGATTTATGATTTTTGTCCATCAAAAGGGTTTGACACATTATTTCTTCGTCATGTAGGGGAGAATGTGGTTCGTACGCCATCTGCTATGTGCAGCTCCTCGCAGCCGGCGACTCCGACTTCCATGGCCTCGACTTCATTGCAACGTACCGCCAACTCCTATGTGTTGCCATCTTCTACGGACATCTTACACCCTCATCCGCTCTTCAAAAGTAATTGCCTCGTTGCCTCATGATAGAACATTAATTGTTGGGTGAACATTTCTGTTTGGTTGAACATTGTTGGTTGGTTGAACATATGTGGTAGTGTATAAGTATTTTGGTTTGCGACGCCGTTGGTTTTTAGACTTATACTTTCTGTTTTATGAATTGTTTGGTTTTACCAAGTAGGTGGTATGTACAACGGTTTGAAACAATATTTTAAAAAACCAAGTAAGTTATTAAAAAATATTTTTATATATTAAGATACTCCATAAGATATTACTGTGCATTAAAAAAATAGGACTATATTTCTAATTAAATTAATTTGTTCGCTATTTTAAACTCATGACTATATTATTTAAGAAAATTACCGATCCATCTATCTTGATTTTGCTTATTTTAGTAACAATAATTTAGACTAATAATATTTCTACTTGCGTAAGCTTAGATAAATAATAATAATAATAATAATATTTTTAATTAAATATGCAATAAATGATATATGGGTCAATAATTTTATTTAAGAAAATATACACATTAGTATTGGAATTAAAAATAAGGAATAAATTTAATTATAAGGAATTTAAAACAAATAATAATAATATTTTTTAATTGGATATAAATAATATAGGATTAAGATATATTTAATTATATATCTAATTAGTATTAATATATTGTTTATAATGCTAGATATAAGAAAATATAGAAGAAATATTCTAGAAAATCTTTTGTTCCTAAAATATAGTATTGATAGCCATGAAATTTTTATAGAAAAATAAGAAGATATAGTAGAAATTGAAATATTAGTTATGAAAATATATTAGAAAATCTATCTTATATATCTATTTAGAAACGTTTTGCTACAACAAATACAGATTAAATACAAGAAAATAGAAGTAAAATATTACTAATATCACAATCTATCTAAAGTAATTAAGTAGCGCTACACTACTCGATCTCTATAAATACAATCCAAAATCGAATAGGACTAACATATACGGAGTATCAAATTAAGTTGATTGTTAGAGGTTAATTGGGAGCAATGGCGGACGTCGTGGTTTCAAACTCGTCATGGTCAGAAGCTTTCCATTTCGTGCCCAAGGACGAACACTTGGTCATGTTCCTGCAAAATCGGTTGGGTCTTCCAGTTCCGGCGGGGATCCCAGGAATTACTATCAGAGACGTCAATGTCTACGGCGATCTCACCCCTCAGGAGATTTTCGCCAAGTCGGAGTTTCGAGGCCCGAACGAGTCTGATAAGGAGAGGTACTGCTTCACCCAGTTGAAGAGAACGACGCTGGGCGGGAAGAGGTTCATCCGCACGACCGGAGGTGGCACGTGGAAGCTGCAGCGCGGCGAAAACATCATCAACCGCACCGCCCTCAAGAGGGCCTTCTCCTATAAACGTAGCAACTCGGCCCCGGGCTCAGCCGGGCCTGATCAATCTGGTTGGGTCATGTACGAGTACTCTCTTCTTGATGATCAGGTACCTACGTTTATATATAATAATTTTATATATAAATAGGGTTTCTCTTACTTACTTATTTAATTCCTTCAATAAATATTATCAAGAAAATACTTCTTTTATTATTTCCGGGATCGATGTAATTAGGGTTTTTTTATTACTGCCCTAATTAACAATATTTAATTTGGAAAAGTTTCAGAAAACCCCTGCCACTTAATTTCAAAAACAAACAAAATCCATGATCATTAAGGACTTCAAATTAGGGTTTTCTTACATTGCAATTTGCCATTAGCTAGGGTTTTGTTTTAGGGTTTTCTTGTGCAGTAAGTAATGTATACAAGTTCATTAATCTACGTCTACATAATATTTATATATATTATATGTATATCTTGTATTTTGATTGACAAAAACTAATGATGATCATAATGAATTAATGTAGGGTAAAGATATTGCTCTCTGTAAAATCATCAAGAAGACCCCGTCGAGAAAGCGCGATAGATCATCATCAGAAGAGGATGAAGAAGACATGCCACAAAATGGATCATCAAAGAGGAGTCGGCCCCTTGAAACAGCTTATCCTGAAGACAATGGCGTGAATCCTTCATTTGTAGCTTCAAATGGTTTAGGTATGATACCAACACTGGAGGCTACAAATGAATCAGGATTATATGGAGGTGGAGTTGAGATGATGCCTTCGACATCAGTGATAATGCATAGCTATCCTCCTTTCAACGATTTGAGCTTCGCGTCTGAAGAATTACGTGGCACAACAATGATACCAACAAATCCTCCATTCGTAGCTTCAAATGAATCAGGATTATATGGAGGTGAAGTTGAGATGATGCCTTCGACATCAATGATAACTCATAGCTATCCTTGCAATGGTTTGAGCCTCGTGCCTGCTGAAGAATTACGTGACACAAGTCGTAGTACTTGCGATGATAATTTCAGCATACTGCTTGAGGGGTTACTAGACACATCGACAATACCGACAACCGATCCTTCATCTGTAGCTCCTCTGGCATCAACAATATCACCTAACGGTGATGGAATCTGCACGGGACCAACATCGGATGATGTAAATGAAGGATTAAATGGAGATGATTTCAGCTTAAAGCTACTTGACGAATTACTAGACACAATGATAGATGATGTACCGAGTGGTCATCGACGTCCACAACCTGCGGAATTACTTGAGATGGCTGAAGCTGGTGAATGGTCGAAGATATTATTGAATGGAATGGGCTGAAATATTGAGAAATAATTAACTTGTTCCATTGATGTATTGACATGTGAAATGTTGCTGGTTAAAAGGGTATTTTTTTTCTTTTTTCTTTTATTTTGGTGGGGAGTTAAAACTTAAAAGGGTATATATATATATATATATATAGCTAGGATTAGAGCTAGCAAGATCTAACCCGACCCGAGAAACTCAACTGGCCCACTCGAACCCAAACCCAATCGGATCCAAAACTTTAGTGTTTTGTGCAACCCAAATCCAAACCCAACCCCAACTCATTTGACCCGATGTCCGAATTAACACAAACAAACCCGATCCATGCTCAACTCAACCCGAACAAGACTTTACTCATCTTTGTAATCACGACAATTTTCTAATTTTTAACACATCAATAACGTGAATTACATAAAATTAAAAATGACCTAACTCAACTCAAACCGAAATCTATTTTGACCCGAACTTACCCGATCTAATATGAACACATAATTAATATGATCCAACATTGATCAAACGTGAAAGGATATTACCCGAATCTGCCCCAACTCACCCGATTGTCACCTCTAGGTACGATGATACCAAAAGTTAAATTTTGAGACTTTATTAGATGGCAAAACAGACATGGCAAAACAGACATTAGGGCACAGTTTCTTGTTGAATGAATACTACGACGAAGAGCTTCGTACAGAATCACATTGAACAGTCCATGACCATAAATACATGAAAGTGACAAAGTGTAACCAGGTCCCTCGAATATGTATCTTGATCTTCATTTTTGCACTAGAAAGAGCAAAGGAAATAAATTGTTGATCTAGTCCAGGCGAATAAACGAGGACAATACAACATAATCCTCATATAGAGGGCAACAGACCCACATAGGAAGACAATAATCACAATCACAAGATAATGCATGCCCTTATTTTTACTAGCAAAACCAGACAAGACCATCACGGCTTTTATATTTAAGCCTTTTTGACATTCCTTGTTTCCAATACCGAGCTTCGTGATCAATCAGCTCAATCCGTTTGGCGTAGTGATCAATCATCAGCGCAAAACCGTCAATACAAATGACAAAAAGTGAAGCATTTGAAGAAGAATAAATAAGCTGTACAACTTTGAATGAGCTAGCCAAAGTAAATACCGGGGAGAAAAGAAGTGAGAAAAGCATTCTTCATTCGTTACCAATTAACTACAACAGGAAAGATGCAATGAAACCATCCAAAAGATGTTACCTGCTTCACCCTGCATCAATTCAAGGCTAGGGCGGAAACGGGGAAAAAAGGCATAAATAGATTCAGCTCACTTGGGTGGACTTGCTTTTATTTTTTGTGGCTTTTGGTTACTCCTGGGAAACAATATATCATTCAGCTGCCTCTCTGCACTGTATTCTGAAGTAGCCTGCAGAAGATGAACCAGTAGCACAATTCTTTTTATATGACTATGTGAGGATCCATGCCAAAAGACAGTGAAAATACTTAAATCCTTGTTAACTATCATTGACTAGAACATCAAGTAGAATCCCTAATAATATCATTTGACATTGCTCAGACAAGGAGGAATGGAAGGACAGGATACCCGAGAATTGAATCCAAATCTTAGTGTCTGAACTTGTGTTCCCGAACACACCCTTAAATCAAAACCAAGGCTATCAATGCCAATGAGAGATGCCTCCTGCAACATATTCAAGATATATTAAAAATCTGACGAACCAGAAATGAAGTTAGCGATGCAAATTTGGCAATACTCCGTAATTCATATCCCGTACAGCATAACGGGTATAAGGTGAAAGAAAGTAATGCAGAAGTGAGCAGCATTCATTGTAGCATCGAGGAGTTTTAAGCTATGTTATAAAAATGTTGCAAATTTTAGCCAGCATTAATCACAACAGTAAAGGTTTCACCTCTACTTGAATACCCTTGCATCTCCAGCAGAGACTTTTGAAGGCATTAACGGTCTTCTCACCAGCAGCTGTAACACGATCTATAATTTTAGCAGCAGAATGTGCGATAGCATCAGGTTGAGCCTTCTTGTAATCTTCTACTTCAACAACTGTCTGTAAAAAAATCAGTAATTTAGGTTTGACTTGCAAGAACATTTATACTCGTATCATACAGCAGGGGAAGATACGATTCAGCCATGCCCTGCATGAAAGGCAAACTAAGGGTGTTTTTGGATTTTACATGATAATGTAATTATAACTCACTTTTTAAGTTTATAATGCACATAAAAATAAAGAGTTTAGATGCTTTTTATGGGGTTGAATTATAAAGCACTTTTGGCAAATATTGAAGTTAACCCTCTTTATGCACTTTTCCATTTAATGCACAAAAATGCATAAAGAGTTAATGACATTATAATGCATGCAATCCAAACACACCCTAAAAGTCTAAAAAAGTGGGGAAAATACATGCAAACAACATGCCACTTCTCAAGCATTTCAAAATATAAATTCAGATTTTGACTATATAAAATGCAATTCCTGCAGAATATTCAACCGCTAATCAACTAGGAACAATTTTCAGACAATATTCAAAGAACAAAAAGGAAAAACTGACGGAGACAAAACATAGCTGATGAGAATAATTGAGGAAAAGAGCAGGAATGGGTGATTATTCTTTGAATATGATACAGCTATAGTATCAAAATTGATGAAAGGATAGTTGCTTATCCTTTCAGGAAGAACAATTTACAAGCCCAAAGCTGTAGTTCCATCTTGATTGCTCTCAAGATATGAGACTAAATTGCAGATGCCTCTATATCAATTTGAGTTATCAACCAACAAGTATAGATGTATCAGAGGAGTCCTATTATCATATTGCCCATTTACATACCTGATGTCCATAGGATGAAAGCAGCTCAATCTTCGTCATCTCAAGCCTGTAGAATGCAGTACCATTTGCCAAGCCATTTTCTTTCTCCAAATCCTCTGCCCAAACAGAAGTATCTTCGGAAGAAGCTGATTCATTACTATGTCCATTAATCATACCATGACCTTCTACCTCATCTACAGTACTATCACTCTTACTGACATTCTTATTCTTAATTTCATGATTGAGCATGTGCTTCTGAATGACAGATTGCTCTTCAATGAAAGCTGGCCGAAGAAGGCCTTGAAGGGCAAGACCAGCTGGAGGTTGTTCCATAAAGTCAATAGGATCATCTGATGAAACCTGCTAGTGAAGAAAAAGTTGAGGGGAAAACAATGAAAATGCAGAATCTTGTTGCAGTCTCAACGAATCAATGCCTCAAAGAAATCCTTTACAACCTAGACATACAATGTATATGTATGATTATCAGATGCCAAAATACAGAAGAAAAAGGACAATCACCTCAGCTATCATTTTAGCAAAATATACAGGATGGGAGGACCGCATGGTCTCTAGCTTAGCCCAATCTCCTGGAGAGCCATCAGAGTCTCCCTGGGCATCTTCATCATCAAGAATGTCAACCCAATCCTACAAAAGATAATGAAATAAGAGGTCCTGACGTAAGAATCAGTACTGCAAAAGCAAGATCAATGAGTGCAGAGAGAGAGAGAGAGAGAGAGATCCACACCCCTTCCAGATCATCATCGTCATCATCGTCATCGACATCATCATCATCATCCTCTTCATCATCAAAATCGCTATCTTCAGCTTCAATTTCTTCAATACCAAAATCAATTGTTGCTGGGCCAGATATCTCCATCTCAGCCATCATTTCAGTAGTATCCAAACCTACAATGACTTGCTGCACCATGATTGAAAGTGTCAAGACACCCTAGATAAGAAATGAATGGATAAAAGATGTGCTTTACAAAACATATTTCTAGAAGCGCAGAAGTAATTGCCTTCGTTCTCTGGTATCATGTTTTGCAAAGAGATTTTGAGGGTGCTACTGTGCTTAGGCCAAGCTCTATTTTCACCAGTCATGCAAATGTATAATATCAACGGACTATTAATTCAAGAAGCGAACTTCTATTGTGCTCTTCCAGGCTTTTTTGAACAATATCTAATGTCTACTGCCAATGTTTCACACAAGGGAGCAACCTGAGCTTTTTCTGAATAATGTATATAATGTCAATGTCTTCACTTTCACACCAAGGGCCCACCTGGGCTTTAATTATGCTTTTGGTATGGAGGAAAAAATAGCTTCCATGCTTCTGGCACTACATACAAGCTTTATGAAGAAAGATAACAAATTATGATATCCTTACCACATAGTTATTTTCAGATGTCAAGGTCTGCATTATGTCTTCATCATTGTTCACCTGAAAATAGATATCTGATTATGCCACATACATGAAATGTCAGCAACCAGATGAAGAAATCAGCAAGTAAATCTAAAATAGTAAAACATGGAAGAAGAGCGTAACTTACTTCCATGTTCATCAGTAAGGTAAGGAAGATCTGGCCAGAAAATGTTCTCCTGAAGTTCATCCTCCAATGAACCAGAGAACATCAAGGTCGCTTTGCTATGCATCTGGTATGTAATATATTGCGGATAAAAATTGTGTTACAAAATGACTAAGGTCAAACATAAAAGACCAAGAGAACGTTGAAAAGAGAACTTCCCAGCCCTTACAACAACCCCCCCCCCCCCCCCCCCCCACACACACACACCACCCCACCCATGTATCTACCAGACTGTCTATCAATTGCACTAATGAATTTACATTTGGTCCTAACTACAATTTTTTTATTTTTTTGGAAAAAGAAAGCCCACAATTGACACGGGTAGAGGAACGAAATTAAGCAACTTTTTGTTGTAATCTGTATTGCTCTACAAAAGATAAGTCTACATAATCACCATATTTTAGTGAAAGGAATTACACAAATTCACAAAACCAAAAGTCGTTTTCAAGTTCTCAGCATTTCCCTTCAAATATGTCCTCAATAACTCTAATGACATTAATGCTCCAGATTAGTCTTTGAAGAAAGTTCTTACCTCAATAACGGTCCTGCTGGTTTCTGCAGGAGTTAGTCTAGCATCTCCAGGTTCCGTAATTTCAGAGTCCAAAATATCCTCAAAAGGATGGTACCTGACCTTTTCATTCTCCCCTACTTGGTCTGACCCAGATCCCAAATACTTCCCAGTTGCTTGAATCCTTTTTCTAGTTATACTGCATCTGCCTGTGAAAGCATTCTCAAACCTCTTCCTCGGCTTAACTTTCTTCCTGAGAATTTTCCACAACCAATCACACCAGGGGATCAATACAGCAAAATCCTACATCTATAACTTGTTTGAAAACAAAAAGGTCACATGAATTAAGTTCTATTATGAATTGCTCCATTTAGCACAAATGGGTGGATGACATTTGCCTCCACATCCACTGCAAGTGAACAAAAAATGTATTGAGAAACTCTCAAAATGGAGCAAAAAACACAGATACTGGAGCGAAATATTGATGTTAGGAGATACAACCTATGAAGTCAAAATGGTATCAAGCAACCTAACCTAAAACTGATCATTTCACTACCCTAATTAAGCAAACTGAACCCCCAAATAGCAATCCCAGTGCTCAAAAAATAAGCGGGAAACAAGAAATTGTTTGGCTGCAGTGCCTCCAACCCCAATACACAAATAAGATACACCAATTCGTAGCAAAAGCGCGAAGAAGAAAGCATGGAAATTAAACTAAACTGGATTACCAAGGAAAGTTGGGGTTGATAGCGGTTGCGTCGCTGCAAATCCTACAAGGCCGACGATCTGTGGAGGAAAAAAAATCGAAATTCAGAAAGACAATCGACCGTTAGCACGGAAGAGAGGAAGTCGGAAACGAGAACGATGCGAGATTGAGAGGGAGAAAGGGGAGTAGAAGAAATACAGGCAATGGAGGAAGAGGAGCAAAAACGGACGGCGATGGATGAATCGGTGAGAATCATTAGAGCGTCGGGAAAGAGGGGAGGCTCCCTCTGGTGGGCTCGGAGACGGAGAGGTCAGAGGAGGGTAGGGGAAGGGGAGGTCGAGAGAGATGAGTATGTGGATGACAACTCCACAACTGGAGAACTGCTTTTTTCTCTTTCCTTTTTTCTCATTTTGTCCAGCCCTATTTATATTTTCAATTTAAAATATAAAATAAATAGAAACAGTATATGCGATTTTTTTTTAAAAGATACTTTATTTCATTCATGATTTTTGTACAACAGTGTGAGTGGAGGTCCAAAATTACAGAGTTTATTTTAAAGAAACTCTCATTTGAGAAACCCTAATTTGTGCAGCCCCAATTTGGTGTAGCCCTTAATCGATTGTTGCATACTCATAATCCTCCATCTTCCTTGTGAATATTTCTTATTATATCCATTTCTTTGTGAATCCCTCCTAAAATCTCCCTTTTTTTTTGGTGTTGGCGTTTATCGATGGCTGGCTTAGCCTTGGCCTGGTGGTGGTCGTTTCTTCTTCGATTGGTTCTTCGATGTTCTCTTCGGGGTTAGATCGTTCTCCTCTGGTCGCCGGCTTTGCTTGCTTATCTGTGGGCTTCATCCTTGGATACTCCAGCGAGGGTGTTTCTCCTCGCTATCGTCTCTCTTCGGCGGGTCGTGGCAGTGCCGGTGTTGCCTAGGGCCTCGTCTCGGGCTCACACCGTCGGTGTTGATTGTCCCTTGCCGATGTCTGCACTCCCTCCTCTTCCTTGGTCCTTGGGGCCCAAGCTTCGGGTCCTTGGGGCCCAAGCTTCGGGTCCTTGGGGCCCAAGTTTCGAGTCCTTAGGGCCCAAGCTTTGGGTCCTTCGGGCCCAAGGAAGACGAGTTGTCAATTTCAAAAAATTAAAGATTATTGAGAAGTTTTCCGAAAGGGTTTTTGTAAATCCTGAAAGGTTTTGACAAAAATCCCGAAAGGGTTTGATAAAATCTCGTTTGGGTTTGATCCCGAAAGGGTCTTCCCAAAGAGTTTTGAGTATAACCACCCGAAAGGGTTTGAGAAAATCCCGCAAGGGCTTGTTGATGTTTTGTAGGTGAAAGCTTGTTGGCGGTTTGTTTCGAGCAGTTTGCGGCTCTGCTTACGATGTTTCTAGGAGATCTTCTGCTTGGTTGACGGAGGTGTGGAGTCTGTAGTCGGGTCTGGCTGGAGTCGAGGTGGTGCGCTCAGGGCGACTCCGTATCCGGGATAGTTTCCTTGGAGTTCGTCTGCACTACCCACAGGCGATAGTGTCCTGCTGTACTACTGGCCCGCGGCGCTACTGTTCGGTGGTGCTTGGCTGCGTTCTTCAACGACTTCCTCAGCTTTTTGGGTGTTTGGTCTTCTTGGAATGTTTTGTTGTAGAGTTTATTTCAGTTCGATTCATTTCGCTTGTTATTTGTATTGTTGTTTTTAGTTTGTTCTGTTAGACGGTTCGCCGTCTGCCGACTTTGTCGGCCTTCGATGAGTCAGGCCTGTCTGACCTTCGAATTTTTACCTAATCAAAAAAAAAAAAAAAAATGATTTTTGTACAACAAAACAAATTTTACTCACAACAAATTGTAACAAAAACTCTCTTCTTGGGAGAGAAAAACTAGTCTTCCTGAGGACCTATCCTTCGGAATTTTTGCTACAAATCAAGGTGATTGCATCATGTGTTCCGCGAAGTGAATTGCGTTACGGATCACCTTATTAGTGTAGCTTTCTTTTATGACATTGGTGTTTTACCTTTTCAGCAGAATGATGTTAGGGGTCAGGTTATCCCCGTTTCCTGACTACTTAGCCTTTATTTCAATAAAAGTGTGTCGAGATGCGCGGAGATCACCGTCTCTCCTTTTGGCAAAAAAAAAAATTAACGTGATTGCTGGACAAATCTCCCCTCCAAACAACCATCTCTCGATCCTACATATAAAAAAATTCCTCTCTCTCTGGATTTTCTAGATAGAGGGAGGTCCGACTCGGCTTCGGCTACCCCACCCCGACTTCGGTTATCCTATCCCGGCTTCGGTCGCCCTACCCCACTTTGACGACCTCCGCTTCGCAGTGGAGTCGACAAGAACGACTCCACTTTGGTGTGGCTCTCTGAAGTACCAAGTATGGAAATCTCATAATCTATATTTCCATCTTCATGCTCCAAATTGAACTGGGGCTTTTATGATTAAGGGATCATCTTCCCTTTTTTCATTCCCTCTGTCCAATTTGAACAGCAGAACCTTTCCTTCAACCTTTGGCTTGTTGTGTCCAAATCCTTTCTCCGGCGCTTCCTCTTTGGCTGTGTTGGAGTGTCGCAACCTTCGTCCTCAACATCGTCATCTAGGGCTGGGCTTCCGCAAGTGCAACTAGGGTCGTCTTCACACCTTTCATTCTCTCAACACTCCCCCGCAAGTGCAACTAGGGTCGTCTTTCGCCTCTAGTTGACACTTGGACAATGGGTCTAGCATCTCATTATCTTTTTAGCTAGCCCAGGATGAGAGTCGGCCCGTTTAACTTTTCTTCTCTGATACCATACTAAAGTCCGTTGGGACTCGTGATCGGGGGTCGTGTACATACGTGCGCCCTTGCGCTAATAGCCTAGTACATAAGCCGAGCGGAGTTCCATCCTAAAACCAATTGGAAATAGGTGGGGTAGCCCACTAGCTTATATACTAAGGCTTCTTTGTTCATATTGTCGATGTGGGACTCTTTTTGGTCTCTTCACACCTTTCATTCTCTCAACACGCCCCCGCAAGCGCAACTAGGGTCGTCTTTCGCCTCTAGTTATTTCTACAGTCCCTTTTTTTTTGTTTCTTTTTTTTAAGTTTAGATAAAATATAGATTTAAAAAAAATCAAATAAGGAGTATTAAAACACAAATTAAACAAGAGCTAGAATAGTCAACGGGAAATCACAAAGAGAGCACCGTTTTGATGATCTACTCATCTCTTGTAATCACTCTAACCGTCCTCTTTTTCTATTCCAATTCTTTGGGCTGGTCATTGGTGTACCAAACAGAAACAGAGAGGGTAAGGAGAAACTGAGAGGGTCGAGGGCTGGTCATTGATGTACCGAACAATCAACAGAGAGAGAGAGAGAGAGAGAGAGAGAGTAAGGAGCAACTGAGCGAGGGCGGGCGGCGAAATGAAGGATAGTGATGAAATGAAAGTTGAAACACGTCGCGTACCCTCTTCTTTAGGTTTTTTTTAAGATACGGGTTCCGGTCCAATTCCTGTCTGGACCGGAAATTCCGATCCGGTCCCGGGTTTAGACCGGAACCCGGAAATCAAAATATCTTAGACCGTGGATCAGACCGTAAATTCCGGTCTGGTCTCGGTCCGATTCCGGTCCGATCCACATTTTGCCTAGCCCTATCGTCATCTGCTGATTTCGGATCCAACGTCGACATCTCGATGTGTGCTTCACATCCCCCAAATCTATCTCCGCCCAATCTAGCGTCGGCTCCGATGAACTGCGGTTCGTCCTTCGTTGGCGCCCCTCTCTCCCTCGTCAGTGAATCCGATGGTTGACCGGTCGGTCTCCCTTGCCTCCCTTTCTTGTCCTCTGGCGGCGAGCCACTGCTGTCGCTAGTCCCCTTGCTCTGTAAGGTTAGGTTTCAGTCTTTCTCCGTTCTCCTTGGGCCCCAAGGTTATTCCTTGGGCCCGAGGTGGCCCGAAAACCTGTTCTTTGGGCCGAAGTTAAAAGTCTTGGGTCCGAGATAAAAATATATAAATAAAAAATAAAAAGTATTTATATATTGTTGAGTAAACCCACCCGAAAGGTTGAAACTAAAACTCGTTAGTAGGGGTGGAAATTGGGCGGGTTATGGGTAGATGAAGCCACTCCATCACCCGCTCCGCGGGTAAAACATTTCACCCGCTCCATCCATCACCTGCAAACTTTTTCACCCGCATCCGACCCGTGCGGGTGATGCGGGTGGAGCGGGTACCCAATGGGTGAAACAAAAGAAAAAATCAAATCAACACAAGTAGACCAATTCTAACTCAAAATTACAAATGGGGTGGGTTTATGTATTTTTATTTTTATTTTTTATCGGCAAAGCACTGAAATTACGAGCTAATTGAAATTTGAAAGTGGAAAGGTATATATCTCTATACTAATCATATACTAATCCACTTGCTATAACATGGAAAAGCAAGCCGAGACCATATCCATTCTAAATGAAATTTGGTGGGCAAAGCCCTAATCAAGGATTAGGGTTTGTAGAAGTTAAACTTGAAAAGGGTAAAATAGTAAAATTACACACATTATATATATAAATTTTAGGATTTTATGCGGGTTTGCGGTGCGAGTGTGCGGGGCGGGTTAATGTGTGGGTTAATGGGGTGGGTTATGGGTGGAAAATCTTCACCCATAATCCATCCATCACCCGCTTCACCCGCACCCGCTCCGCGTACCCGTCACCCACTTTTTTGCGGGTTTTCACCAGCAAAATTAATGCGGGTAAAGTGGGTGGAGCAGGTACCCGCGGGTTATTTCCAGCCCTACTCGTTAGGGCTTGAGTAAAGATTGTAGATTAATAATGATTTCTGGTGCGTTCTTTCCGGTTAGGTCCGGCTTCGTTTGGTGTGACGTGACAGTCTATTGTTGTGCTGGGGTTCTGGTAGTCGGAGTCAGGATTGGTTGGGGTTGTAGTAGTGTGTACATGCCGACTCCGTTGACAGATAGATTCCTTGGAGGTTCGTCTTCACTTCTCACGGGGATGCTCGATGTATCGCTGGCCAATGGTGCTATTGCATGATGGTGCTTGGCTTCATCCGTAGTCTACGTCCCCAGCTTCCTAGCTTTAGGTTTTCTGTGTTCATCTTTCGTTGCTTGTTTTGTATCTTTTGCACCTTTTTTGTATTTGTTGTATGTTTGACGGTCTACCATTTGCCGACTTGTCAGCCTCTCGAGTTTCGGGCTTGTCTGAGCTCGAATTTTCATCAAAAAATTTTTAATCACTCGCTACCATCAAGGGTCGTATCGATTATTGATATGCGATATATTCTATAGCGCATTTAGTAGTTTTTGTCATCATTTACATGTCATTGTGAGAGATATTTGTATGAACTTGGTGATTCGGAACTTGTTGAAGAAGTTGAAGAAATCATAGGATCATGCAAGTTATAGAAGAGTTGAAGTGAAGAAATTCGGAAGCAGCTGGAATCAGGCGAGCTTGGCGCGGCCGTGCTGCTACTGACGTGCCCGCGCTGCTAGGAGGGAGTACCTGCGTCGTTGCCTCAGAGAGAAGTAGCAAGACATTCACTGACACGCCCGCGCTGCTACATGACGCGCCCGCGTCAGTCCCTGGAGACGGATTCTTATCCGATTTTCCCCTATCTTATTAGTTGTTAATTTATATTTTTACGGGATTTTAAAACCCTTGAATTAGGTTATATTATTTCCGAAGAAGGAGGCCAGTTTGTTTTGAGGTTATTTTCCAGAGACGTATTTTTCCTTTTCTTCATCTCACAAACCCTATGGAGAACTAACTCTCCTTTGTTACACTTGGTTCTTTGAAGCCTTCGATTGAATTGGTTGTGAGTATTCTACTCTAGTTCGTCCTTTGTTAATTGTTTCGATCTCTTGAGCTTATTGCTTGATTGCTTATTATTGGTTAATCTGGATTGATCACCTAGGTTTATCCATACTAGTCATATTGCTAGGGTTTCCAATTCCAGGTTTGGGGTTGTAGACCCATTGTAGCAAACACAATCATCATAAGTAGGTTACTTGTGTTAGATTTTGAAGGAGATTCGATTACAGGTTATTTTAGTGAGTTGTTATAATTGCTTGTATCTCATTATAATTCATGTTTGAATGCTATTGATTTATTATTTGGTGAAGGTTTCCCCTTGTAATTTGGTGATAAGCGCTTTTAGGACTGGTAGGACTAAAAGCCATTACACGATCTGAATTGAGAACAATTACTTGGACATTAGAACTTGAGATTCATAGAATTCGATGATAAACCATCTCAATTGTTGTGCGGATAATTACCTGGTGTAATACATTTCCATCATATATTCGCAACCTCTATTTGCAACTTGTTCTGTCACTATTGCTTACACACAAAACTCCCCCTTGAATTGGTTACTTTTGGGTAATAATACTTGCTCTTACAATTGATTCTGTTTCCATGTGGGTTCGACCCTAACTTACCTACTATACTTGTTATAGTTTGCACCTTAGGAATTTACTTTGATTTGGCATAACAACCTTAAGGCCTGTCAAATTTGGCGTCGTTGCCGGGGAAACGGATTATCTTTGTTCTTGTTTGTCTTATTACCTGTTTGGGTGCGAACCTCTTGCATGGTTCGCACTCGTGCTACTGATCCCTATCTTGTTGATTTTGATTGGGAAATTGACAGGACATACCACCGCCGTCTTAGAGAACAACACCAACATTCCCAACAACCTGATCCAATGGCTGAAAATGTAAATCAGACGCTGCGACAGCTGACAGCAGCAAACATCACTCAGCAGGCACCTGCTGTGACAATCCCTGCTCTGGGGGATGACAACCATTTTGAGCTAAAGTCTGGGCTGATTCATCAACTGCCCAAATTCCATGGATTGGCTGGAGAAGACCCCATCAAGCACATGGGGAAGTTTCATAATGTGTGCATGAGCATGATACCAGCCAATATAGATGAAGCACAGATAAAGATGAGAGCCTTTGGGTTCACGCTGGTCGATGCTGCGAATGACTGGTACTACAGTCTTCCTACAGGGAGCATCGACACTTGGCCTAAGCTCCACAAGGCCTTCCTGGAGAAATTCTTTCATGCTAAGAAGGAGAACACCTTGAAGAAGGCGATCAGCAATATAGAGCAGGAAGATGATGAAACCCTCTACGATTACAATGAAAGGTTCAAGAAGCTTTGCGCTAATTGCCCCTTCCATGGCTACAGCACTAAGGACCTAGTCCTATACAACTATGGGGGGTTGCTGGAATCTGATAGAAGAATGATTGATGCCGCATGCGGAGGAAACATTTTGAATGCCACGCCAGAGGGAGCCATGGAGAAGATTCAGGAAATGGCTGAGGGGACTAGAAATTTTGGGAAATTCACCAGAAAGAAAGGAGTCAATTCGGTAGACTCTAACCAATCCAAAGATATTGCTGAATTGAAGAAAATGGTTAAGAGGCTCACTCTGCAAGGGACTCCTCAACAACTCAAGGCTTGTGGAATCTGCAATGATAACTTCCACCCAACTGATTCCTGCCCTACACTCCAGGAAGACACCGCTGAAGTAAGTGCTATAGGTGGAAATGGACCTCGGAGACCCAGACATGACCCCTACTCAAACTCCTACAACCCAGGGTGGCGGGATCACCCAAATTTCAGATGGAGGGATCCACCAAACCAACCACAACAGCAACAGCCACCTCCCTACAATCAGAGGCAGCAGGGTAACGCTCCCTCTACTGAGTCCATGCTCAATACCCTGACACAGCACTTTACTGCGCATGTTCAGACAACTGAATCGAGCATAAAAGATATACAAAAACAAATGGGGCAAATGGCTGAAGCAATCACGAGAATAGAGGCAAAGACGTCAAGGGGTCTACCATCTCAAACAGTGGTCAATCCAAGGGAAAACGTCAGTGCTATAACTCTTCAAAATGGAAAAGAGCTGAAAAGTCAGGAAGATGAGGAGGAAAGCACGCAGGTCTCCGACGTGGCAACGCACAACACTGGCGCGCCCGCGCTGGATACTGGCACGCCCGCGCTGGATACTGGCGCGCCCGTGCTGGATACTGAACCTGAGAACAAGATCTCGCCTGAATCCGAGCCCTATGTCGATACATATGTACGACCGGATTTTCCCCCTCTCGGGTCGGAGAAACCAAAACCTCCGTTCCCTGAGGCACTCAAAGAGAGGAGGATAATCGATGATTCAGAGCTTTTCGAGACATTTAGCAAGTGCCAGGTGAACATTCCTCTGCTGAAAATGATAAAAACTGTGCCCAAGTACGCAAAGTTCTTGAAGGAGCTTTGCACGGTAAAGAGGAATCAGAAGCTGAAAGGTAAAAAGAAAGTGAAAGTAAGTGAGCAAGTCTCCGCTATGTTTCAGAGGAGAATGCCGAAAAAGTGCACTGATCCAGGTATGGTTACTATCCCCTGTGTCATTGGAGATTTAAAATTTGATAGAGCTATGCTTGATTTGGGCGCTTCCATAAATGTGCTTCCTTACTCACTTTACAAATCGCTAGATTTAGGACCTTTGCATGAAACTGGAGTAATTGTGCAACTAGCTGACAGGTCTAATAAATACCCTAAAGGAGTAGTAGAAGACGTTTTGGTCATGGTCGATAAACTGATTTTTCCTGCAGATTTCTTTGTCCTGGATATGGAACATGATAAGCATGATGCGCCTATTTTATTAGGTAGACCTTTTATTAAAACAGCTGGGACAAAAATTGATTGTGTTTCTGAGACACTAACAATGGAATTTGATGGAGAAAATGTTGAATTCGATTTATACAAGGCTATGAAACATCCTGTTGATGACCATTCTCTGTGCTCTATTGATGTGATTGAACCATTAGCTCAAGATCTATTTGATATTTCTAGGGAAGATGAGTTGCAGTCAATTATTGAGAATGCGATTGACAAGTCCTATACAGATTTTTCAATTACATCTAATATGCAGGAATTAGTAGCCCAGATGGATGTAAAAGGTGAGTTTTCTACACATCTTTTGGGCATTGGCCCCAATCTACTGACTCCCAGCGAAGTGCTTGTTCCATCTGTTGTGCAGGCACCTGAAATTGAACTCAAACAACTCCCTGGTCATCTCAAGTATGCTTTCCTAGGAGTTGATGACACTTTACCAGTTATTGTGTCAAGTAAGCTTTCAGCAGAGCAGGAAGAAAAGTTAGTGGAGGTTCTGAAGAAGTACAAAACTGCGCTGGGGTGGACCATCGCTGACATCAAGGGAATTAGTCCATCTACATGCATGCACAGGATTCTGCTGGAGGATGGAGCTAAGCCATCACGCCAACCACAGAGAAGGCTCAAACCTCCCATGATGGATGTGGTGAAGAAGGAAGTGCTGAAATTGCTATCAGCAGACATGATTTTCCCAATTTCTGACAGTCAATGGGTAAGTCCTACACAAGTTGTCCCTAAGAAAGGAGGTATTACAGTCGTGGAGAATCAACAAGGTGAGTTGGTCCCTACCAGAACACAAACAGGTTGGAGGGTATGCATAGACTATCGCAAGCTGAATACAGTAACCAGGAAGGATCACTTCCCCCTCCCCTTTATTGATCAGATGCTAGAACGTCTTGCTGGGCGCCCCTATTATTGCTTTTTGGATGGATATTCTGGATATTTTCAGGTGGCCATAGCGCCAGAGGACCAGGAGAAGACTACATTTACATGTCCTTTCGGTACTTTTGCATATCGCAGAATGCCATTTGGACTATGTAACGCACCCGGGACATTTCAACGATGTATGGTTAGTATCTTCTCTGAATACATTGAAAATTTCATTGAAGTATTCATGGATGATTTCACAGTACATGGGGATAGCTTTGATACTTGTTTGAGCCATTTGGCACTAGTGTTAAAAAGATGTGTTGAAACTAATCTGGTTTTGAACTCTGAAAAGTGTCATTTTATGGTAGAACAGGGAATTGTTTTAGGTCACATAGTCTCTGCAAAGGGTATTGAGGTCAATAAGGCGAAGATTGATGTAATTCAATCTTTGCCTTATCCTACTAATGTGCGCGAAGTTCGTTCTTTCCTAGGCCATGCAGGTTTTTATCGCAGGTTTATCAAGGATTTTTCGAAGGTATCCTCACCCTTGTGCGAGCTTCTGAAGAAAGATGTGACCTTTGTACTCACACAAGAGTGCAAAGAGGCGTTCGACTCGCTGAAAGGACGCCTCACTAGTGCACCAATCATTCAGGCACCAGACTGGTCTCGCCCATTTGAGATCATGTGTGATGCTAGCGACTATGCAGTAGGAGCAGTGCTAGGCCAAAAAGAGGGAAGAGCCTCTCATGTGATCCATTATGCTTCC
Source organism: Persicaria tinctoria (assembly GCA_037127255.1). Taxonomy (NCBI): domain Eukaryota; kingdom Viridiplantae; phylum Streptophyta; class Magnoliopsida; order Caryophyllales; family Polygonaceae; genus Persicaria; species Persicaria tinctoria. The sequence goes on along the minus strand of JBANSL010000002.1, from coordinate 24,757,459 downwards.
ATGACTCTGAATGGAGCGCAGCGCAACTACTCCACCACTGAGAAAGAAATGCTAGCCGTGGTGTTTGCACTAGAGAAGTTTCGACAGTATCTGCTTGGAGTCAAAGTGATTATCCACACAGATCACGCAGCCCTCCGCTACTTGATGACAAAGAAGGAGACAAAGCCAAGATTAATTCGATGGGTCCTGTTGCTCAGCGAATTTGATGTGGAGATTAAGGACAAGAAAGGAGCGGAGAATTTGGTGGCTGACCACTTAAGCAGATTGGTGAATGAGGAGGACAAGTCGGAGTCACAGAAACCCATCTTAGGCACGTTTCCGGATGACACATTGTGCAAAATCGAGCACAAAAGCACGCCGGAGTCTGACGCGCCCGCGCTGGAGTCTGATGCGCCCGCGCTGAGTACTAGCGCGCCCGCGTCGTTCCCTGACGCGCCCACGCTATTAATTCTCAGCCCATCTCAGTCCGTTCTAGGACTTCATTCTGTAAACCCTTGGTACCAGGACATTGTAAACTACTTAGTTTGTGGGGAATTTCCCCCGGATCATACCAAGGCTCAAACGGAGAAGATTCGAAGAGAAGCAAACCACTATGTTTGGGATGACCCATACCTTTGGAAACATTGTGCTGATCAGGTAATTCGTCGTTGTCTTCCAGATAATGAGGTACGATCTGTTCTTGAATTTTGTCATTCTCAAGCATGTGGGGGACATTTTGGTGCCAATAAAACTGCTAGAAAAGTGCTTGAATCTGGATTTTATTGGCCACATATTTTTAAAGATGCTTATTCTTTCTGCAAAGCATGTGATAGGTGTCAAAGAATGGGGAATATCTCTCAAAGGAATGAAATGCAACAATCACCGATGATTTTTTGCGAAATCTTTGATGTTTGGGGCATTGACTTTATGGGACCTTTTCCTAGTTCTTGTGGGAACTTGTATATTTTACTTGCGGTGGACTACGTTTCCAAGTGGGTGGAAGCGAAGGCCACCAGAACTGATGACTCTAAAGTTGTGGCAGGGTTCTTGAAAAGCAATATTTTTGCCAGGCATGGAATTCCTAGAGCGCTGATTAGTGACAGGGGTACCCATTTCTGCAACAAAACTGTGACTGCCGTGCTGAAGAAATATCATGTCACACATAGAGTTTCCACCGCATACCATCCACAGAAGAATGGCCAAGCAGAGGTGTCCAATAGAGAGATCAAAGCCATTCTCGAGAAGACTGTAAATCCTAACAGGAAGGATTGGAGTTTGAGACTTGATGATGCATTGTGGGCTTATCGCACTGCTTACAAAACTCCAATTGGGATGTCTCCTTTCAGACTTGTCTATGGTAAGGCATGTCATCTTCCTGTTGAGCTAGAGCACAAGGCTTGGTGGGCTGTGAAACAATGCAATATGCAGAGTGACGGGGTTGGAGAACACAGGAAGCTACAGTTAGGCGAGCTCGAGGAGTTACGTTTGGACACCTATGATAATGCTGCAATTTACAAGCGAAAGACCAAGGCATGGCATGAAACTCTTCGCTGGGAAGCTCAGGTCAAAGTGGGGGGGACCATACATTGTTGCTGAAGTTTTCCCACATGGAGCTGTAGAGTTATATGACTCAAATAGCCACAAGAAGTTTAAGATAAATGGTCAAAGGCTTAAGACATACTATGAAGGGTTCCCAAAGAAGGCTATGGATGAGTTAGTTTTGGAGGAGCCAAATGCAGAGTTAGAATAATAAAAAAGGCTTAGTCGAGCCAACGACATGAAACAAAGGCGTTGCTTGGGAGGCAACCCAAGGTATTGCATTCTTTCCCTTAACTCGATTTTATTCTAACTTGTAGGTAATAAAGACGGAGTTTCTGGTGACGAATTGCACCCGCATTTCGGACCCACTCCTTCCGCAGTGTTAATTTTCTGTCAAAAAAAAAATTAAAATTGAATGACCACGGGCTGGAAAACCCACTTCGGGCCAGCCCGCCATCTTCAAAGCCCCATCATCTCTCCTCTCAAATACAACCAAAACCCTACCCCTCCCCCACACCCTCTCCTCTCACGCCCAAACACCCCCACACTCCACCCACACTCACACTCACAAACACCCCCCACCCCTATTTCAGTGGTGAGCCCTCCACCAGGATCCCCAAAACCCCGTCTCCCTTACCCCATTCTCCTTTCCTTTCGTCCTCGGCACCGGGGAGAAGCTCCGCGTCAACAACCGTTTTGGGCGATTTCCGAATCTGCAGAAACCACCGACGTGGCCGCGCCTGCATTTCAACGCGCCCGCTCTGTCAGGGTTACGAAACAAGAGGAAGAAACCACCGACGCGCCCGCGCAGTGTTTCTGGCGCGCCCGCGTCGGCCTCCTGAGTCGAGCCTCATCTGTTCTTTGTGAGTTATTTCAGCTGTCCTTATTTCGATTCGGATCTAGTCTTATTATCTGTCGAATATGAGTTCATCGGAGGAAGAGGTGAGTCGATCTGATGATGAGTTAGATTTGTCTGAAGAGGAGTGGACTATTTATAATAAGGTAAATTGTGTCAGCTCTACAAAATATTTGCATAGAGAGACCCTTCAGAGACTTCAGATGCTAGATTGTATGCAGAAGTGTTTAGCTCACGTTGGTATTGGTGATTTTTTGGAGTTGAGAGCTGTAGGATACCCAGAACTGTGCAAGCAGTTCCTTGCGACATATCAGTTGTACCTTAGGGATAACAGAATTAGAGGGGTTTCTTTCAGGTTCAATGGTACTACCTACAGGCTTACTGCAGCAAGGTTGCGAGCTGCTTTGGGGATCATTAAAGCCCCAACTGATGGATGGGTGACAGCCGCGACCAACCCAGACCTAGTTGCATTCTTTAGAGCGGTGTCTGGAGAGGAATTCTTAACCAGTAACGAGTACAACAGCATGATTACTCATCCTGTCTTCCGTATGTTGTGCAAGATCGTCGCTGGGACATATTATGGGCTGATGATAGCATGCATTTAGGTAGGCATAATAGGTTGCATTTAGCTTATTTAAGATACATATCATGCATGGTTTAAGTATAATTTGCATATTTGTTCTCTGTGTGGTTGGAGTCGGAATCTACATGCTTTTATTGATTATTTCAGGTAATCGTGGATCCGAGGAGGAGACATGGGTTGATAACGCATTGGATGAGAATGTCTAGTTGATCGAAGAAGCTTACATGAAGATCTCAAGAGGTCCTGAGAAGAAGAAGCGAACCTAAACGAAGAACAAGTCTGCAGAAGTTGTCGCCAGACATGCTGAACTTGTTTTGCACTTTCTGGAGGCCTCGGTTGTCCGATCGACTATTATGACCATGCGTTGGAAAGCTCTTTCAGAGGGCTACAACTTTCATGTTGACGTCGAGAGCTAATTCAAGACGGAATTTCCGTGAAAGACCAATGCAGCGCCCGCCGCATGGTTTGCCGCGCCCGCCGCCAGGGGCGGTATTCATGCTGCGCCCGCCGCATGGTTTGCTGCGCCCGCCGCAACTTTGCGGCGCCCGCCGCACGTACTGCCGCGCGCCGTTTTGATGGAAAAAACCCTAGTTTCTAATTTATTCACTTTGAGGCCGACTTGGATGCTTTTAATTAGGCCTTTTATGTTATTTTTGATTACCATTCATTCTATTCATTCAACCATTAGACAATTGGAGAGAGAGCGATGTTCGCCATGGGCGACTAAACTCTCTTCGTTCTACTTGCAATTTGAAGCTTTGTTTGGATTGATTGTGAGTTTCTGAATCTTGTTCCTTATTTCCTATATTTGAATGCTTCAACTTCTTTGTGCTTGATTGTTTATTGTTTTGTTCTTTCTCGTCTGGCCAACTAGTTAGATCAATTCAATTGCTATGGTTTTGTAGATTCCTGGTTGCGAACCTTAACCCAAGTAGCAAACTTGTTCCTTTAGGGCTGGTTGAACTATTTGAATGAGTAGGAAGTTGAATGTGTTGTTAAATCCCTCTTTAGGGACTGCAAATACCTTGGCTAATCTCTGAACTTAAAGCTATCAATTGGGTTAAATCCTTCTTTAGGGACTGTTCGATTGATAAGGGTTGCTAGGACTGGTTGGACTAGTAACTATATTAGGTCGGGACAAGGGCATTCATAGGAAACCTAAAAGGACAAGAGGAAGTTACAATATCAATTCACCCAAATAAAGTGGATAGTTGTAGGTAGATCGATCTTCTCTAAATTGTTTTGCATCAACTTGTTTATAGTCTATTTTGTTTTCTTTCTTATTTCAATCACCCAAAAACCCCCCTTTTTCACTAATTGGTAAATACACATTGCAGAGGAATACTTGATTCTCTGTGGGATCGACCTCTTACTTACTTGCTATACTAGTTTGTAGGTTTGAGTTTTATTTTGATACGGTTTAGGCGACTAAAAACCGCTCATCAGCTGACCACAGATACCAAGCTCTCCATGACACACCTGAGGTTTGCTTACAGCGTTGTGCCTACTGCAAACTATACGCCTGAGGGGTTAGGCTTTTCTTTGATGGGCTCGACAAGGTCCGAAGGGATCGCAGTGTCGCTGGACCAGAAATGGTCCAAAGCGGACTTATTACTCGGGTAGCCATTGCTGCAGGCGTTGAGCCAGGTGGTTTGCAAGAGCTGGAGGAGCAGGTCATAGCAAGGACCTACACAGAGGAGTATCTACGGAGGTGTTTGATGCTTGACACTGTGCCGGATGGGGGAACCATTTGGTGTACAAGCAAGAAGAAAGAGCATCAGTTCAGGCTCCCTAAGCCCCTTCCTTGGTCTGAGACTTGGACTGATTGGTATATTGAGGCTGATTATTTTCCGACATCAGTTCTGGGTAGACGGCATCGCCTAGAAGTGGGTAGCAGTAGTGGCACAGCTGGAGCTGCCACGATTGAGGATGCGCCTGTGGCTCCACAGGCTTTTGTTCAGACAGACACTCAGGGTTTCGCACAGAACCCACAGCAGGAGGTACCTGCTTATCATACCCCTTCTCACGGTTGGGATTCTCACCCGACATATCAGAGCCAGCAGGATTCACATCAGTGGGCCCCTTGGCCCCCACAAGCTTTTCAGGATGCTCATCAACAACCTCATCAGTGGGGCTACCTGGTTGACCAGATTGGCCTTCTGCGCCAAGACGTAGGAAGTTTGACGACGGTGGTTCAAAACCAAGATAGAGTGTAGAACCAGATTCTCCACCAGCAGGCCGACATCCTAGACAGCCTTGGTGAGTTCAGAGGTATGAGGGAAAATCTTCGCCGCATGCGAGAGGATTACTCTCGCCACTATCCACCCCCTCAGTGAGTCCTTCTGTTTCCTTTCTCCCTACTTATTTCTGTCTTCTTTCACATTGAGGACAATGCTTCATTCAAGTATGGGGGAGGGAAAGGATTTACATATCTTGTACATATTTCATTTTCGCATTATTTTTGTACAGATTCTGCACTTGTTATTCTTAAAAAAAAACAAAAAAAAAAAACAAAAAACAAACAAAAAAAAAACAAAAAAAAAAGGCAATCAAAATCCTGGGATGAGTTGAAAACCCGAAAGGGCGACTCAGGCAAAAAGCAGGTAGTCTGGCGAGCTTTAGGCTTTGGCAATATGAGACTTGAGGGAAGTGAGAATGTTTATGTGAGCACCATCTTTGAAAAAAAAAATGAGTGGCTTGGTGAAAACCCCCAAAGGGCGCCTTGGCAAGATGAGCGTTTACTTTGAGTGTTTAGGATTGATCTCTTGGCGAAGGCGACATAAGAAGTGGAGTGATAAGGAGGTTTTCGGGTAGGCCACTGGGAGCTATAAGGGTAGATGGTCGAGATATAATTGTAAGTCTCATTTCCTATTTTGATTGTCTTTTGTGCTGATTGTTGAGATGGTGGAAACTACTAGTACTTAGTGTTCATTTTCCTTGTACTGTCTGTGAACCTTTGAGATTTATGGTGAGAGTAGGCTTAGCTTTTATGCTTACTCGGGACGAGTAAAGGTTTAAGTATGGGGGAATTTGATATGCGATATATTCTATAGCGCATTTAGTAGTTTTTGTCATCATTTACATGTCATTGTGAGAGATATTTGTATGAACTTGGTGATTCGGAACTTGTTGAAGAAGTTGAAGAAATCATAGGATCATGCAAGTTATAGAAGAGTTGAAGTGAAGAAATTCGGAAGCAGCTGGAATCAGGCGAGCTTGGCGCGGCCGCGCTGCTACCGACGTGCCCGCGCTGCTAGGAGGGAGTACCTGCGTCGTTGCCTCAGAGAGAAGTAGCAAGACATTCACTGACACGCCCGCGCTGCTACATGACGCGCCCGCGTCAGTCCCTGGAGACGGATTCTTATCCGATTTTCCCCTATCTTATTAGTTGTTAATTTATATTTTTACGGGATTTTAAAACCCTTGAATTAGGTTATATTATTTCCGAAGAAGGAGGCCAGTTTGTTTTGAGGTTATTTTCCAGAGACGTATTTTTCCTTTTCTTCATCTCACAAACCCTATGGAGAACTAACTCTCCTTTGTTACACTTGGTTCTTTGAAGCCTTCGATTGAATTGGTTGTGAGTATTCTACTCTAGTTCGTCCTTTGTTAATTGTTTCGATCTCTTGAGCTTATTGCTTGATTGCTTATTATTGGTTAATCTGGATTGATCACCTAGGTTTATCCATACTAGTCATATTGCTAGGGTTTCCAATTCCAGGTTTGGGGTTGTAGACCCATTGTAGCAAACACAATCATCATAAGTAGGTTACTTGTGTTAGATTGTGAAGGAGATTCGATTACAGGTTATTTTAGTGAGTTGTTATAATTGCTTGTATCTCATTATAATTAATGTTTGAATGCTATTGATTTATTATTTGGTGAAGGTTTCCCCTTGTAATTTGGTGATAAGCGCTTTTAGGACTGGTGGGACTAAAAGCCATTACACGATCTGAATTGAGAACAATTACTTGGACATTAGAACTTGAGATTCATAGAATTCGATGATAAACCATCTCAATTGTTGTGCGGATAATTACCTGGTGTAATACATTTCCATCATATATTCGCAACCTCTATTTGCAACTTGTTCTGTCACTATTGCTTACACACAAAACTCCCCCTTGAATTGGTTACTTTTGGGTAATAATACTTGCTCTTACAATTGATTCTGTTTCCATGTGGGTTCGACCCTAACTTACCTACTATACTTGTTATAGTTTGCACCTTAGGAATTTACTTTGATTTGGCATAACGACCTTAAGGCCTGTCAATTATCGGGGTCGAAATTATGGTGATTTAAGTAACTAAACCTTTGGGAAAATCTAATTAGGTAATTGTACCCCAAACAAATAGAATTAGGTGGTGTGTACCCTCTTCCATTCCCTTCCCTTCCATTCCTTTCTCCCACTTTGACTATTGATACCACTTTTTTGTGATGTCATTTTTTTCACCGTTACGAGTGATGCCACTTTTTTTGATGTAATTTTTTTTACCGTGATGCCATTGTTTCAAAATAGTGTTTTGATGCTATTTTTTAATGACATTTTTTTCTTTAATGTGATGCATTTTTTCTTTAATTATATTTTTCTAGCTAATGTAATTATTTGATGTCACTTTTATAATCAAATCATTTGATGCCACTTTTTTAATTCATTCCATTGTATATCGATATATTTTTATTGATTCTACTTTTATTCAATGATCACATGTTTGTTATTACACTTCATTGATGCAAATATGCAATCATTTGTGATAATATTTTTTTACATTTTTATACAATTGATGACACTAGAGCTTAAATTGTGATTAAACTTTCATTGATGACATCTTTTATTAATGACTTTTATTCATTGATGACATTTGTGATATTACATTCATTGATCTCAATCACTTGTACGTGATAACATTGTTTGTTGATGACATTTTTATTGATAACGTACATTTTTATAAAATTCATAACATATTAGCATAAAATGTGATTACACTTCATTGATGGTATTTTTTTTATTGATAACACATTTGTGATTACACTTCAGCGTTGAATAATAGACATTCAAACCACCGGGATCTAGACCGGCCTTTTAACATTCTCAAAGTCCAAAGTATCATATTTTCCTTTGTTGATCTCAATCATTTGCGATGACATTGATGATACAATTTTTATTACACTTCATCTCTTCATCTCAATCATTTGTGATGATATTTAAGAATCTAATGACATGAAATACCACATAACATGTCTCCCATTCTCCTTTTTTCCGGGCTAGGGACCGGTTGATTGTTTGATGCTTTCATTAACAATGTCGTCTTGTAAAAGCTTGTTGTGTTATCGCCTTTTTAAACTCGGATCAAGTACTAAAACCCATGCGTTTCAAATCAAGATTGGTATTTTTAAATGAAGAAAAGGTGCTTCCAACATTCACATATCAAGATAATTAAACATGCTACATACTAAACATTGATAGATCTCATATTCACAAACATGTTCTCAGTACCATAAAAAATACAATAAGAAATTGATGTGCTCTTCAACAAATGTAGTGCAAGTCAAAATGGAAACAACACATGTTCAACGGGACATTGTCACTTTACCCAGAGATAAACGAGCAATTAGTTGTAAGTGGGTTTATAAAGTGAAGCGCGAGGCGGATGGAAGCATAGAGCGGTATAATGTTCAGTTGGTTGCGAAGGGATTTACTCAGAAAGAGGGGATGGATTATACTGAAACTTTTTCTCGGGTTGTTAAAATGACAAATGTTCGAGTGTTAGTCACAGTGGCATTGCAGCGAGACTAGCCGGTTTTGCTATTAGACGTCAATAATGCGTTTTTGCACGGTCATCTTGACGAAGAGGTTTATATGGAAGTGCCACCCGATTTGGTTGTTCATAGTCGCAGTCAAGCTTGTCGTCTCAAGAAGTCCTTATATGGACTAAAACAAGCTTCGAGACAGTGGTACACTTGTCTATCTTCTGCTTTGATCAACAGGGTTTATGTTCTTGTGGATAATGGGTTGTTGCTCAGCTAGCAGAGATACATAAATGATATCTTCCTGGGTTTTCTTTGCTCTGGATCGTCTATGGCATGTCCTCTGGATCCTCGGCCTTCGGCTGTCTCCTGATATTGGGCAGTTGCTTGAAGATCCTACGCCTTATCACCATCTCATTGGAAAGTTGGACTTCTTGGTTCATACTAGGCACAATCCTGTGTTTACAATACAATTTTTGAGTCAATTCCTTCACACCCCTCGTGTTCCAAACATGGATGCGGCCCTCCATATCTTAAGGTATCTCAAAGGTGCTGCATCAAAAGGGCTTTTGCTGTCACAAAATTCTTCTTTTACCCTTCGAGCTTACTGCGACGCAGACTGGGCGAGTTGCCCTTTCTCTCGCAAGTGAGCGGATATTTGATCTTCCTGGGTTCATGTTTGCGGTCTTGGAAATCAAAGAAGCAACAGAGCGTATCTCTGTCATCAGCGGAAGCGAAATATCGCTTGATTCATCGAGTGTGCACAGAGATCGCCTGGTTAACCAGACTGCTCGACGAATTTGATGTTCGATCTTGACATTTTTCATGTGCCTGTCAAATGCATGTAATAATCAGGTCGCGGTTTATATTGCTCGGAACCCTGTGTTCCATGATCGAGCAAACAAAATATATTGAGCTCGATTGCCATTATGTCAGGGAGAAGTTGCTTAAAGGGCTTATTAGGGCTGATCAACCGGTCTGGACCGGACCGGAATTTTCGGAAACTTGGACCGCGGATCGGACCAGGACCGATAAATATGATCCCGGGTTTTCCGGCCCGCGGACCGAAAAGACCGTTTGGACCGAAAATATAGTTGCATACATTTTTTTTTTTGGGTTTACAGTGTAAACCCGGTTAGTTTCAGATTTAGTGCCTTGATAGAAGTTGGCAATGACCTTATCTATTGATTAAACTTAAAGGGCATTTTGTACTAAAAAAAATCGCCAGTGCATATGAATTTGTATATAAAGACAACAATCACACGATTACACAACATTTAGAAAACATTTAGAAATGCAGAAGTATTAGGACAAATTTAATTCAACCCAAGAGGGATTCAATCCCATGGCTTTACATTGTTACAACAATACGGTACTTGTAGAAGTATTAAGAGAAAATCACCAGATCCCTCCTACCAGAGATGAAAATCAAGCCAAATACAATCCCCAATCGATAGCCACAAAACTCAAATCTAAAGGAATGAAAAAGGAATTCGAGATCTCGTCTAGAAAAATTTATCAAAAACCAAAAAAAAATGTAAAAAGAAGAAGAAGCAGATTGGTGGGAGAAGAACTCCTACCCATGGTGCGGAGCAGCGAACAGGGAGAAGGGCCGAGTGGCCGACTAAAGAGCGAGACGGGCAAGCACGAGGAAGGACGGAGGAGGGCCGACTGACGGATTGATGAGCGCAACCGCGAGAACAGAGAGAGGAGTCTGAGTGAGAGAGATTAGGGTCGGCTGCTTCGAGAGGGATGAGGGTAGGTTACAACTTACAATCAAAGCAAATAGCAGCATGCTCCTCTTTTTTCCTTTTCTCTCTTTTTTTTTAAAAAAAAAGCAACTGAACCCGGTCCAATTTTGGTCCGACCCGGAAATTCCGGTCTGGTCCCGGGTTTGGACCGGAACCCGGAATTCATAATTCTTTGGACCGTGGACCAGACCGTAAACTTTCGGTCCGATCCAAAGACCGTAATTTCCGGTCTGGTCCCGGTCCGATTCCGATCCGATCCAACTTTTGCCCAGCCCTAGGGCTTATCACCCTTGATCATGTTCCATCTCATGCTCAACTTGCTGATTTCCTAACGAAGAACATTCCTGGTGTACATCTCCGACCATTGTTGCGCAAGATAGGAGTTATTGATTCACAGGGCCGTCCAATCGAATTCAGGGGCCCTGTGCTAAGCCATAAATGAGGCCCTAATACAGACATAATTGAATCTAAAAAATTAGGCACAACACAGCAACACTACCCCTGAGAATAGCAGTACAGCACCATCCGCACAGCAAAATAGCAACAAAATTGCACCAGAAAAAAACACCAATGAACAACACCTAATACTGCAGCAGAAGCACAACAAAATATAGAAGAATCACAACAATAAAATACAGACGCATCCTAGCAACAACAACAAAACAATTAGCAAATCAAAATAATGAAATCTCGTTAAATTAAAAGTACTACTATCAATCTAACAGATCAAAATACAAAGAAAATCTCTCTAAAATCCCATAAAATAAAATTAAAAACTTATACAATCACTTGAAAAAGCAGTCTTCTAACATTGTTTGAAACAAAATCTACAACAACTCCAAGTATATCCACCAAATTATACTCAATGGCTCACAAAGATAGCCCATTTAGCCTTCCATTCCTCCGGATCCTTTCCATTTCGTGGTTGCCAGCCTTCTTGCAATCAGAAATTGGTGAATCAGAAATCCCAAATTGTTTTTTTAGCATGCTTAGCCCATTAATTGGTTTTTTAGCTTGCTTAGCCCTCTTGACCGGTCAACGGTCAACCCATTTTGATGCCAACTTTTTTTTTTTTTTTTAGTGATGCCATATTTTACCGTTTTGATGCCAACATTTTGTGGTGACAATTTTATATAATTGATGGCATAAGAGCTTAAAACGTGGAATCAAAATATTGTCACCTTATTGTCACTTTTCTAATGAAATGATTGGATGACTTTTTTTTTAATGCCACTTTTTTAAAACATTGATGACATTTTTTGTGATGTCATATTTTACCGTTTTGATGCCAAAATTTTATTACATTTTATTTTCACTCTGATGCCACTTTTCTAATTAAATTATTGGATGACACTTTTTTTAAACTTTGATGACATTTTTTGTTTACTCTAATGTCACGTTGACCATTGATGCCATTTTGAAAAATTTGTATCACATTAAAGAAAAAAATGTCATCAAAAAATACTACTTTGAAAAAATATCATCAAAAATATGGCATCACGGTAAAAAAAAATATTATCAAAAAATTGACATAAAAAAGTGGCATCAAAGTGAAAATAAAATATAGTAAAATTTTGGCATCAAAACGGTAAAATATGGCATCACTAAAAAAAAAAGTTGGCATCAAAAAAAAAAAAAAAAAAAAGTTGGCATCAAAATGGGTTGGTCAACGTTGACCGGTCAACGGTCAACCGTTGACCGGTCAATGGTCAAACGGTTAACCATTGACCAACCCACCCAATTGGGAAGGGGCTAGGGCAAAACTAATTAAATTAATTAATAGACTAGGTGACTAATTGAATATTCAAAAAAGGCCTCTACCAAAATCACCCATATATATATGGAGCCCTTGAAAATTAGGGGCCTGACTTTTTGCACAGCCCAATGGACGGCACTGTTGATTCACCGTCTCCATCTCTCTCAAGATGTTAGGATTTGGGTCGATGTTTGGGTTTGGGTTATATGTTTGTATGGGCCGGTGAGAAAGAGTACGTACACTGCACATGGGTCACTTTCTTGATAATTTTCGATCCTACGTAGCATATTTATATATATAAAAAATTACCACCTCTAATTAATTTCTTTTACCCAAGTAGAAATAATTTGATTAATTCCAAACACATCATCATTAATTTATAAATATAACTTTTTAGAATTTGAATGCAATGGGCAGCAGCATGCAACAATGCATCAACTGGAATTGTCCAAGAGCAACGAACATATATATGTGAGGTTCTCTCTCAATAAAACTAGTTTAGTACCCGCACTTTTGTGCGGTCTATTTTTTAAAATCAATACATTTAATACTAAAAAATGTATTAAAAAAATTATAAGTAAACTTTAAACTCTAAATACCCCTCACTAAAAAACAATTGAAATAATTTAAAAAACAATGAATATGAGAACTATATAATAATAATGTTGATAATATTTTGTAATTCGCGATGAACATCCACTTCACCACCTGTGATTATAAAATCATCACCTACATGGGAGAAATAAGAGGAAAAACATAAGTAGTGCAAAAAATGCAAGATTTTTTTATGGCCAATTACAAATCGTTATTTCTTTTTATACTTGATTGTCTTTTATGAAAGTTGGCAATGTAAAAACAGAACTTGGAGACTTGATTTCAACTTCGGTGACAATAGTCACCGAAACATCTAAACTACGAAATCAAAATTTATTAACATTCTTGGAATAATTTCTTCAAATTGGTTGGTGCATTGTTATTAGAATCCCGATCCGGATCTTTAGAATCCTAAGATCCTACGATCCTACTCAGGAGCCCGATCCGGATCTATGCATATAATCTTTTTTTGTGTAGGATCTACTATAAGATCTTTAGAATCTTAATGAATCTACAGGATCTTACGATATATCCTACTCGATTCCAAAGATCCTATATTTATTAACAATATGTATTTTTCAAACATTTGTTTTGTTTCCTTGGTTGATTTTATAGAGTTTAAATATATACATTCATGTATAAAATGCAAAAAATGGCTTAGAGACAATTTTTTTCGAGTCTTTTAATCAACATGACAATGTTTAAGGTCGTAAATGTAGCTTTTTATCTTTTAAAACCAAAATATATTGTGTAACTAACATTTTTTCCTCATTTTAGAACTTTAAATTAAGTCACTTTGTTGTATATATTTTTTTTATATATTTTATTATTTTATTATATTTCGAGGATCTTACGATCCCCTAATGGGATCTTACGATCCGATCCACAAACCTTGTTGTGATTCGATCCTAGAATCCCGATCCTAATAACCTTGGGTTGATGACTATCCTTAAGACCATTGTGAAATTCCTCTATGGCATCTTCATCGTTCTGTATATTCATGGGAAGGTATCTACAACAAAACATATAAACATATATTAGTTTAGGTGAATATATTAATCAATATATATTTCATGTTCATGACAATGTATAGAGCATCTAATCCATAAATGAATGAATTTATCTCCATTATATTTGGATCAACGAAAATTCTTGTACTAATCATTATTCATCAAAGTTACAGTACATGTAGACTGTAGTCCAAATGTATGAAAAAAATAATATGTCATCCAAGTTGTACAATATTGATACTAATAAAATAATGGTCTTTAAATACTAACCATCATAGTGGGTCAAAATTTGTGCAAATTGGATGATCAACGCGGTTTCACTTGGTATCATACTTTTATTGTTTAATGCCGATGACATAATTCGAGGGTTAAGACGTACCTATCTATTCCCCGATCAAAATATTTTACATATGACGAATACTTGTAATTTCTCACACCAAAAATATCATATACTAAAAACACACGTAAAAATTAAATATCTAACGTACCTCTCCTTTTCACATTACTATTGTTGTTGTCTATGGGCGTCTTGCCTTTCTCGTTTGATCGACATCGCGTTGGATATAATCTAAGCTTTGAACTGTACAAGTGGTTTTCGTAAGGCAGAAAGTTCTAGCTCCTGCAAAGAGCCGGATGAGGAGAGACTTGCATGACACCAAATTATGTATATATGAGATGAGATTGCATAATTGATTTTTCTAATATTTTAATTAGTTAAGTAATAATTAAGTAGATTTGTTTACTTAATTAAATAAGGTAGAATCTTTAATTAATTAGATTTTCTAATTTATTAAGATTCGATTATATCCTACTAATTAATTAATATATATATATATATATATATATAGGGAAGCTTTAAAATGTAAAAACTCCTTAACGTGTAAAATCCGCTTAACGTGTAAAATTTGGGTTCAAGGGGCGCGCGCCGAATTTCCGTTAAAAAAACCGGGTTGAACCGGAAAAACTAAAAAAAAAAAAACTGAAGAAAACCGGTCCTTCCAAAAACCAATATCGCGTTCCCATGGAAACAGATTCGATTGACGAAAAGCTTCACCTTCTCGCCGGGGATTACAATCAAAGAAGTTGAATTGCAGAAACTTGTAATCAGCAAAAGGATTCATCGAAGATCAGCGGAATATCCTGATCGAAGCAACGACAACAGAGTCAGAGGAAGAAATTTTGAGAAAAAGGTGCACAAACTGTTCGATCTTATTAGATTCAAATTCGCATTCATTACTGAATTAATTTGTCCAAAGTTCATATAATTTGTCTTAATTTCGGATTCGATCTGAAAAAGATGCAGAATATCAGTGTAATTTGTGTAAACAAATCCAAAATTTGTAGTAAAAATAAAATTATAGGCTAAAACGAACCTAGGGTTTGAAGTTTGCAAAACAGGAAATGGCCATCAATTAACACACAATTGCACTTAGATAAGGCAGAAATTGAATAGAAAACACTGTTAATATACAATCCCATCCTCATTTGCATGAAATTTATATTCATAAAACCTCAAACAACTCATATATGAGAGTTTGCTGTCTGATCTTAATATTCAGTATAGAATGTTGGTTTATCACTTATGTACTTATAAATTGCACTGTTGATATATGGGTGGAACTGGTTACAAAAATTCAATTTATCTAATATATTTTTCAATGTTGATTTAACAGACAATATGGAGTATGTACCAGAGTCACATAATGAAAACTTAGAATCCTCGGCTGCTTCGACTACTGCAATCGTTTGTGCAACACCAATCAAATCAATGCAGGGCCTGAAGTGAATATAAATAATATGATAGTGCAACATCAGCTCCCATACAGGGTGTTTGTGACACCAAATAACACGAGATATTGGATACCGATTTGCAGTGAAGAGTTAGAGCCAAAGGAAGGGAAAGTGTTCCAGACATTGAATGAAGCTGTGAAAGCATATAAAGATTATGCATATAAAGCAGGATTTGATGTAAGACATGGGACCACAGTTAATGCGAACGGGGTACAGCAACTGAAGTACTTATACTGCAATAGAGAAGGATACTCGAAAGGTAAACAGACAAAGAAGGTAAGAAAAAGATTATCTATACGAGTTGGTTGTACTGCTAAGATAATATATAAATATGTACCTGAACAAGAATATGTGGTGACAAAATTTGAGGAGAAGCACACACATCCTTTCGTTGATGAGATCTGCAGGGTATACATGAAGAGTAATAGGAAGATGCAAAGTTACCATCAAAAATTTGTACTGGACTGTGCAAAACAAAGAGTTGGACCAGCAAAGGCATACAGATTATATAAAGAAATGGTGGGAGGATATAGCAATGTGGGTCCATCAGTGATTGATTTCACAAATCACAGAAGAGATCTATTGGCTTATTTCAAAGGATCTGATGCACAAGTTGTTATTGACAGATTCTTCCATAAGCAAGAAATATGCAGTGCATTCTACTTTGCTTTTGATGTCGATGAAGACAATCAGTTGAGCAGATTGTTCTGGTGTGATGCAGTAAGCAGAAAAACTTCTCATTATTTGGAGATGTTATTTCATTTGATTCAACGTACAACACAAACAAGTATTAGACATTATTCATATTGAATATTTAGATACATCATATGTGTAAGCACTGTCATAGATTTTTGTTATAACACAGACAAAAGACAGATTGCCTGATTTATTCACAAATATGGTAATAAGACTGCACAGATAGAATGTATAGATGCACAAAATCATGTATATCATGCACTCCAAGATCGAATAAGTGCACAACTACACAGCCTAGTGATCTTTTATTTATATACATCTGTAATACCAACTTTATACATGTTTCTGTTGAAATTTTTCTAATTTCCACAAGTGTCTTATATTAAAGGTACAAAATGGTGTTCAGTCCCTTCACAGCATATGACCACCATAAATCATTGGTGCTGCTAGCATCAGGGCTTTTGAGGAATGAGAATGTAGAGTCATATGTGTGGTTGTTTGAGCACTTCAAAAAGGCAATGGGTGGGTGTCCTAGAATTTTCACAACGGACCAGGATCCTTCGATGAAGATTGCTGTTCAAACTGTATTTCCAGAGAGTATGCACAGATTATGCATGTGGCATATCATGGACAAGCTATCTCAGAAAATAGACAACTCCATGAATGGATACTTCAAATTCAGTGACAAGTTGAGGAGTATTGTGTGGAACAGGGAGAGTACGCCAGAAGAATTTGAAAAGGACTGGAATGACTTAATGGAAGAGTATGGAATGACAAGTCACTCGTGGTTGAGTGACCTGTTTAGAATGAGAGACAGGTCGATCCCTGCGTATTTTCAGAATGTCAAACTTAGTGGATTGATTAAAACAACATTCATTTCAGAGAGCATGATCAGCTTCTTCCGTAAGTTCTCCAACTGCACTGCAAATTTAATTGAGTTTATGTTGTATTATGAAAGTGGAATTGAAAATCAAAGGCATATTCAAGGGAAAGAAGAACTATGACTCTGAAATACTGGAATCAATTTTGATTTCGCCCCTTCCTCTAGAAAAGCATGCATCCAGATTATACACAATAAAAATGTGGGGGAAATTTCAGGAGGAATTGAAAAGGGCATTGTACAACCGCAGAGTGACAAATGTGACAGAGATTGATGAGTTGGAGATATATACTCTAAAGGAAAACAACAAGGTATACACTGTTGAGCACAAACTTGAAGATCATGATTGTTGCTGCTCTTGTAACTTGTTCAACAGGTTAGAATATCCATGCAGGCATATATTAACTGTTTTGAAGGATATACAACTTGAGAAGTTGCCAGAAACACTACTGCTTACTCGTTGGACCAAAGCAGCAAATTTGAGTAGTGTTTTCACTTTGGATGATATTGTGGTCAGACAGTCAAGTGCAAAACAAGAACAAAAACTCCTGTTGACAAATATGTTAGCTGAATTTCATGCTTGTGTGGATTTAGTTAAGGACAATAGTGATCAGATTAAGCACTTGACATCTGCATTAACAAATGCCAAAAGGGAGCTCCAACAAAGTGCACAAACATCAACATCTTCAACAGCTTCAAAGTCTGGTATGTATGATAGGTTTGATGCAGAAACACAAGATTACTGATTCCTTATTTGAACCCTTTTATACAAAATAAAATAAAATAAAATAGGCCAGAATTATATATTCAAAGTATACTAATTTTAATAAGTTTGTTAACTTGAAGCTATGTTTGAAGAGTTTGCTGGAGTAAGCCTCCCGAAGAATGTGGTAATAAGAGACCCAAAACAAGCAAAGACAAAAGGCAGTGGGAAGAGGCTTAAAGGCGGGAAGGAAACAGCAATTCAATCACAGAAAAAGGGGAAGAGAATATGCTCAATCTGCCTTGAATATGCACCTCACAACAGCAGGACATGTCCATTAAGGGAAACATAATAGGAATAATAAGCACAATTTGTAATGGAAATTTATTAATGCACTTTAGTATTGGAAAAATGGTATACTTTAAGTTTTCTTATTCACAGATGTTATGAACCAACTTTTATATTATGTTCATTACTATCTCGGTTTTGTGTTAATATAATATTTAATTGTGCAGTACAATCTATTTTTAAAGGAAATAAGAGAGAAATCCCAAGTTGCAAATTAATAAGTACAGGGTAGAACCTACTATGAATTATGACTTGCTTTGCAAGATTGTAGAAAAACTTGGACAAGGTGAGATTCAGGTAATGATGGAAGATACATTTACATAGCCTCAACTACAAACATCTAATCAACAATTAAGTACTTCTTAATAAATGTGCAATCAGAAAACATCACAAAAAGAAGAAAACCAACAGTATGAAATGGGATTGTTTCAAAACAACCGTATAATAAAAACAGTTACTATAGGAATAATTAGTTTAAAAAATTTATAAAAAAAAATTTAAATATAACAAGAACAACTTAAATAAATGTCTTTTAATTTTAAAAAGGTAGAGATTTAAGGAGAACTATAAATTAAAATAATGAAGTCTACAAATAAAATGCTGTATGAAAAATAATTACTACAAATATGAGAAGTTGAGAAGTTTAAACATTTAAAAGGGGTAATCATTACAGTTATAGGGAGTTGGGGCGGGTAAATGACTTTGGAAAACCGTCAATTGGATAAGGCCAATCAAATGAAGGGAGATGAAGAGCCAAAACCGCCTATATAAACAGAGATCCTCCATCACAACACATTACACAAACCGCCTGAAAAAAAAGAAGCCTTCTTCTCTTACACATCAAAAAACAAAGAAACCAAAAATCCAAAAAGGAAAGATGGAAGGATTCAACCCGTTCGTGTTTTCCGAAGAGTTCTACAAGATCAACAATGAGATAGACAAGTACTTGTACCCAGGGTACCACATGAATCTCCTGGAGGAGGCTGCAAAGACAAACACTGAGGAAACCCCTCCTGGAGGCCGCCGAGAAGCATCAGATCTTCCTGAGTTCCCTCAACCAGGAGAGGAATGCAAATGCCTACAAGATATTGGAGGCAACTGAAAATGGAGAGGAAGAGACCCTGGAGAAGGTAAGTTATCAAAACTTTAAATAGTTTGATTTAAAATAAGATCGGAAGATTATTTAACTTTTTAAGTATAAATATTTCTGTAGTACCAAAAGAAACAAGTGCAAGTGGAGGAAGAACTGGCCGAGTACAGGGGATACGTGACTGAGTGCATCCGGGAGGTCTTTGAGGAAGAAGACAAGAGGAGGAGGAAGATTGCAAACTTCCTTGGAAGATAAGCAGTCAAGTGCAGGAAGAAGAAGAAGATGAAGAATACAGACTTTACTTTTGAATTATTAATTATATATTTTATATGAAATGTCTATATTTCTTCTTAATTTGAAGTGTTTAAGTTTAAAACAATGGTATTTGGGTTTGGAAAAACAATTATGCAGGTGTAATTATGAACAACTATTTCAGTATTTTATAACATATGTATTGCAGTATATTTGCCTATGTGATTGATTGGAACAGGTGGGTATCTGAAGATGAAGAAAAGAGGAGGAGGACAACAACAGACGTTCTTAGAAGACAGGCAACCAAGAGCAAGAAGGAGGGAGGAGATCCATAAGATATCATATTTTACTTGTAGATTTCAGTCTATTTGACATGTAACTGTCTTAAAATAAATGTAATCTCAGTTAATATTATAAATATAATCTAGGATTTGTTTACATAATATATTGATTTCTCTGCACAATAAGTTGTTAGGATTGCACAGAACAATATTACAAATGCACAATACAAGTTTACAAGTGCACAATATCAGAATAATATTTGGACTTAAATGTGATATTTAAACTATATGAAAATAACACAAAGAACAATGGATTGAAAAACCAACAAAAAATATAAATAATAATAGATTTAAAGGCAAGTAAATATTAAAATAACATTATATTTAAAATATGCACACTAAAGTGTTATAGTTGCACAAAACGATATTGTGGGCGCACATTTTCTAAAATGCATTTTAACACATCACATAATAGATTTGTAATTGCACAAAAAGATATTACAAGTGCACTACAGGGCAAGTGAAATAAAATTATATTAAAGTGTGAATTCTTAATTCTATAAATTACAAATAAATTAAAATAAAATTACTACAAAAAAAAAATAGAGTTAATGAAAATTGGGCAAGTAAAAATACAATGTTACATACATAAAAAAACAGGTGTTAACTTTGCACAATAAGGCTGTGTAATTGCACAAAACAACAATATGAGCGCACATATTATAGTGGGGACATTTATAACTGCACATAATACAAATATAATTGCACAAAAAAGAGATGCTTTTGCACTATTGCAGGAAAAAAGTAATATAAAACGCACACAAAGTAAAATATATTCACAAAAATGGAAAATAAAAAATTACATTAAAATAAAATAAAAAATAAGAATCCAGACCAATATAAGCAACAAAACAGAAAAAGAGACATCAACCTAAAAGCCTGAATAGATAAGCACTTCGGTTATTAAAAATAGATCATCATATTGCATATGCACAATAGGCTATTCAGGGTGCACATAAGTATCATATAATTGCACATATTAATATTAGGCCAGCACATGACTATATAGTAATGTCACAACATAATGAAATGTGTGCACGATTAAAATTAAATATAAAACGGATAAAGATTCGAATTCAAGCATTAAAAAAACACAACAATATTAATAATGTCAACATCACCAAGCGTACAAACATAGACTAAGATAGACAAAAGTAACCCAAAAAGGGAATCATAAAGGGTTATACATTACATCACATGTAGAACACGTACAAAATTTGTATACCCTCAAAAGTACGGAATGCCCAGCAAAATACTAATGTTTGTTAACTACAATTTCCTACCGAATCAATCCAACCGCAGTTTTAGAGCTTGAACACCTTTTAAGGTCAAGGATGCATGTGCCTTAGCTTGAGCTGAAATTTCAGATCGAAGTTCGTTGAAATCAGAACAAATTATGTCAGTCATGTACTTCACACGCAGCTTGGAGATGTTCTTGTCAGTCCCGTGGTCAAAACCACACTTGAATCCCTTCTCCAATCCCACGAATGCTTCCATATGGCGCATCATGCAAACACCAGAATGGGGACGCTTTTCTTCACCAGCCCAAGGAAGACAAATGGGTGATTGCTGAACCATAGAAACTAATTATGCCTTCTTTGATAATCCATTAGACTTCAAATATTGAATCAAGAAATTATGCTGCAAAAATAAAAAAATGTAAAAAAAAAAAAGAAGAGGAAAATACTATAAATGATAAACTGGAAAATATAAGGAAAAAAACCCGCAAAGAGTAAAAAAGTGACGTATAAGTATGAAAACTAACCAAATTGCCAACTATATATTGGAAGATACAGGTAGAAGCACGAGTATCACTTGACACATCCAGGAATTGAAGTTCGTGCGTTTTCAGATTAAAGACGGCCATGCAATAGATTGAGTCATAATACACACCAAACACAAACTAACACAAATATAAAGAAAACAAGTCAACAAAAAACAAATAAAGTAAGAAAGAGAGTAAGAGAGATAAAACAAAAAAAATATTAAAAAGAACAAATACCATATCAACATCTTTCAACTGAATGTGAGGAGCAGCAGCCAGTTCAGAATCAACATGGATACCAAGTTTTGTAAAACGTTCAGGAAAATCACTCGGAGGAGGGTTTGGAGCAAATTTCTGGAAAAAAAAATACAAAATAAAGAACAAGGAAATAAACACATGTAGAATGAGAAAAAAAGTAAGGAACAACAAATACAACTTACAAACGACTCAATAGATATAAAAAGCCTTGATGGAGAAACAGCACTTCTGAATTGTTCTTTGTAATTAAGAACAGAAGCCCATGCCCTCACAACAGGGAAAGCAACTTCAAAATCGTCTTCAAGTGATTTAAAATCAGCTCTAATAACTTCAACAGAGGAATTATTAAAGAGAACTTCACTGCAATAGGCAAAGAACAAATTATAAAAAATAAATATAACTCAAAAAAACTTAAATATAATAAAATAATTAAAATAAAAAAAAAGAAAAAACAAAGAAAAAGGGGAAAAAAGGCTTACACATCAGAAGCTGATTTCTTAGACAAATATGCACAAATGCAACGCTCAATGTCAGACACACGCTCATTCACATCAACAACCCTGGAATAGTAAGGACTCTTCAAGGAATCAGCAGGTTTTGAAACCCTCTTACCGCCAACATCTTTCTCATCTTGATCAGCAGGACAACCCCTAGTAGACCTACGTAAAGGCATGACAACAGGAGATTTTTGCTTCTTTTTATGCACTTTAGGGGTCGCACACTGAATGTCACTTGATGTTGATATGCCTAAAGAAGAATCAGCATCTCCACCAGAATATTCTTTGGCAATATTGACAACAGAGGAAGGAACACCAGGGACACCAACGACAACAGACGGTGCATCTCTAATAACTTTTTGTGCATCAGCATTGGACTTTTGTGCAGAGACAGAACCCTTTTGTGCAGACTTATCAGACTTGTTAAAATCTTTGGCAATTGCTTCTTCAGAAGATTTTTTTTGAGATTGGAAAGCAGGATCAGAACCAAATATATCAAAGGATGGCTCAGCGGGAAGATTCATAGGCATAGTGATGCAGGACCATCCAAGACACCTTCGAACACACCTATACTTGAGGATGGACCTATGATTCGAGCTCACGAGAATGAAGTCATCGTCAAGAGGAAGAAGAAGGCTCCACCATGGGAGAAGGTCCAAAGGTGCAAGCTTGATGGTCGTTCGTTATTAGATTCGTTCAGCAGTTTGACAGCTTTTCGACGTCTCAGTAAAATTATTCGTACGGAGTCAATATTAATCGGAATTGATCGTGCTATACCTTGTCGGAACAAGGACGAAAAGATCTACAACTTTGTTGTTGAAGGTTTTTCCAGATTCGACCTAGAGCTTGGCCGAAAATCAACATCTTGGAGCTGTCACTGTTTTTAGACGGGAATAAGCAAGGTGCGCGGGCGTGCAAGTGGGTGCGCGGGCGTGTGGCCTAGGCGCGCGGCCGTGCGTGATGCCGCTGCTGGAATGCGGATGCCGGCTTCCTCCTTGGCCTAATTTCATCTTATTTCATGTGATATGTCATGAGACTTAATTAATTAGGCTATTTTGAATTGCTTTAGGATTATTTAAATAATTTCTTTTATTTTTTTAATTTATTAGGAAATCAGCCTTTGCTAGGTTATATTAATCGGCTGATCCTTTCATTGTAACTCAGACGTCTCTTTTATGAAAATTTCAGTTTGTGTGAAACACAATTGAGAGAAAGTCAATCGACTCGAAGCGTGGCTCGTCGATTGCAACAATTGGTTCTTGATCTAACTTGGTTTGCTTTGAGTTCGTCAACCTCGCGAGAGTTGGTGATCCAGGTAATCACAAGTCCCCTCCTTGTGCCTCCAAGTTGTCCGCTTGGTTGTGTAAGGTTGTAGAGACGGGCTTTATAGTCGTTGGTATTTGGTTCCTACCCTCTACGGAGGCCTGAGGTCTCTGCCTCGTTCTATTTTAGTTCGAATCAGTCCCTATCGGTCGTGTCTTTGTTATCAATTTCGAGTCTTTGAGTCTTTTGCTTCCGTTCTTGCTATTTCTTGTTTGATTGTCGAAGATCGGGCCACCCTACGGCTAACCCCGTATCACATAGTCCCCTTACCCTTAGAGACTGCAGAATCACCCTTCTTTCCCCCATCACATTCACTCTCAAAACAACCACCACCAAGCCCACCCCCCAGATACATTACCAGCTGAACAAAAAGGTTGATTAGTCTGACCAGACGATTGCATCTTACATTTATTAATGTAAGCTAACTCAATTTGGGTAAGAGCATCCAAAAACACAGGATCTGACCACAAAGGATCTTGGGATGAAATCCACTCAAAAGCAGGGGGGTTGCCAATATTAGAATTGTCTACAAGAGGAGAAGCATCCTTAACACCCTCAAACTCCAAACCCATCAGCTTCTTTGCAGCATTACTAAGGGTTTTTACCATGTCATTCTCTCTAAATTCATGAGGAATTTTATCAGCCAAATCAACAAACTCAGATATGGAAGTAGCAAGAGCAGCAGTTTTTTTAGCAAAGGATTGAATAAAATTCTACAAGGGGAAGAAAACACACAAACACACACACAAACAAAGATAAACAAAATCAAACAAAACACCATGAATATTATAAAAAAATAGACTATAAATAAAGAATAGCAGGAACCTCAATAGGAGAGGATTTTTTTCCAGAAACTTGTGGATTGTCAGTAGGAGCATCTGAAGGGGCAGCACATGGAGATTTTGGGTTATATACAGGAACAGATTGACGTTCCTCAATTCTGCCACGTCCAAAGCCTCCACTGGAAAGATCATCATCTTCGCGCTGACGAAGCATAGGTGATGTCAATCCCATAAAAACAGGAAAAAACCGAGTTACTCTCCTCGACGAAGTACTTGAGAATAACTTCACCCTATCAATATACAACAGCTAACAAACACAACCAAATAACAACAACAACACACATAAGAAACCAAATTATAATAAACACAAGAGAGGATGATATAATAACAAATCATAAAAGTATTGAATGAAAATGAGAAGGTGAAAAAAGGAAAAACAAATACTCACAATGAGGAAGAGAATAGGACCTCTAAACTGACTGGTTTTGTTCTTCTCCCAAATTTTTTTGGAATCAACTAAGCTTTCAAGAACAAAAGCACACCAATTCAATTCTTTGAAGTCCTCAGTCCCAGATAAGACTTTAACCAAATTGTGATTAACATTGCCATTTTGGATACTGTCCACAAGCAATGAATCAAATAACACAGCAAAGTTGATGACAAATTTATCACCGACATCAGCATCAACAACCATATGATCAATAAGAACAGAATGATTAATGGAATCACCAGCAGAAAACGAACTCTTCCACTTCGTAAGAACATCTGACTTCTCTTTAGAAGTTTTCCTACATATCAAATTCTTGCCCATAGGCAAGCCTAATGTAATATGCACATCAAGCTCAGTTATATCTAACCTACTACCATCAGTCAATACCAAGCAACATCGATCAGCATCAAACTGCTCGACCAACCAATGACAAAGACACAAGGGGAGATACTGAATTTCCAAATCCAACAAAGAACCAAAACCAATCCGCTTAATACACTCCTTTTGTTTATCAATAAATCTACCCAATGCACAGACAAACGCACGAGGATTTGACCTTGTTTTCAAGGATGGATATTGATTAGCCCTTCTAACTCGCGACTTCTTAACGAAAACAACACCAACCCCCACATCTTGGGGGACATTTGTGGTTTGGAGGGGCACATTAGAGGCTACTGATTGAACATTAATCCCTTCAGATTGCAAATTTTCGACAACAGGTGGTTGGCCTTCATTCTCAACAGAAACATCAGCTGCTACAGGAACAGCATCAGGTACATTATGCTGGGGATTAGTAGACAAAAATTCAGTGCTAGGGCCTACAGAAGCAACTTTGGGTAAACAACCTTCACTATTATCAACTACCCTTGATTTACGTATTAGGGGAACATTATCTTGTGATTCAATCTCAAGTGACATGCCTTCCCCGTCGGAAACAGAAAACCCAGGAGAATCACGTGCCAGATCAATAGCTTTGGGAAGAGGGCGAGGGGGCCGAGATTTCTTAACACGTTTTGAACGATAAGGAACAATAGCTAGAGGTTCACCACCAGCCTTGGACCTTGTTCTTTTCCCTATAAGGAACAAAAAAAGAAAAATATAAACAGACAACAAATACTAACGACAACTAAATTGAGCCTAAATAGCAATAAATATATAAAATCTACAAAGAAGAATAAATGAACACCAAAAACAGACATAAACCGAACAACAAATAAAGTATAAACACAAATACACAATGAATACTAAGAATAGCAAACACTTATGATCATAAACGAGGATAAAACATAAAGTATGATAACAAAAAACACATAAATGACAGGAATCACAAAACGAAACAGCTTGAATAAGAAAAGGAACAGAACAATGACACAAATAACAACAATAAGGCGAAAAATCGTTGAAGATAAGGTCAATACATAAAAACGCACAATTTCGAAGTAAATAGAAACCCTAACAAACTGGAGAACTTAAATTTGAGCAAATAACAACGAATCCTTGCGCGTACCGACTGATGAACTTGACATGGTGAAACGACGATTCCAAAGACACAGAAAAAACCTCCCCGGAGATCAAGGAGACAGATGAACGACAAAGCGAGCGAGAGAGAGAGGAAGAACGGAGCAGGGGAGATGATCTAACCCAACGGAAAGAGAGGAAACGGGTTTTAAAAAAAAAGCCCAAAGCAAAACAGGCCCGCGTGTGTGGTTAACACTAATCCGCGTCCAGTTATGTTAATTAAGGAGATTTTACACGTTAAGCTCATTTTACACAATAAGGAGTTTTTACATTTGAAGTAAACCCTATATATATATATATATATATATATATATATATATATATATATATATATATATATATATATATGAGATATGAGATTTTCTAACTAACTACGTTAATTGATTTTTCTATTATTTTAATTATTTAAGTAATAATTATGTAGATTTGTTTACTTTATTAGATAAAGTAGAATCTTTACTTAATTAGATTTTCTAACTAACAAATCTTAACAATTAATAACAAATCCTATAATAAAAAAATAAAAATTCCTACTTTAAAGGAGAAGCGGCACATGAGTAATGCGATCTCCTTGAGTATTATAATATTGATTGTGAAATTGACCTTATATATATATAAATTGATCAATTTTTAAAGTTATGAATTAGGGTTTAGAATTTGAAGACGGGAGAGAATGAATACCCTCCAGTCCACTCACAGTCAATCTACACTGGTAGGTGCTTACTGCTTACGAATTACTGTAAAAAGCAGAGGCAAATCAATTTGTGTGTTGTTACCTTTCAATCTATTTGGGTATTTGCCGTATCATTATGGAAGTTGCTTTCTTATTTCTTGTTCAGATATTTCCCCAATTGGATCATCTCTGACTTCCATTTTCGGCACTTTATAGTCTCTTTCAAGAAATCTCTGCTTCATAGGCATTCACATAATTAAACCAACTAATTAAACATCTTAGTCTTACACCATCATCATCAAACGATACAGCCTTAACTAGCTACTTAATTAAACCAACTAATTAAACACTCTTCATTAACTAATTAGGGTACGTAGTGGATTGTAGATTAATTAACAAACTAAAACTATAATCAGGGAGCTAGGGCAAACTGGTGATCTAGCAGTCCGGTGACCGGCGTAGCCAGCCTTGGCTCATAAGCAAACCCCTTCAACTGCGCCCCAACCACGAAAGGGCACCCCGGCATCCACATCCACCGCCTCCTCCGCCCATCGAACAGCACAGCCGCCCTGTCGTTCCCCACCGCCCCCCTGATCACGATCACTATGAACTCGCCGTGCCCTACGCAATCGAAACCGGCGGCCTTGCCACCACTCCCGCTCGCCCGCCGCTCGGCTTCCTCGAACTGAGCGTACATCTGCTGCGGCATCCTCTCCACCTCCACCCACTGGGCCCCGCACAGCCTCCAGACACGGAGGCTGCGCGGGACGCTCAGCTTGCTCTTCTCCACCGCAGCCACCAGCGCCACCTCCCCTGCCCCAGCCTCCACGAGGCCCGGGGAGCGGAGGAAGCGCCGCATCGGGGCCTGGAGCTTCGACCACTCCCCGGCCGCCACGTCGTAGCAGAGCACGCCGTACGGGCCGTGGCTCATGCAGAAGAATTTCCCCCGGGAGTAGGTCATCTGCTTCGACGACTCCAGGCTGCAGAGCCTGGGGAGCGGCGACGCGCCCCACGCGCGGGCCCCGCGGATGGCGTCCACGCGGAAGGCCTCCGCGGTGAGGTTCTTGACGGCGTAGGGGGAGATCATGTCGTCCCCGGCGACCACGACGTCGAGGGAGGACCAGTGGTCCCCGGCGACGGCGACGCCGAAGGACGGGAAGAGGCGGGGGCGGAGCGTGGGAGGGAGGTTGGTGATGGAGTTGGAGTGGAGGGGGTTGTGGAGGAAGAGGGACTTGGGGCCGGGGTCGTCGGAGGCCCAGCAGAGGAGGCCGCGGGAGGAGGCGGAGGGGGAGAAGCCTGCGGGGAGGAGGGGGAAGGAGAGGCGGAACCAGGAGAGGGAGTAGGGGTCGAAGAGGAAGGCTTCGGAAGGGGTAGAAGGGGTGGAGGGGGAGACGACGTCGTTAGGGAGGGGGGAGGGGAGGGGGAAGAAGAGGAACCAGTGGGGGTAGCGGGGGGAGAGGAGGAGGTGGAGCTGGAGGAAGGATGGGGAGTAGAGGAGGGAGTACCAGCGCTTGCAGACGGAGCGGGAACGGAAGAAGGAGGGAGGAGGGAGGAAGGCGATGACTCGGTCGAGGATGGGCTGAGGGAGTCTGCACCAGATTCTGGGGTCCATCCATGGGCAGCTGGGTGAAGCTGCTGCAGGTGGAGACTGCAGGAATGGAGGAGGAGGAGGAGGAGTCTTGTTGAAGGTGTAGGTGTAGGGAGAGGACATCATTAATGGAGGAGGGGGATTGTTGTTGAAGGCCTCCATTTCCATTACACAGTACTGTCGATCAATTAATCAAGTTGAATGAAGGTTTCAATTGCAATGGGGTCTATATATATAGAGGATAATTGGTTATTTATTTATTATTATTTGTAGGTTGTGATGGAGCTAGAAGCAAATAGGTTGATCTGATGGAAGTGTGATCGATGAATGGTTTCAGAAGTAGAGAGAGTTGAGGAGGAGGAAAGGAACACTGAAATTTGGCAGCTGATCAGGTGAGCAGATCATTATCTGCCCAAGTGATCTCACATTCATCGGTTTTACTTCATACTCCCTATATTTCTCCACAATAAAAAATTCACCTGGGCCTCTTAATGTTTTGTTGCTTGATTATTTTTGGGTGTTATTATTTACGCCCAAATACTTGCTACTCCCTCCGTTTAAAAATAAAAGGTCTTTTTAGGCTGTAAATTTTGTTTAGAATAATAAGTCTTTTTAAGTTTTTTGAGGCGTTGGGATAAGAGAAAAGTAACTTTTTGAGTTGTTTTGTGAAATGTTATTGGTTGATAATGATAGTGGATAATTAATGAGGGATATAAAAGTAATATTTTTAGACTTTTGTTAATATGTGTGCAAAAGTCTAAAATGACTTATAATTTTGAACAGAGGGAGTACTATTTACACCCAAAAATTCAAGTTTTTTTTTTAAAAAAATAAACCCTACACCTCCTGAGTCATAGACGTGTGACTCAAGAAGGGCAGGGTATGTATATAGAAAAAAATAGTTGTGCCTCTTGAGTCACACACCTATAAATCAAGAGGCGTATGGTTTATTTAAAAAAAAAACAAAAAAATGGATTTTGAGTGTAAATAGTAAAATTTTAGGGTGTAAATAACAAATTTTTTTTTTTTTGGCACAGCATAGTACGGAGTACTTGATTATAGAATTGATATAGGGGAGTCGAAAACATCCGAAATAAATAATTGTAGATGCAAGAAAATGAGCAATTCAACTTGGTTCGTTTGATCAATTACAATTAGACCCATCAAAATAGGGTGGTTCAAAATGGACCCGACCCGGAAATCCGACCCGACCTGGGAAACACGGGGTCGGGGTTGATTAAATTTTTATATGATTAAATTTTTTTATAGAGATTCCAATTTATTACATTTTATAATTACAATCATTTGATCTTTCATTTTCAAATAAACTTTTTTATTTATTTATATTGCGTAATACTCCGTCCGATCGATAGTATTTTATTTTTTATTTTTCAACACAATTTTTTAAGAAAATAAAAATTCTAAAAAATATTAAAATATTAAAACAATTCTATGCTTATTACTAATTGAATGAAATTATTATTAAAAAATTATTTAAAAATTTGATATTTTAAATACTATTACATTTTATTAAAAATTACGAGAAATAATAAAAATCAAATGTTTTTTTAATAAAATGTAATAAGATATAAAATATCAATAAATTATTTAAAATTTTGATATTTATATATTATTACATTTTATTAAAAAATAAGAGAAATAATAAAAATTGAATATTATAGATTAGGTATAGTATATAATTTTAAGCACTAGAACTTATGAACAACGTCTTTAATTTTAGAATTTTAAAATTATTGCAAAATTATCAAATCATGATATTTTTAATTTTTTAAAAAAATTGACATACCCGAAATCGACCCAAAATCCGGGTTTGAGTCAACCCGAAAATACTCGGGACCTGAAGTGAAGTGACCTGAACCCGACCCAAATGACCTGTTTGATAGGTCTACTTGCAATCCATTCACACCGCAAATCCACCATGTTGAGATTGAGATATGATCAGAGACCAAAGAAAGAAGTCTTATAAGATACTCCCTCCGTTTACCAATAAGATAATTTGCAACAGAGAAGCTCAAACTGCTTAAATAGTGACCATGTTAGCAATTTTGAAAAGTGGGAGGAGAGAGAATGTATGATTCGGGGGAGGTGAATCACTGCGGTCGGGATCACCTGTCCCCAAAGGGATAACCCCTGTGCCTTTACCTCCCCACCCCCAAGATCTAAAGAAAAGTGGTTAAAATTTGTAAAAAAAAATAAGAAAGAAAAAAGTAAAGAGAGGGATTTTATGAGGAGAGACAGGGAGACGGAGAGGGGTTCCGGACAGTGGATCCGCACTGGAATCACTAAATCAATTGGAAGGGTCGACTCAACATCTTCATTTTTTTGTTTTTATTAGCTAATGCAAACACGTCACATGGTAAGGGTTTTAAATTAAATTAAACCCCCCATTTATTCGTTAAATAATTTTTTTTTAAAATATTTTTTAATACTCCGTATGATTTATTTTTCTCTATCGAATGACACCCATTTTGCATATGTTTGAGATTTTTTTTTTGCTAAGTTTACCATATGTTAAAGATTTATAGTCACATAAACAACATTAACTTAAATCAACACAAACTTTTACACCATAAAAATACATAAATTTGAACATTAAGTAACAGTTCCCACTACACACGGAACATGAAAACACACACACACACACACATATAATAAAACATAAAAATATACTACAGATTACACCTTAAACATGAAATTAGACATACCCATAAACTTAAACACTACAAATGAACATTACACGCGGACATTAACTTCTTCGTCACTTACTAGTGATCATCATTCGGCTCCTTGATTAGCTTGATCCTCAACTGTTCTTCGTCCAATGACAAACCTATCCTGGTTTGCAAGTTCATAAGAATGTTATATTTATATTCCACATGTTTCACATTTTCACTAACCTTCAATGCCTTGGTTTCCGCTTCCAATTTCTTCATCTCGACATCCATTTTCTTCCTTGCTTGACTTTCAGCATATAACCGAAGAGATTCTCTTCTCATTTCCATTTCTTCAGCTCTCATCTTTGTTTTCATTTCCCTCAACTCCAACTCCTTCCTCTTAAGGTCATAGAACTCTACAAGCAAATAAACTCCAACTCTAACTCATTTAACATAGTACAATTGGCCTCTTACCCGCTCTCTTCTTAGAGGACGAGCAAATAAACTATCTGGAGTCCCACCTTCACTATGCAGAGTTTCAACATTAGAGCTTGAAGTGTAGGCTCCAGCTTGATTCAACTTTGTTCTCTTGGAACTACTCCCTTCAATTGTTGATGGTTGAAGGGAACATTGTCGTCACTTTGGTTCATTCCGAAGCATACGCCATATATCCTCGAGATCAAACTTCTCTTTTGAGTTACTTGACTCTTTGTACAACATACGAGCATGAGTCAACACATCACCCCCTAATTGACCACTTGTTCTTCCCCGCGAGGTTGTTGCATAAGCCGCTGCAAATTTAGAAACAGTTGCATTTACATTCTGAAAGTGGTTCTTACATTGGCCCCAAGTACGATGAGGTCCACCCCCCTCCTGTCGTTGAAGTACGCTGCAACCCTAGACCAAAATGTGTTGCTTGATTGGTTGGTTCCTTGGATAACATCTTTAATATGTTGTTTGCAAGTTGGAGTTGTGTAATTTTTTTGGGGGTGTTTTATAGTGTATCAAGTTAATAAAATATTTTTTAATTTAATTGTGTGCCTTTTTATTTTAATTATACGCATTAATATTAATATTAATATTAACAATATCATTAACACAAAAATTTAAGTAAAATAAATGAACATTTAGCTTAATAAATTAAAAAAAGTGTAAAGTGAAATAAGAGTCACACGACTATATTCTGAATGAAAAAAAGAAGAAGTAAAAGGCCGAAAAGTTAGTTGAAAGCTGATGTGGCAGGAATAGTTGTTGATGTGACTGAAATGAGTTAAGAGTCGTGTGACTCTCTGTTGCACATGGTCTAAGTGTTGTTTGACTTTTTGACACATTTTTTAAGGATCTAAAAACTATATAGAATATTATCATTTATTATTATTATTTTGAAATAATACTCCCTTTGTCTCAAAATTTAATTCGTTTTAGTATTTTGCACAAGTTTTAATAAAACATTCACCCTTCAATCAACATCATCATCTCACTAACTTTTTCATAAATTTTACTGCTTTTTTAAATACCCACTACGTACATTTTTAACCAATCAAAATCTTTAAAAAAATCGACAACACACAAATCAATACAAATCATTACTATCTCATACCTAGAAAATCTAAAATGACATCTATTTTGATACAAAAATAAAGTCCTAAAACGACCTAAATTTCGAGACGGATGGAGTATTAAACTTATAACTAATAAATACGAAATTATATATATAAAAAATTAACTAAAAAGTTGATATTTTATATAACTTTTTAGCTTCTTAAAAACGTGTTAGTCAAACAACACTTATTAAATTTTTTTTTTGTTAAAGTAAAAATTCGAAATCAGACTTGTCTGATTATTCTTGAGAGGTTGATAAATTGGCATGCGGAAATCGCCTAACATACAATGAAAATAGAAAGCGGCGCAATGAAACAAGGAAAAAAACTCTACAACACGGACGATCAAAGAAGAACTCTTCCCAACTGTTGCGGACGACGGCGAAGAACGAAGCCAAGCACCACCGAAACTGGCACCGCGGGCTTGCGGTACAGCAGGAATCTATCTCTTATGGGAAGTGCAAACGAAACTCCAAGGAAGCTCCTTCCCGAATATGGAGTCGCCTTGATTGCATCACCTCGACCCTAAACATCACGCCCCCAACCAAGCAGAAGACCTGCTAGACACGCCGAAAATAGAGGAACACACTGCTCGTGCAAACACTTTTGAAATTATATATGTTCGAAACAAAACTTATTAATGAACGAATGTGATCAATTAATTACAATAAGTAGCTAGGTAGATTGCCTAGGAAAAAAGGCATGTAGTATTTTCTAGTATGAAAAGAAAAAATTGCCCCGTAAAGGGTAAAATTTAACCTTAAACTGAAACATAGGTAAACTTGGGGAAAGGAGTAAAGGTTGTGAGAATCGGAGTGCAGAAGGACATAGGTGAGAATGAGATAGGACAGAGCAAAGCGGGGATTTCAGTTGATATGTCCCGTCCAAATTCCTTTACTCCAGTACACGTCGGCGTGCACTGTCCTCACCCATTTCCAGCTTCAACTACTCCCTCCAAGCCATGGAGATACATCATTACTCAGCACCTGATCATCCAGACAAGCCATACATGAACCCAAAAACAATCACAATCAAAATTAAATTATTTATTGATGTCCAAACATATATGGAGTTGGAACCCTTGAAGTTAATTTACTATTCCACTCTCTATCTCCTAATTGATTGCTCCATAAACTCAAAAATATATGGAGCTGGAATTAGAAATTGTCTTCGTTCACAATCAAAGATTTAATTAATTGGTCAAGAGATGGAGAAATTAAATATGCCGTAGCTTGTAAAAAGGTCCTGGATGATGAATGAGTGAAACTTGAGTGATCGATGAAATTAAATGACGGATTTCACCTGGTAATTACCAGGTGGCAGAAGCTGCTAGCTAGTGCTAGTACTGAATCTTGGACGTACATTAATTGGTACTTTGAATTCAGAACTCTCATTGTGTTGTTCGTGTCAACTGTCTCCCCACTCAGACCATCATCCAAATCGTTCGTCCTCTTCGATCCATCTCCTCGATCTTGAGTTCATTTCTAAGAGGGGTTTTGGTTTATTCCTCAAATAGAAAGATGGAAGGGTGCAGATTTGGATGTTGCGTTTTCTGCTTCCTTTACTTCCCTTTCTGGTTTCAATTTGACATTCAGATTTGGTAATTTTTCTTCTTTTTTCTTTTCCCCGGATCATAATTTAATGCCATTTTATTTTAGACTGGCCCACAATTTATACTCACCTGTTTGTCCTTTTCTAGACCCCTCCTACCTAATTTATGGTTTTGGTCGATTTAATCTCCTATTTACACTTTCTAAACTACACGATATTAATTGAGTGATTAATTCTATTTTATTACAGTGTTAAAACTAAATACTACGTATAACACTTCCCATGAATTAGTATGGCATTGCAAAGATATGAAATTGGTATAAGAAAGTGATATGTGATGACAAATTGATAATTAATGTGTAAAATAAGATTTCCAAGGTCAAATAAACCTACTTTAGTATGACAGATATACTCCCTCCGTTTCTTAAATACTAAGGACACGGTGAAGGTTTTGTGTTAAAATTACCTAGAGTAGGTGATAACACATATGAGTTTACAAATTACAAATTACAACTTTAAATGAATACAAAATGCAAAGCGAGCAAGGTTTTTAGGATCGGGATCCTAGTGTGGGATCGAGACAAGGGTGTAGGATTGGATCGTAGGATCGGATCGTATGATCGTAAGATCCTAGACAAAGATTAAAAATAAAATAAAAATAAACCATCCTAAACAAATACCTTAATTTTAAAATAAAACTAAGCTTTTCCTCCATTAAACACATTATGCAACTAAAATAGTCCAATAATAAGCATTTAACATTCATAATTTGTCAAGAATAATGTCTGAAAAGGTGACAAACTGACAAGGATAATGTCTTAAAATATGACAAATAAAAGAGATAAATCACACATCCAAATATCCAATAATATATCTAGTTTCAAATGTCATCATCGTAATTAACCACATCATGAACAATTTTGTCGAGTTGAGTAACGAAACAAAGGGCTTAGGGTTTCAATTCAACGTCTTCACTCTTCTACCTTCAATTTATAAGGAGATTGGCTACCAAAAAAATAAAAAATAAAAAGGTTCATCGTATCTAGAAAGGCTCAATATTGAAACAAAACAAACACAATTACACAAATATGATTTTTACTAGGATCGGATATTTTTTCTAGGATCGATAGATCCTAGGTGGATCCTACCGATCCCACACAATTCCATAGGATCCTAGGTGGATCCTAGCACGAAGGAGTCTATATGTCCGATCTGGATCAAAACCTTGCCTAGGATCGTAGGATCGTAGGATCCGGATCGGGATCCTAATAACCATGAAAGCGAGTATTAAAAAAACCCTTTGTAGTGGTAAGAGCATGAGCAGGGGCGGAGCTAGGGGGTGTTTGGGGGTGCTCGAGCACCCTCGGCCCGGAAAAAAAATACAAAAAAATAATAATTTTTTTTTACATATATTTAGTAATTTTAAGGTAATATAACATCTTTAAAGGATATTTAAAACAAGAGTGTTGTCTAACTTAAGTGGTAAATGAGGAAAGGGAGAAGGGAGAACCAAATGGTCTTAGGTTTAAATCCAAAATGCTTTACTTTTTGTTTCTTTTACTATTTCATTAATTCTTCTTCATTTATATCTATATTTTTTTTTGTTTCTATCAACTATTTTATTTAAAAAATGTCATATTTATGTTTTACTACATCATTAATTCTTTCTTATTTCTATCTATATTTTTTTTGCTTCTATCAACTATTTCATTAAAGAAAATATCATATTTATATTTAAATTTAAAAAAATCACAATTTTAGTGTTTTTTCAATATTTTCTTAGAAAAAATCTTGTTAATAAGTATACACCAAAAAAATATTTAACGAAATTTTTTTTAGCACCCCTCGAAAATAAATTCTGGTGTCGCCACTGACCATGAGACTCTCGTGGCAGATACATAGAGATCTCCCTTCTTTTGTCCTCGAGTTGTTAGCAGATGGAGACAATTAGATTTTTTTACAGTAGCATTATAAAAAATTTAGGCATAAATAAAGATTAAAAAAACAGCATTTCATCCCCATATTCAAAAGTCAAGAGCAGATTAAAAAAACTAATGTAAATAAATAATCCAATAATCAAATAAATGAGTAGTAACTGAACAATGAAAACCCAAATAATTAGATTTTGACAGAGCTTAAAAAATAAAATTATAGAATTTCAGGTAGAAATAGAGAATAATTGAGATAGTTTAATTAAGTTGGGCTAAAAACATTGGCATTCAACAAGAAAGAAAATCTTATTGGCAATTACCATTAAAAAAGAACCTAAATCCACCTTCTAGTGCAAGGATGTACATGATGTTGTACAGTTGTAGTTTATGATTTTCAATTTCCACTGCAGAATCTCATCTCCTATTCATTTCCTTCCACTGTCAATATAGATGAAAACACATCTGAGCAATATAAGTGATTTCTAATGAACTACAAGGATGAATATGATACAATTCAAGAGATCTGGAAAGATCTGGAGGAAAGTTATGGTCAAAAGAATGGACCACTGATCTTTCAGGTGAAAAGAGAAATTCAAGAGTGCAATCAAGGAGTTGTGTCGGTCACAGATTACTTCACGAAGCTGAAAGGATTGTGGCAACGCCTTGCAGTCATCTCAAATCCAATCAAGTGCACCCGTGGAAAGTGTGAGTGCAACTTGCAGAAAAAGGTTGAGAAAGCCGATCTGGAGAACAAGCTGATGAAGTTCCTACTTGGATTGGATGAGAAATATGATAGTGCAAGATGCCAGATCCTGATGATAACACCTCTGCCTTCACCAAGCCTTGCACATGCTATGATGCTGCAAGATGAAGGAATGACAATCGACAGCAAAAGCTCCAAGAAAGGGAAAGAGGTTCTTGATACTCCCTTGGCTGCAAATGCAAGGAATGATGATCAACGACAGCCAAGAAAGGAGAAGTGCACTCACTGTGGAGGCAATCACAAGATGGAGAGATGTTGGGAAGTGATAGGATACCCGAGCTGGCACTACAAGAGCAAGACAAAGCCACAAGCTCAGAATGAGAAAGGCAATGAGATCAGGAAGCCTGACAACAAGTCTTACTCCAAAGCCAATGCTGCAGGAAGCTCCAACAAAAGTCAAATGGATGCTTAGACTCAGAACTTCCTGTATGGACCAAGTTCTAGGAGCTCTCAGCAGCAACTCACCTCTGATCAGCAACAGTTGGTATCAAATTTCATATCATTCCTGGAAAAATCAACTCCTACTATACATGAGTCACATCTTGCAGGTATCCTTTGTACAAATGCTTCTATTAAATCTCATTTATGGATAATGGATAGTGGTGCTACTGATCACATGGTATGTGATATCTCATTCTTAAATGATCCACTTCCAATCCCAAATGTAAATGTTATACATCTCCCTGATGGTAGCAGCAAAGCCATCATCCACTTTGGTTCTGTAAGCCTTCCAAATACTAAACTTACAAATGTTTTGTGTGTTCCAAGTTCTAAATACAACCTACTGTCTCTTACCAAACTCGTCAAAGACCATAAGTTTCTTGTCTACCTTATTGATAACTAATGTTTTGTCTAGGACCCTACAAGGATGAGGACAATTGCAGTTGGTAAGCTTCTTGGAGACCTGTACTACATGGATTCGAGTGACTCTGGGGAGGCCTACACCTGTGAACAACTTCCAAAGTACAAACACCTTTCTTGTTCAGCAAACACTACTCCATTTCTTACTACTACTTTACCTATGTTTTTGCCTAAGGAATGAAATGTGATTCCCAATAATAGTGCATTGTGGCACTTAAGAATGGGCTATGCCCCTTTTGCTAAACTCAAACACATTTCATGTTTACAAAATGACATTATGAATGATTATATATGCACTGTCTGTCCTCTTGCTAAGCAAACTCAAAACACCTTTTCTGTGTGTTGTTCGTCTGCTGATCATGTCTTTGAGTTGTTGCATTGTGATGTGTGGGGGCCGTATGATACTCCCACACATGGTGGCTACAGATTCTTCTTGACTGTGGTAGATGACAAGAGCAGAGGGGTGTGGGCTTTTCTTCTCAAACACAAGAGTGAAGTAAGTCAGTACATTCAAGACTTCATCTTGCTTGTGCAAAATCAGTTCAATGCCAAAGTAAAAATCTTGAGAAGTGACCTGGGTACATAATTCTTTAACCAAAGTGTCTCCTCATTTCTGTCCTCTCTTGGAATTATCCACCAAAGCTCTTGCAAAGCCACCCCCAACAAAATGGCCGAGTTGAGAGGAGACATATAGATACATACTTGAGATAGCCCGGTCCCTGATGTTTCAATCCAAAGTTCCTCAACACCTCTGGGGAGATGCTACCCTCACAGCTACCCACATTATAAATAAATTACCAAACCCAATTCTAAAAAACAAATCCCCTCATGAGATCATCTTTCAAACCAACCCAAACTACAACTACATGAAAGTGTTTGGTAGCCTGTGTTTTGTTTCTACTGCAACAAACACAAATGTGAAGAAGTTTCATCCTCGTGCTGATCCTTGCATATTCTTGGGATATCCATATGCTTAGAAAGGATTCAAGGTTCTAAATCTCAAAACTCAAAGGACACTGATCAGCAGACATGTCATATTCCATGAGCACATCTTTCCTTACTCTCTCTTTGATCAAACCAAACAACATTCTCCAACAATGTCCCTCTCGGACTTTGTTGATCAAAATTTCCCTTTTGATTACACTGGCTCCCATGATATCTCTCAACCCACTGCATCTGAAACTCATCCTGCCTTTTCTATGGATGATTACTCACCATCTCCTATATCTGCTACATTTGATGATGCCCCATCACAATCTACTCTTGTTGATGGTCCCACTGGCATTTCTGAACCTGTGAGACAGTCCTCTCGTGATCATAGGCCCCCCAGTTGGCTCAAAGATTATGTATGTCAAGCTTCCAAGGAGCCTACCACACCTGCTGTTGTCACATCTCAGGTTCACTCCCTCTATCCTTTAGCAAATTCTTGCACCTACACCTCTTGTACATCTGGTTACCAAGCTTTTATCCATAATGTAGCATCCTATTCACTTCCAAAAAATGTGACTGAAGCAATAAAGGACCCTGCCTGGTGTGATGCAATGTTGGTAGAGCTAGATGCTCTTGAGAGAAACCACACTTGGGAGATTGTTTCACTCCCTGAAGACAAATCTGTGGTTACTTGCAAGTGGTTATTCAAACTCAAGTTCAAATCTGATGGAACTCTGGAACGCCACAAAGCAAGACTGGTGGCTAGAGGCTTTACTCAGTTGCATGGAATTGACTACTCTGAGACATTTGCCCCAGTTGCTAGAATGATTACAACTTGAACTCTTCTTGCTATTGCTGCAACTAAGCAGTGGCACATCTCTTAAATGGATGTGACCAATGCCTTTCTCCATGGTGAACTTGAGGAGGATGTTTACATGTCTCTTCCTCCAGCCTTTCACACTCTCAAGAAGCTGCAAGCCAAGGCCTCTGACCATTGTATTCAAGGGGGGGTGTACAGATGAATACAATGGTGGATTGGTGTGCAAACTAACCAAGTCCTTGTATGGGCTCAAGCAAGCTCCAAGATAATGGTTTGCAAAGTTCTATCAAGTAGTTCAAGATGGAGGATATGTGCAGTCTAAGGCTGATTACTCATTGTTCACAAAGCAAAAAGGAGAGAAGTTCACTGCACTATTGGTGTATGTTGATGATATGATCATTGCAGGAAATGATCTAGAAGAAATTGGGAAATTGAAGCAACACTTGCACAAGAGTTTCCAGATCAAAGAGCTAGGGGAGTTGAGGTACTTCCTAGGCATTGAGGTGGATAGAGATGACACTGGAATCTATCTAAACCAAAGGAAATACAATGGAGTTGCTAGAGGAAATGGGAATGGCAGATGCAAGGCCACTGACCACACCTCTTGATGCTCATGTGAAGCTATCTGTTGAAGGGGAGAATCTGAAATCACCTCAAAAGTACAGGAAATTGATAGGGAAACTGATCTATCTTACAGTCACCCGTCCAGACATCACATATTCAGTACAAGTACTAAGCCAGTTCATGCAAAGCCCAACTGAGGATCACTGGAAAGCTGCAAAGCATCTCGTAAGGTATTTGAGAAACTCTCCAGGCCAGGGACTGATGATGTACAACAACTCTGAGATCAAGTTGAAAGCTTATTGTGACGCAGATTGGCAAGCTTGTCCCATGAGCAGAAGGTCCTTAACAGGTTTTTGCATTATGTTAGGGAATTCACTGATATCATGGAGGACAAAGAAGCAGACCTTTGTAGCCATGTCTACAGCAGAAGTTGAGTACAGAGCAGTGGCTGCTACCTGCTGTGAAGTCACATGGTTAGTTCGTGTTCTACAGGATTTGAGCATCCACAATGTTGGGTTGGTAGAGCTATATTGTGATAATCAGGCAGCCCTTCACATAGCTAAAAACCCAGTCTTTCATGAAAGAACAAAACACATTGAGGCCGACTGTCACCTTGTAAGAGACAAGATTCTAAGTCGAGAAATTGAAGCCAAGTACATACACACTAAAGAGCAACCTGCTGACATTTTCACTAAGGTTGTAAGCCAAGAGCAGACCTCGAAATTGTCTCTCAAGCTTGGAGTTATTAACAAGTTTAAGTAACTCTAAGCTTGAAGGGGAGTGTTAAGTGTGAAAACATGTGTGAATTAGCTTGCTTAAGAAGTTGTTGGAGTTAGTTAGAACAGTTCAGATTCCCATTGATGTACATCAGCTCTATATAAGCTGAATTGAGCTTCATTTTGTACACATTACATTTTACAGAAATAATACAGACACAAACTCTCTTTCATTCTCTCTCTCTCTCTGTCTGTTACATTTCTGTTAGCTTCCGCCATTGTTGATCTAGAGCCAAGCTCAATTTCTGATCAACATCTTCACCTTTGTCTTCGCATCACTTTGAGCATTTGCTTTTCTATAGGATGAGATGGAGGTCGCTGTCCTTGAAGAGTCACTCTCTATCCTCTAAGAGTCACTTTAGCACGGAACCGATTTCATTCAGACTGAACTATACCAATCTATACCAATATGAAGGAATAGAGGAATGTGGTGGTATCGTGCTAAGCCAATTAGTTAAACTGATCCGCATAACTAAAAAAAAGCAATGCCGCTTAAATGCTACTCCCTCCGTTCAACAAAACTTGATGTTTTACTATTCATGCACGCTTTTTTAGGAGCTAAAAACTATATAAAATATCGACTTTTTAAATAGTTTTTTTTAACAATTTCGTATTTATTATTAACAAATACAAACTTGTTAAAAAATTTTTTTAAAAAAAATGAATATTTTATATAGTTTTTATCATTTTAAAAAAGCGTGCGTGAATAGTAAACGACAAGTTTTGTTGAACGGAGGGAGTATCTTAGACAGTACAACTAATATCACTCTCTTTTTTCTCAATCTTTTCAATTAATAAAACTAAACAGAAACACCTAAATCACTAACACAAGCAGAAAAGAGGCCTTAGAACAAATGAATCAAGTACCTCATCCTCATTCTTTCAGTCTCCGCCTCTATCACCCTACAATGAAACTCTCTCTTCTCCCGAATCCCCAACCTGATCAAAATGCGGAAGCTCTTCACGAATAAACAAAATACAATCACAAAACAAGAATTAGCAAGAAACTCGAATGATGGGGTTGCGACTTGCGACCTGCACTTTCGAAATTGAAACTGCCTACTAAGTACTATCTTATGGTGAACCAACTGTGTAACAACCCTATCGTCATTTTTCTATAATCTTAACAGGAAGTGAATGGTACTTAGTTCACAAATAGATAAGGTACTTAATTCGCATCAAATTGGATCTCACCTAAATTTCTTCTTTATGCAGAGAGAGCGAAATAGTCCCCCCGCCATGAGCCGATGGTGACCTAAGAGCACTTAGACAGCAACATCACCGCCGTCAAACTCTGCTGCTACCGTCAATCTCCTACCCGGTCTCTTTTTTCATCCTCGAGTTCCTTGTTTTCCGAATTTCTCCCTGAGTCAATTTTAGGTTATGTTACATTGTATTTTAGGGTTAACTAAAAACCTTACTATCACTCTTTTTTAGTTTGATCCAAGGGTACAAAAATGCAATCTAATTGACAATTGCTTAATTTCTAATATGCAAACTTCAGTTTATTACTGTTTTTCGATCTCCTACAAATTTCAGTGTTTGAACGGTTTAATTGCTTGTATAGTACGGAGTACAATCAAAGTGACACTGGTAGCTTTGATTCCTGTTTAAACCACTCGGATCATCATACGGAACTATTAATTTCAGTAGAGTTCTCTTTCTACTTCTCATGACAGCATGAATTTGTGCTCTTCCTTGATGTGATATGGAAAACAGGTATTGCCATCTGCTTCAGTGGATTCTACAACCTGTTCAACTTCTGACCCATTTGAACATGGCCAGTTCTCTGATTGTTTTTCTGCATCCTCTTCAATTGTGCTGCAAAATATATCAATCTCCAACCTAGGGAAAGGATTCCAGAACTCAAACATTTCAACAATACTGATAAGTGATATGCTAAGTTGTAATTTTTATAAATTTTGCGATTTCTCATTGTTTCCGGAAAATAAGCCAGATAGCAGATTTCTGTCTATTTTGCTCAAGACTCTGTTGCGATTTCTGTCTTTTTCACTTAACAAACTCCCTCTAATGAACTCTGGAAACTTGTCCAATAGCCTCAAGTTCTGTTGCTGACTTCAAACTTCTGAAATAATTAGACTCCAAACTGTGCTGATATAAATAAAACAGGAGGAAATTTTGATAAGCTTGCTGTGAAGAGTCCACGCTGATGGGGTTGGATTCTTCGTTTCGTAGGCCTTTGGTCCTAGGCTTGTTTGACTTCGAACGGGATCACCTGTCCCAAAGGTTGTGAGCAGGGATAGGGAGGGGATAGGCGAATCGGAGCAGGAGATCCTGTCTGCCTTAACTTACGTTATGGGACAGACGATTTGGACTGCTCCCGGCCACCAAAGCTATATCTGATTTGCTTTAAAAATATGTGGAATAGCAGTTTGGATTTGACTGGACAGAACAGAAGTATAGTACATATCACATATTGAGAGCACTCAGAAATGGGTTACCCTCATCCATTCATCCTATACTACTTTAGTTTTCATGGTCCTATCATTCAAGACTTATGTTCACACAGAACTCGTCGAAATTCGCCCAACAAATTAAATCATTCGGGAGATCAGGGGATCATGTCTTTCCAGTCACAAAAGCTACTGAGAGCT
This sequence comes from Persicaria tinctoria, assembly GCA_037127255.1. NCBI lineage: Eukaryota > Viridiplantae > Streptophyta > Magnoliopsida > Caryophyllales > Polygonaceae > Persicaria > Persicaria tinctoria. The sequence continues at coordinate 24,713,560 of JBANSL010000002.1, read as the reverse complement.
TGAGTTAGTTATCAACCAGGAAAACGGAAGATTGCTACGCAGGTAAGTGTCTTCAAGTTCAAATTAAGCAACTTAGTGTCTGTGAGGATTATAGGAAGCTGTTACTGGAATTTCCCGGTCTGGCGAACAGATGTATTGGACAGAACTAAACAGGCTGGTGATGAATCTAAATTTGATGAAGTCAAATTGCAAATAGAATTTGATTTTGAGGTTAGTTCCTCTTTGCTATTCATCCTTAGCTTAAGATTTGATCCTTTAATCTAATTGTTTGATTTGAATAAAAATGTTGCCAATATAAACTTTGAATTCATTTTTACTAGATTCACAGATTCACAGAGAGAGAGAGATTTGTCAAAAGCAAATGAATATATGGTGCAGTGGTACATAATTCCCGTCCTAGATAGTAGATATCATGAGAGTTAAGTTTGACATTATCCACAAACTGGGGCATTATTCAGTATGCCAATTAAGTCATGCAAAAATGTCATGTTAAGGTGATTGAACAAACCAAAAGAAGAAATTGATTGAAAATGAAAGCACCATACTTTATATATATTGTAGTTGTGAATTGCACACACTCATTTTTTACATGTTTTGTTGCCAAACCCATTATCTTGAACACCTACCTATACAACAATTAATCATTCGCCTTTGTATTCGGCAACTGTGTTCTACATTTCATACAAAAAGATTCAAAGTTTATATATACAAGCCAAAAGATTCTATCATAACCAAAAGCCGATTGTGAATGAGATGATCAACCCTTTAAATAGAATTATAGTACAATGTCAATACTCCATCCAAATATAGAGCGGCTAAACTCAATTGAATTGAACTAATATTAATATTTCAAAAAAAAAAAAGCTATAAAATTCATCGAATAATCATACCTGTTTTGGTTATATAAATGATGGATTTAAGACAAAGAGCATCTAATCTAATAAGTGTGATTGTAATACCAATCTCTTCATCTTATCCCTCCACTGAAAGAAAGCGTCAACAAACTAAAGGAAGGAAAATTAAGCAAGTGAGCGGTCAATGTCCGGAAATGCACAGATCTCCTTATCTCATGGCTGTGAGCTTGTGACAATGACTAATATTCTCTTATATACATGCATCAAGATCATTGAAGAGAAATAGGTGAATGTGACAAGCAAAAACTTTTGAGAGCGAAATGTTGCTTGTATATATGATGTAATTGATGTTGGTTACACATCATAAAACCGGAACTACAACAATTAACAACAACAACAACATTTCCAAATATCCCGCCTAGGCAGGGTTTGAAGGGTCAAGTTGTACCACTCATCCATCTTATCATCCTCATCTCTGCCTTCATTAGCCTCTGCTCTTGTGCATTCGTAGTCGCCCAACACTCAGCCCCGTACAACATAGCAGGTCTGTAGAATTTTCCCTTGAGTTGTGGGAGCATTTTTCTATCGCATAAAACTCCTAATGCAGCCCTCCACTTTTGCTATCTCATTTGTATCCGATGTTTGATATCCTTATCCGCACCTCCGTCACTCTGCATCACTGATCCCAAATATTTGAAACTTTCTTTTCTCGGCACGACATCCTCACCAAGCATCACGTCTTAGTCCACTTCACCCTACTCAAGCAATCTGAACTCCAAATATTCTATTTTTGTCCCGCTCAGTTTGAAACATTTACCTTCCAACGTCTCCCTCCAACGCTCTAACTTATTACTCACTCCAACTCTCGTCTCGTCCACTGACCATATAAAACTTCAATTTCGTTAGTCGTAGATACAAAAAGTAGTCCAATATTTTGACTGCATAATTGGCATATTTAAGTCAAAGTTTAATATGGTATTAGTATTTAGTAAGCCTGTTGATCAAGCGGAATATTATATTGGGCAAATGTTGTTGATGTGTCAGATGACTACTGTATAAAACAACTTATAATACATGGATTGAATCTTGTAAAGTGTAAAGATTCGGTTTACATTATGAATTCCATTTGATTTATGGAAGATATGATCTGAAACTACTAAAATTAGGTAGGCTAGCACTGCAAACAACCTTGTCCCACCAACTGAAGGCATGCTACAGTTATGATCTCCTCAATTGCTTGTGCCTTGTGTATGGGGTCACCACATTAATTTGGTTCCCATTAGCAGTCCATGACAAATTAACTAGCTAGGTGGAAATGGAATTAATAATACAAATTGAAGTTAAAACAGAATTTTTTTTGATAGAAAAACAGTGATGCTACAGTTATGATCTCCTCAATTTCTTTTGTTTTTCTTTATCTCATCCGAAAGAATATTATTGAATTGAATGATTTTCAATGAGACTTTAACTCCATTCAAATTTTTTTGTCATAAAAAAAAAGCACGATAAAAGCTCTCCTAAATACTTTAAAAACTTCTCCATTTCAAACTTTGCTTCACATTTCACAATATATGTATATTGATTTAAGATTTAATTACAAGTACGTGGTGTTATTGACTTTTATTGAATGTAACACATGTTATATCTATAAAAATCGAGTGATGTTTCATCCTAAAATCAATTTTTAATTTATTTTAAGGGTTAATATATTGCAAGGAAATAAAAGTATATACAATGTACAAAAGGTGTGAGCCATGGTGACATAGGATCATTATGGCAGACCTACCAAAATCACGGAATCTTCTATTGTGCTCCAATCTGTGGGTGTGGTGAGCACAAAGCTTGGGGTAACTCCTATCTCTTCAAGCCAAAGCTATCGGAAGTCGGATCTACCCCCTAAGGTTGTGTGAGTATAAGTCTCCCTTCGTCTCGGCCATTAGGAGAGATACACAAACACAACCTTAACAGACCTAAACCAATGAGCCTAAAATGAGGGAGAAACAATGTTGCTATGCAAAATTACATCCATGACTAGCAAGGAACACTGGATGTCGAGGCTATATCAGGCCATTACATTACAAAAAACAAAAAGTGTTGTTCCATATGTCTTGATACTTCCTCTTGTGTCTTTGTTTGGCTCAGCTGTGTGCAGTCGGCTCATTTGGCATGTCGAGCCCTTGTTGTAAGGTTGGTGAGGCAGTGAAATGGAGTGAGAACTCATGGCTTAAGACCTTGTAAACATGGAGCTTGATTAGATGAACAACATCTTCCACACTCTTGCTTGTTTTCCTAAAATCAATTGGTGTTAGACGGGGTAGCCCACCAATTTATATGCAAGGTTTTAATTCAATTTATAATTGTTGTTAATTCCACAACTCATATTCTGAAAAGTATGATTAATTTCATGAGTCTCGTGACGCTTAAGTGGTTTAAGAGAGATTAGTTGGAAATTAGTTGAAGGTAATTAATCCTACTTCTTGATATTTTTATTTGTTTCGTTAGAAATCTTAATTACAACTAGTAATAGGTAAAATAATTCCGCATACTAGGCCGGTCCACCCTCAGTTTATTTATACTATGTACGTCCGTTGGCGCATATTTTCCAAAACGTGATATCATGGGAATGTACGTAATAAATAAATTGTTTATAGTTTTTTTTTTGTCCAAAACAAAATTAATTTGATGTGAAATTTCAAGCATATACTAATGTATATGTATGGCCAGTTGGCTACATCCTATGTCAATGTAATGAAGAAAATAAAGTAATTCATGCACAGCACAATGTATTAAACTAAATCATCCACGAAGAAAAAAAGAAGAAGAACATATAGAGTACGTTCAAAACACCAAGAAAAGATGAATAAGAAATGAATAGAGATGGCAATGGCGCAGATCAAGGACGTCGGAAATGAGCCGCCTGGTTGTTGGCTTGTTTTCGTATGTTGACACCCATAATGGGTGTCAACACCCATATGGTTTGGGAGATTCAATGGGTAATCTCCCAAACCATATGTTACCTAAAGACTCCCTTTTGGATAAGACCTTCTTCTTAACTAAAAGGAGACAATATATCACTTTCGATGTTAATAGATATAGATAGAATCCTTGTACATATCTTTAGTTTCCTTGGGCCCAAGACCCAAGTCCTTTGTATTCTATATATATTCTATCTAATGAAAGGCAAACCACAAGGGGGAATTTACCAAACCTAACATGGTATCGAGCCTAATTATCTTTTAAAGATAATTTCTTTCCTAACCCTAACTTCCGCTCTCCCACCCGCCGCCGCCGCCGCCTCCCTACCCAGCCCGCCGCCCCCTGGCAGATTCTCCGCCAACCACCATGGCCACCGAAACCTCCCCCAAAACCCCCTTTCATTCGGCCCTTTCCGTCACCAACATCCGCAATTCCATTCCCATCATCCTTGACCTTGAAAACTCTCAATACACGTCCTGGTGTGAGTTATTCAAAAACAATGCTCGTGCTCACCGAGTCATTGACCACATCGATCCTACTCAGAAACGCCCTGACAACATCGACGATGATCTTTGGACCCAACTTGATGCCATCATCCTTCAATGGATTTACAGCACGATCTCGTCAGACCTTCTCCTCACCATCCTCAAACCCAATACCACGGCTCAAAAAGCCTGGAATCGCCTTGCTGATATTTTTCAGGACAACAAGGGTACCCGCACGGTCCTCTTGGAGAACGAACTCTCCACCACAAAGCTCGAAGCTTTCCCGAATGCTGCAGCCTACTGTCAGCACCTCAAATCTCTGTCTGATCAACTTGAAGCGGTAGGCGCCTCGATCTCTGATCGTCGCCTGGTCTTGCAACTCATCGTCGGCCTCACATCCGAGTACCAGTCCGTCGCCACCTTCATCCAACAGTCCGATCCTCTCCCGTCCTTTGACAAAGCCCGCTCTATGCTGGCTCTAGAGGAGACTAGTCGGGCTCGACTGGACAAGCCGTCGTCTCAGCAAGCTCTCACCGTTACCACCCCATCACCGCCCACCGATCAGACGCCCTCCTCTGCACCTTCCAACCGAGAACGCAGCGGCCGCGATAACAATCGCGACAGCAACCAGCGCGGCCGCGGCAGAGGACGCGGGCGCGTCGGACGTGGGCGCGGCCGCGGGGGTCCCCAGCAGCAGCAGCAACAGTTCCCGAACTATTGGGGCTTCCCGCAATGGCCTGTCCCGCCCTGTCCCTACCCCTCCATGCCGCCATAGCACCCGGGCGCCGGCATCCTTGGCTCCGCCCCTCGCCCTCCGCCTCATGCCCTTGCTGCGTACTACTCGACATATGGTGTTCAACCCACTGATTTGAACTCCCAGTTTTCGTCCATGAGCCTCAATCCCCCGGATCTGACATGGTACATGGACTCAGGCGCATCATCTCATATGGCCCAACATCCAGGTAGTCTCTCAACTATTTCGTTTAAGAGTCCTTCAAATTCAGTTATAGTCGGAAATGGTTCTAGCATTCCAATTTTGGGACAAGGCCACACCACCATCCCCACCCACAACAACCCTTTGCACCTCAAAAATGTTATCCTCACTCCCCAAATTATAAAGAACCTTATTTCCATTCGAAAATTTACCATTGATAATTCTGTTTCGGTGGAATTTGACCCATTTGGTTTTACTGTCAAGGATCTTCGCACGGGGACCAGTCGTTTGAGATGCAATAGTACCGGGGATCTCTACCCTCTCGCGTCACCTTCCGTCTCGCCATCGTCCTCACATGTCTCCCTCGCAGCCATGGCTCCACCCATCTGGCATGCTCGTCTCGGCCATCCTAGCGGCCCTATCTTTGTTCTTCTTAAAACTTTTTTACCAGTTGCTTGTAATAACGACTGGAATCGACGTTCCTGTCATTCATGTCAAGTTGGGAAACACATTAGACTCCCTTTCTCTAGTTCGTTTACTCCTACTTATTTTCCATTTGACATTGTGCATGCTGACCTTTGGACATCCCCTGTGGTGTCTAAGGATGGTTTTCGTTATTACCTTGTCTTATTAGATGATTTCACACATTTCTTGTGGGTCTTTCCAATTAAATATAAATCACAAGTCTTTCCTATCTTTGTCCGATTTCATGCTTACGTTGTTACCCAATTTCAACGACGTATCAAAAATTTTCAATGTGACATGGGCGGCGAATTCAACAACCACCAATTTCATAACTTTTTCTCAATACAAGGCATTACCTTTCGCTTCTCTTGCCCTCATACATCTCCCCAAAATGGCAAAGCCGAACGCTCTATACGCACAATCAATAATATGATGCGCACCCTTCTCCTACACGCCAGCATGCCGCCATCCTATTGGCCCCATGCCCTCACCACCGCCGTGTACCTCATCAACATTCTCTCATCCACTGCTATCCACAATCAAACTCCCACCTTCCGTCTATTTCATCGGACTCCGTCCTATCTAGACCTTCGCGTGTTCGGTTGCCTATGCTACCCTAACCTCTCCGCTACCATGCCTCACAAACTCTCCCCTAGATCCACACCTTGTGTCTTTCTAGGCTACCCCAACAACCATCGTGGGTACAAATGCCTTGACCTCACGTCACAAAAACTCATCATATCCCGCCATGTCACCTTTGATGAGCATACGTTCCCCTTTTCCTATAAATCGTCTCCTCCCTCTCATACTTCCATTGATTCTTCCTTATCCCCCATGGTTCTACAACAATTCTTCGGTACTTCGCCATCTCAAGTCCCCGGCACACCCCCCGCCGCACCTCCAGCCCCCGCGGCCGCGCCATCTTCCCACGCGCCCGCGCCATCTTCCCACGCGCCCGCGCCATCTCCCCACGCGCCCGCGCCCACCCCACCCGCAGCCTATCAGACCCGTTCCAAGAGCGGCATTTTCAGGCCGAAACACATATTTAACCTCTCTGCCTCACCTTCACATATATCCCCCCTCCCCAAATCCCATAAGCTCGCCCTCCTTGATCCCAATTGGAAGGCCGCCATGACCGACGAATATCAAGCTCTTATTCGAAATGGTACTTGGGAGCTTGTGGACCGGCCTGTAGTCGTCAATATTATCCGTTGTATGTGGCTATTTCGTCATAAGCTCAGGTCTGATGGTTCCCTTGAGCGCTACAAGGCGCGCCTTGTGGTCAACGGCAAGTCTCAGCAAGTCGGTGTCGACTGCGACGAAACCTTCAGTCCAGTGGTCAAGCCGGCCACCATCCGTACAGTTCTCACGCTTGCCCTCTCCAAATCTTGGGCAATACATCAGCTGGATGTCAAGAATGCCTTCCTCCATGGTCACTTACATGAGACGGTCTACATGTTTCAGCCGCCTGGTTTCGTTGAGCCTGGAACTCCAAAGAAGGTGTGTCGTCTTCGCAAGTCCCTCTACGGCCTGAAGCAGGCACCGCGCGCTTGGTACCAGTGCTTTGCTGCATATCTTCTTCGCATTGGGTTCGTCAGCTCTCGCAGTGATTCCTCTCTCTTTGTCTATCAGCGGGGGCAAGATATGGCCTACTTGTTATTGTATGTCGATGACATTGTTCTCACAACCTCATCTGATGCTCTGCGTCGTCAGCTGATTGCCTCTCTTTCGTCTGAGTTTGCTATGTCAGATTTGGGGCCCCTCCACTACTTTCTCGGCATTTCAGTTCGCAACACTTCCTCCGGACTCTTCCTCTCCCAATCAAAGTATGCTGCTGAGATCATCGTTCGTGCACACATGTCTGAGTGTAAACCAGTGGTCACACCCGTGGATACCATCTCCAAGCTAAGCGCGTCTGCAGGTCCGCCAGTTGCTGACCCTACCATGTATCGCAGTCTTGCTGGAGCCTTACAGTATCTCACTTTCACTCGCCCGGACATCAGTTATGCGGTTCAGCAGATTTGCCTCTTCATGCATGACCCACGTGAACCTCACTACAACGCTCTCAAGCGTATTCTGAGGTATCTTCAGGGCACTCTTCATCTTGGTATGCAGTTGACAGCAACGCCTATTTCAGGTCTTGTGGCATATACAGACGCTGATTGGGGTGGGTGCCCTGACACCCGCCGTTCAACGTCCGGGTATTGTGTGTTCTTCAATGACTCTCTTGTCGCTTGGTCTTCCAAACGCCAGCCTACGTTGTCTCGCTCCAGTGCGGAGGCCGAGTATCGGGGAGTCGCTAACGCCGTCTCTGAGTGTTGCTTCTTGCGCAATCTCCTCCTGGAACTGCACTGTCCTTTGCCGCGTGCCTCTATTGTCTACACTGACAATGTCAGCGCCATGTATTTAGCCAGCAATCCGGTGCAGCATCAACGGACCAAGCACATCGAAATGGACATCCACTTTGTCCGAGAAAAGGTGGCCATTGGTGCTATTCAGGTCCTTCATGTTCCCTCCGCCTATCAGTACGCTGATATCTTCACAAAGGGTTTGCCACGTCAGTTGTTTCTTGACTTTCGGGACAGTCTGACCGTCCGTTCTCCTCCCGCTCCGACTGCGGGGGTCTGTTAATAGATATAGATAGAATCCTTGTACATATTGTATTCTATATATATTCTATCTAATGAAAGGCAAACCCCAAGGGGGAATTTACCAAACCTAACACGATACACACAAGAAGAGTATGCCCTTTGTTTCTACATTCCTGTGAAGCCCACAACGCGTATAGCTTCCGCCTTTGTCAAATGTCGATCAACTGCTAAAAATCCCCCAAGGAACCTCAAAACACAAAAGAACTAATTACCTCAATATATATCCCATACCACAAATTATTTTAAAGCCATGCAAGAAGAGATAGATTCATTACCATGAGTGTTTCCTAAACATCAAATATATAATTGTATAGTATCTGCCTTCCGACCATATCTTATACGAGATTATACTAAGATTAAGATAGGCTTTACAATTATGTTACCAATATTGCAATTCACCCATTTATCACCCACACAAGTTTATTAACATCGTTAGTATATATATAAATAAAATTTTACTAATTTTGAGATATTTTAGCTCCTTAATAAGCATATAAACAAATAATAAATCAGAAATAGTTAATAAATCCATGGGATATGAGGTGAGTCAAACTGAAGAATCAAGATAAACTATAAATAGTCCCCCACCTTATTTGATCGGGGATACCCCACTACCATTTGAGGCGTTATATTAGTCAGCGCCGTCCACTTCACTCCACCCTCCACCATCCCCCCTGTCCTCAATTCCTAATTACCCCTCAATCCAGATCCATCCATTATTAATTCCGACCCCTAATTATATATTTATAAAGAGATCGATCCACATCAATTAAGATCACGATCGATTCATTAATTTCTACATCCAATTCATTTTCTTTTAAGAAAACTGAATCTTTTTGCTAACTTAAAACTAGATGGATGTGCGGGTCCAAGAAATCCCCATGGCTGGAGGATTGGATGAACTAGAGAACCACAGCGAGAGCTTCAGCTTGGAAGACGAGCTGTTAGAACTGTACGAGGCCTTCTATCCTAACACGTGTATTAATCCTCCTCCATCGCCGCCGCCTCTGTATCCCTTGCAGCAGCTGATCACGCCGTCCGCCCCTCTCAGCTTCCATGACATTTACAATCACAACCCTCCTCCTCCTCCGGTGGAGCAGGAGCAGCTCCAGCAGGTAGCGGCGTTGCAGAGGCTGCAGGTGCAGCAGGAGTATCAGCTCCGGCAGCAGCAGTGGCTGCACCACCAGCAGCTGCACCTGCAACACCAGCAATTGCAGCCGCAGCAGAACCAGCAGCGGAAGGCCGCCTGCAGCAGTAGTACTAGTGGCATTCGAAAGAAGTATTTATTTATCCATTCACTCATTTATTTAACTGCAATATATTCAAATTAAGTTAATTAATTGATAAGGAATTATGAATGGAAATGGAATATGTAGGAGGAAGAAGGAGCAGACGAAGACGGTGTATAGGGTTCCAGCGGAGAATATACTGACAGTTGACAAATGGGCATGGCGCAAGTACGGCCAGAAGCCCATCAAAGGCTCCCCATTTCCCAGGTCCTCTCTCAATATATAGCTTCCTTCAACCGCCTCTCTTCTCATCATCTTAGTTGAGATCTTTTCTATTCGAGTTTTTCCTGTTGTATTTTGCTTATTTTTTTTGTTGTTTTATGATGGTTATTCTATCTACGGATTCCTTTCGATCTCTCATTTTCCCATTTTCCTCTTGTCATCTGGATTTTGAATTATTTCATTTTAAAAAAAACGGCTATAGCTCGACTCTTCAATCACCTCAAAATAATAAATAATTTGATTGAATTCGCTTCATGTCTTATACGAGGGAAATTTGTTTGTTTCATCCATATAGGTATATCCCGAGTATGTAAGAGCAAACTCAACAAATTCTCCATTTTCATTTTTGGAGAATATTGGGATTTTTTTTTTTTTTTTTTTTTTTTTTTGTTAAAAAGTTTGCCCATTACATTCTCTATTTTTCTCTATTAAAATATAGAATGAGATGAAAAAACTGAAATCATTCTCTAAATTTGAAGAAAATTCTATATATTTTGGGGATATACTCCGTAGTGGGAAGCTATTGAAATATTTGGTTAAAATGAATCAAAAGATATGGATTATAATTTTCTATTTTGGAGAAAATTTTAGAGAAGTTGTTGGTTATGCTCTACCATTCCTTTTTTCTCCAATTTCCTTTTTCAAAATTTGAATTTTTTTTTTAAAAAAAATGTATTAAAATTAGACAAAAGATGAATTAATTTATGACGTGAAAGGATTTTCTATTGTGCATATACTTACATCTATGTATTCTACTAGTTGAATTTGCAATATACAGAGAGACAATAGATCATATGTACACAACTATTATGGTGTATCATGTAAATAAATATGGGTCATTGAGCCAAATAGATCAAGGGATCTTATGTGAACACGAGTAGCTCGAATTCGACTTGTACTCGCTCGATAAAAATTCGACTCGAGCTCGTTCATTTTCTAAACGAGCCAAGTATGAGCACATTTTTAAGCTCAGTCCAAAGCTTGATCAGTTCGTTCAAATTAAACTTGGATAACTCGAATTTTATGGAAATTTCTAAAATTTTCTTTAAGTTACTGTATAATGAGCAAGTGGAATTGCCGAAAGCTCGAAAAAAGCTTCGCTCGAGCTCGCTCATTTCCTAAACGAGCCGAATATATGAGCACATTTTTAAGCTCGAGTCAAAACTTAGGCTCGGCTCGAACTCGTTTATATTCTAAATGAACAAGCAATACTCGGCTCGTTCAGCTCGAATAATAGCCCTAGATCAACGGAATTTTTTTTTCAAAATATTCATTAAAAAATAAATAATTAACAAAATATTCAAACATTCAAAATATTTACAAAAATATTCATTTTTTGCAGGAGTCTCAGAAAAACGCGGTCTGAGACCGCGTTTTATTCAGAAGGTGAAAGTTTTGAAATTGAAGAAAAATGGGACAAAATTTTAACAAAAGAAACGCAATCTCATATCGCGTTTCTATTGTTGATTTTATTTCGGGGTAAATTATATAAATTTTTAATTTTTGTACAATAGAGACGTGGCTCCACACCGCGTCTCTTGATTTTATTTTTTTTATTTTTTAAGGAAAAGGGAAGAAGGCACTGCTGGGCCGCCGGAGGAGGACAGAACGACGCAGGAGGAGGAGGGAGGAGAGGTCGGAGGAAGGTGGAGATGTCGGATCCCGCTTCAAGCCCACTGGCCACTAGGGTCACCATTCACCTTCAACCCACTGTCCATCACCACCACTCCATCGCCGCTCTTCTCCACTCTCCGGCCCACCACCACCCTGTCCACCACCACCGCCTCCGACCCTCATACCCGGCCACCACCTCCTGTCCCCCACCCACAAGCCGGAAACACCAAATTGGTCAACGAGGTCGGAGGTGGAGATCAAGAGAATGGTCAGAGGTCGATTTGGAATGGAATTTTCGATCGAAGAAATTGGGGGGTTTCGAGCGCCTGCGGCAGAGGAGAGAGGAGGCGAGCAGGCGGCGCAGCAACCTCTCGAGCGCCACCGGCCGTCGATCCGGGTTCTCGACAGTCGACAGTAGCCTCCTCCTTCCTCCTCCTTCTTCCTCCGTCGACCACCGACGCCGACGATCTCTCTCCTTTCTCTTCCTTCCTAGCCACATCCTTCCTCCGGCCTCTCCTTCTAGCGGGATCCGGCGTCCCCTCCTTCCTCCGGCCTCTCCTCCTCCCTTCTTCGGCGTCATTCCTTCCTTCGGCGGCACCCGACCTCCATTAACCCTGTCTTCCCTTTTCCTTAAAAAAAAATAATAAATTAAATCAAGAGACGCGACACCAGGTCTCTATTGTACAAAAATTAAAAAAATACATAATTTACCCCGAAATAAAATTAACAATAGAAACGCGGTCTATTTATTTTGTTATTTTTTGTGCCCCTTTTCTTCAATTTCAAATTTTTCAACTTCTGAATAAAACGTGGTTTCAGACCGCGTTTTTCTGAGACACCTGCAAAAAATATTCATTTTTTGTAAATATTTTGAATGTTTGAATATTTTTTAATTATTTATTTTTTAATGAATATTTTGAAAAAAAATTCAGATCAACGAATGTGATTAAAAGTAACTTTTGATTATTCGGTGGTATTGTGTGATTATTCGTTGTTATGAAATTATTCGGTGGTACTAGCGATTATTCGTTAAAATGAATTGTATTTTATTTTTACAATTTTTGTACAGGCACATAGTTATATTGTTATAGATGAATAATCATGTGAAAATAGACAAATAATCATGAGAAAACCAACGAATAATTTCTGCATACATTGTAAGACTGGTACGTATACCATAAGGGCATGTGTACACCGGAACCAACCTATCTAATAATAATTTGTGAAAAGATACCTAACTTAAGGGTGATTTTCTATAAATTATGAAGCAATTGATTTATGAACTAAATTATAAATTGGAAATTATTTGTTAAAGCAGGAATTACTACAGGTGTAGCAGCTCAAAGGGGTGCACGGCCAGGAAGCAAGTGGAGAGGAGCATAACGGAGCCGGAAGTCTATGTAGTCACCTACTCCGGCGACCACTTCCACCCCTGGCCCATCCACCGCAACGCTCTAGCTGGCGTCAGCCGCGCCGACCACCGCACCTGCGTCTACTCAATCCCCCGAGATGCTCATGACAATAGTGCAACCACCCGCCACGTGGCCGTCTCCGAAGCGCCTTCACCTCAACTTCCACCGCCGGAGCCATCAGACGAGGAGGAAGGGGTGGGACTACTTATACCCAATAGAATGTACGTCGACGAGGACATGCTTAGGGGAATGGAGGAACTCAGCAACTGCAAGATTGCTACCGGGTCGGATTCCGGGCTTGGCTTTCATGAACTCCATAACTCAAATTATATATAAAAGTCAGGTAAATTACACTTAACCACCAATAATTTAGATGGGGTTGCATATACACAATGGTTATATTTTTAACAAATTATAGCGAACCACTTGTTATTTTATTTTCATTGGTAATTCACATTATGCCAATTGAAGCCGTTAAAAAAAAAACAGTTCACTTCAAATCCCATGGTTTTAAATTTTTAATAGTCATTTGACGATCGAGTGTTTGGGGCAGGTGTTGATTGATGACAAAAGTATAAATTTGAATGTAAATGGATGATGAAGTGCAAATTAGATCAAATTATGGGTGGTAAAGTGTAATTTACCTTTTTATTTGAATGATTTGTATTTGTAATCGATTTTGTTTTGTTGTATTTCCATAATGTGGATATGCAAACCTTGCATTAGTATAAGTTCTTCAAAAAGAAGAAATAGCTCTTTTCAATTTTTCTTTTCAGTTTTGGTTTTTATGGTCTTTAAGACTGGCTTCTCAAGCTACTTCCCGTCTTGTCTCTATATAGTCCGTGTTTTGGTTTATTATTTATACTTTTCTAAATAAATAAAGATAGATCGAGATTGAGATGTAATATGGGCCCCCAATTGGGAGCCCAAAAGCTTGAAAGAGTTCAAGAATTTACGTTTTGAGAAGTCTCTTGACTCTCTTCCTATGAAAGCCAAGGGTGTGTTTGGATTCCATTGCATTTTAATTATAATGCACTTATTTTATCTCGTTTTATGTGACCGTTTGACTGTAAAAATAAAAAATCAAGTAAAAATCGAGGTAAAATCATACTCCCTCCGTTTCCTTTTAATTGTCGTTTTACTATTCATGCACGTTTTTTAAGGTGTGAAAAACTATATGAAATAATAATTTTTTAAAATATTTTTTTCGATAATCTCATACTTATTGGTGATAAGTATCATATTATTAAAAAATATTATTAAAATATTAATATTTAATATAGTTTTTATCGTTCTAAAACTACGTGCATGATTTGAAAAAGTCACTTAAAAGGAAACGGAAGGAGTAATTTAACCAAATAATCACATAAATCGAGATAAAATAATTGCATTATAATTAATACATCTTGTAATCCAAAAAACCATAATTTAAACACCTTAAAAATTGTGTTGTCCAAACACCGTCTTATCATTTTGCATTATAAACCTAATGCATTTGGAATCCAAACAGACCCTAAATTCTACAAAAACACCATCAAAGTACATTATTTTCCACATAACTATCCCTTAAATTAAAAATTTCAGGAAACCTAATTACACTATTTAAATGCTAGATGTTTGCAAAAGACCACCCACCCTACCTTTTACGTTAAGTTTGATGTTAAAAGAGCAAAATTATTATTTTGCCTCTTCATCGCCAATATCATATAGTTCATCTATTGACAATACAAGTATTTCATCATTGATTTAATTGGTTTAAAGTTGGTCATCCTTGATTTAATTGGTTTGAAGTTTTCCCATGTGTTCATCCTTCATCTCTTGGTCCTCTTCTCAAATGGAAAATGAAAGTTGTTGAAGGGCAATCCCCCTTTGGTACTTCAAATATTCTAAAAGTACAAGGGTAAAATAGTAATTTCATGTATTTAACAGCAATTTTAACGAAATGTGATATGGGTGATCTTTTGCAAGCATCTAGCAATAGAGTGACTGATATCGACTTTGAAAGAAGTTTCCTTCTTTCATGTTCCCCGTTTAGGTAATAAATTGGCTGATAAGGTTGCACATCTTTGCCACTCTGCCCGGGGTGTCGATATTACAATAATTCAGGTATGTCAGACCTCATCCGTAAGGATGCTTTCGGGTAGAGCTCTCTCGCCCGAATTCTTTCCTATTAAAAAAAAAATCTAGCAATTCAAGCTTTTTTAGTGTGGTTCCTATAATTTTCAATTTAGGGTTTTTTTTTTTTTTTTGCAAAATTGTGTAATGGTGAAACAAATGAATATTACATCGACCCTAAAAATAAAATCTAAATAGGTAAGATAAGAAACCTAATTGAGAAATATTATTTTTATCACATATAAACTAACCAATTTAGTTTATAGTGTGGTTTCCTAGAATTTTAATTTATTTTTTCCTCCTTTCCTCATTTGGTTAGTTTGTAGGTAAGAAAATGTATATAAAAAAAATAGTTTTAAAAAAGATTCAAACTAATACACAATCTTGTCAAATGTTTTCCAAATAATGTACATTAATAATATAATTTTTAATCTCAATTTTTCAATATTAAACCCATTATTGTTATCACATAAACTTTAAAAAAAACCGTGGGCACCATGTGGACTTTTACAAAACTTCGTGGATACCACGTGGAATTTCTCAAAAATTTGTATACCACACGGAATTTGTAAATATTCGTGGGCACCACGCGGAATTACCCCCAAAAAAATTCTATTATATGCAGATGCCCATGAACTTTTACAAATTCCGGGTGGTGCCTACGAAGTTTTGTAAAGGTTCACATAATGCCCACGAGATTTTTCAAAAGTTTATGTGATAACAATAATGAGTTTTAATATTAAAAAATTGAGATTAAAAATTATATTATTGTACATTATAATTTGGAAAAACACTTAGCAAGATTGTGTATTAGTTTGAATCTTTTTATAAACTAATTTTTTTATATACATTTTCTTACCTATAAACTAGCCAAATTATTTTTCCTCAAAAATCTTATGTATTTAATTTTTATTTGTTCTTAATATTTAGATTTTTTTTATAAGGAAATGATAAAAAATAATAAGAACTATGTAGTAATATTACCCATTTATAATGAACCAATATTAATAAAAAAATTTGAAAATTACAAGAAGATATACACGTACACTTTTTCACATAAAACCAATTTTCATATGAGATAATTTGTAATAAACAATTAAAAGGTTCACATTTTAATTGAGTATTAAAAATAGAAAAACAGTATGGCACCATGTTCTTAAATGCCCAATTTTAATTTCTATAAAATTTGATAAGTAAATAATTAGCTCTAAAATACGATTTATAAAATTAAATTGGTTAAATTTAGGTTTTATGAAAAATTGAATTTTGGGAATTTATGATGTCACACCACGTTATTAAATTCTTCAAACCCGGTTACTACGTCAAAAAAATCACCGAAGAATTGTTTCATATGAAAGTTGGTTTAACGGGGAAAATTGTCTATATCTTCTAGTAATTTTAAAATTTTGTATCAATTTTTTTCAGTGGTGAATGGGTAATACTCCGTAGTTCTCCCCCTCATTTCCTTATAAATAAAAACTTTGAGAACAAATAAAAATTAAAGACGTAAGATTTTTGAGAAAAAAAATTGATTAGTTTATCTCTAAGAAAATTTATATAAAAAAACTAGTTTTAAAAAAGATTCAAACCAATACTCAATCTTGTAGAGTGTTTTTCCAAATTATAATGTACAATAATATAATTTTTAATCTCAATTTTTCAATATTAAAACTCATTATTGTTATCACATAAACTTTTGAAAAACCTCATGGCCATGTGGACTTTTACAAAACTTCGTGGGCACCAAGCGGAATTTTTCAAAACTTTGTATACCATGCAGAATTTATAAAAGTTTGTGGGCACTATACGGAATTTCCCTATATTATACTATGTAAAACTTGTATGGTACAAGAGAACCCTACACCCTTTATGCTATAGTAGAGCTTCAAAGGCAAACATTGTAAAAGAAGAACAAGAAGAAGAAGATATATTGTTCATGGCCTCGTATGCTTATCTTGTTGTCTTGGCACCATCTCCAATCACATTAACCACTTTGTTCTTTCCGCTCTTCAGATCCCTTCCAACAACCATATTTATTCAACCATATCACCTATGAAATCAGAACGAAAGCTAGAGGCTTATTTCCACTTTGCCTTCCAAACAAAAGAAATGCTTAATATGGCCACTGATAAGAATGGACCTTTAGCTAGATATAGTACTTACTAGATTACAACAAACAAACACATTTGGTAACAAATGACTAAGCAAAGTTTGATGAAGGTTAAAGATGATTCAAATTTAGATGCATAACAATGTTCACATGTGGCCTTGAATTCAGAGTAAACTAGAGTAGTATCAAAGCATGTTAAGATACTGTTAGAGTTATGGCCTGCACCTAGACCTGTCAAACGGGTCATTCGGGTCGGGTCACTTCGGGTCTCGGGTAAAACGGGTCCCGGGTATTTTCGGGTTGACTAGAACCCGGGTTTGAGCGGGTTTCGGGTCATTTCGGGTCGATTTCGGATTTGTCAAATTTTTCCTTTTTAAATTAAAAAAATCACGATTTGATAATTTTGCAATAAATTTTAATTATATATAAAAAAAATATTTATATTTAATTAAAAATCAACCGGGTCAATCGGGTAAAATCGGGTCAAAATTACCGGGTCAATCGGGTCACCGGGTCGAAACCCAGATGACCCGGAAATTTTCCGGTTTTTCGGGTTCGGGTCGAAAAAAATTTCCGGGTTCGGGTCAAAATTTTTCCGGGCGGTCGGGTCGGGTCAACCGGGTCGGGTTGTGTTTTGACAGGTCTACCTGCACCAAAGGAATGTAGGTGTAATCACATAAAAGACTGTAGACTTCCATTCTGGCTGGCTCTTTTTGCTAAAATTTCTCTTTGTCTGTTGAGGATATATTCTGCATAAAGAGGTGTCAGCAACCAAGTGTCCATAATCATTATTTTGGTCTCCTTAATTAGACCTTGTTCAATTTCCTTTTCTTTTAGAGCAACTTGTTGTTCAATTTCCTTTTCTCTTAGAGAAACATGCCTTTTCTCAATCTCAATCAACAACTTCAATTGTTCAGCCTTCACGCAATCACTTTCTAGTCTCCTTGCCCGAAACTCCTACAACTCTGAACGGATTTGTGAAGATTCCGTCTCTGCGTGATCCCCTTTCCCATTGGATTTTGGTTTTTTGTTTGATTCTTTTGCAGTATGCCTTCCCATTGGCCTCTTCAAGGATGCAGGTTCAGGAGCAATTGCATTATCATCGTCCATGTTGATTGGAAATGGATTTTTAGCAGCACCTGCCTTGGCACTTCTACTTGCTTCAATTTTTTTTGTTCACCCACCCATTATTGTTGAACCCTCAAAAGAGTCCAGCAATGATCTAAAATAAATGGATGGCCTTCCTTATCTTTCTACAACGTTTTTGCCTTTTGTATCTGCAAATTAATGAAATAAAAAACCAGACATAACATTGTGGAGGCCTAGCCTTTGCCCAAATCCTCAACCGATCTTAAAATGCAACCAGACATTCATATGCTTGCAACTAAAATCACAAATGACGTGTGCGGATGAATTCCTAAACATCAATTAAATTGAGTGGCAGGATAGCACTATTGGAAGAGAGGGTTTCAAATAAAAGAACATACGAAACATCATAATTAAAAGACTGAAATCTTTTCCATGTTCACTTCAAACACATAATAAGTTATGCATATCCCCATTAGAAACAGAGTTATCCACTAATCAGCAAAGACAATTTGTTTGAAGGATCTTATAAAAATTACAAAATGCATATGGCACACCATAAAAGTATTTCTACAAGCAGTACATGCAGCACATACCAACATTTATGCCACTTTGTCAATCTATGTTAGTAGTGTCAAGGAACTAGAGTAGATAATTTTTTTTTGAAAGGAATGTTGCCACTTGAGGCTTTATGCAGCAAATACAGAAAAGTGGAATCATTTTATACATACAAGGTACATTATACATACTTGCTAAATTTTTGAAAGAATTAGTAAAAAAAGTAAGAAAAAAGAATGAAGGAAACTGTAAGATAATTGTGTACCTTATCTGCCTTTGTGTATCCAGTTTTCCGTAAGTTTTCAATTGCATCATAATGTCCGCTAAACTTACTTACACTGAAGCTTATCTTTGACTAGCGATTTGTTAGTGATTTTTCAGTTCGCTCATCAGGCCAAGTCATATCCTCTTGAAAGTATTGAGTAATTCTTTTCCAAAATTGGTTCTTCTTTTGATCGGATCCTTTGTTTGGATCTAAGCTTGTATTCATCCATGCAGATATAAGTAGCTTGTCTTCCTGGTGGGAAAAATTGTTTGATCTTTGCGCGTGTTTTTGTGACTTGCTGCTGCTAGGTGCTCATTGCGTCTCTTGATCCTCAGTGTGAGCTTCAGTACTATACCTCCCTTCCAAATTAGAAAAATAGGAAGGATACTGGCTGACTTTAGAGTCATGTTATATGTGGTTCATTAATATAATTAAGGAGCAATCCATTGTTAAGGAGATTGACAAAATTAAATTTGCATGTAGGGTACAAGAATATGAGAGAGACGAGTAGTGCAAAAAGTTTAGGATACATGTCATTGAATCATCATATAGACAGGGAAGATTCTCTTTTTTTCGAAATTATACACTATCATTGATAGCACAGACTATGGGTGGGCATGGGACGGGACGAGACGGGATTAGGGTCATCCCGCGTCCCGTCCCGCGTATTTTTAGCGGGACGGGATCGGGACGGGATTTGAATTTTTTTTTTAAATCCCACCGGGTCCTATCCCTCACGGGACGGGACGGGACGGGTCTTGTCCCTCGTTTAAAAAAATTTAAAAATAGCAATTTCAAACAAAAAAAAATTAAGTTGAATACAATATATAGCAACGAAAGTAAGTTTTAAAATAATCAATCCAAACACACAAAACTATACTCCATCCGTTCGGCAAAACTTGTCATTTTAAGTTCTTTCACAAGTTTTAAGGCAATTAACAAATGTATCAATTTACCCTCAATTATTACCCTCCTTTTTTACTTTCTCGAAAACTACGACTAACAAATTATCAATCACATCAAGGGTGTTTTTGTAAAATGAAGGGCAAAATACCTACAATGACAAGTTTTTTTGAACAAAAATAATATCCTAAAATGACAGTAGCAATTTGTGGAGTTATGCTAAATTGCTAAGTTGAATACTAAAATACAGTAGCAAAGCAATGGACAATTTATTGAACTTAATATTACTGTTTACAACAGTATAAGGATACTTACAGTAATTTAATCTATATTCTAACTTATTTAAATGTGTATCAATATATATATATATATATATATATATATATATATATATATATATATATATATATATATATATATATATATATATATATATATATATATATATATATATATATATATATATATATATATAATATGATATTATTTTATGTTTTAAATAATTTTATTATATATATATGCGGGACGGGACGGGATTTGCGGGATGAGAATTCTTCGTCCCGCGTCCCGTCCCGCGTATTTTTTGTGGGACGGGATCGGGACGGGATTGAAATTTTTTTTTCCAAATCCCACCGGGATCGGGACAGGATGCGGGACGGGACGGGATTTGCGGGATTGGTGCCCACCCCTAGCACAGACACAAGTAGCTCAAATTGGAAATACCTCATTTGACTAAAATGACAAGTTATTCATTCATCCAAATCTTAAAGTGCACTAAAGCTTTTGTTTTGTGGATAAACATGTGGGAAGTGTGGCATATTTATTTTCCTCACATGTTTACAGTTTGTCGGTGCAGAATGCTTGGACATAGAGTGAGCCTATAGGGTCCTCAAAAGAAAGAGAAAAAAGATCACAAGTTGTAACTCAACTATTGCCAACTTTAACTTTGAAAGTAATAGAGTACAAGCCCAAACAGCTCATATTAAACTTAAAAAAGGGCTAATAGCCAAACCATAAGTCATATTTTTCTTCATTAAGACCAATTCTATCCTCTCCATTCGATTGAGTGTTAAACACTTCCGAAATTTCCCTTATCCACTAGGCACTCGATATGTATGCCCATTTTAATCATGATAAACATATCGTCCAATGTCAATCAAGTACAAGGACCTTTTCCAGATTATTGAAATTAACTTATAAGCAATGAAAGACAATGGACATACTAAATACTTTTCATGAAAGGCAAACGTCTGCTCTATCATCATACAACTCTTTCTCCCAAATTTCATGTTATACCTATATCAAGCTGGCGAAGGGGAAATATTGTTAGGTTTCACCTCGCCAAAGAAATAACATAAACTAACAAACTAACTAGCAACCTAGTATAGCGGATAAGTAAGGGAACGAACCCACAGAGAAACAAGTATTTCAATGCAATGTGTATTTATCAATTATGATAATAAAGATAGAATAGAAATATGAATGAAGATAGATAATGCAATTAAACTAAGATAAACACTACTCCCTCCGTCCAAAAATACATGGACTTTTACTATTCATGCACGCTTTTTTAGGAGTTAAAAACTATATAAAACATTAACATTTTTATTAAATTTTTTTAATAATTACAAACTTATTATCAATAAGTTTGTAATTATTAAAAAAAATTAATAAAAAAGTTAATATTTTATATAGTTTTTACCTTCTTAAAAAAGCGTGCGTGAATAGTAAAGGCAATGTATTTTTGGACGGAGGTAGTACTACATAAAAGGACTATGGTAGCGGCCAAAAACCGCCACAAAAAATAGGAAAACCGCCACTTAAAGGCTAATGTAGCGGTTTTTTAATCGCTACATGTTTACAAAAAAATAGTATTTCAATGCAATTGGCATATCAATTCAATGCAATTAGGAAACAAAGGAACAACCCATTCGACCCTAATAACATCTACTTGACATAGATCAATTGTTATCATCCACTACAAAGGCATAGAAATAGATGTGCGGTTATAAAAAGAATCACAACTATAATCAATAAAAAACAAGATGAAAAATCAACTTATGAATAATATAGAAATCAAGTGTCGCAATAAATCAATCAAGTCTTGAGTCATAGCAAAACCACGAGAATTATAGGCAAGCATAACATACCTTGAATCCCTAAACTTAAATCCTCTCATCTCTCTTTTAGTTAATAAATTATTGGAATGTTAGTTGATTGAATGAATGCTTGACTAATATAGGGCATATAGGCGTCGGCCAAAACCCTAGGAAGAATAGGTAGAGTTTCCACAAAAATAGAATTGGGCCGCGTCTCACAGATCAAGAAATAACGAGACCGGCGGGCGCCGCTCCTTACAGCTTGACAGCTTCGACAGACTGAACTTGTATCGCACTTTTTGGAGTCATCTTTCGTCCGATTGACACATATGAATATGTGTTGGAAAGATCTTTCCAAGCACTACAGTTCTCATGAAGGCCTTGGAAGCTAATTCTAACTTCTCAAAACCTTAAAGATGGGATTTATCCATGTTCTCCATTTCTGCACTTGTTCCTTCGCTCTTCTTTGTCCATTTGCTCCGTGTTTTCTCATCCTTTCGAGTCCGGATCATAAGATCTACAAATAAACACCAAAAACTAGTAGACTTTAAACTACAAATACTAAATGATCAAGAATATGAATAAGCTAATTAAACATGCAATATGAATACTTAATTCATCTAAGACTTACCTATAATGCATATATAAAATATACATTATCACAAGCATATATGTATCTAGGAGAAAAGTAGGATAAACATTTCCCACTCTTAGGATATAGGTAAGACCAATACATTTCCACCTCACAGCCATTAGAATAAGTGTGATAGAGTATCTTGAACTATGTCTAAATACAGACAGAAAAAGATTGAACTTAGTTGGAAGTTTTAATATACAATTATATTCAATAACAATCACACTCAAATACGAAGGCTTTAAATCACATATCAAAAAGTTGTGAAATTAGTCTTTTTACCATTACTTCTTCCTCTGATTTTTTGTTTTAGCTTATTGTGTAAGTGCGATAGTTGGCCATTACTTCTTCCTCGAACATTTTGAGTGCATCCTCAAAAATCATTTTAAATCATGAGATTTTTTTATTATAGCGTAGAATTGTAAAGATTTGAGACAAAAAGTAACCCAAATGAAAATAGGCATATGATGCAGTACCAAAGAGAGCCTTGTAAAAGTTGAAGAAGAACTCACATGTACCTTCGTTCTAGGTAGAGAAATGGTTGAATAGCTTCCTTCAATTGCAGTTTTTCTCTCATGAACGTGGGAAATTAAATGTAGGAAAAAA
This sequence comes from Persicaria tinctoria, assembly GCA_037127255.1. NCBI lineage: Eukaryota > Viridiplantae > Streptophyta > Magnoliopsida > Caryophyllales > Polygonaceae > Persicaria > Persicaria tinctoria. The sequence continues at coordinate 24,690,282 of JBANSL010000002.1, read as the reverse complement.
GTATCGCCAAACAATTTTAGCGTTGCTGGAGGTATGGGGCAGGCAAGCATATTTACCCTGTTGTATCTCTATTTTGGAGATTGGATTATGAAAACTGTTGTACCAACTATAAGCCCAATATTCCTCAAAAGTCCAATTTTCTTCAAAGTAGAGCACATGTTGGGCATGCTCTTATAGGCCTCAAATTTTGGCGGATTTTGCTTGAAAATTATCTAGACTTTCTCAGTTGACAAGGCTAACTGAAGCCTCTAGAGAGTAGGAGAAAGATCAAGGTGAAGGTGAAGGGAAAGCATTCTAGAAGTAAGAAGTTCTTAGACATTTTAGTGCACATTTTAACAACATTGACCAATCTTGATCCGTGTAAAATAAGCCAACACAAGTCAAATAGAAGAATTGGATGCAACCCGACCAACAACATCGTAGTGAAATTTGCAAAAAAAAAAACCTTAATATTTTATTTTAAAACACAAAGCTAAAATCACATATTTTTATTTATGGAAGTTTCGTGACGTAACCCTGAAGTTTTCCGTAATTCGTATGGTATACAAGAGTTTTAGATATTTCGCCTGGTAAACCGATGGTTTCGAAATTTTTTGTCTCGCGCCCATAAGTTTTACTTTGAACAAAAAACGTGATTTTAAAGTTAAAGGCGGGTAAGTAATGTAATATTAATAAAAGGTGTGGAGGTTTTTCACAAATAGAAACCTTTCTAGTCTTCTTCCCGAACGAGAGACTAGCAGATTGAGAAGACAGGATGGCGTCGGAGGGAGACGAACACCCTGTTTGGAAGATGGGATTTAGTGAGATTTTTAGGAAGGGAAGTGAGGGGAAAATAAAATTGTTGTTTGGGTGGACAATCAAGAGGAAGGGAAGGGATTACAAAGGCATGTAACTGCTTAATTTGGTGGGATTTCACACCCCATCAAAACGGTGGAATTTGATGGGAAAGTGAAATTACTCCTCTTCCCTCCCCCGGTGTTTAAAAAAGTCAAGCCAAGGTGCGCTTAAGCCCGCTTAAGCCCTAGGCGAGGTTGTGTCTCCTGCCTTGGCAGAGGCGCACAAAGGGTGGAAAGGCACACCCAAAGTGCCAAAGCAACGCTTAAGCCACGGGCGAATAAAAGCCCCAAGCTATGGGCTTTTTTGTTTTTTTCCTTATTTTGATCAATTTAAGATATAATTCAATTTTTTTGTGGAAACAATCTTTCCATATCTTTTTTTAGTTGAAAAAATATTTTTCTGATTTTATTTTAAATATTTTAGCAACTTTTTGATTTTTTGAAGATTTTTCTGGTTTAAACACTCATCTGCCTTCCCCTGTTATTCGTTTCACACGTCTGTCTATTCTATTCTCCCTTTCTACTATACTTTTCTCCCTCCTTTCCCTTCCCTTCTTCCTTTCGGTGGAGTTGCTTTTATTTTGTTGGGTCCTGCTGGCTCCTTGCTATTCATCTGAGTCCTTGTCGTTGCCGTCAGGTTCTCCCTTCTAAATCAGGTACTATTTTCCACTTTTCCATTACTTGCTACCTATTGTAACATTCATTACTAGTTGCTAGTTTGTTCACTTTGTTTATTATGTAATAAATGATTTTGATACATTGAAATTACAGAGAGAGATGACTAATGAGAGTGCTGAGCGAAGAACTGATCCGGGATGGAAGTATGGTTTTCTGGCTGATCTGAACAACACCACAAATGTGAAATGTTCATTCTGCGATAAGGTGACAACATGAGGGATTTATAGGTTCAAACACCATCTTTTTCGTGGCCATCGCAATATCATACGTTGCAAGAAGGTCCCTGAGCATGTTTCTATGGAAACAGAAGATTACCTTTTGAAAAAGAAGAGTATAAGAGATCAACTGCAATTGGTGGAGGCACTCAAAGAAGATGGCATATTGGGTGATACTGAAGATGAGCCTCGTGTAGCAGATCAGCGTGGCAAAAGGCCAATGTCCTCGGCTCTAACTCAACCTAGAAAGAAGGTGGGGCAAGTAGGTCCTATGGATGCCTTTATGAGGCCTAGATCAGCTGCACCAAATCAGTCATCAGGGAAACAATCTACGCTGAATGAAGCTTACAAAAAGGAGGGTCGGGCAAAGATGTGTGAAGATATTGCTCGATTTGTCTATAGAAGTGGAATCCCCTTTAATGTACTAGCGGATCCTGACTTCATCAAGGCATGTGATTCTATTGCAAGGGCATGAATTAGAGCAAAGCCACCAACTCCTTACGAAGTAAGGGTTCCTTTACTGAAACAAGAAGTTGCTCGAGTTGATGAGTTGCTAAAAATTCATAGAGATGAATGGCCAAAGACAGGGTGTTCTATCATGTCAAACGGGTGGAAAGATAGGTGCCATCGGTCGGTTGTCAACTTTTTGGTTAATTGCTCAAGAGGAAGTATGTTTCTTGAGTCAGTTGATTCATCAAATTACTCTAAAACTGGTGTGAAGTTGTTTGAGTTGCTCAGCAAGGTTGTTGAGCAGGTAGGAGAAACAAATGTTCTGCAAGTGATCTCAGACAATGGGGCAAACTATGTTAATGCAGGTAAAATAGTTTATATTTTTCATTTTCTATCTTTACAAATGTGATCAAAAACACGTACATATTAAACCCCAAATTTATTTTGTAGGCAAGTTGTTGGAGGCCAAATATCCTCACCTCTATTGGACTCCATGTGCAGCTCACTGCATTGATCTAATTCTTGAGGATATTGGTGGTATACCCTCAATTGCAAGGACTCTTAAGAAAGCAATTCAGATGTGCAGCTATATTTATTAAAGACCTGGTCTTCTGAATCTAATGAGGAAGTTTACCAATCAGAGAAACTTGCTTCAACCAGGTAAAATGTACATGATTTGGTACATCATTCCTCACATTGTCATCACTACACAAGCAACAACTAGGTCTAAACAGGCTATTTCAGTCAAAAGAATGGATAACTAGCAAATGGATCAAGGAAGGGGGGGGGAAGAAGGCCTCACAAACTGTTATGATGCCTTCTTTTTGGAATAGTGTGTTGTATACTCTTAAAGTGAGAGGTCCACTTGTTAGAGTGCTAAGATTGGTTGATTCAGAGAAGAGACCTGCAATGGGATATATTTATGAGGCCATGGATCGAGCTAAGGAGGCTATTGCTACTTCATTCAATCAAGACATCACCAAGTATTTTGACATATATCAATTGATTGATAAGAGATGGGAATGTCAACTACACCGTCCTTTACATGCAACTGCATACTTTTTAAATCCAGAATTCTACTATGGCAATGAAAAGGCTGCCACATGCAAGAAAGTTCTTGATAGCTTATATCATGTCATCCGTAGATTGATACCTAATGCAAGCAACCAAGACAAGGTTATGGAAGAGCTCTCTCTATACAAACGAGCTGAAGGGTTGTTTGGGAATGCATTGGCTATTAGACATAGAAAGCTCAAAGCGCCAGGTAAATATACTAACTAATAACCAATTATTTTTAGCTTTGTTTGCTTTTAATATTACTGTAATTTCTGTATTTTCTGTAATAACCCATTTTAATATTATTTTCAACTAAGGCATGATTAATATAACTGTAAAAAATTTCCATCAAAGTTTTAAGTCTTACTTGTAGTGCCTCGGGATGTGAAAGGAATTGGAGCACTTTTGAGCATGTAAGCTACCATCTACTGCTAGTTGTTTGTTACTTTCAAGTGTCTAACTAAAATCATATTATTGTACAAGTTATATAATAGTGTTGATTGTTACAACAGATTCATACCAAGAAGAGAAACAGGCTTGATCAGCAACGATTGAATGATTGGTTTACGTGAAGTACAACCGAACCTTGCTAAAGAGGTATGAAATGCGAGACACCATTGACCCAATAAGCCTGGAGGACATTGATGAATCCAATGAATGGCTGACGGGAGCATTTGAACAAGATGTTGAAACTGAATTGGTGTATGAGAATGATGATCTTACTTAGGGACAAGTTGTTGGTGCTTCTGGTGCTCGCGAAGAAAGATTCAACCTGAGATCTACTAAAGGCTGAAACATAGGACAAGGCAGTGGCAGTGGCTCGCAAACTCAGCAAGGCAGTGGCTCGCAAACTCAGCATTTGAGATCTCAACCAGAAGAAGAAGAAGATGATGAAGGATACAAGTCCGAGGATGATGGTGATGAGGACTTTGCTTCTTTTCTAGACATTGAGGAAGAAGATGATGCACTTGACATTGATGATTTTGAGTGACCCACTCCTTAGCCATCCATCCTTTCCCTTTCAACTCGAATTTCTTTTTATTATTTGGGTTTTTTTTTACTTGTTTACCACCTAAAACTTGATTTTAGTACAATAATATGCTTTCAATATGATTTTATTTCATCCAAGATGGTTTTATAGCATTTAAATTGAAGTTTAAGGTGTTTTTAGAGTTTTTATGGAAAAGCCATCGCCTTTGCTTCTAAAGCCCGTTTAAGCTACAGGTATGCCTATCGCCTTGTGTCGCCTTTGGCTTTTTTAAACACTGCCATCCCCTTCCTTTCTCTTTCTCAAATTCCCACACCTTCCTTCCCCTTAAAAACTCAGGTCCCAAACACACTGGAAGTGCAGATGCAGATGGGCAACTGATGACTCTAGAGGGGCGGCAGGGGGCGGCGATGCGTGAGAGGGGGGTGGTGGCGACGCGGTCAGTTCCAGACTAGAGGTGAGTTTTCTTAATTTCGAAAATTTTGAATAGGTTTTTCCAAAATTTCAATGTCATATCTATCAATTTAGTTCTTATTGATTGGGAAGAGTGATCTTGGTGTTATATTGAGCTCAAATCCTGGTTTGAACCTTTGAATTTTGAATTATGAATTTTAGGGTTAAGGGGTCGAAAAATTGGGGTTTTTTTGGTATTTTGTGTAGGGATCTATAATGTATGGTAATTGGAATGGAGATAGACTCTATTGTCTACGTGTGTGCACAAGCGCAGTTGTTTGTCTATTCATTTGCTTGTCCTTGCTCTGTTTGTGTTTCTCCCTGAAAATCCTAGGTGCTAAGTAGCATATAAACCTTGATCATAGGTGTCCACTAAAAGGCGGAGAAAAGGGTGGGTAGAATGGTATCTATCAGAGTCTTTCAGTGTTCATGATGTTATTAACTATGATTCTCTTATCTCTAGTTGCATTTAAACATAAACTTTTGGCAGTCATGTTGTTGTACATGATGGTAAAATGATGTTGTTTCGTTGCCTTTTCCTGTATACTGGCATTACAAATTCCATTTAAGCAAGTTAAACACCTATTCTCCGGTGAATCTTGCTGTTAGAGGATACATCTTCTTTGCAACAATTGGTATCAAAAGGGCACTAGGTCTAGCTAGGTATTCTAAAGTCACATTAGGGGACTTCAGTTTTGAGAATTACTATAAATAAGGGCACTAGGTTCCTCTCTGTGATTTCTTAGAAAATTGTATGTTATTTACCTTTGGCCAAAGAGGTTTCCTCTCTTGTGGCTTAGTGGATTTGTTTGACTTTTTGTTTGCTTTGGTGCCCTTGGTTCCCAAACTTTGTGTGGTTCGTGTGTGCTTTCTATCGTGGATCTGCATTTGCTCCATCATCACACTTTTGCAGATTCAAGAGTGTGTAAATGTTTATGTTTCCTATATCTAATAATTTTTTAAGCCTATTAGCTTAAATGGTAGAGCGATGTGTGGTTATACACAAAGATGTGGGTTCAAATCCCCCATAGGCTTTTAAATCTCATCGTTATGTGTAGTTTTTTTTTAAGTAACCAAGTGATTGCTAATTTTTTTATAAGATGAGCAATTGTCGTAAATGCGGCAGTAGCTTTGAGATAATTCCAACCCTCCACACACAACTAGGACAGAAAATTTAAGCCTTTCCAAACACATACAATGGGAAAAGGAAAATAAAATATGTTCAAGATAATGCATTTAACAAAGCACGTGTGAGATTCGAACCCACGTCTTTGTGCATGAGCACTTTGCTCTCCCATTTGAGCAAATAGGCTAAAAAAAATTGATGACTAAAGATAATCAATATCCTCCAAATGATGAGCTAAATCTATTAAGATAAAAAAAAACTACGAAGAAAATCTGGAAAAAAAAAATTGGGAATGAAGATTGATTTCATCACCCAAACAGACCAAAAGCTTAGAAGAATTATGAAGGTAATTAGCGTATTTTGCATTTTGAAAATTCTGAAGTTTGCAATATGTTAATGATCATTTACAAGTTCTACTAAAATTTTGTAATCATTTATGTAATAAAAAAAAACTGAAATATGTTATAAAAAAATTCTGTAATAAAAAAAAGCTTGTAAGCTGGAAAAAATTCTGTAATCAGAAGAAAAAAAATATGTAAATCTGTAATAATGTACAAGCTATAAAAAAAATCTATAATCTGTAATCTATAAAAGGTGGAGATTTCAATATTTATGTATGAAAAGTAGACCAAAATGGCATCTCTTTACCTCTTAAACTTTTAAATAAGGGAAGAGATAACATTACTTTGGCTAATTACATATGAGGAGTTCTAAATTGAATTCCCAAGTTAACTAAACAATAAGTTAGGTGATGATGCACTGCTGATTAATTAACCTAGCTAGTTAATTGATAGATAGAATGGAACTTTCGAGGGATGCAATTGAAAAATTCGAACTCTTAAACTAACCTGAAATCGCAACCCACCACGACACCCTACTAGCCGCAGCCACCGCCACCCACCGCCTGCGCCTCCAACGCTGACGAAACCGGCCGAAAAACATCTAAGAATAAATAGGAAAAATAGCGATAAAAAGGGATAAAACGACTAAACATATCATCCGCAATCCAAAGCAACCATCCACCTCTTATGACTACCTCGTCTGTGGACAAGAGGAGGGCCACGTGCCCTACATGCCCACATCCCACGATTAAAACACGTGTCGATCAGGGAGCAACACGTGGCGGAAGACAAAGGACTTCACGTCAACTATAAAAGGGAAAAACATAACTACAGGAAGGGGACTTTTGGCCAAAAAATGAGAGAGAGAGAGAGAGAGAGAGAGAGAGAGAGAGAGAGAGAGAGAGAGAGAGAGAGACGATAGAAAAGGAGAAAAACCGCTCCACATATGAAGTTTGGCCATATCCGCGTGTAATCGAAAGGGTTAGTATCACAGGCCAATAGTCTGAGGTAAGGATCGAGGAAGTTGCGATCGTCTTCTCCTATCGAACGGTGAACGACAGGTAAACTACCGGTCCTCGTTTCGTTGATGAAGTCTCCAAATAGAGGAAGCCCTCTAGGGATTTAGAACCTTCCGCTGCACAGGTTGGGTCTCGCCGAATTTCTCGGTGCGGGTCAGGTAAGCCCGCCGGGAGCACCCCGGGTCCCATGAGGTCCACCTCCGGGTCCCATCGAAAGTGGAAACCTAAAATTCGAGTTTCGTCAGCTGTCCTTTCTGACACCTGTCGCTGGCCACAAACCGTCGTTCCTCGGCCTTGGCTCAGATCTATTCCTCCTCCACTTTCACTGCTCGTTTGGCTCAACTGAGTACCTATCGGTAGGGTTGTGTAGAAATATACAACACGGTTAACACGACACGAAACTGCAACATAACGATATGAAAAAACACGAAACGATATTGATACGACACGATTATGACATAAAACGATAAAACACGACAATAACCGTGTCGTGTTGGGATTGACATTTTTCCCTTGTCGGGTATCCGACACAACACAATTTTTTTTTTTAAAATGTTAATATTTGGTGATACTTGAAATATTATATTTGTCCTAGAGGTTTACAAAACGATGGTTGCCCAGTTGGTGGAGCGTGACTCCGTCCGTGTGGACGCGCTACCCCGAGGACCCAATTTCGAATCCCAGAAAATCCAGCCCTTTTATACTTTTCTTCCGAGCCTTTCATTTTTATTTTTATTTTCCTACAGACTCGTGTGTTGCCTTTATTAACTCCAAACCCTACCTAATACATCAAGTCGCCGACAGCTCGAGCACGCCTCTCATCTCCTCTCTCGCTCACTCTCAGTCTCGTCTCGACTTCAGATCCAATTGTATTACCATGATTATAATCGTTTTGTGATATAGATATGTGATAACTCCACTCCCTTGATGAAAATCGAAATTAGTTTCAAAGGCTTTGACAGACAGTTTGTGTCAAAGGTCTTGAAGCTACAACTTTGTTGATGAAACACAAAACCTGTTCTCTATGTTATTATGCTCGAATATTATTTTATATTATTATATGATTCTAGGTATTATATTCTAACATTTCAGGAAGTTTTTCGAATATCATCTCTTTCCTTAAAGCTTGAAGTTGAGAAAGGAACAATCGGAGATCATGGCTTCAAAAGTTTCCAAGTATAGAAGATCTCGAAGATATCCATGATCAGCCTAGCCAATGAAGAGAAGATTCTTCTTTGGAGGCGCCGATTTGTTCTCTATAAAGGAAAGGGAGAAAAGAAGACATCAACACATTCATTGAACACAAGCTCTCATTCGCACTCAAGCCTTCAAGTGAAATCTGTCTTCGTTGTGTGCTCTCTTCTAGTTCTTAAGAGTCTGTTATTTCATTTCAAAGCATTTGAGAGTTACACAGTGAGCTTATAGGATATATTTCGAGATAGTGTTATACTCGAGAGTTTTGTAACTCAGGAAGTGGACACTAGGCGATTGATTCACTAAGTGTAAGAGGATTGTACTAGATAGCTGAGAGAAGTGGGGCTCTTCTAGATTGGTCTAGGACTCCAAGGGAACGTGAGTTGACTAGATTGCAATTGTATAGGAGAGAGGCTTCTCGGTGAGCTATTAGGATCCTAAGTCTTGTGAACCAATAAAATCCGGTTGAATCCGAGGGTTGTGGAAGAACCGTACCCTAGGCGGGGACGTAGGCCAAGTTCGTGTCGAACCTCGTAAACAACTCATTGCGTCCTTTACATACTGTTTTACCGTATTTCCGCATTTGTTCGAATTGTATAACTTGTTTGTGATTCAGGTTTTCAGAGAAAGGATTAAGTCTAATCTCAAAGGGTTTTGCACGAGCTTCAAAAGTCTTGAGATTATCTGTGAAAAACCGGCATACTCTATTCAACCCCCCTTCTAGAGTATCTTTATATTACTTTGTTATACATTATCGAACCTTCAATTGGTATCAGAGCTATACTCACTGCTTTCGATCTAACAATCTTGTGAGTTTTTTATCATGTCTGGTGAAGCAAGCGGAGGATTTGCACAGGGAAGGTCTACCAGTAGACCACCGCTCTTTGTAGGAAACAACTTTGTCCACTGGAGATCATTAATGAAGATGTTCATCATAGATTAAGATCTGGAACTTTGGAACATTATAGAGAATGGTCCGAAGGTTTCAGAGAAAGACGGACCAAATGGAACCAAAATTGCGAAGAAAGAGTCTGAATACATCCAAGCGGATTTTGAACTCGTCTCCAAAAACTATAGGGCTATTAACTTACTTTATTGTGGTCTTAGAACTGATGAGTTTAATCGTATTTCATCTTGTAGGTTAGCTAAAGCGATTTGGGACAAGCTGATTGTCACCTATGAAGGAACCATCCAAGTAAAGGACACCAAGATCAGTATTTTCCTTCGAAAGTATGAGCTTTTCAAAATGAAGTATGATGAGTCTATCAAGGCCATGTTCACACGATTCACGGAAATCACCAACAACCTTGACTCTCTTGGAAAGAGCTTTACGAACGTTGAGAAAGTGAGGAAGATATTGAGGTGTCTCCCAAAAGAAAAATGGGGTCCTAAAGTAACAGCCATAGAGGAAGCCCAAGACCTCACCACTCTGCCCCTTGATGACCTGCTTGGGAAACTGATCACTCATGAGATGATCCTAAACAAAGACGATGGAGAACTTCCAGCAAGCACTAAGAACTTGGCGCTCAAGTCTAAGAAGGATGAGCCCAAAGATGGATCTGATTCCGAAGATGAGGATGACGATGAGGATGATCCTTTTGCTCTCATCACAAGAGGCCTTTCTCGAATCCTCAAAATTAAGAAACAATTCAACAACAAGGATGGATCAGGGTCTTCTAAATTTTGAGGTAAGTCTCAATACAACAAATATGATAAGAAGACTAAACTTTTGTCTTGTTTTGAATGTGGTGAAACAGATCATCTTGTGAAAGACTGTCCTCAAAAGACGAAGAGCCAGTCCAAGAAGGGTGATAGATGGAAAAAGAAAGCCATGGTGGCAACTTGGATCGATTCTGACTCTGACTCCGATGATGAGAAGGCCAATGTCTGTCTTATGGCCTCATGAGATGAATCCCACGATGAGAAGCTTGAGGTAACCGTAAGAGAACTTATGGCAAGTCCAAAAGAGGTATTATCGGAATTTCTTTCTAATATGATTACCAATGAAGAGAAACTTATTGCCCAGACTAACACTCTTATTAAGAAAACTGTGGACCAGGGAAGAAATATTGAGGATCTGTCTATGAGGGTCAAAAGTCTTGAAGCTTCTTATTCAGGTCTTGACATTAAAGTCAAGACTCTTGACTCAGAGAAATCTGAACTCAAGCAAGATCTCTCGTCCCTGAGAAGTGAACATCATGACTTAGAGAACGAGAAGATCTCCTTGAATAATAAGATTCAAGACCAACAGACAGCCCTCATAAGTTTTACCAAATCCAAAGGCACTCTTGATAGGATGTTGGGTGAGCAACAAAGTTCTCTAAACAAAAGTGGTATTGGTTACAATCCAAGATTTTTAAAGAAGCAGCACATTACCACTTTTGTAAAGGCAAAAGGAAGCAGAACCTCTCCTATATGTCACCACTGTGCTAGAAAGGGACATGTAAAAGAGACATGCCCATATAGAAGAAAGGATCCACATATTATTCGCAATACATTTCCTGTTCATTTGAGAAAAGAACGGATAACGCAAGTTTGGGTCCCCAAAGGCACTATTTTACCAAATATGGTTTATCCCAATAATGGATCTAAATTTGCTTATTGGTCTAGCCACAAAGGTTGATGTTTGGTTTGCAGGAGATCATATGCCTCGAGCATCCACTATCAATAATCCATTTTTGCTCTTTCCCCTTGGTGATCTCCTGCAAACCAAACATCAACCAAGAGTGATTGTTCCAGTGGATTGCTTATTTAGATCATGGAAAAGAGAACTCCTTACACTCATATGATATGAGTGTAAGGAGTTCTCTTTTCCATGATCTAAATAAGCAATCCACTGGAACAATCACTCTTGGTTACAAAGGAAAGTGTGACATCGTTGGTATTGGTAGTGTTGGGAGTGATTCCAACCATAGTATTAAAAATGTTTATCTTGTGAATGGTTTGAAGTATAATTTGCTCAGTGTTTCTCAATTATGTGATAGTGGCAATGATGTCAGATTTAATAAGAAAAGATGTCTAGTGTGCAGAGAAGATACAAGTGAAGTTGTTCTAACTGCATATCGTTACAACAATATATATGTTGTAAATGTTGAGCAAGTGGCACAGGGAAGCTTAACCTGTCTAAAGGCTTTGACGGACGATCCAAAGCTCTGGCACAGGAGACTCGGTCATGTGAGTCCACATAAACTACAGAAACTTGTGTCCAAAGGGCTTGTAAGAGGGCTACCTGAGATGGACTTCAAAGGTATTGATATGTGTAATGCATACACACGAGGTAAACAAACACGTAGCTCTTTCAAACCCAAAAAGTTTGTAAGTTCTTTTAGACCCCTTGAACTTTTACATATGGATTTGTGTGGTCCTATGCGAGTCAAATCTCCCATTGGTAAAAAGTACATGCTTGTTGTTGTTGATGATTTTTCTAGATATACTTGGGTTGCATTTTTAAAAGAAAAATCAGAGGCCTTATTTGAGTTTTCAAAACTTTTTAAGGAGTTGCAAACTTTAAGAAAGGAGCTCATAGTGTCAATTCGAAGTGATCATGGTAGGGAGTTTGACCAACTTCAGTTTGTTTTGTTTTGTGCTAAATATGGCATCTCCCATAACTTTTCTGCTCCTAGGACACCTCAACAAAATGGGGTTGTGGAACGAAATAACCGCACCCTAGAGGACATGGTGTAAAGGCTCGGATTTTCAAATCCTAATTTTTCAAAAAAAAAAAGAGATAATTAAAAATGAAATTTAATCGGTTTAAAACTCGTTTAGCGGATTTCGACCAGAATATAAAATTTGACGAATAATTTCCATCCTTTTATCTAGAAAATTCAAAATAATTATCGGATGACGATATCCTTGTTGATTTTAAAAATCTAATTGATCGAGAAAGTGGGATTCAGGGAAACTAACATTCGATAACTAATTTTGAGGTTTGAGATTCGCATATTCGGAATTTATTTTCGTGTATTGATTTAACCAATTTAACACTCCACCCTTACCCACTCTGCCCTCACTTCACCATACCCTTCAAATTGGAACCCCACTCCCCGTCATTTCTTCATTCCCATCATTCACCAACTCCCTCCATCACCATACTCATCACTATCATCTTCTGCTCTCTTCATTCACCATACCCATGCCACCACCATCCCGTCTTCACCATCACCACTCCATCACCTCCGCCATTTCAGCAGCCATCACCGTCTCAGTCACCTCTATCGCCGCCGATCACTACCACCGCAACCCTACTCCTTCCTTCCCATGTTTTGCCGCAAGCTAGAAGCAAACCAAGCCCACCTCTTTCTCCTTCGTTCTACTTCCACCCAAGGACCATCGGCAGCCCTCGACCCATCCTCAGAGTCACCAACAGCATCCTGAGCCGCCCAATTCCACCCAAGAGCCGCCCAGGGACCATCGGAGCCACCGGCGAGCCACCGAAGCACCACCTGCCTTGTTGAGCGCGAGTAACGTTCCGGTAAGCCGTTATCCTTCGTTTCCGATCTAAACCATTCTCGAGCCTCCGACGATGCCTAGGAATCCGATCGAGAGCTCCAAAGTCACGAACTTTGTCGGTGAGTTCCACCTTTTCCCTTCTTATGTTTCTAATCGATTTCTAATCGGGATCGGGATGTGGTCGAGTGTGAGCGTGTGTGAGCTGAGTGCGGGAAGTCGGGTGGAGCTCAAGAGCTCCGGCGAGCTCGAGAGCGGCGGTGAGGGAGCTTCGACAGGCAAGAGGGCGAGCTGAGCGAGGGGTGAGCGAGCGTCGAGAGCAAGGTCGGGAGCAGCAGGTGTGTGTGAGGAGACGTGGGAGCCCAGAAGCTGGGCGAGGCTGAAGGACGTAGCCAGCTCCGTCGAACAGTGCAGCGGCGCCGATGGGAGCGAAGTCGAGCTGGGCAATGGCGCGGGCAGCGACTTCATTTGAATCCGGAGGAGGAAGACGCTGATGTGGACTCGTGGGCCCCTTTTTGCTAACATTATATATATTGTGTTATTTGTTAACCGGTTGGGATTTAAGCGGGTTCGGTTCGGTACGGTTTGGGTTATCCGTTTATTATTTAACTAATTAATGGTAATTAAAATATATTATAATAGTAATTGAGGATTTAAAAGATAAATTATTATATTATGGGAGAATTATAAGGGTTGATTTATTAAATAAAAATGGTCGGGATTTTAGAGAATTTGGAAATAATTTATAAAGGTGTCAAATAAATGGTATTTAAAATATCATGTAATACTATTGAGATTTAAAATATATTATTGGGGCTTCAAGATTTATAAAGAATTTGGAAAAGAATTTCAAGGTTGGAAAGTAATCTAATAAATAAATTTAAAAGGGAATTTGGCGAGTATTTTCAAGGGTCGGGATTCTAACGCGGATTTGACACAGATTTGAATCTAAACTTGGGAATAAGACTTATTCGATGATTTACTAGCATGATAATATGAGTGTTTGACTAACGACATGATATGTGTTACTAATAGCATGACTTGCGGTGATTTACTATATGAGATTAAATGTTAGATATTATGATGTTGATATATATTTGTATGACAAGTGTGAGTATGAAACGGTAATATGTGAAATTGGCTAAGTATGATATGGAGGTTGTCATGAGCTGATGAGGATGATGTTATGATCGAATTGTGAAAGATGTTAATTTATGAGATATGATGAGACAATATGAGAATTGAAGATGAGATGATAATGTTAATAATGACAAGATGGTTGAGTTATCGTATGTGTGTATCTTACATGTTTCATATGTGACTTGTGTGCTTTGTGTAAATTAGACTTAGACTTATTATGTTATTTATGGGATTACTAGGTGATCTCTGATATGTTGGATTGCTTGCCATTGCTGATCATTGTTTGGATTCTGCGCTTCTCCAGGTAAGTTCTTTGAACTTACTCATGATGGGCGCTCTATGCACTGGGTGTTATATAGTAGGCTAGTGTCCATGCACCATACAACCTAGAATCACGCTTAGGAGCTAAAATGAAAATCATATGATTGTTATATGTCCTTGCAAGAGAACGGACGTTATCTGTGATAGTCCTAGAGTCTTTGCTAGGGTCATAGGGTAGCCCAGCCTCATCGGGTACCCTGAGTCAATCGAGTCTATATGAGCATGATATGATAGCCCAGCACCATCGGGCAAGCGATGAGATGATATGATATGATGATGCCGTGGTTTGTGCACCACCGCGAGGAATTTGCTATGCTATAGCACCGAACTAGCCAGTCTCCGCCCTATCAGAAGGGAGGGTGGAGGTAAAAGAGGGACATGCCACTTGGCATTCGGTGTGGATCCATTTATCGCTTCCTGCATTATATTAAACTGTCAGTATATATATATATATATATGTGTGTGTGTGTGTGTGTGTGTGTGATTTAATTTCCGCATTGCATTACACATTTCATCTTAGGGATAGGATGCTTATTATATGTCTCTTAGAGTGTGTTTACACACGCGCATGAGTGACCTGATGATTGACCCAGATCCCCCTCTTTTTTTTTTAGATTCAGGTACCCGTTTCACTACTTGATTTCATGCTGTTATGACGGGGTCCATTCATATGGCGGAGAGTGAGTGTTGAACCCTGACTTCACCAAATTTATACTTTTGGGATTTCTCCCTTCTTATACTCTGTTTTGACCTGGCTCTGCCGTGGCACCCCCTTATATTATGCTTTACCTCCGTTATTTGTGTGACCATTGGTTTTCCACGTTTAGACCTACGACAGGTACAGGGGACTTCCTCGGGGATTCCAACGATCCCTTCGAACTTGGGTATGAAATCCCACTTTGAAAACGTTAGTTTAGAATTTCAAACCTTCAACCTGTACTCGGGGCGCAAGATCCTAACGAGGGGTTTCATCCCTCGAAACGTAACCCGAGAATCATAATCCCGGGCCGTTACACATGGCCAGGACTATGCTTTTAGAAAATGCATTACCTAAAACCTATTGGGCTGAAGCTGTTAACACAGCTAACTATATTTTGAATTGTTGTCTTATTCGTTCCATCTTAAAGAAAACTCTTTATGAACTTTTCAAAGGCCGCAAACCACTTATATCTTACTTTAAACCTTTTGGCTGTACTTGTTTTGTTCATAACAATGGAAAAGATAATCTTGGGAAATTTGATGCGCGTAGTGATGAAGGTATATTTCTTGGCTACTCCACAAGTAGCAAAGCTTATAGAATCTTCAATAGAAAGGACCCAGTTAGTTGAAGAAACTATACATGTTATATTTGATGAATGCAATGACGGATCTTTGAGTGAAAGTGTTGCAGATATAGATCTTAACATCCATGCAGAGAACAAGGAAGGTGATGATGCTGCCACCAAGAACACAGAGAAGAGGAACATGCAGGAACAGATTCTCAACACTGAAGAATTGGCCCAAGGTGTTGAAGATTCGTCCAAAGCCCTTGGTGTCCAATCCAACAGTGTTGAAACGTCAGAAACTGTTGTAACTGAACCTAACAGGACCACGGAGTCAAATGTACCACAAATCAATCCTGCTGGTGTGACGAATCAAGGAGCTGAGACTAGCAAAAGAAAATTCAAATGCTCTACATCACACTCATTAAAGGATATCATTTCCGACCCTACATCTAGTGTTCAAACTCGTTCTAAACTTAAAGATCTTTGTGCTTTTCACGCGTTTGTTTCTCTTATAGAACCAAAGAAGATAGATAAGGCCCTTCAAGAGCCAGACTGGATCATTGCTATGCAAAGCGAGCTTAATGAATTCGAAAGAAACAAAGTCTGGACCTTGAAGCCTAGGCCAAAGCATCAATCAGTCATTGGCACACGTATTTCGAAACAAGCTAGATGAGAATGGTAAGATTGTGAGGAACAAAGCAAGGCTTGTCGCTCAAGGCTACAATCAAGAGGAAGGTATTGACTACGAGGAGACTTTTGCTCCCGTAGCCAGGCTTGAAGCCATTCGCATTTTATTAGCATTTGCATCTTTTATGAGCATAAAGTTATATCAAATGGATGTCAAGTGTGCTTTTCTTAATGAATTTTTAGAGGAAGAAATTTATGTGGCTCAACCCCCAGGTTTTGAAAGTTCGGAACTTCCCAATCATGTTTATAAACTAGACAAAGCGCTTTATGGTTTGAAACAAGCCCCAAAAAGAGCTTGGTATGAGCGCTTGTCAAAATATCTTTTAGAAAATAATTTTAAAAGGGGGTTGATCGACAAGACTCTTTTTATCAAGACCAAAGGAAAGGACATTTTGGTTATTCAAATATATGTTGATGATATATTGTTTGGTGCTACTAACACATCTTTGTGCAAGGAATTTTCTGACATCATGTGCAGTGAATTTGAGATGAGCTTGATGGGTGAACTCAACTTCTTTTTGGGATTACAAGTTCATCAATCCAAGAAAGGGATCTTTGTCAACCAAAGCAAGTACACTAAGGATCTCTTGAAGAAGTTCAAGATGGATCAATCCAAAGCAGCCAAGACACCCATGAGCTCAACACTATCTCTAGATCAAGACAAGACTGGGAAGAGTGTCAATCAAAAGGAGTATCGAGGAATGATTGGATCTTTACTATATCTTACAACTAGTAGACCTGACATCATGTTTAGTGTTTGCATGTGTGCTAGGTTTCAAGCTGATCCTAAAGAATCTCACCTCATAGATGTGAAGAGAATCTTTCGATATCTCAATGGCACTAAGGAGCTTGGCGTGTGGTACCCAAAGCAAAAAGATTTTACATTCATCGGGTATTCTGATGCAGATTTTGCATGCTATAAGGTGGATAGAAAGAGAACATCATGATGTTGCCAATTCTTAGGAGCATCCTTGATCAGTTGGCGTTCAAAGAAACAAAACTCAGTTGCTATATCCACTGCCGAAGCCAAATACATAGCAGCTGGAGCATGTTGCTCCCAAATCCTTTGGATAGCTCAACAAATGAGAGATCTTGACATACATCAACCTCAAAGGTATTCCCATTAAGTGTGACAATACAAGTGCCATATCAATCACGAAGAATCATGTTCAGCATTCAAGGACCAAACATATTGATTTAAGACATCATTTAATTAGGGATCATGTCGAAAAAGGTGATGTGTCCATATCCTTTATTTCTACTGATTATCAATGGGCTGACATTTTTACTAAGCCTTTGGCAGAGGACAGGTTCACCTTCATTAGACGTGAGATTTGGATGCTTAACAAGGATGCACTTTCGTAGGGGGAGCTTTCCCTTTACGAAAGATAAATTCTACTCAGTGTCAAGACCTTTGAGATTTATGTCAAGGGTTGTGAACTGAATGGTAGAGAACCGATATCAGATCATATATTTGGTTAATATCTTTCTAGATACTTGATCAAATATAGTTTTTAATGGATTTTAAACTTCTTTATATATATCGCATATTTTATTTCTCTATTCGAGTATGTTTTTTTTTTGGGAAAGATATTTTTGGATTTATTCCCTCCTATTTTAAATTGTGAGATGAATGTTTTAATTTTGAATTGAAATATTTTCAAAATGGCAATGTTATGATTACCCACATTGGAACCATAAACTTGTCCCATCAACTTCATTATCTCACTCTACTTAAACCCCAAACTATACCCGTTTCTCTCACCACTTCAGACTTATCTAAACCCTTTCCAATTCGTCTTCTTCTTCAACCTCTCAACCTGTTCTAAAACCCTAGCTGAAAATCTCCATGGCTCCCAAATCAAAGAAAACCTCCACTCCCAAACGTCTTGGCGCCACCCCCAAGGGATGCCAGGCCACTACTACTTCCCCTCAACCTGAACCCTCTCCACAAGCAATCATCCTAGCTACTGTCCAGAGCACCATCGCTGAGAGCACAACTACAGTAACCAAGAGTTCTCTGAAGCGCTCAGCGAAGAAACCTTTCAGTGCTAAGCAAAAAGGGAAAAAGAAAATCATTGCTGAGGAGGTGGACGAAGAGGAGGAAGAGGAGGATCTAGATGCGATTTTGGAACGAGATGCCGCCAAGGAAGCCGAGGAAGAAGCTCTGAGAAAGAGAAAGGCCGAGGAAGAGGCCGAGCTGGCGAGGAAATTGGTCGAGGAGGAGGCTGAGAGAGTTCGAAAAGAGGCTGAGAAGGAGGTTCCCACTAAGGAGGAACCAGAGGAAGAAGAAGAGGAGGAAGACGAGACCGGAGATGACGAGGATGCTGAAGAAAACGAAGTTGAAGGGTCCGCTGAGGACTCGGGATCTAAGGACGAAGAGGATGAGGAGTCAGAACATGTTCCCTCTCCTTCTCCTCCTCCCCCGTCTCCAAAGAAGAGGAAAGCCCCAGCAGCAAAGCCTCCATCTCCCAAGCGTACTAGGAAGGGCACTCTCAGAAGCCTTGAGGCACCTGCCAAGAGGACTGCTCCCACACAGGCTCGCATGAAGAATGTTGATCCACCTGCCCTCATCCAGGTAAACCAATCCTTTCCCTCTTCATGGTTTGAAAATGCTGAGATGGCTGGAAAGTGGGTAGATGAGTTTCGAACTCGTAAGATTTGTTGTTTAGATTTTTTAGATCTTGCGTTCTTTTAAGCTTTGAATTTGTCATGCATCTCTCTACTCAACACAATCCCCTGCCTGGACCCTTCTCAACTTTGAAGCTGTCTATTATCCCCAACTTACCCGTCTGTTCTACATAAACCTAAAAGCCAAACACAATGCCGACTGTTGGTCTTTGGAATCCGTCGTCAAAGGAGTTAGAATCTCTTTCAACACTATTGACTTCGCTGATTTCCTTAGCCTACCTAGACCTTGTCCACCCACTCCTGAAAACCCCACTAAAGAACAGTGCATTGCCCTTGCCCGATCCAAATATCTCCGACCCGAAGCATTCAACAGCACCTCAAAACAGCTTACCCACTCATCCCTTACCCTCGAGGCAAAAATTATTTTCAACATCATTGTGTGTTGCCTCCTACCCCATTTAAACTCTGGCTCCCTTCTAACCAATAATGCCATGGTCCTTTTATACCGCATCCTCAACGACCATGATCTTGATCTGGCCAATACTATTCTAGGATCCATGGCTCACACTCAAAAAGCCAGAAAAGGAACTCCCCTCCCCTTTTCCACCTTTTTTACCCATATCTTCAAAGCTTCTGGAATCGATTTCAAATATGAAGAACAACAACGTCATATGGGTAACTTCGACTCCAAGAGCTTTGAGAAGATAGGCATCACTCGGTCCCCCCAAGGGACTTGGAGTCTTGCCTCTCCCTCAAAAGCTCTTCCCACTGCCTCAGCCATTGATGAACGCATGGACAACCTGGAGTTGAGCTTGGAGGAAGTTTGCCTGGATATCAAGGAGTTGCACAAAGAGTTTATGACGGAGATGAGCGGGGTGTCCAAGCTGTTGCAAGGTCTGAGGTCGCTGGTCATGGATGATGCTCCGGACGATGAAGTTTAACCCTATCCTACCCTACCCTAACCCCGAATCTGAAACATTGCTGGTTTTTTGAAACTGTTTCAAAACTTTTGGTTCCTGGTTTACCCTCCTCCCTTTGTTGAAAGACAAAAAGGGGGAGATGATCTGATGTGGTTTAGACTTTAAAACTTTTTAACTGCTGTGAACCAAAGGTCTTGGAAGACCTTGTTTTGTTTTTGGTTGGATGTTTTTCATGATAAGCCTATGATCCAACATTTGTCTAACCCATGCAGGTACTTAGTCCGATTTTGCTTATGATATATCTGCTTGACTAAGTTGCAGGGATGCACAGGTTTTGTCTTTCATCAAGGGGGAGATTGATAACTCCACTCCCTTGATGAAAATCGAAATTAGTTTCAAAGGCTTTGACAGACAGTTTGTATCAAAGGTCTTGAAGCTACAACTGTGTTGATGAAACACAAAACCTGTTCTCTATGTTATTATGCTCGAATATTATTTTATATTATTATATGATTCCAAATATTATATTCTAACATTTCAGGAAGTTTTTCGAATATCATCTCTTTCCTTAAAGCTTGAAGTTGAGTAGGACACAATCGGAGATCGTGGCTTCAAAAGTTTCCAAGTATAGAAGTTCTCGAAGATAGCCATGATCAGCCTAGCCGTTGAAGAGAAGATTCTTCTTTGGAGGTGCCGATTTGTTCTCTATAAAGGAAAGGAAGAAAAGAAGACATGAACACATTCGTTGAACACAAGCTCTCATTCGCACTCAAGCCTTCAAGTGAAATCTGTCTTCGAGTGTGCTCTCTTCTAGTTCTTAAAGAGTCTGTTATTTCATTTCAAAGCATTTGAGAGTTACACAGTGAGCTTATAGGATATATTTCGAGATAGTGTTATACTCGAGAGTTTTGTAACTCACGAAGTGGACACTAGGCAATCTATTCACTAAGTGTAAAAGGATTGTACTAGATAGCTGAGAGAGGTGGGGCTCTTCTAGATTGGTCTAGGACTCCAAGGGAACATGAGTTGACTAGATTGCAATTGTATAGGAGAGAGGCTTCTCGGTGAGCTATTAGGATCCTAAATCTTATGAATCAATAAAAGTTGGATGAATCATAGGGTTGTGGAAGAACCCTAGGCGGGGACGTAGGCCAAGTTCGTGTTGAACCTCGTAAACAATTCATTGCGTCCTTTACATACTGCTTTACCATATTTCCGCATTTGTTCGAATTGTATAACTTGTTTGTGATTCAGGTTTTCAGAGAAAGGATTAAGTCTAATCTCAAAGGGTTTTTGTACAAGCTTTAAAAGTCTTGAGATTATCTACGAAAATCGGCATACTCTATTCAACCCCCTTCTAGAGTATCTTTATATTACTTTGTTATACATTATCGAACCTTCAATATGGTATTATTGGTTTCGTGTGATTGATGTTGTGTAATTGATGTTCCCGAATTCGAAGCTTTTTTTTTTAATTCAAAGGGTTGTTGTAGCTACTTATTTAATCAAATAGAATGTTCAACATTACAATCAGAGAGCAAAATGTGCTTCACGAAGCTTCTGTTGCTTTAATCTTCACTGTAGGCACATTTAGGAAAGAAAAAAAGTTTTTAATATCGTGTCGTGTCGGATTATACGGGTATCCGACACAAAACTGTGTCGTATTTTCGTGTCGGATACCCGGTACTTACTGTGTCGTGTTCGGATTGGTTTTTTATGTGTTATCGGTTTTGGGTATCCGACATACCGTGTCGGATACACGGTTATGCACAACCCTACCTATCCGGAGATCTATATTCTTCTATTTTTACAATGGTAGCATTTGTGAAAATATACTACAAAATTTATTAATATTACAATACTCACCCGTCTATAACTTTAAAACACAATTTTTTTTTACAAAGTCAAACTTGAGAACGCGAGGTAAAAGATTTCGAAACCTCAAGGTTACCAGGCGAAATATCTTAAATCTTTATTTACCACACGAAACCTCGGTTTACCTCGCGAAATTTCCGTTTTATTAATTTATTTACGAATGGAGCGACGTGCCAAATTACACGGATTCACACAAATGTGGAGAAAAGAAAATTAAAGCAATATACATGAACATATAATTTTTGCTTCAAGTCAAACATAAATCACCATCGCATGACGGATTGGATCGATATCCAGTAGTCAACCCGCTGAATCATAATTCCTTGGCAACGGATCCTTTGAAACGCCGCGTCAACTCATCTAGCGCCACCGTCGACGACCCGCCGCCCCGGACGGCGGCCTTAGCGCCCTCCCTGAGCACCCCAACCCTCTCCCTCATCGCAACCCCGACTTCCGAGCCCATCAACTCCCTGACCCGGTCCTCCAGCTCGCCGGCGGTGACCAGCCCGGCCTCCGACTCGGCGAGGGGAAGCGCCACCCGGGCCTCCTCCACGAGGAACACCTTGTTGAGGCGCTGCTCCGCGAAGAGCGGCCAGGCGATGAGTGGGACGCCGGCGCACACCGCCTCCAGCACGGAGTTCCAGCCGCAGTGCGTCACGAAACCCCCCACCGCGGGGTGACTTAGCACGTCCACCTGCGGCACCCACTCGCACACCTTCCCCCGTCCCCTCGTCCTCTCCTCGAACCCCTCCGGCAACGCCGACGCTGGCGCCCGCACCGCCCATAGGAAGCGGTGGCCGCTCCTCTCCAGCCCCACCGCCGTCTCCCGCATCTGTGCCGATTTAATTTGTTAAACAATATGTGTGGAAGCTAGCGACAACGTAAAAGAAATGTAATGAGAAGATGCAACTTCCACCGACTAAAACGTACGTCCGTGGCCAAACTAAGTCTCCATTACTTGGGAGATTTTAAAGTTTTTTCTTTTAGAATCTTAGATACTCAGTTTTTAACATATTTTTCATCTCATTTTCTAAAATAAAAAAACAACAAAAAAAAAATAAGAGGGATTTTGTTCAAATGGACCTTTAAGCATATTTGGTTAGCTAGATAGGCCCATTAATTGTTTTTTTAGATGCTTAGTCTATTAATTGTTTTTTTAGCTTGCTTAGCCCTCTTAAACGGTCAATGGTCAACCGTTGACCGTTGATCGGTCAACCCATTTTGATGCCAACTTTTTTTTTTTTTTGATGGCAATTTTTTTTTTTTTAGTTATGCCATATTTTACCGTTTTGATGCCAACATTTTTGTGGTGACAATTTTATATAATTGATGGCATAAGAGCTTAAAACGTGGAATCAAAATATTGTCACCTTATTGTCACTTTTCTAATGAAATGATTGGATGACTTTTTTTTAATGCCACTTTTTTAAAACATTGATGACATTTTTTGTGATGTCATATTTTACCGTTTTGATGCCAAAATTTTATTACATTTTATTTTCACTCTGATGCCACTTTTCTAATTAAATTATTGGATGACACTTTTTTTAAACTTTGATGACATTTTTTGTTTATTCTAATGTCACGTTGACCATTGATGCCATTTTGAAAAATTTATATCACATAAAGAAAAAAATGTCATCAAAAAATACTACTTTGAAAAAATATCATCAAAAATATGGCATCACGGTAAAAAAAATATTATCAAAAAATTGACATAAAAAAGTGGCATCAAAGTGAAAATAAAATATAGTAAAATTTTGGCATCAAAACGGTAAAATATGGCATCACTAAAAAAAAAGTTGGCATAAAAAAAAAGTTGGCATCAAAATGGGTTGGTCAACGTTGACCGGTCAACGGTCAACCGTTGACCGATCAATGGTCAAACGGTTGACCATTGACCAACCCACCCAATTGGGAAGGGCTATGGCAAAACTAATTAAATTAATTAATGGGCTAGGTGACTAATTGAATATTTAAAAAAGACCCTCTACCAAAATCACCCTTAAACCAATAAATATGCAATTATTTTTAAAATAAAAGATATTTTTTTTATAATTTCTTTAAAAGTGTGTATATTTTAATAGAGATTTTAATATAAATGGATTGAGCATTAGAAAAATAGGAAATATGGATTGAGATATATTTCTTGTCAGAAATTTTAGAAGTCGGATCTCCTACATTCTAGAATGCTACTATCATTTATATTTTAGAAAAATTGGTGTCTCTATTGTTTTTATTTGACTTCTTAAATATCATTCATTCGACTTTTTGACACGATTTTTTTTACTAATTTTTTATAAAATTTTATAATTATTAATTATAAGTTTAAAATTATATTAAAAAAATAAATAAAAAATTAATATTTTATAAAGTTTTATCTCTTTAGAAAATGTGTGAAAAATTAAATAGTTATTTTTAAACAGAGAAGTATAATATAAAAAACAATTCCCATATATACGGTAATTGTTAATTAATTGTGTAAAAATGAGCGTATTGGTCAACAACCTGCTCGGACGAGAACTCCCCCATGCTACCGAAGCAAAGGAAGATGACGCTCCTCTTCGGCTGCGCGTCAAGCCATGCGAGGCACTCGTGGTCGCTGTTCTCCGGCTCTCCCACGAGAGGCCCGACGCAGAAGATAGGAGGGGTGACGTCATCGCCGGAGATGCAGAGCCCCGCGTTGATGGCCTTGATGACCCGCTTCTCGAACATCTCGAAGGTATTGACGATGACGCCGGCGGAGTGGGGCATCGCCCGGGCGAGGTCGAGGAAGTGGCGGTAGATGTCGGTGGAGCGATCGTGCATGGAGTTGGGCATGTGGTCGGCGGGGATGGGCGGAAGCCCGGGGACGTGGACGAGGCCGCCAGTCTGGCTGGCGGGGGCGCGGTGGAGGGAGGGGAAGAAGAGGGTGGCGGAGAGGGCGCAGGCGGAGATGGGGAAGTAGTAGTAGAGCGGGATGGCGAGGGCGAGGGCGGCGGCCTGGGCGGAGGTGTTGAAGAAGTCGACAATGAGGGTGACGTTTTGGTGGGAGGAGGCGGCGGAGGAGAGGAATAGGTGGAGGTGGGGGAGGTTGAGGCGGGGGCGGATGAAGGAGAGGGCGGGGGAGGAGGCGGAGGAGACGGGAAGGTGGGAGAGGGAGGGAGGGTTGGGGAGGTAGTGGAAGGTGATGGAGGAAAGGGAGGTGGCGGAAGAGAGGAGATGGCGGAGGGCGGAGGAGGTGGAGGGGGGGAGAGGGGGGTCGCCGGTGAGGAGGAGGGAGATGGGGGTGGAGGGGAGGTGGTGGTTGAGGAGCTTGGCTAGCTCAAGCATTGGGGTGAGGTGGCTTATCCCCATCGATGGGTACATTATTATTTTCTCCATTAATTTATTTCTTGATTGTATATGGCAAATAAGGTGTGTATAAGAGTGTGTGTGTATGTAAAAAGGTAGTTAGATTTGCATGTAGGGAGAGAGATGGATGGATATAAAGTTGGGGATGGGTTGATGATAATTATATAGAAGAAGAAATTAAGTGCATGATATGAGAGAGTATGTCACTCCATCCTCCCAATAACTCGTGAATATCATAAAATAAATAATAAAATATTAGTATGCTATATCGTTTCATCTACGCTACAATTTTAGGTCATTAGTCCAAATAATACATGATTTCAAAAGTAGACATGGACACGGGTCGGGCGGGTCGACCAGTGATTCGACGGATAGGGTCCACGGGTCCGAGAGTCGGTTCGGGTTGAGGGTTAGGGTTAGGGTCGAGGGAATTAGAACCCGTGACCCGACGGGTCCAACCCAAGTCGACCCGGCGCGTCAACCCTCCATTTCAATTTTTTTTTTTTTTGAAAAATTTATTTAAAAAAAACATATTTATAATTATTATGTAAATTATATAAATTATTCTTAGAATAATTCATAATATTACATAAACTAATATGCAATAGCAATGTGAGACAAATAATCTCCCACTCTTCTCCTTTTATAGACTTGGAAATCTTTCTTCCATCCCCTTATTTCCAATGTGGGACAACCACTACATCCCGCATCGAAAATATGGAGTTAGAATGATAACCCATGAGTAGACCTGTCAAAACACAACCCGACCCGGTGACCCGACCCGACCGACCCGAAAAATTTCCGACCCGAACCCGAAAATTTTGACCCGAAATTTTTTTCCGACCCGAACCCGAAAAACCTGAAATTTTCCGGGTAATCTGGGTTTTGACCCGTTGACCCGGTAATTTTTACCCGATTGACCCGGTTGATTTATAATTATATATAATTATTTTTTATATATATAATTAAAATTTATCACAAAATTATCAAATAATGATTTTTTTAATTTAAAAAATAAAAAATTGACAAACCCGAAATCGACCCGAACCCGACCCGAAACCCGATCAAACCCGAGTTCGAGTCAACCCGAAACCCGTTTTACTCGAGACCCGTTTTACCCGAAACCTGAAGTGACCGGACCCGAACCCGACCCGAATGACCCATTTGACAGGTCTACCCATGAGGCTATTTATATCTATCCCACTATCCTATTTCCCTCACTTCACTTGTTTCCTACATTTCCTACATTGGAAATGAAATTTGAGAAAAAATATATCCTCGTATTTTTTTCTCCTACATCCCACATTGAAATCATTGTGGATGAAAGATTTGGTATGTACAATATAAAATCTTCCTACATTTTTAACACTTCATATCAAAGTGATAAAATGTATTGTGAAGATTTTATCTTCACATATCATTTATTTATTTATTTTTAATAGTTAATTTTTTAAATTTTTTTTTAATAAATAATATGACCTGCCGGGTCAACGGGTCGACCCAGGGGGTCGGCCTATTTTCACATTTCACCGCCACGGGCCGACCCGGGACTCTGACCCGGTGGGTGACCCGAACCCGCCGACCCGTGTGAATCCCGGGTCAGGGTTAGGGTCATTCCCCCCGGGTTGCCGACCCGGCGGGTCAGACCCGTGGCCATGTCTAAATTTTCAAGTATATATGAGAGAAAGGCGAGATTTTATTTTTGAAATTTATGACGTAGGGTGTCTACGAAAATGGATGTAACCTACTATATATGAAACACTAAATATAACACAAAAATATTGAGATGTTTGAGCCAACTCTAAACAAGCTAAAAGAGATTGAGATGTTTTGTCCCACCTTTGAGTTAACACTTGCAAAACTTAGTGATCTGTTTATTGTTTCTTTATGCTATGTGTTTCCCTTGAGAGGGCATTGCTTGCTTTGCCTTGACTCGAAGACTAGAGGGATCAATCCCCTCATCTTTGTGTCGTTATGTCCTGCTGGATGTATTCCTTTAAGTTCCTATATTTGATTGATTTATCTCATCATGTTCATGTAGGAAGCGTAGGTACTGTGATGACGGAGTTGTTAAATATACATACTATAGGTTTTTCTTCTTTATCTCTTTCCTTGTAAACTAGATTTAAGAGAGCAATTGTTGAGAATTGTAACTCTAGTGAATTGTGACTGTTAGATGATATTCCCCTAAGTGTTGTATTTGAACATTGTAAGGCAGCTTAAGATCCTGTGAGACAAAGAGTGCTCAAGGGTTTGGGCCATGGCTTATTCCGGGTTTACTTAGGTCTATATGGTTTGGGTTTATAACCCAAACCTAATGGGCCAGTAACCCAAAGGTTGTAGCCGGTCCATCCCCTTTAGAAGCCCCAACGTCTCTTTTCTGGCTCTAGGGTTCACAGACGCTCCTCTTCAGCTTCTTATAAGCTTTGGAGCTCCACTATTCACCGTGTGCTCTCTCTCGCCGAAGTGGTAAGTCCCACAAAACCCTAGCTAGAAGGCTCTCTCCAGGTGTTCATCTCTCTTGTGGCCGAGGTTGGTGGCCTGAGGTTCCTTGCTACTCAAGGTCCTCTGAGGAGTTCCCTTGCATGGCTGAAGAAGACGTCTCAAGACCTTATCCTTGAAGGATGAGTTCTGCAACATCCATGGAGATTAGAAGGGAGTTTCACTATTTCCTTTAGTCTTTGTTGCTAGTTGCCTTACTTTCTGTACTCCTTAGGTTTATTGTCTTAGATTGCCCTTCTGTACCCAGATTGATCTTACATAGTAGATTTAGGGTCTCGACTCATGAGGCCCCGCGGATGTAGGTGCAATACCCGAACCGCATAAACAATCTCATGTGTCCCTTTCATTTTTCGTTTGGTTTTTCATTTCTGTTTCGTTTCCGTTGTGCTTCAATCGTTCGTATTTGTTACTCAAACTCGATAAAACGATTTCAAATTCGTATCAGAGCATAGTTTTGAGTTAGGGTGCTTGTTCTCCGCGTCTGGCTAACTTCTTAGTCAGAAAATGGGATGAAACCCTAGAAACTCTTACTTTTGATTTTTTTGCTCTTCAAAACCTTACTTGGGACAGTATTGTTTACGTTTCTGGGACTGCATGTTTTAGATCCACTTTAGATCTTTTGTTTTCTCTCAGTTTTCTGCTTTATAGCTTTACTTGAACCATGTCTGAATCTTCTATTCGCATAAAACCTTATGATGGTAACTCTGACTTTGCTATGTGGCAGCTTAAGATGAAGGCAGTGCTAATAAAGGAAAAATGTTGGCCTGCAGTGACTGGAAGCTACCCTGAGAAGATGTAAAAAGAAGAGAAGACTGAGCTGGATCAAGTTGCCCACAGTGAGATCCTCATACGACTCACAGACGAAGTGGTAAGGCAGGTAATGACTGAAAAGACTTCTCAAGACCTATGGAAGGCTCTTGATAAGCTCTACTTGGTGAAATCTCTCCCTAGTAGAATTAACTTGCTTTATAGATTATTTAACTACAAAATGGATGTCTTTGTGTCTTTACCTAATAACCTGGATAGATTTTTAGCTATGACTCAAGACCTTGCTAGATGTGGTGATAACATATATGAAACCCATCAATGTGTTTTATTATTGAATGCTTTGCCTGCTCAATTTGACACATTCAAGAATGTTATTCAGTTCAGTCATGAAAGCTTGAGTAAAGTTAAGATTCTAGAGTCTATTGCTCAGAAAAATGAGGTTTTGAAGGTTTTTAAGACTAAACAAGAGGCTAAAAATGAAGCTCTTATGGAAAAAGCTAGGTATAAAAACCAGCAACAAAATAAGAACTTCTCTAAGAAATCTGAGCAGAAAGATAATGCTTCTTCATCTGGTGATAAATCTGTTTCTGATAAGAAAAATGCTACATGCCATTATTGCTCTAAAACTGGTCATTATGAAAAGGACTGTTATAAAAGGAAAAGAGATGAGGCTAGAAAGGCTAAAAAGGATGCATCTAAAACACACCAACCTGTTTTTGCTGTGCTTGATTCCAAGCAGTACTTCACACATGAATTGCTTGTTGTTTCTGCCTGTTATGACTCTGAAACTGCTTGGATTTTGGATTCTGGCTGCACCATGCATTCTACACCTCATAAAAATTGGTTTTGTGATCTAAAATTGATAAATGAGGGTGATGTGCTTCTGGGTGATCATTCTGCAGTGTCTAATAAAGGAATAGGTTCTGGGTGATCATTTTGCATCTTAAGAGAAACTTACCCTTAAGATCACCCAGAAGTTTCTCTTAAGAGAAACTTCTGGGTGATCATTCTGCAGGAACCCATCTAACATTAAGACTCAACCTTAAGATGTTTGATGGAAAAATTAGAGTCTTAATATTAGATGGGTTCCTAATCTTAAGAGAAACTTGTTATCTGAAAGTGTGTTTGATGATCTTGGCTGTCACATTGATGTTTTCCATGGCATGAGGCATGTTAGCAAAAATGGTAGAGTTCTATTAAAAAGTGTTAAAAGAAATGGTCTGTACTATGTTACCTGTCATACTTAGTGCAATTTTGTTGCTTCTCCTGTGCTTGCTGTATGTGATAAGCCTATGAACTCTGAGTTAACCACTACTTGGCACAATAGGTTAGGTCATATTGGCAACTCTGGCTTGCATCATTTACATAAGTCTGGTAAACCTGCTGCTCTTGATGTATGTGCCAATTGCTTGCTTGGTAAACAAACTAGGCTGAGTTTTAAATAGTCATCTTACATTGCTGCTTCTCCTCTTGAGTATATTCACTCTGACTTGTAGGGGCCTTCTCAGATAGATGTTGTGGGTGGTAAGAGATATTTTATATCTATTATTGATCATTACAGTAGGAAAGTCTAAGTTTATCTCCTTAAACATAAGAGTGATGCTTTTGATGCTTTTAAAACCTGGAAAGCTAGAGCTGAAAATGAGTCTGCTTGTAGAGTTAAGTGTCTAAAAACTGACAATGAGCTTGAATTCTACAACTCTGAGTTTGATAGTTATTGCAAAGAACATGGTATTAAAAGGCATTTAACTGTTCCTGGCACACCACAACAAAATGGTGTTGCTGAAAGGATGAATAGGACTTTACTAGATAAAACCAGATGCATGCTTATCTTTGCTGGATTGAAACATTCTTTGTGGGGTGAAGCACTTGTTACTGTTGCTTATCTCATAAATAGATCTCCTTGCTCTGCTATTGACTTTAAGACACCTGATGAGTTGTGGCACAAGAAAAAACCTGACCTTAGCCATCTTAGGACATTTGGTTGCACTGCTTATGCTCATCAAAATACTGGAAAATTGAATCCTAGATCTCTTAAGTGTGTTTTCCTTGGTTATCCTGATGGTGTGAAAGGTTACAAATTGCTTGCTTTACAACCTGGTGCTTATAAAGTTTTTGTTAGTAGAGATGTGGTAAGTTTTTGTTAGTAGAGATGTGGTGTTTAAAGAAAATGTGTTTCATTTTAAGTCTGCTCTAACCCCTACTTCATCCAAGGATGATAGTACTGACAAAGGTGCAGGTAATGTGACTCTTCATTTTTATGATCCACCACCCCTTTCCCCTGACAACTCTCAGCATACACAAGGATATTCCGAGGATGAAGCTGATGAGAACATGGATCCTATTGTGGATGAAGAGCAAATCCATCAAGTGGGTGAGGGTACAACTTCTTCCTCGTCTTCTTCTTCTTCTCCTAGCTCTTCTTCTTCTACTTCTGCTGCTTCTAATATGAGTGCTTCTTCTTTTTCTTCTGGATCTGTGCCTTTCTCTTTGTCTGATTCTGATGCTCACTTACCTGATTATGATGCTCATAACTTGAAAAGTAGGCATAACTTGCGTAATTATCAATTAACCAGAGATAGAGAGCCTAGGACTAAGATTCCAAATAAGAAGTTTGCTAATTACATTGCTGAGTTTGCTCTTGTTGTGTCTGATGTGATTAAACATTATACTCCTGACACCTTTGAACAAGCTTTAAGATGTGCTAATCATGATAATTGGATGGCTGCAATGAAAGAAGAAATTGACTCTATGAAGCTTAATAATACCTGGAAATTGGTTGAGAAACCTAAAAATGCTAGGATTATTAGCAGTAAGTGGATTTATAAACTGAAAGAGAGTGTGAGCCCTAAAGAATTACCCAGATTTAAAGCTAGGTTAGTTGCTAAGGGATTCACTCAAAGAGAAGGGGAAGACTACACTGAGATTTTTGCTCCGGTTGTCAAATATAAAACTTTAAGGTTGCTTCTTGCCATGGTTGCTGTCTATAATCTTGAAATTGAACAGATGGATGTGAAAACAGCTTTCTTGCATGGTGTGTTAAATGAAACCATTTATATGAGTCAACCTAAAGATTTTTTTGATAACCTCAATCCAAATTATGTATGCTTGCTCAAAAAATCGATATATGGTCTTAAGCAATCTCCAAGACAATGGAATATCAAGTTTGATTCATGCATGAAAGGCCTAGGATTTAAGAGAAGTTGCTATGACTCTTGTCTCTATATCAGTAGAGTTAGAGGTAGAGAACCCCTGTTTGTGCTATTGTATGTGGATGATTTGTTGCTAATCTGCAAAACCATGGAAATAATATCACAACTGAAAAGGGATCTCTATAAAAAAATTGACATGAAAGACTTGGGTGCTGCTAAGAGAATTTTGGGTATTCAGATTGAAAGGGATAAGTCTAAAAATCTGATTTGGTTGTCTCAAAAGGACTATTTGATCAAAGTGCTCGATAGATTTCATCCTTCATCTGCTAAACCCTCTCCTATACCATTATGAGGGCACTTTGACTTAACCAAAGTTAAGACTCCCTTATCTGTGAAAGAAACTGAGCTTATGAAAAACATACCTTATGATGCTATTGTTGGCTCTGTCATGTATGCTATGATATGCTCTAGACCTGATCTTGCTTTTTTTGTGAGTGCCCTTAGTCATTTCATGTCCCAACCCGGAGAAAAGCATTGGGCAGCCATGAAGTATCTCTTGAGATACTTAAATGGAAGCCTCAATGTTGGTCTCAAATACACTAACCATGCTTCTAGCACTGCTTTGCTTGGATATGTAGACTCAGACTATGCAGGTAACAAGGATAATAGGAAGTCCACCACTTCTTATATGTTCACATGGGCTGGGAATTGTATATCTTGGAAAGCTCAACAACAGCCTATAGTTGCTCTTTCTTCTACAGAAGCAGAGTATATAGCTGCTACAGAGGCTTGCAAAGAAGCTATTTGGTTACAAGGATTGCTGAAAGAGATTGAGAGAAAATCTTATACTTCAGTGATCAACATTGACAGCCAGAGTGCACTCTACTTGTGTAGAGATCCCAAGTACCACGAGAGAACCAATCACATTGATGTTCGTTTCCATTTCATCAGAAACAAAGTTGAGAAGGGAGTGGTACAGGTGAAAAAGATAGATGGTGATTACAACCCTGCTGATTTTGGCACCAAGATAGTGACCACAGAGAAGTTCATCTTCTGTAGGGACTTCCTCCATGTGGAGATGTCACCACTTAGCCTCTGGCTACAAGGGTCGACGACTGACCCGATGCACCCTAAATCCGACCCAAACTATGTAATTGTATTGGTCTCGTTTACATTTTATGTAGACTTAGGGAAATAGGAGGGCAATTGTTAGATGATATTCCCCTAAGTGTTGTATTTGAACATTGTAAGGCAGCTTAAGGTCCTGTGAGACAAAGAGGGCTCAAGGGTTTGGGCCATGGCTTATTCCGGGTTTACTTAGGTCTATATGGTTTGGGTTTATAACCCAAACCTAATGGGCCAGTAACCCAAAGGTTGTAGCCGGCCCATCCCCTTTAGAAGCCCCAACGTCTCTTTTCTGGTTCTAGGGTTCACAGACGCTCCTCTTCAGCTCCTTATAAGCTTTAGAGCTCCACTATTCACCGTGTGCTCTCTCTCGCCGAAGTGGTAAGTCCCACAAAACCCTAAAAGGCTCTCTCTAGGTGTTCATCTCTCTGGTGGCCGAGGTTGGTGGCCTGAGGTTCCTTGCTACTCAAGGTCCTCTGAGGAGTTCCCTTGCGTGGCTGAAGAAGATGTCTCAAGACCTTATCCTTGAAGGATCAGTTCTGCAACATCCATGGAGATTAGAAGGGAGTTTCACTATTTCCTTTAGTCTTTGTTGTTAGTTGCCTTACTTTATGTACTCCTTAGGTTTATTATCTTAGATTGCCCTTCTGTACCCAGATTGATCTTACATAGTGGATTTAGGGTCTCGACTCATGAGGCCCCGCGGATGTAGGTGCAATACCCGAACCGCGTAAACAATCTCATGTGTCCCTTTCATTTTTCGTTTGGTTTTTTATTTCTATTTCGTTTCCGCTGTGCTTCAACTATTCGTATTTGTTACTCAAACTCGATAAAACGATTTCAGTGACTCTAGCTAGTTTACTAGGAATTATGTTGTGTATTCATGTAATATCATGTATTGGCTTATTAGGGGCTTTGGTGAATGTTTCATGTTCGAGCTTATAGGCTAGCTTAAGCTAAAGAGACTAAGACTCTAAATGAGGTAGGTCTGAGTAGCTCTTCCCCGTTGGTCTCAGAGTCACAAAGTCGAGTCTGACTTTGTATGGCTCTAGGGCCCCAAATAGCTAACTCGGGTAACCTGGAACTCATCGGGTCGATGTCTTAACTGATTGAGCATTATTTGGAGATGTCTCCGAATTGGGCCTTCAGGCCCACCGGTGGTCCCCGAATAGCTAACTCTAAATGAGGTAGGTCCGATTAGCTCTTCTTGTTCCTTTTTCTTGCTATTGCTTAGTGTGCTAAGCCTCTATTTCCTTCTGTTTTTTATTTTTGTCTAGTATTTGCCCTCATAGGATATTTATATCGTTTGTTCTCGTTTTGTCTATTAGAGCATATTGGATGACATCTAGAGCCGAGGATGTAGGGATTAGTCCGAACCTCTTAAACATATCATGTGTGTTCATGTTATCTTTCTTAATTTCGTTTTTTCTGTTTTGGATCAATCTAAATCCTTTGTGTTTAAACCGGACTAAAAGACCACTTCGACTCTAATCGAACCTTTGAACGAGCGCAATCATAATTCCTAACAAATTGGACAATCAATTTTCAGAATTTGGGATTGAATATTTAATACTCATCTTATTCAACAAGAAAGAAGAATTGTGTTCAACACTTGCGAAATTATAATACTTTAAATTAGAGTGATGTATGAGTACGCGCCTATTATTAATTTTCCAGTCATATCTAATCTAATTACCAGATTAATTAATCATTGACACCCTCACATTTTCTTCAATATAAATATTCAATGAAAACTTTGAACTTGATTTATTTTATTCAACACTTCTAGAAAGGAGATTGCACTTGTTTTCTTCATATTTTTCTTTTTTTGATCTTAGTCCAGTTCGATCGACTCAGTCGCTCTACATCTGGATCGGGTACTGTATGGCCCATTTAAGGGGTTGACCCTCCCACTCACAAGCGACTCCATGTTTCCAAGGGGATTCGAACTTCGAACCTCTTGGCATGGGATGTAGCCCCACAACCACTACACCAACTTGTGATTGGTTCTTCATATTTTTCTTTTCTCCCCCCCAAAAAAGGTTTGTTCTTATTCTTAAGCTGATTCTACAAATTAACTATAAAGTATTGAAGATATTTGGTTAAAAGTCCATTTTGGTATAACTCTTTTGCTAAATGTCCATCTAAAACAACCTTCTGCTAAACGTCCAAATTTTTTTTGTAATCCCCAATCTACCCCATTATTAATTAAATGGGCTTCATCCGCTTCATCGCTTATGGGTTCTCCTCCTTCTCGCCCTCCAAACTCCCCTTCTCCATCCAGATTTGAGATCTAGATCTCGTTCCTCCGTCTTCTCTGTCTTGTCCCTCCGCCTCCAGATCTGAGATCTAGATCTTCGTCCACACCCTCCATCGACAACCATAAGAGGCTTCTCCATCTCTCCCAATCTCTCAATCGAGCAGATGACATCACCGACGTCGGATTGCACGCGATCGCAAGAGTGCAAGAATCTCTCGGCGCTTTCGGTGCGGAATCGGAGGCGGATCGACAATATTGGCGTGACTCTCCGGCCAACTCCCGCGGCTCATTCCGAGGTGGTCGTTTCTGATCCTGTTGCTCTTATGACGGCGGAGGTTGTCCTATAGAGTGGCTAAGGTCAGTCGCAGCTACGAGCGGAGAGATCGATCCACATCGATAGAGAATCGAGCTAGGTTCGATGAGTTCATATAGTCGTTTATCTCAATTTCTGAAATTTGGACCTTGAGTTAGATTGATGTGTTTGCATCTGAATTTGAATTCCATTGATGACAGATTCTGGATTGAAATTTTAATTCAATTTCTGAAATTTGGACCTTGAGTTATATTGACGTGTTTGCATCTGAATTTGAATTCCATTGATGACAGATTGTGGATTAAAATTTTAATTGTGAATCACGCTTATTCAGATCGACCTCCGTCAAATCGATTGCGCCTCCGCATCTATTTGAGCAATTGCTTGGTGTAATTTTGAGGACTAATATCCATTGCTCTATTTGGTAATTTTGCTATTTCAGGATCAGTAGTCTCTGTCATGTTATGTTGATTTTCTCATCTGAATATCTGATTGATTTTGGGTTACCAGTTTATATTACTGTACTCTTTTTGTACTGCTACATTGCTAGTATGTAGACAGCTCCCTTTCGTAATTTTGCCTGCTGGACTACCCTTTGTTCTTAACTGAAGTTTTGAGTGGCTTGCTTTCATGGAACTAGGTACTGTGAAATTTGGTGGATTTGCCGATCACTAGTGTTCATGTATATACTTTCTGAATCGGTGATTGCTCACATAGTCACATGTCGCTTACTATTTGCTACAGTGAGGTTAGGTTGGGATTAATGGGAGTGGTTAGTTGTAGATTTCAGTGTTGCATTGCTTCCTTGAGCAATCAATGAGTAAGTTTCAAATCATGATTGCTTACATTCCCGCAAATCCAAATGTAGTGATTGAAATATGCTAATTATATTACTTTATTTTAATTGGCCTTGTTTTATGGTCCATTTGGTGATGTTGTGTTTTGATGAGACTATATTTTGGTGATATTGCACCTGTTTATTAATTTATAATATCATTTATAAATTGTCACCGCATGTGTCACCACCAATAAAGGTGGTGACACTAATCTCGTAAAAAAATGTCACTAAAAAAGTTGTTTATCACCATACATGTGTCATCAAAGTCATTGACATCGATAAGGGTGGTGGTGACAGTGATAGGGGTGGTGGTGACAGTGATAGGGGTGGTGACAGCGATAGGGCGATGACATTAATAGAGGTGGTGACAACAATAAGGGTGATGATAGCGATATGAGTGGTGGTGACAGCGATAGGGGTGGTGGTGACAGCGAGAGGAGTGATGGTGACAGCGATAAGAGTGGTGGTGACAGCGATAAGAGTGGTGGTGACAGCGATAGGAGTGGTGACAACGATATGGCGATGACAGCGATAGAGGTGGTGACACCAATAAGTGTGACGATAGCAATTTTGGTGCTGGTGACAGTGATAGGGGTGGTGGTGACAGCGATAGGGCGGTGACAACGATAGAGGTGGCGACAGCAATAAGGGTGGTGGTGACATCGATAGGAGTGGTGACAGTGATAGGGCAGTGACAGCGATAGAGGTGGTGACATCAATATAGGTGCTGGTGACAGTGATAGGGGTGGTGGTGACAGCGTGAGGAGTGGTGGTGACAGCGATAAGAGTGGTGACAGCGATAGGGCGGTGATAGCGATAGAGGTGGTGCCAACAATAAGGGTGGTGACAGCGATATGAGTGGTGGTGACAGTGATAGGGGTGGTGGTGACAACGATAATAAGAGTGGTGACAGCGATAGAGGTGGTGACACTAATCTCGTTAAAAAAAAAAATTGTCACCAAAAAAATTGTTTATCATCATACATGTGTCCCCAAAGTTGTGTCATCAAAGTCATTGACCGGTGTCACCACTTATAAAGGTGGTGACACTAATCTCGTAAAAAAAAAAAATTGTCACCAAATTTTTTATTTATCTTGCTACATGTGTCACCAAAGTTGTGTCACCAAATTCATTGACTTTGACCGGTCAATGGTCAAAATAAAAATGGAAGGGAGTCAACTTAAAAATGGTAAGGAAGGGTAAATAGGTAATATTAAGACATTTTGCAAAATGGGCCTAAAGTATTTCATCTAAAAAAACATGGACTTCATGCTAGAAGCTTAGAATTCGAACTTTCAAACACCATAAAATTTGGAATAACGTATTTTAATTTTTAATTATATAATATAATTTATATTATCGCTTCTTCAGCTTCTATTTTTTAAATTAAAGTTATGATTTTAATTTTAAAAAAAAGTAAAGAGTAATATATGTTGTATCTATAATTAGGGCTGACGGATCCTTCTGGAGTACTATATAAGCTATAATATAACAATCGAGGAAAAAGTGATACGATGAACGTACGAAATTTGATGAGGCACAAACCATATCAAATGTTATTGTGGAGAATATAATGAGTTGGAAGTTGTCCCACATTGAATAGAAATTAAATCCAATCCTTCTATATAAGCCGGTGGGCTATCCCACCTAACACCAATTGGTTTTAGGATGGAACCCCACTCGGCTTGTGTGCTCGGCTTGGTTAGCGCGTTTGCGTTTGGCGTACGTTGCCCCCCACGTCGGATGACCCACCGTTATTTCATATGGTATCAGAGCCGAGGTTCGGCATGGTGCGGTGTGGTTTGGTTTCCTGGTCTAATATTGGCTAGCCGGCCTTAAGGCATTTATTCGTCAATCGCAACTGGCAATATTGCGTGGCCAGGCAGTTGCGCTTGAGGGGAGTGTCCCACTTGGTTAGAAATTGTATACAAGCCTTTGCATATAAGCTGGTGGGCTACCCCACCTAATACCAATTGGTTTTAGGATGGAACCCCACTCGGCTTGTGTGCTCGGCTTGGTTAGCGTGTTTGCGCTTGGCGTGCGTTGCCCCCACGTCGGTTGACCCACCGTTATTTCATAGTTATTTACTAAACTAAGATATTTTTATCATTTGTTTAACGGTATATCTTCATACTTTATTCAACTCGTAGGTTTTGAATCAGTAGATTATATTAAAGTATTTGAAAAT
This sequence comes from Persicaria tinctoria, assembly GCA_037127255.1. Lineage (NCBI taxonomy): Eukaryota > Viridiplantae > Streptophyta > Magnoliopsida > Caryophyllales > Polygonaceae > Persicaria > Persicaria tinctoria. The sequence continues at coordinate 24,652,159 of JBANSL010000002.1, read as the reverse complement.
TGTGTAATACATTGTGTACGATATTCGCTTATAAAAAAGTTTTAGGATCCACTAATTGGACCATAATACTTGATTAAGTCTTAATTATGCTATAGTTACTTGATAGTTACTTGATCAGGTTTGAAGAAAGGCAAGTAAGAATTTGTGGTCATTTAAGAAGCTTCTACTTGACAACTTCACGTTCTAATAAGTCAAGGTATAAAAACTAGACATGTAAATAATTGCCAATTTAATTGTAAAAACTAGACATGTAAGAGCATCTGCATTCCTAGAACCGTATAGGGTTCCTTAACCCCATTTTTTAATCTTTCTCTTTATTTTACATCCTTTTAACAACTTAATATATTTTTCAATCACATCCATGGAACCCATCAGGGTTTCTTAAATTTTTTATTCATTTACCAATATTAAGCTAACTAGTACTTTTCCCGAACCATGTTCGGGTTTTTTTCGATCGAACGTCAATTTTCACCCAATATACTTCTCACCTTGTTGTTCTTCGAAATCTTTGGTTATCATGGTGAATTATATCAAACTCCCAAACTATATTTCATACCATGAAAAATAACAACTCGACCCAAACTATATCAAACTCCCAAACTATATGAAACTATGTTAATTAAGATGCAAGCTACATTGAATCCAAATACACATGATCCATAACAATTCCGTCCTTCACAACAAACTAAAGACTTTTACTCAGCACATTTCACAACACGGGCATGAAAAAAAATATGGTCATAACAATAGCAATGGCATGGGTTAAACAGATCTAACAGCTACGCCATGAAATAAGTATGGTTATAAGAACAGCAATCAACCAACACAACTCAACATTATTAAGCATTAATCCCGAATTCCAATCCCAATTCCTCTCTCAATTTCTCCTCTTTTTTTGTTCAATCTCAATCTTCGGGTTCGCGGCCAAGGGAGATGATGACGGGCGGCAGAGTGCCAAGCTCTGCCGGCGGGAGCCCCAGGTTTCTGACGGCGTTGCAAACAGGATTAAGGTGTTGGTTCGTTTTTTGGCTGCAGTCGGTCGCGTTGCAAACATGATTAAGGAGGGGAAGTTCACTCTTGATGGTGTTGACTACTCCTTGCCCATCAACAACCATCCAAATAGTCTCCATGGTATATATCATTCTAATTCATTTCAGGTTTCAACCTATATAAATTCGCTCTATGAATATAGTGTTTACAATATCCACAGCTTGTTTTTAGTCATATACAATTAACCTGTTAGTAACATTAGAGTTTTCACCGTTCATAATCACCAAAAATACACTATACTGTGAGCATCAATCGTTTTGTAGCATGCGTCTGTCTCGAGTCAAGAAGCCTTAACTCAATCTTGTCTGTAAGTTTGATTCCTCAAAATTGCATTTCAAAATGTTATTTCAAAACCATAAATTCAGACAAATTGATTTCGGGAACCACTAATCTTTTTTTCTCGTGATTCTCTCTATGGCATTTCATCAAACAGGTAGAGTGCATGACTAAATGGTACTTCAAAACCATAAATGTTAGGAGCTTTTATTCGTCTAAACTTTATATGTAATCAAATACATGTAACTTCCTGAAATTGAAACCCCTAAGGCCCTAACCCCTAATTGAGTTTGAGTTGAGCCAAAATTATCAACCTCGGATTGAACTCAAATACCACATTCAATCTAACCAACAAATTGAGTCAGAATTCATGAAATTGAAAGAAGTAAATTTTGACAAAACTGAAAAATGAAAATGGAATAAGGTGAATACCTCTTTTGATGAATTTTCTAGTTATTTCTAAAACCTAGATCAATGACAAAAAAAAAAAGAGGGCGTTAAGGGTGCATACCAATTGCCCTCCTCCCGGCGCCGACTGATTCCGCTCGTCCAAGATTCCAACGGCGAGGCGAGAATAGGCGAGTGGAGTTCTAGTAGAGCGACGGCCAGGCGGCAAATCCGAGCGAAGAATTCATATTGGATCCACGCGAGGGAGGCCGTGGATCTGGTAGAGCGACGGTCCGACGGTTACGGTTGACAGTAGAGCAACCGTCCGGCGAGAGGAGATGCGAGGGAGGGCGTGGATCTGGTAGAGCGACGGTTCGGCGGAGAGGAGATGCGAGGGAAGCCGTGGGGGTGCGGCGCGGCGAGGGACCTCCACCTTCTCCAGATATGGGTGCCCCGACCTCGAATCCGAGCGAGGGAGATGAACGGATGTGAGCGAGACTGCGATGTCGATTGTGGAGCGGCAATGAAGCTGATGTGAGGGATAGGGCTGTGCAGAAAAACCCGACACGACTGACCCGACACGAAACCGGGGCGATATGACACGAAAAAACACGACACGAAAAGGACACGACACGATAATGACACGAACCGTGAAAACACGAAAATTAATGGTTCGTGTATGGTTCGGGAAAATCTCGTTACCGGATACCCGACACGAACCATCGAACCGTTTATTTTTATTTTTTTTAAAAAAATATAGCGAGCTGTGTATTTATATATATTAGATGTAGTTAATTAGGATCACTAAGTCATGATAGCTCAATTGGTTGGTCGTGTGGGGAGAGTTTCAAAAGAGACTTGGAGTGGTGGGTTCGAATCCCATTACTTCCTAATTTTTTGTGTAGGGTAAAAGGCTGGAAATTTGGCTTCATAGAAGGACACGTGGCACAATATTTTGTGAAGACATTTCTTCTAAAATAATAAGTATAAGGGGTGGATAAGATTTAATAATTATATTTACATACATAAATTTTATTATTTAATTAATTTATGCAATAATAGAATATAATTATATATTTGTTATTTTCAATATATATACTATGTATTAGTATAATATCTACTGATTTTTTTTAATTTTCAAAAAATATATAATATTTGTCAAATAAATAGGTTTTTTAAATTTAAAATCATCAAACATTTTATAAATTTTCAAAACAAAAGTCTTAAGACAAAAAACACAACAAACAAAACACAATTTTGTAAAAAAAAATAATTCATCAGCACAAATTCTCTTTGCAATTGAGTTCTGGATGCAACTAGACCCCACCTTCTTTCTACTTCTACTGGCACAATTTTCTCTCTCCTTGCGTTTAGTGGTTTCTTACCACTCAACCTATCACATCGTTTCTAAACTCCCCCTATTCCAAACTCATTTTTTTAATAATTTGTTTCTTATTTTAGAGTTAAAGAACCCTTGATGTACATGCTCTAAGTAATTGCCCATCTGTGGTCATTATTTTTATTGTAAAAACTAGACAAGGTAAGTAGTTGCCAATTTAATTACCCAGGTACAATCTTCACTCGAGGAAGATGGCCCATCGGTTACTGACTTAAGCAACTACAATAAATTGCCGGGCGGTTGCTTGTTTGTAGTAGTTGGGAGGATTTTTAACTGTTGAATTTGAGTGTCCCAATGATAGAAATAATGATAGCCATTGAATGTATATGTTTGAGGGACTGTAGTTTTTTTTTTTTATATACAGGATACTACCTCCGTTCGGAAAAACTTAACACTTTACTATTCATGCACGTTTTTTTAGGAGTTAAAAACTATATAAAATATATAGTTTTTTTAATAATTTTTTTAACAACTTCGTAGTTGTTATTAATAAGTACAAATTTGTTAAAAAAAATTTATAAAAAAATGAATATTTTATATAGTTTTTATCGTTCTAAAAAAGCGTGCATGAATAGTAAACGACAAGTTTTGCCGAACGGAGGGAGTATAATAAAGGGTAACCTATGTAAGGAGGTAATAAACTCTGGATACGTGACCCCTGCATAAATTGACTTGTGTCGACCGAAATCCAATAATAAGAAGTAAAGAGATCGAATCTTGATTTTAAAACAAATTTATATTCAGAAATATCATTATTAATTGATTTTGAAATTAAACTCAGTTACTGTGAACTAGAAATTCATGTTTGGATGGGTTAAATTTCTCTTATACAATAAGTGCTCATGAACTTGTGAAGTGCACTTCCTAGGAATTTAATTCATTGGAAATTAAGTTCATGACTTCCTATAATTTAAGAAAATATGTTTGGATAAGTTTAACTTCCTGTAAATTAAAATCATGTGTTTTGTTTGGTTGAATATGGATTTTCATGAGAATTTGTGTAAAATTACTTTTGTAACCCTTATTAATAAAAACCTATTTATTTAAATTATGGGCAAATACTTAATTTGTGATTTAAAAAGAAAAAGAAAAGATTTTTTAAAATAAATTAAAAAAAATGGTGGATTTCAACCTACTCCAACATCGTAATTTCAATTTCTCCATTTTCACAAAATTCTAATCCAAACACATGTATTGAAATCTACTTCTTGAATTATTTCAATTCTTGGATTTTTTTTTAATGTAATCTAAACGAGCACTACATAAATAAATAATTTTCATTAACGAGCTCTTTAATATAATAAACAAATGAATGATTTTCATTAACATAACTATCTATTTTTATCTTTTACAAAAAATGGGTGGGTTTGGACTTTGGATCCGTCTGTTAAGCTTATAGGTTTGAGTTTGTTTTCAGTATGTTAATTTGCACACAACCTCCTTAGCGCCTTTGCCCTACTTCTTGGGCTTTAAATATTACCATTAATGGGCCCAATTGTTTGGGCTACATTTAGAACAAAGTAAAGGCTACGGCCCAGTACCTCTTGGGTTTAGTTTGTTATCATTTTTATCTTTTAAAGATGATAATTCGGGTTTCAATGGCATGGTTGAAAATTCATATTCTTGTAGATCCACATCATTTTCATGATATTATCATTACTAATTCACAAACTGCCCGTAATTTAGGCCAATGTGCCCCAATTTCCTCTAATTTAGGTCTTTTATTATATAAAATAACTTACTTTTAACAAAGTTGTATGTAATACTCATTTAGGGTTGTTATATGAGTCGAGTAGCTCGAACTCGACTTGATAAATGTTCGGCTTGAGCTCGTTCATTACCAAACAAGTGAAGTATGAGCATATTTTTAAGGTTAATTCAGCTCGGTCCATGCTTGAATAGCTCAAATTTTGTGGAATTCACAAAATCTTTTCAAGTCACTATGTTAAGAGCAAGTTAAGTTGCTTAATGCTCGGAAAAAATAATCAATTCGAGCTCATTCAATTACTAAATAAGTTGAATACATGCACAAATTTAAAAGTCTAGTTCAAATTTAAGTTCGATTTATTCAACTCGAATAACAACGCTACACTCATTATTCATGTTTTGTGAACAAATCAACATTAAGAGTAATTTTATCCTTATATTTTCTTATATTTTAATTTACAAATATATACATCTCTATCAACTATTCAAATTCAACTATTATATCTATTTGTAATCCCAAAATTATCGTTCTTATATTTTATTATATTCTCACAACTAAAAAATACATAAATTCAATTTGCTTGTGCAAAATTATGGTAAAAAAACAAAATTACACATAAAACTAAAGAGTAATTTTTTCCAATTAAACTTCTTTTAACTTAAGTTTCAAATGTGTAATTAGAAAAACAGACTTTAGAAGTTTAATTTTAATATTTCTTGCTTTGAAAACTTTCAATCAGTTTAATAAATTTGCATTATCTATGTGGACCAATGCCATTGATGAAACCACAACCCGAGATTTTAAATTGTTATTAAAAGATCCTGTAGTTTTGGGTGAAACATAGGATTAATTCATTAACTGCAGTCTGCAGTGCATAATTTAATCAAGGTAGGTTTAAGTAGTAAGTACTCCGTATGATTAGCAACTAATTAGGAAACCTGTCGGTTGAATTGAGAGAGTACCACCGGACACAATCCAACCAACAAACACACCAAATCTATGGGGTTTCCCCTACTTAAACTACACCTTAATATTTTATTCAGGGTAATTTGCTTCAAAGACAATTACTTATTCGAAAAGCTCTTGTTCAACATGCAGTTCATGTACATGGCATTAGATTTTGGAGATCTAACAAGATTAAATGCATGCATATCATTCAGTAAGGAGTCCATCCATAATCTTCAATTAAAAAAAAATTATAGAGTAAAAATTTGAGATCACACCGCTCTGATTTTCGAGTGATCAGTAACACTGAGAGACGAAAAACGGACCTAAATAAAAACAATCCATAACTTAACAATTTGATATAAGAGATTAGAAATTTTAGTCTTTATTTTATAGAAATATCATGGTAGTTATTAGTGAATACAAATTGTTAGTTGCCGCAATTTATGAGAAGTGAAAAATAGGATAATAAATGAGGGTTAGTATAGTAATATATTTGTTGATGGTAAAATTGTGAAATAAAACTAAAATAACGTAAAGATCCCAAGGATCGTAAGAGATTGCTCTCTCCTAAGGAAAACAAATGAGGAAGAAATTCTGATTGAATTGAAAAGGAATGAATGAAGTTATCTGTACAGTACAACTACTCCCCTATTTATACAGAGACGCAGGAGGGAGCTAACCAACTTCTAACAACCGAGTCAACACAAAATACAACCTGTATAAAGTGCTAAACATCACTAAGTTGTAACCTGCTAAACATCACACGTATATTCTACACCCTCCCCTCAAGTTGGAACGTCTACGAGTCCCAACTTGACACTGAGATTAGTGTGTTGAGCATGACTAAGCGCCTTTGTCATCAAGTCTGCCAATTGTAGCTTGGTGTTGACATATGCCGTCTGTAGAAAGCCAGATTGAACCTTCTCTCGTGCAAAATGGCAATCTATATCAAGGTGCTTTGTTCTCTCATGGAAACAAGGGTTGGCTGCGATATGTTGGGCAGCTTTGTTGTCACAAAACATAGTGACAGGGGGAGAGACCGGAATCTGAAGATCACTGCATAGGTAACTCATCCATAGAAGCTCTGCTGTAGTGTAAGCCATGCTCCTATACTCTGCCTCGGTTGATGATCTGGAAACGGTGACTTGCTTTTTTGTTTTCCATGAAACTAAAGCATGACCAAGAAAGATACAATACCCAGATAATGATCTTCTTGTGGTCAAGCAGGCCCCCCAATCCGCATCTGAGAAGCCTGTGATTTTCAAGTCTGATTGTGCAGGATAGAAAATGCCTTTGTGAACGGTCCCTTTGAGGTATCTTAAGAGATGGTGAGCAGCTTGTTGGTGAGGAAGCCTGGGACAAGACACAAACTGAGAGAGGTGTTGAACCACATAGGAAATGTCTGGGCGTGTAAGAGCTAAGTACAGCAGCTTGCCTACAAGACATCTATATGACTCTGGATCCTGTAACACTTCTCCTATCTCTGCACTAAGTCGTGATGTGGTTGCCATAGGGGAAACTGTAGGCTTGCAATCAATCATACCTGTGCTCTTAAGAACATCTGTGATGTATTTGGTTTGGCTTAGGTAGGTGCCTTTCTCAGACCTCTGAATCTCCATGCCCAGGAAATATTTAGCCACTCCTAAGTCCTTAATGGTGAACTGAGAATCAAGGGCCTGCTTAACCCTTTCCAATTCAACCACATTGTTGCCTGTCAAATACATGTCATCAACGTACACCAGAATAGTTGTAAATGAATGACCAACACATCTCACAAACAGGGAATAGTCATTTGTGGATTGAGTGTATCCCAAACTGATCAAAAAACCGGTGAGCTCCTGATTCCATTGTCGTGCAGCCTGCTTTAAACCATACAAGGACCGTTTGAGGCAGCAAACTTGACCATTCTCAGCTTTCTCATACCCTTCAGGAGGTTTCATGTAGATCTCCTCTTCCAAATAACCATGTAAAAAGGCGTTATTAACGTCTAGCTGAAACAAGGGCCAATCCTTGGCAGTTGCAAGAGCTATCACAACTCTCACAGTTGGAAGTTTAGCCACAGGGCTAAATGTGTGCTTGTAGTCTTTACCGAGCTTTTGATTGAACCCTTTCACCACTAATCTTGCCTTATACCTGTCTATGGATCCATCGGCAAGATATTTGACTTTGAAGACCCACTTTGAACCAATAGCCTTATGGCCATGGGGCAAGGATGTCAAAACCCATGTGCCATTCTTTTCTAAGGCTTCTAGCTCCTTGTTCATTGCCATCTCCCAATCTGGATTGCCTTTTGCCTCCCTATATGTGGCAGGCTCATGAACCTTCATCACCTTGGTCATGAAGGCTGTGTAAGCAAGCTCTAGACGATTGCTGCACACAGTCAGGGCATAATCTGATGTCCAACTGGGTAGCCTTCTCCTTCTAGTTGAATGTCTGATCCCTGGAGAGTGAGGCTCAGGTACTGATATTGAATTATTCTCATGTTGATCATCAAGTAGGTGTGGCTCTTCTACTGAATTGTGACCTGAAGAATCAACCCCCAACCTGTAAGGTATATCTATATCAATTTGCTGATCTCTGTAGGGGAAAACAGTTTCATAAAACTGAACATCCCTACTAAAGAATATCTCTTTATTCTCTTGATCAAAAAGCTTGTATCCTTTTTGATGAGAAGGATATCCAATGAGGATGCACCTCCTTCCTCTAGCATCGAATTTATCTCTACATCTCTGTGTGGTATAGGCATATCCCAAGCACCCTATAACTCTCAAATTATCATAGGAGGGGACCTTTCCATATAATTTTTCATAGGGAGTTTTCCATCCAATACTTACCAATGGCATCTTATTGATGAGGTATGTTGCAGCCAAAACACACTCCCCCCAGAAATCCTTTGGTAGATTAGCATGAAATCTGATAGCCCGGGCAGTCTCTAATAGATGCCTATGTTTCCTTTCAACCACCCCATTCTGTTGTGGTCTATAAGGCATGGATCTTTGATGCTGAATGCCTAACCCACTGAGGAACTTCCTACAATCCTCATTGCAGATTTCAGTTCCATTATCTGATCTAAGATGTTTAGGAATCACACTAAACTGATTTTGAACCATTGCCACAAATTCTTTCAAGATACTTAGAACTTGAGACTTATCATGGAGCAAGAATGTCCATGTAGCTCTACTCATGCCGTCTACAACAGTGAAGAAATAATGCTCTCCATTCACGTTGGGTACTCCATAAGGACCCCAAAGATCGACATGAATCAATTCAAACAAAGAATTACTCTTGCTATTACTTTTCTGGAAGGGCAGTCTATGGAACTTTGCCAAAGAACAAGCATCACAAGTATGAAAATCAAAAGATACATCTAAAGCACTGCATCCTGGCACATGAACTAATCTGTGAAAAGATATATGGCCAAGCCTATTGTGCAACAAAACTTTATTTGAACAAGCAGAAAAAACACATTTATTCAAGCTTGATCTGGCATCTTGAACTGAACTTGAATTGATTGTGTACAGCCCTCCAAATTCTCTTCCAACAGCAATCAACTTCTTACTCACTCGGTCCTGAAATTCACAAGTATCTTCATCAAATACTGCAAGCAATTTCTTCTGAGCAATCACACGCCTAACAGACAATAGATTGAACTGAAACTGTGGCAAAAGCAGTACATCCTTTATCACAAAATCTGACCCCAAACAGACTGATCCGATTTTCTCATCTTTCTGAATTGAACCATCAAGCAATTTTACTCTAATAGGAACACTTAAAATTCTCACATTCATCAACAAATCAACATGTGGAGTCATGTGATCGGTAGCTCTTGTATCTAGTATCCATTCATCTCTATTTAGTTCAAGAGAATTCAACGAGGATTGGGAATTACCTGCGAAATTCGCTGCAAAATTGGCAGAAGATATCACGCCTTTCCCTTTGAAAGCTTTCACCATTTCCTGACAGATAGCCTGCACGAGCTCGGAATCCATGGCGCTCAGCCTACTGGTGTTGTCCTCATAGTCCAGTGGTGTCGTGTGATCCTCACTCTCGTTCACCACATTAGCAGCAACCTTCATACCTTTCTTGTTCCTTTTCCCCTTGTACCAGTCGGGGTATCCAATTACCTCAAAGCACTGGTCTGAAGAGTATCCTTCCATGTCACAGTGGTTGCATCTCTTCTTGTCTCCACCTTTCGGTTTCTTGGAGTCCTTATACTCTCTCCTGGTGGAGGATCCTCCTTTCTCCGAGATCGATCGACCGAAGAAACCCGATGATTCAACAGGCTTGGTCGTGATCTGCTTCTGAGTCTCCACTTGAGCAACAAGGTAAAAGGCTTTGTTTACCGACGGTAAAGGCTCCATAGACAAGATCTGGCTTCGTATAGCCTCGAAATCTCCATTCAGACTTAGCAAGAACTGCATCAGCTTGTCTTGATTGTCCAATTCAAGAAACCTAGCTGTAATCTTGCAAGTGCATTTCTCAAGAATTCCACAAGTGCACTGTGGAATTCCATTCAGGCTCTGCAATTCGTCCCAGCACTTCTTAAGCTTGGTGTAATACACAGTCACCGTCAATCCTCCCTGAGTAAGACGCATGATCTCCTGCTTCAGTCGATATATCACCGGAGCATTGCTCTGGTTGTAGCGCTCGCAAATCTCCGACCATAGATCCTTCGCAGAATTCGCATGAACGAAAGAACTCGAGAGATCTGGCACCATTGAATTGAGGATCCAGCAGGCGACCATTCGATCACACCTGATCCACCTTTGCAGATCTGCAGAATCGTCTCCCGGCCTTGGAATCGTGCCATCCGCGAATCCAAGCTTCATCTTGGCGCCCAAGGCCATCCGGATCTGCTTGCTCCATGCGATGAAATTGCTTCCATCGAATTGCACACTCGTAAGCGAAAGTCCAGGCGAATCAGAGTTCGCCAAGGCCAAGGGATCACCCTGTGAGGCGCCGTTGATCTGTGCAATTTGCTGCGCCACCGCTTGAGCTGTTCTCTCCATTTTGTCTTTCTGCGACATCAATCAGAAACTCGAACTCCCTCTCTCTCAATGTGTTTCCACCCGCTCTGATACCATAAAGATCCCAAGGATCGTAAGAGATTGCTCTCTCCTAAGGAAAACAAACGAGGAAGAAATTCTGATTGAATTGAAAAGGAATGAATGAAGTTATCTGTACAGTACAACTACTCCCCTATTTATACAGAGACGCAGGAGGGAGCTAACCAACTTCTAACAACCGAGTCAACACAAAATACAACCTGTATAAAGTGCTAAACATCACTAAGTTGTAACCTGCTAAACATCACACATATATTCTACATAACGTCTTTTAGCTACAAATAAAAACCCCCGACTGCAAATATTGAAGACCGATTATACTAGAAAGCAAGCCATCACGGATGGTTCTCAACCTCAACAGCATTAGAAAAATTACGAGACATTCTAGAACACAAGAAAGCGAGATTTCATAGATCTGGCGACTGTACTGCTTTCCAAAAGTAAAAAATTTCCTATAGCAACTTGTAATGAATGGAATCCCTACGAAGACTAGACTAGCAGACAAAGGCGTAGCGGTCCCGCTCACTTGTCTATTTTGCAATAATGCGGATGAAAGCTCAGAACACCTATTCACATTTCACAAGATGCAACCATTCGCTCCAGATGATTTCGAAGATTGATCATGGGATAGGACAAATCATTCAAGATGTGGTTAATACATGTCAAACAATCAGACAAAGCACCATTGAGATCTTCTCGAGACTCAACAAGACCCATAAAACAAGGTTAGCCACCATATGGTGGGGTCTATCGACTATCAGAAACAAAATTGTATTCAACGATGACAACTATACAGACAAAAGAAAACAAGAGAGGTATCTACGACAACAACTACAACAATTAAAGGACTCCAAAATGTTGTATTGGGAAGAGATGGAACCAAAAGAAGAGACGAAATATCCAGCACAGAGATGAAGGAAAAACCTAAGATGGACCAAACCAGCGACTAATGTGTTCAAGATTAACTTTGATGGCTCCAAGTTGCCAACTGGTGAGGCTTCGGCAGCCTATGTTATCCGCGACCACCGTGGCCGAGTCACTTCCTCTAGTGCCTCCCTTTGTGGCCACGTCTCAGCCTTAATGGCTAAAGCTCTTTGCTCTCCACATCGGCTTGTTTGCAGCCATTGAGCGTGGTTATCGTCGGATTGTGCTTGAAGGAGACAACCTCGCGGTGATTAACTCTGTCTCTGGTGTGTGGCGTTGCCCTTGGGAGATTGAGATGATTGTCTCAGACGCCCAACACCTTTTGTGGTATTTTGAGGAAGCTACCTGCAAGGTTGCAACCATGTCTTATGTGAAGTGAACCGTGTTGCGGACAAGGTGGCTCAGTTCAAGCACGAGATGGATATAGGTCCTCTAACTTGGCATCTGGATTTCTTGGACCTCGTCCGTAAGGACGTCATTGGGTGGTGGGTCAGCAAGGTCTAACGCTACCTAAATCCTTATCTTTTATTTTAAAAAAAAAAACAATTTTAGCTTCAGCTAAAGTGGACAAACATTGATAATTAGAATCGGATGGAAATATTTTCCTACCCCCTACCACCCCCATTTTGAAGATACTAGAATCGGGTGTTTTCCCTCCCCAACCACCCCCACCACCCCCAGCCAAACATCACAACACGAATCCCGAAAAAAAATCACTCATCCCCCCCCCCCCCCCCAAACACACAATGTGTACGTATTGATCGATAAACACTAAACACTCATTCATCTCGTTTGTATTTAACACTTTATTGTACAAAATGCTATGTTAAGGCCTAAGACCATGTGCAACCATGGGTTTTACTTACCTTATAGGTCTTAAAAGGTAAACCCATGGTTGCAAGCCAAACCTTAAGGGAAGAGGTTGGAAGGGGTTACCCCTTCCCACTAAGGTAACCTCTTCCCTTTTATTTTTACTTTATCTTTTTTTTTTAAACACATAAGTGGGTCATTACATATTATTTATATATTTTTTAAACACAAGTGGGGAACAAGGTAACCTCATGGTTGCAAGGGTAACCTCTAAAGAAGAGGTACAAAAATTACAAAATAATTTAGAAAAAAAAATATATGAGGTGGCAAATTATAATAAGGTGATAAAAATTGAAAAGGGGAAAAGGTAACCCCATTGTTGCACATGCTCTAAGAGCATGTACACCCTGTACATTTGGGGTGTACTAAGCCCAAAAGTAATTAAATAAAAAGGTAAATATTCAAGTACACTTAAAAACTGTTCTTAAATAAGAACAAGTTGAAGTACACCAAACCCACTTGGTAAGAAGGTTTCATTTATTTCAAATCAACTTTTTAAATGTTTAAAAATATTAAAATAAATAAATAAAATTATATTTGAATAAAAAATATTTTTACCTTTTCATAGAAACCATTTTGACTATATTTAAGTAAAAGCAAAAAATAATATAATTAAATAATATTTAAATAAAAATCATATCATAATCTAAAAGAATTTTAAATATTAATTTAATAAACAAATAAAATTATAATAAGAGTATAATAAGAGTATAAGATTAAAATAAATGATTAAATAATTAGTGTACAATTCGAGGGTGAAGTACACGGATGTGTGTGAAATTTATAAAATAGTTGAAGGAGTGTTCTTATCCTGATGTGGCGGAGAAAAAGTGAGTGAAGTACAGAGAGGAGTGTACACGGATGTACATGGCCTAAGGGTAGCTAAATCTAATTGGGTAACTGAAGTTGATGAATTATTTGTGTTAAATATTGTTTTTGAAAAAAAAAAAAAACTTGGCTGATTGAGACAATCTAGCCAATAGCATCTGCAATGATGTGTTAAATGTATATTAATAAGCTATTGTGGTGTTTGGGCAACCTACTTCTTAAGGTATTTGATAGAAACTTGTGAATAAATAATTCTAAGCATCGAAAAACTTGGGAAACCGACTTGTTGTAAATATAAAAATCATTCATTCGGCAAAATATGTCATTTTAGAAGGTTAGTTTAGTTTTGTTTAAGAAAATAAGTCATTATATGTATTTTTAGTGTTTAATTTACGAAAATGTCCCTATTATGATTATATATTATCAGTTGTAGTTTTCGAAAAAGTAAAATTTATACCTGAATCTAGTTTTCATTAATCTAAAAATTTGTACTTTTCATATAAAACTAAAATTTTAACTGACGGGTTTATTCACAAAATCTTTTAGTTTCCACAAATTTGTTTTTATTTTCCATTAAATTATTATTAACATTGATGTTTGCAAGGTTCATGAACAAAGCGGAGCCCTGATTGTTGGGAATCTATTCTATAGATGAAGACATGAGGTCCATATTAATTCCCCTTTCCTTAATTAAGATACTCTTTGTCCTTAATTATTTGAGGCCTAGAAAACCTCATCTTAAGCTTTCCAATTACACTATTAGGATATTAAGCCTGCTTTTTCTTTTTCTTTTTTCTTTTTTTTTGGAAGCAAGATAAGAGTTCGGTTCTCCAGACAAGTCTGGAGAAACCGAGAGACCAGACAAGCCGATAAATAGACTAACCATCATGTACAATCGGAAAAAAAACCTTACAGAAGCAAATGACTGAAGCAAATAACATGAAGCAAATGACAAAAATAAAGTGCCGAAATAAATATATAAAATTAAGTATTATCCATCTTTATTTTCACATTTATATTACATATATATATATAATTAAGTATTATCCATTTTTATTTTCACATTTATATATAGTCAACTCATTTTGTTGTATGTTTAGACGACTTGTCGTATGCCGACCTTGTCGGCCTCTCGAGGTCCGGGCCTGTACGGCCTCGAATTATTTCCTAATAAAATATATATATATATATATATATATATATATATATATATATATATATATATATATATATATAGTCAACTCATGTAGTGTCTTATGGGCCCCCCCAAAATATACCCTTCACATATATGCGGCCATCCCATGGCTATCTTAAAAACTAGGCCGTTACAAAATATAGTTTTGGCCGTAAGTAATTGTAGGAGTTGACTATACGTGACTTTATATATACGTATACTAAAACCGATGCATTGAAGCCTGCGTGACGGCATGTGAGTGAATCTGCCTACGTGGCGGCGCGTGAGTGCGTCGCGCAAAACTTTCTCCCTTCAAAAAGGAAAGCTAATAAAAATAATAAGATAGTTCTAATCTATATAATTAAAAATAATTATTTTATTTTACCATTAATTCATATAATTAAATAGATGGAATATATTATATAAGAGTAAATATTATATAAGGAAATAATTATATCAATATAATTAAACACAATAATAGTAATAAATTTGGCATATACAGATATACAAATTGCCATATAAGTGTATCTTCATCTGGATTATAAATAATCTTTCCAATGGACGATATATATATATAAATTTGGCATATGGACGGTTTATATATCGATTATTTAGTGTGGAAAGAATTATTTATATCAAAATTAATTATTTCATAGTTATTTTATTGAGAAAATTTGGTGAAATATCACCTTTTTAATTTCATTAGGCAATTAGCATCACTCAACTTTTTATTGGCCGCTCCAGCATCACTTCAATATTTTTTAGTCGGGTAGCATCCTTCCACATACCCCTCGTTCTTCTTCGATTCCAGGTACACCCATGGGCCATGGCTTCTCACTCCCTCTCCATGGCTTTTCACTCCCTCTCTCCCAACCGGAACTCACCACGACGAACCAGTGCGGGAGGTTATGGAAGCAAGCACTCCTATCCCTCTGGACCTCACGTCCCTCGCGCGGTTGCCAACCAAGGCTGAATCGACGCTTCTGCGCCCAGATCCGAAAGAGTCACAGATCCTTCATTATCTCATGGTTCTCCTAGCCGCCCGTCGTTCATCCTTCATCCTTCTTGCGATTTCATTTCGACTCAGCGATTCCAGGTACACTCTTCTACTTCTCTGCTCCTAGATCTGAGATTGCGGCCGGGTTAGGGTTTCAGGTTAGGCTGAATTTGAGTGAATTTGCTTGATCTGAGGTTGTGGGATGATGGGCGAGAGAAAGAGGAAGGGCGAGGATTTGGAGGACGGTGAGGGTGGTAATGGCGGCGGCGACATGAGCGGGGATGGGCAACACATTGATTGCAAGACCAAACCACCCTCGGTGATCTAGGTTTTTATTCTTCACCTTTGTTCGTCTTGAGGTTCGTTGGTTCACCCTTATACAATTTTTCTTGTCTCAATCTAAGTATTTATTGCACTGATTTGCAAAGATTGCATCTTTTGATGGACTCTATCTTTGTGGTGCTCTTGATCACCGTTTTTCCTGTCCTTCAATTTCCTGTTCCCGGGTTTGTAGTCTGTTCTTTCTTCTCTGATGACTCTGCATTCGGTCAATTTTGCTTTCAGGTAATCCACAATTTTTTTTCGTTGAAATTTTGCTTGGGGCTAATCCAATTTTGAAAACTTCCAATTTGATGGGTCGGGAGTAACTGAGTAAGATTGAATTTTTGTATCATAGATTAAATATTGAATTGAGATGTTGACATTTGATTCTTGTTGTTTTTCATTTTTGAACAATCAATGGGGCTTCTGCAGGTTATCTATCTAAACTCTAAACCACATAATGTTGATTCAATGATTCCAGCCATTGTTGTTTCGCTTCGTTTTTATTTGCTGTCGGTTTTAAGGAATGTAATGTTGATGATGATGATGATATATAAAGTAGGCTTTTGAAATTAGATGGATCAAGTTGCGAAGTTAGCAAGTAACCAACTAGTATTGTGCTGAAAATGGAAATCATGCCTTTGAAAATGTGCAATTAGTGATAGATAAGAATCCGGAAATCGAATGTAGATATGTTTGGGCTGCTGCAGAGAAGGCTTTTCTGAAAGAGAAGTGTTCAAAGCCTTATTTGAATAAGCACCCCAAGCCACCACGGCCTCCCAAGGGTCCGATGTTGAATGCTTATGACATATAGAGCTGGTGAGGGAGATTTCCTAGCTTGCTGCATTGAAACGGGCAAGGATTGAGACGATGAGAGCCTTGAAGAAGACTAAACGGGCTGCTCCAGTGGCATTTTTGGGAGCCTTTACCAGAGGACACAAGCTGTAAATGAAGAAGGGAGCCCTTCTTAGCACAGTGAGATAAAGTGAGATGTTGTTTATCAACATGGACTCCTTGATGAAGTTGCTTGATGAAGCTCTTTTTTATCTTTTTGTTTTTGGATTCAAGATATATTTGTTGCTATGAGTGTTTAGATGAAAATTTTATACTATTCAATTCCTTAAGATTATAGCACATGAATTTGTAGCTGAAAATGATTCCTGGAATCTGTAATCAAATTAGATGAAAATGATTTGGAAAAAGTCAGATGCTATAGAACTCTCTAATTCCTTCCATCTCTGTCTTCCTTTCTTCTCCTAAAATTTAGAGCATAATGTCTTATATCTTCCTTTGCTTTACTATACTGGGTATAAGGGTTGAAAGGCACAGTGGGTAAAGCACTGCAATCCCCACCAAAACAAAGGCAGAGAAATAGGGGAGGTTTCACTTTGTACAGGGTTTCTTTGATGACTCTTTCCATTAATTCCAATTTCCCCTTTCAATTTTTTTAGTGTTTTCTTACAAATAAATAGGTGCCTACAACTTAGCAGCAATCATGTCCATTTAGGTTCAATGGAGACTTTACCTTTTTAACCTTCAAAATGCAATATTAAACCCATTTGTGGGAATGAATAAAAGTTGTCAATAAAAGAGGTAATCAATGAAATGTAATCGCATTTTATACTATCAATTGCATAAAAATATAATAAAAATGTCATCAACAAAAGATGTCCTCATAAATGAGTGAGATTAATGAAGTGTAATAACAAATGTCATCAATGAATTAAAGTCATTCATAAAAGATGTCATCAATCAAGTTTAATCACATTTTATGTCTTGGTGTCATCAATTTTATAAAAATGTCACCACAAGTGATTGTATCAATAAGGTGTAATCACAAACGTGTCATCAGTGAATAAAAGTAGAATCAATGAAAATATATCGATATACAATTGATTAAATTTTAAAAAAAAGTAGCATCAAACGATTTGATTAAAAAAGGAACATTAAATAATTACATTCAAAAAATGGCATCAAAAATATGACATAACGGTAAAAAAACACCATCAAAAAAATTGGCATCAAAAAAGTGTCATCAGTAGTCAACCGTTAAAAAAATGGTATCAATAGTCAACGTGACATCATAGTAAAAAAATGTCATCACAACACTACTTTGAAAAAATATGGCATCATGGTAAAAAAAATCTCATCAAACATTTCACATAAAAAAAATGGCATCAATGGTCACGTGACATCACATTAAACAAAAAATGTCATCAAAATTTGAAAAAAGTGTCATCAAAATAGCAAAACATGGCATCAAAAAATAAATAAATAAATAAATAAATAAATTCCAAAGAAGTTGGTCAACGGTCAACGTTGACCGTTGACCCTTAATAGTCAATTTGGAAAGTGTGTTAGGTTAGCTAATTAATTTTGTTTGGTTGCTAGTTACCTAATGAGATATTCATAATATGCTATTTGTCAAAATAACCCTATTTTATTTATATCTATATTATTTTTTAGGAAAATGAGTTATTTATATCTAGATTAATGTTAATCTTATATTTCCACTTATTAGCTTAATGATCATAATGTAATTCATATTTATTTATTTATTTATTTTTATATTTATAATATGATTTTTTTATAGATAATAAGTGAAGTTTTATAATATTGTGTTAATATATTCCCGTGCAGGGAACGGGGCATGCACTAGTTATATATATAACAAAACAAATATGTATTTATAACTTGACATTTGTATGGAACCACTTTCTTCCAATGCTTTACTTAATTGGATCCATAACCACTAAGATGGTCAAAAATATTATACCCTCTAAATTATACTTTTTAAAACTAAATCATGTTACAAAAATTGTCAATATTGGAATGATAAAATTGATGGTGCATTATATTTATACGTACAATAACATAATAAAAAATTCATTAAGACACTTTTCCTCTAATTGCTTTTTTCCCTTTGGAAAAAAAGAAGAAGCTAAAACGTAGAAAAAAAGTAGGGAAAAGAAAAAGAGTTGCTCAAAAAAAAGAAAAAGAATAAAGAAAAAAGAAAAAGCTAAAGTTTTGACGGACGAAAAATGAAAAGAAAATAAAAGATAAACGGTTTTATAAATATAATAAAGGGAATTTAAAGGGAAACATTTTGCTATCTTTGGCTTTGTATAAAATATCTTTTTTATATTTTGTGGATAATTTGTAAATGTGGTTTCTAAAAGTATTGACCAATGTGACTTTTTCACTTTATTTTCTCCCAATTTTGTTTGTAAATTAGGTTCTTTTTCTTTTGCAAAGAAGATTTTTTTTGGTTTTGCTTTGCAGTGGTAGCTGAAGGCTGAAGCCTGAAGATTGAGGAATGGGCTTTCAGGTTTTTTTCGCTTCTTTTAATCTTTCTGTTACTCATGCTTCATGGTTAGGTTATGTGCATCATTTCGGCACTTTTTATCTCCTACTGTATTTTTTACTCAAATAAATTTTACATTTTATGCAGTTATATAGATAATAGTGTTACAATTATAAATGCAACCACAAAATTGTCACTGATAAGTTAATGAAAAACTTTGTTAGCCTAATAAATAAATTCTGAGTAAAAATATTTCCTTAGATTATTTAGGTTGCTGATATATACATCGAAATCGGGTGTTAAATGCATTCATTCATGCGGATCTTTAATCCGGTTTGCCTTTAACATGACACGTGTAAATAATTCAAAAAGAATATATAGAAACTGAGGAAATAAAAAAATAATACAGTAATAATAAAGGGATAATGGACAAAAAAAAATTACAAGCCTTATTAATTCATTGTGTTTTTTTTTTTAATTCTGATTTTTTTTCATTTTTTTAATACTACCTCCGATCCAAAATATATGTCGTTTGACTTTTCAACACGTATTTTAAGAAGGTAAAAACTATATAAAATATTAAATTTATTTAAATTATTTTTTTACAACTTAATATATGTTGGTAATAAGTATTAAATTGTAATAAAAAATTTTAAAAAGTTAATATATTATATAGTTTTTAGCTTTTTAAAATACGTGTTAAAAAGTCAAACGACGTGTATTTTGGATCGGAGGGAGTAAGTAAGATCCATTCTATTTTTTTTCTTTTCGAAATAGGCCAACGGATCATAGATCCATTTGTTACTTTTTCACTATGAGTGCAATAATTATGGATATGTGTCAAGTTAAAGATAAAACGGATCGGTGTATTTAGAATCTATTGTGAGTGCATATAGTCTTGCCGATTATTTAGTGATCTATGGCTATAGTTTTCAAGAATTTTATTAATACAATTTATAATGTGTGTAAAATAATAAGAATTTATATTAAACTTAATTGAATAGGGAATGAGTTACTTATAAGATTGTAAATCATGGAGGGTGTCATTCGGCTCCTCCTATGCCCTTATCTCACTAATACGGAGTAGCTTTTATGATTCAGCAGTTCAGGACTTCAGGGTGATTCAAATCACAATAGTTAAAGAGTTTTGGGTTGTGCACTTAACTTGCTTAGCAGCAGTTATGAACATTTCTGTTTAGCTTTGATTTCTCCGTAGTTACCAACTCTAAAATCTTATTTTACTGATAGGGAGAGAAAAAAATTTCAAACATTTATGAATGTGAATTCTAATACTGGTGTGAAGTACTATGTAGTATGTGTGAGATTCCGAGAATCCCGGTCGGGTCATATGAAAACGAGAGTCGCGTCGGGTTTAATTTTGTTTTTGGTTATAAGATCGGGATCCACCACTTTACACAAAACAGCCATTGTGTAAGAGCTTTCTCATTCCTTATATTTTGGTTTGTTATACCACCCACAATCAATGTGTAAAATTAAGGATTACGGTGTACTCTGTATAAGTTAATTAACTTAGCGCGTGTTCGGTGCAAATTTTCATTAGATTAATGAGATTCTTTCAAAAACTAATCTAGCAGCATCAGTGTTTGGCAATAGCTTTTGGAAGATTTGGAGATGGAGATTATGAGAGATTTTTTTTTGGTGAAATTGAAATATTGGGGAGCTAAGATTATAGGAGATTTGGTTGAGTGAGATTTTTATTTTGCCCAATCTTGCCCCTTTTTTAGGTCTGAGGTCGACGTTGCTTGGGTGCCGCGAAGCTCCGACACTGCATCTCCAACTCCTCCCATCCAGGTATGCAACCACTCCTCCTGGCAAGTAGCCTTGTGGGTTCGATAGATCCGAGGAGGTGACTGTTGGGTATGGTTGTTGCCGGAGGGGACTGTTGCAGGCCGAAGGTGGGTGAGGCGTGGCCGGATCTGGCGTTCTGGTGGTGCGCAGTGGTTAGAGGTGGCCGGATCTAGTCGGAAAAGGCAAGGGAGAGGCAGTTGCGTGTAGCCTGCAATAATTAGAGGTCGAGAGGGAGAAGCGAAGAGGAAGGCCGGATCTGGTGGGGTGAAGGCCTCGGATCTGGGCGTCGGCGATGGATGCATGTGGTGGTGGGGATCGAATTTGGGAAGGGTTGATGCTGGCGATGGATGCATGCCAGAAGAGGGACGGAGAAGCAAAGGAGGCCGCCGACAACCCTGGCCTCGCCGAAAACCGTAATGGAGCAACGAACAATGAACTCAAACCATGAGGGGAACTTGTAAGGAGGGGTAATAAAGGTGGGGGTAAAAGGGTCATTTTTATTCTACAAAATACATCACAATCTTATACCAACCAAACACCTTTCAGAGATTTCCGCCAAAAAAAATCTCAATCTACAAAGGGTGTGTTTGGATTCCATTGCATTTTCATTATAATGCAAATATTTTACCTCGTTTTATGTGTCCGTTTGATTGTAAAAATAAAAATCTAGTAAAAACCGAGGTCAAATCATAATTTAACCAAATAATCACATAAATCGAGAGAAAATAATTGCATTTTAATTAATATATCGTGAAATCTAAAAACATCATAATTTAAACACCTTCAAAAATTCGTGAATCAAACACTGCCTTATCATTTTGCATTATAAATATAATGCATTTGGAATCCAAACACACCCAAAATCTCATTAATCTACAAAAATAATTCATCTCCTCACATCTACAGAAATCCCATTAATCTACATAAAAATAATCTAGTGCCAAACACGGCCTTATGGCGTGTTTGGCAGGGGATGCGAGGGGGTGGGGATGGATTTTCGGGTTCCGCGCCTGCTTGTTTGGCAAGGGGATGCGGGGGGTGGAGGAGGATGCGAAGCAGGGGATGCAGGGGGTGAGACAGGGTGCGGGACGCACCTGATCGAAGGGGGGTGAACGGGATGGGAAGGGGAAACGTCCCAGATTTGCCCCTTCCCCTTCCCTCTCTCCTCATAAATTTGGATCTTCACTCCATTCCACTCTTCACACGCACGCCTCAAACTGTGAAGAACGACGATTTCTTCCGAGAGCTTCTCATTCGTCCTGCATCTTCGATTAGCCAGGTAATCCCGTTCATCTCCAATATTTGTGTTTATGGTTGAGTTTCGGTTCCAATTTGATGGGTTTTATAGTTTTCCCCCATTTCGATTGAAATCCTAGGGTTTTTACATCGTGATTTTAGGGTTTCGATTGAAATCTATGATTTTGGCTTTCATGTTTAGGGTTGTAGGGTTTTACATTGAAAGCTTCGACTTTTCCGTCCAGAAAGTAAAAAGGTTCTATTGAAAATCAAGCAATAGGATTTTTCATTGACATTGGTAAGTTTTTAGGGTGTTCGATTGAAATCTCAAAGTCTGACAATGACAAAATGAAACCAAAATTCCGACATCTTAAGACGCTTGATTTCATAGGGGGCACTTGCACCCAACAATTAAGCATTCCAGTTTGTTTCTAGATTACATTTCACATAGCTTTGTGTTGTGGCTTGCATGTCTGATGTCTGAGGAGTAAGAACACATCTTGATAACATGCTTTATTTTTCCTCATTTGAGCTTCAATTTGGATGGAACTGTCCTGACTTTCTATTATCCCTTTATCAGTGATCCACCTTAACATCTTCATTATGCATATCAATTTTGTAGTTCTTCACTAGACATAAATTTGCAAACCTGTTAGATATCTTTATGCTGTAGTTTTCATTTGTTGATCACATGTGTTGTAAACCTAACATTTGTTAGGCGTGTTTCTTTATTTATTTGTGTTTCACTGTGTGTTCTTGCATTAGTGATTGGTTTAAAGTTTGTGTTCTGGCATCTATTGAGCTATGGCATCTATTGAGCAGATCTATTGAGCAGATCTTACTTTCTTCATATTTGTTTGGTTATCATAAACTGAATTTTTTTCAGTCGTTGTTTGTTTGCATTTGTTGATGGGGTTTTGTCCCAACTAATCACTCTACATGAATCCACTGTCACTCCAATATCTTGCTTGCAATTTATTTCTGTTTGGGGGATCACTGATGTTTCGATAGATAATGAATGGGAGCCGAATACTTTCATCCTTACTTTCATCCTGTTTTTTTTTTTATGGCTTTCATATCATGATATCATCCCAATATGTCATTGCTTCTTAACTGATTACTAGATAAATATGTTGGTCCTCATCTGATTCTTGTTGCTTCTCACTTTACATATCAGACTGTTGAAAATGGAAGTAAGGCATGACTGCTATTTATCCCTTCTTTTGTGACCATTACCTTCTTTGATGATTGAAGAGTGTGACCATTACCTTCTTCTGTGAGATTTGAGATTTCTTTATTTCTGCCAAAGTATATTTGTTGGTACGCGTTTTCAAGAGCTCATGTACATTCCTGTTGCTTTCTTATACTTTTTGCTTTCTGTTCCAATATGTTGTAGCCTCTTCCAATTCTTGCAATGTTTCACATGCCTTCTGTAAACTCCGATTTTAATGTTGATTCTCACAATATGCTTCCCGTGTCAATGTAGGAATCATGTGGTCGTACTCCGACTCCGACACCGACTCCGATAGTGACCGCCGCTACGCCAGCGGTGACCCTCGCAAGTACCCCTGGCTTAGGATGTCATAAGAGCAGGGCCAGTCCAGTCATTGTCGGGCAGAGGAAGATGACAATGCACAGTCTGATTGTCGTGACCCCAAAGACGTCGCGGAGGATAATGCATTGTGGGCATACATCGCCGACGAACTGAAGGAGCTCCGCGCCCAGGGGCTCCTGGCCCATGACGCCCTGAGGGAGCACGCCCTGATTGCAACGAACACTCAGCTGCAGGAGACCAGGGAACACAACGTCTCCCTCATGTACAGGCTCGTCGCTTATAGGCGAGCAACGACCATCTCGTGCAGAGGGTCGCCGATGTGTGCTCCTTCATGTGTGGCCGGTGGGTGGAGCAAGCAGGGGACCAGCTCCGGTGTGAGAGGCTCTCCCGCCTAAACAGGCTCCTCGGCGGGATTATCCTTCTCATGCTGGCGATCATGGTGCGTCTGGTCACCAGGGCGTAGGACATCAAGCCTCTCTAAGCCGTGTTACCCCTTTTTGTGAAGATTTTCAAGCGTTGTTGTATTTCATATATGCTAATTGTGAACCTGTATTGAAACTCTGTATTTCGGCCCCCATTTTGTGCATTTCGGGGCCTCTGATGTAATTCAGGAAAAATGTTTGCGCAACCTCGGCAATGATTACCCCTTTTTGTAAGTCGAGTGTTGTTGCACCCTTTTGCAATGGTGCATTATCCTAACAGTTGTAACCCAAACAATTTCCGTAAGTTATTTATGATATGCATATGCCTCGACTACCATTGACGTTGCATTACTTTAATTCTTTTCCTTCGATCATGTCTTACACTAAATTAGTGAACATTATAGGCATTTGTCAATATGTCTTATACAAAAGGTGATGGCCATACGCTTCCGGTTTTGATCAATTACATGAAGTAGTGGTTTGCATCCTACCAATATTATAGGCATTTGTCAATATGTCTTATACAAAAGGTGATGGCCATCAAGCCGATCAAGTTTTGATCAATTACATGAAGTAGTGGTTTGAATCATGTACCCAATATACAAAATGACATGAAGGCCACACTCTAGTGCTTCG
This sequence comes from Persicaria tinctoria, assembly GCA_037127255.1. Taxonomy (NCBI): domain Eukaryota; kingdom Viridiplantae; phylum Streptophyta; class Magnoliopsida; order Caryophyllales; family Polygonaceae; genus Persicaria; species Persicaria tinctoria. The sequence continues at coordinate 24,627,249 of JBANSL010000002.1, read as the reverse complement.
ACCGCACAAGGTTTACCCGCCCCTGCGTCGGTCGTTCCAAATCTGCTGAGCAATGTCGTCCTTCAGCGCCTTGATCTCTGCGTTTGACCCCGGAGCATCGTCGAAAGGGAAAAAGGGTTCATCGTCATCATATCCAACAACCTCTCCTGTGTCGTACGCATCTTCATCGTCGTCCCCGTCGGATCGGATGTTACTCCCCATCGGAGGCTTCATGAACCTCGGATCGTTTTCGTCGTCGGACTCCGAAGGATCGCGTGAATCCCGCACATAGTTGTGGAGGGCGAAGCACGCAATAATAATAGAAATTTGCTTACAGATCGGATACCTAGGGAGCTGACAGAGGATCCTCCACTTCATTTTCAACACCCCGAAGGACCTCTCTATCGCTCCTCGGAGGGAAGAGTGTGACTTGTTGAAGGCTTCTTTCTCGTTTTTCGGTTGGGATGCCACGAAGGTCGAGGGGTGGTACTTCGTCGTCGAGAAATGAATCATGTACCCATTTCGGAAAGCGTAGCCCTTGTCGCATAGATAGTACCTCCCTGCTGGTGGATGGGGGAACCGAAGCGCCGTCGTCTTCAATGCGTGATCGAACACCCGTGCATCGTGCGCACTTCCCTCCCAGCCAGCGGATATGAATGTGAATCGAAGGTCGAAATCACAGACGGCCATGACGTTGTACGTTGTTGTACCCTTCTTGCACCAGAACCGAATCTGGTCATCTTTCAGCATGATCGCCTCAATATGCGTGATGTCAATGGCTCCAATTGCGCCCTTGAAGTATGACCAGTACCAGTTGTCGTTCCTGGTCTGCTCGGGTATGGCTCTGAAATGAGGTTCGCAAGGCGCCGAGGACGGATCAAGTCCCGTGCTAGACCGCGGAACCCGTTACATCTCCTCCCGCACATGGCGTCTAGTACCTCCGATATTGTCTCTGAGATTGTGTTCGTCGATCGAAGGAACCGCTCCTAGGAGTTTCCCTAACTGGACCCCCAGGGCATGGTATTGACGAAGATAGCAACCTTCTCCATCACAAAAAGTTGCACTGACCCGCGAAGAACGTACTGGTGCTCCAGCATGCCACACGGTCGAAGAAAGGCAGCCTTCTCCATTCGGAATGCGTTAATGCTCCTTGCGTCTGACCGGTGGGTGAGGATATGGTCTACCCATCGTGCCCAGTGTACTCTCCAAGGAACTGGGGTACCTTGTGCACCCTTTTGAAGTAGTGGTTCGCAATGGGGAGCCACATGCTAAGGATGGCGAAAAATCCAGCCACGCCCTTCGCTTGTATGCGGGGACATCGATGACAACGTTCGGTGAGCGTTTCTTTCGTCCTGCATGCACAAACGACGACGACGATGACAATGAACCACAACATAATGCGAAAAATCAGTCACTGACGCTGGGGAAACACAACAACGATGCATATCCAACAACATTGAACAACTTTATTACAAGGGAAAAAACGGGGTGAACACAACACATGCGGAAAATCAGTGAGATGTAAGTCATAACAACCACAACATATAATTGTATCTACCATATTCATGAGCTGGTATGTAAAAGCAATAAGAAACGAACATATGAAGTAAAGAGAAACATCAGTCTTCCAAGACATTCTAAATTGGCTCATTTCTGAAATGAAGGTGATCAGCGGACAAGGTTCTGGTATGTGAACACCGAAGATAGACACAATGGGTCATGGTCAGTCTAGGTGGATGGCACTGAGCTGCTGACCGTCGTTGGTCGAATACAACCACCGAAGCCACTTCAACTGGGCGACGTTGCTGTCAAGCTGAACGAAGACCTCACGTCACTCGGGTGACTTGATGATGGCTAAGCTGAAACACTATAGGGGGTCTCCTTCGCCGAAAAGTCCCTTCGCAACCATCAACCGCACAACATCCAACACTTCTTTCGTTGTGTCTTGGGGGCATTCGACGACATCTCATCCTTCTCCTTATCCTTTTGGAACATGTCAATGATGTCACGAGTGCTGTCTTTGATGACCCCGACGCTGCGTTCGAACAACCTGGACCCCTTCGAGATGCGAGCGTTGCGCTTGGAGCTCCTACGGGAGGAGGTCCTCTCAGAACCCGGGCCTCGCTTAGCCCTAGACGCCTGTGACGGCTCTGCGCTTGAAGCTCCAGGCGCCCGGCTAGGGGGTGAGGCATCGTCGTCCACAATGCCCTGGACAACGTGTTGCATGGAGGGCGTTGCAGAGTTAGCACGAGGGCTCATATTGTAACTCGTTGGGGTCACCCCTTGCGTCGGGGTCATCATCATCTTCATATGTAGGGGTCATTAAGCCTCTCCTTCTCAGCCTCGTTGTGGGCGTGCGCAGCCATAGCGTCCGGGTCCATGGAGGGGACGACGCAGTTCTCGCTTGTGGCTACGGTGCCTCCGAGCACCTGGTGTCATCATCTTCCATGCAGGGGTCATCAAGCCTCTCCTTCTCAACCTCGTTGTGGGCGTGCGCAGCCATAGCGTCCGGGTCCATGGAGGGGATGACGCAGTACTCGCCTGTGGCTACGGTGCCTCCGAGTACCTAGTGGAACAACTCTTCCAAGTCCGGAGGGATCCCCTTCTTCCGAAACCTTTCCAATTTGCTATCCTCCTCCGCAATTCAATTCACGTGACGAATTTCGCTTCATTACAGTCTCTCTTGCATTGATAGAAGGGAAAGGGAAGGCGAGCACATACCGCGATTTTCTTGTCCCACCGTTCGTCAGATGCCCGTATGGTGCCAGTGACCTGACCCCATCCGAGGCCGATCTCCCCTTTTTTCAGCTTATTCCAGGCTTGGTATATCGTTTTCATGTCGCGAGTTCGGTTTTTCAGAGTGTACTGGTTGTACCTCTTACCTGTGGCAGCCTCGAATGCGGTTGTGAGAGGGCCCCATTTGAAGGACTGATCCTTACGATTTTCCCGTTGATATGCGAGAAGCACAAGCATCAACTTCTTTGTCAAATTCAATGACCAGTAGAAGACAGCGGGGACATAGTTCTTGTCCTCATAACCCAATGATGCTTTCTTAGCCTTCCCTTTGCCTTTCCCCTTCGCCTTGGCAGAGGAATCCATATGGGCATCAACGACATTGTAGTGAACGAGGGTCGCTAGTATATCGAATCAAAATGTCGGTTTGTTTTTGGGAAATATGATGGACGACTAAATCAAAAAGTCAGTGAGTGGCAACAACAAATGTGAAAATCAACACCAAAAAATACACCCATAATAGAAATCTTGATTATACTAACAGTTGCCCAATGCCATTCAATCACCCAATGCCAACAATAGTTGCCCAATGCCAACAACAAATGTGAAAATCAAGCAATTGAACCCAATAATGCAATTCAATCGCCCACAAATTAGTGGCAAGTCGTAAGAACGTTACGAAGGGCCACTCTAACTTGTTCAATTACTTTACAACATCGCCAATGTCATAACCCTAAATTCTAAACTTTGAACCGTAATCGAACATGGGTAATTTTCATTCTCGGTTGGATTATACTCATCGTGCAATTGAACCCAATCTTCTATGAACGAAATCCCAATACCCTCTAATCAGCATTGCATCCAAAACCCCCAATTATGACCGAATTCCCCGACTAGAGAAAAAAGGGAATCCGATGTCTCCTGGATCGAAAATCTATGTGAACTCACTGAACATAGCACAATTAGGCATTCATGACTTACATGGAGTCGGACGTCGGCGGAGGCGTCAGCAGCGCAGGGGCAGGCCGGAGGTGCGATGAACTGCTCCCGGAGTGAAGGTCACGGTCGCCGACTGCGGTTGTTTGGTGGAACAGTTGTGTATATTTGAGGGGCAATTTTGTCCTTTCATGTCAAATAGTGGGGGGCAAGCATGTCTTTTTCAGTAACTTTCATCTCATAGACTTTAAACCAAAACCAAACACGAACGGGGTGAAACTGAATTAAAAAGTCCATCCGGTCCAGCCCGAAATTTCATCCTCATCCCTTCCATCTCCAAAACTCCATCCCCATCCACCTACCCCATCCCGTTGCCAAAAACGGTCTAGATAAATTTGATTGAAGGGAGCATGTATTATATACTTCTATAAGCTATTCACCATAAGATTAAAATGACAGGATAAATGTAGTAGATTAAAATGACAGTGGAGTAAAATAAAATTTGATGCATATACATGTTATGTTATCCAAATAAACATACGGTATTTTCACACTAGATATAGATAGATAGATAGTACATTAACAAGCTTTACAAACGATCCAAGTGACAACATTGGCCGTCGGGGGGTCACTGGTCGTACATCTCCACCATGGAATCATTCATCATCACACATCACCCACCACCGCCCTACCATTCATTCAACCCAAATTCACTACTAACCCCTACAATTTTGGCTTCCAAAAGCACAACACACCCCAAAATTTCCCTGTGACATCAGATTACCCCTTTGCTTTTTGGTTATGGAGTAGTCCTACTGCTACTAGTATTACTAGTACTATTGATCATCGTCATCATATCTATAAGCCAAACCGCACAATCAATCACACACCGCGACAAATTTGATTGCACAGTAACCAACCAGCCATCCATGGCTTCTTTTTCATCCTCTTTTCTGAATTTTTACTCGTCTGTACTCCTCTGAATCGATTTGTCATGTGACGTATCACTACCACATCTAGACATCACGCGCCGCTCTGTCAATTTGGGAAATCGCAATTTCAGAATCAGCAGGTTGTTGAACGAAACAGTAATGTTTGTTGTTGCTTGAATTGGAAGACTGGATTCGGTTTTGTACCTTTCGGAGATGAGTTGAAGGATTGTTTGCAGTGGAGGATTGCGCCTTGGATCCCGTCGTTTTGCTGTGTTAGCGAGTCATCCTTGAGCGGTGCAGAAACGCCGACCAGCAACGCTCCCGCCGATCTGCTCTTCGCTAAGTTCTTGCACGGCGCGCGGAACCTGCTGTTCGCTCTGTCCTCGCTCTTCCTCGGCGACGCAAACGGCGCCGTACTGGCACAATCGGACCGATCTCCCCGATCGTTCGGCCGCTTCGAGCTCAAGGTTGTGCTAGCGAGCTTGACGTACAGAGGCTTCTTGATCAGGTTGATGTACTTGTTGACGGAATCCTTGGAGAACCTCCTGGAAGATTTGTCCAGCTCTCTATCTTCTCCGCCATTTGAATTGCGCTTCTCGGTACTCCTCGAGCTGTCGCTGCGGCTGAATCTCTTCTTCAAATCAGCTGCGTCTTCAATCCTCAGTTTCACCGTGAAATTGATCTTCGTTTTCGCTTCCGGCACCACCGACGCACCGCCAGAAGTTGCAGCAGCGGAAGTGCTCTGCGTTTGCGATGCCTTTTCCAGCTTGGATTTCTTAATCAGCTTTCCGAGCATGAACACTCGGAGCTTCGGCGCCGATTGCCTGAGAATCGACATCGGAGACTGCGGCTTAGAGCTGGTCCTCGCATCCGGCTTCTCATCAGAGATAAAATCTCCGATTCTGCCAATCTTTTCTCCAGTTTTCTCCTCCTTGCAGTCAGATTTCTCGCCGCAATCGGGAAGAGTGAACTCCAGCTCGAAGAACGACTCCTCCTCTTCCTCGCCGCCATCGACGACCGAAACTAAGCACTTGCCATCATCGACAGCGGCAGCGGCGGCGGGGGGAGTGTCTGCGTAACCAGCAACCCTAGCGGTGGAGGTTTTCCAGAACTTGAGCAAGGCAAAGGACTCCATGGGAGTAAACTGGAGGAAGTCAAAGTAAGTAGCGAGAAAAAGAGAGCGTTGAAGAACGGAAGGGCTTTTAAAGGAATATATAGGGCTGAAAAGGCATGGAATCATTTGTGGGAAGCTTTTCCTTTTGCTTTATCTCTTCGTTTGAGGGGGGCGTTGGGGTGTTGCAGTTGGTAATCTTGTTTGCAAGTGCTTGCGAAAATGGCGTTTCAGTCTCGTTGAGAAGGACGGGAGGAAGGTGGGGCTTGTTTTATAGGGTTTGGGAGGGAGTGAGGGTTATGAGCTAAGAGTAAGACGACGTCGTTTAAGGGAGCAGTCAACGTGGTGATAGGTGGGGGTGGAGATGCAGAGAACAACAGAGGAGCAGAAACAGAACAGCGGCGTATTTGCAGGCAGAGAGGTTCAGAAGGTCTCCCGCTTCCCAACGCTCACTGCGTCTTTGCTGTCGTCACCTTCGCACGGTTTTTTGAATTTCAATTCCGTTTCCTTCCAAAGTTTTTTTTTTAAAAAAAAAAATTCAATTACAGAGATCCGTTAATCCGATAAAAATTGCAAAGATCAAGTTGGTCGATTAGGAAAATTTTGGTCCATATATTTGAATTTGGAATGGAGTTCCAATTACTCAACAAACTGAGATTTCAAATTTTATAGAATTAAAAATTAGGTATTGTTCAAATATGACAAGGACATTTTGGTACAGATTTATTAATCGTATCAATAAAATCCTACTCGTATTTTGGAAACTCGACAATTTACTCCCAGCCTCATTTTTGAGTGAGGGTAATTTTTTTTTTAAATAATCTCACGGCAAGGAGATGCATGAGGCTAAAATATACTGGGATGGATTGGTCGATTGAAAGCGAAATTACAAGAACAATAAAGTGAAAGAAATAATTCATCACCACATGAAAAATTGAAGGAAAAAAAAAACAAAATAGAATGACCTAGATGAAGAAGATGCAAAAATAAGAACAACCAAATCACCGAGAAACACTATTACGTGGCGAAAACCTGGTGAAGAAATTTTTCAAACTCAATTTTAATGGTGTTAAAATCTCTTTTGGATGTGCTTTTGCAGGAATCTTGATTAGAAACGACGAAGGATGATCGCTTCCGATGCCAAAAGATGCGAGAATGTTAGGGGGAAGTCTTGTTGGGCCCGACCAGAAAGCCCAACATATAAGCCGGACTGGGGCACCATCCCAAAACCAATTGGCTTTGGGATGGTGCCCCAGTCCAGCTTGTATATTGGGCTTTCTGGTCGAGCCCAACAAGACTTTCCCCCTAACAGAGAAGGTGTCGGCGTTACAAGCGAAAATTGTTTGATTGGAGCTCGGACGGGTGGAAACTTAAAAGACGGAGATTTATAAACTTGTTGTGGAAGGCAATTGTCTCGCAATCGTGAATGCGATCAAAGGGGTCTGGATGACCCCTTGAGAGATCGAAGTGCTTATCTCGGATGATCTCCTCATGCTTCGTTCTTTTGAGATTGTCTATGTGTCCCATATCTTCAAGGAGGCTAATAGGACGGTCGATCGTCTTGCTCGCCTGGCCTTGACTTCCGACTCGTCCTCTTGGAGATCCGACCTAGACCTCCAAACTCTCGTCCACAAGGACGTTATTGGATGATGGTACAACCATAGTTGACATTACCCAAATTATCGTCTTATAACCAAAAAGAAAGAAGATGAATTGGTGATTGGAAATCAATACATACCAAAATCTCACATTTTAAAAATTGACCTTATAAAAATCTAACCAAACACAACTTTTTAAATCTATTTTGTTATTTAGATATTTAACTTTCTGACTTTTAGTTGTTAAAAGATTTTTTAAAAAAAACACTAATTTGATTTAATATGGGAAGAACAATTCTCGAGAACGGGAATTGAATTCCCACAACTTGTATTCTCTAATAATTGAAAACATACCCTAAAATGAATTTTACTCAATACGGAGTAGATGGTAGGAATAAATTGGATCACAATATTTTAGGTTAGATCAATAAAATGAGAAGTCCCCTGTGAAATAATTGCTGTTCTTACTTTGATAAAACTTTTGGTTACTGTATTGCATCACCTTTTCAAGTAAAACAAAAAATCAAAATGTTGTTGATTGAAAGAGCAAAGAGTGAACCAATTAATATTGACATGAAAGAAAGGATATAAGCAAATGGCAAGTTGGATAAGTATCAATTTTATTTTTAGGAGTATTTTTTTTGGTGAAAAATGAAAGTAAAAAGAAGAAACATGGACGGTTAGGTCCTAAAGAGTAGAGTGAAAAATTATGGTTATGGTCAAACTTTTTCCTCTACCGGTAATAGATTAGATTGTAGGTCATTCTCTTTTTTATTCAATTGCCTTGCAAAGCTGCAAAAGCATGATAATTATTTTACATATCGTTTGATATAAAGCATATATAGGTTTCTAATCTAAATATGAAGTTGAGTGGTAAGTATACTGGCAAAATCTATTTATATGGCATACATGTAGACCTGTCAAACGGGTCATTCGGGTCGGGTTTGGGATGGATCACTTCGGATTTTGGGTAAAACGGGTTTCGGGTATTTTGGGTTGACTAGAACTCGGGTATGATCGGATTTCGGGTCATTTCAGGTCGATTTTGGGTTTGTCAATTTTTTCTTTTTTAAATTAAAAAAATCATGATTTGATAATTTTGCAATAAATTTTAATTATATATAAAAAATTTAATTATATTTAATTATAAATCAATCGGATCAATCGGGTAAATCGGGTCAAAATTATCGGGTCAATCGGGTCACCGGGTCGAAATCCAGATTACCCGAAAAATTTCCGGTTTTCGGGTTCGGGTTGAAAAAAAATTCCGAGTCAAAATTTTCGGGTTTCGATCCAAAAAAATTCGGACGGTCGAGTCGGATTATGTTTTGACAGGTCTACCTATATGTTTTAATTAAATTTACCATGAAAATATAAACACACGTAACATCCAAACTTTCATCAAGACTTGATGCATTAAGAGAGAACGTTGACACTTGAATATATTCATGTAGATACCCTTGTCTTTAATTCTACTTTATATTTCTGGTTCGGACTAATGGATTTGTGGGAAAACTCTATCACATAGAGTAGATTTTCCTCTAAAAAAAAAATTAGAAAATGAATTTAGGTTGGTGTGGGGACAGGGTTCCGAGTTGGTAGGGTTGGAAAAAAAATAAGGCAAGATCTTATCCGTTAATTTTTATTTTAACGGTCAAGATGATTCTATCTAAGTAAGCTAAGATGATATGAAATTAGATCTCTCACGTAAATTTTGTTGGAGTATGCCATTTTAAACATAAAGTACCCTACATTGATTGTTGAGATTGCTTCATGGATTTTGCAAGAGTTATTCATATTTTAAATATGTTCTTGGTAAAATTGTTATTATTTATAAACAACTAATGGGGGATACATATTAATATAGTATTGTTGATATTGAGTTCGAATACAGTATCAATATGCATGGGTAGTGTGTTCCTTTTACAAGTCAAATAGATTAGGATTAACTATCTATAAGTGCAAAGAGTTGACATGCAACTCTCTGAAGTCTGAACCTCTTCTAACACGTACAAGTTCAACAAATTGGAGAGGAGGAAAATAAAAAAGATGTAAAGAAAGAGGCTAAAATGTGATTGTACGTCCACATTGAAATTTGAAAGCTTCTTTGTTTTGTTGCTTTACACCCAAAGTGGGACATTTTAAGCAAATGGGCAATCAAATTTTGCATTACAGTTCACTTTTGTATGTATTTGCGTTGGCCTTTTGTGGCCACGCATGTGTACACATGTGTTCAAAATTCAAAGTGTAGAAACCCATTTTTATAATTTTTCTAGTATATATTAGCCACTTTTATTGTGATCGATGATGATCTCATGAACTATACAAATTCACCCGTTCCCTGTGATTTAACTAATTTTAAAATATTTTATTATCTAGGTTTACCTATTTTCTTTTAGAATTTTATTTTCTTATTAATTATGTTTAACCTATATATGTACTACTAGAATATAGGTTAATTAGACAAAACATTATATATAATCTAAATAATTAAGATTATGAAAATAAAGTTAAATAATGAATGATTTTCTACAATTTTTAAAATAAGGGTTGGTTAATAAAAAAAATAATTGTGTAAAATATTGTGTTAAAATATCCAATGTTACCAGTAGCATTGCTTTGTGATAAAGAAATAAAAGTTTAACCATATGTAGCTATAACTTTCAAATATTAATTGGATAATGCTCTATTTGAACATCCCACAAACCTTGTCCTAAAAAAAAGGTAGAGGAGGTATATCGCAGAGATGCAACAGTGAAAATCGAATCCATAACTATCCAGTGATACCTATTCATACACTTAAAAGTTAAAAACTATATAAATATTTGAGACCTCTTATATAAGGACGCGGTCGAGCACATTAGATTTGATTTTCCTTATAAAAAAATATACTATCCATAAGCATAGTATTAATATCCACCACTATGTCCAAACAAAACTATATATATATAGAATGGACAACCATATGCAAAGAAAAAATAAAAAGAAGTCCATGAATATGGATATGGTAAGAGGTCCCCCTCCATCTCATATAGAGCTGCTTGTATAAGACTTTGCAGGGGAGCTTTTCCTTTTGCAGAAAAGCTATAAGTGTATAAACTATAAAAAGGAGGTTATGACCTTATCAATGAAATGGTATGTTGCCAATTAAGAGCCTTTTCTTAGGGGTTTTCAACCTCGGATTCTTTGTTTCTTTCTCTGAGTAGTCAAATTGGAGAGAGGTGCCCTTTTATATGTATACACTAGAGAGTAGAGAGTAGAGAGTAGAGAGTAGAGATGAATATGTAAATACCCCTAAAAGCCAAAGAAGGTAAAGCCATTCATAAACACAACTACACATGCATGCAAGCTAAGCTACCAAAGGGGTTTTATAAAGGAAAAAGAAAACTACTTTTTCTTACCCAAATTAAAATTAAGGGAAAGAAGAGTAAAAAGCAAAGAGGAAGCCAAAGTAGAGACAATTAGGAACACCAAATCTCCCATCTTCATTACCAAAATACAAAATGGAAAAGCTCCTATAAGTATGTTATGTATGCGTAGAGGCAAATTTGACTTAGTTTTTTATCTTTAAATTATAAAATTTTAGATAACATAGATGAGTAATTCTTGAAATACATTGGAGATAGATAATCCATCATATCACTAGTTATTATAGTAATACCAGTACTTTGTTAACCTAATACAGTTATTATTATTGGAGTATTTCATTTTTTAAGTATGCTAAAATAAGAGATATTATTGTTACAACTTTTTGTTAATGTTACACTAAACATTAAAAAAAATGAGTTTGAAGTTTTGTTAATAAATGAAGATTTTGTGCAAACTTGCAAAAAGGGACATAAGTTAAATGGGTGAGTTCATGTCACATGAGTAGATACGGAGTACAAGAAGAATCTCAATATGTCAAATCATTCAAACTAATCTACTCCACTACATGCAAAAATTCATACGAATTTCAATCTATCAAATCACTCATGTTTATATGGTCTTTTGATGCTACCACATTTTCAAGGAAAGTGCTCACAACAAAACAAAGGGTAAAGCAAAGCAAAGGAGGAAGCATCTCACTTTCTTTTGTTTTACTACTAAATAATCATTTAATAATACACATCTTTCTTTGTCTAATGTCCCTATGCAACACCAATATACATGATCATTTGTTAATGTTAAACTCTTATAGTCACCACAACCAAAACTAACACATGAAATTGACCAATTTGCCCTTCTGAATCCTTCAAATTCACTCTTGTAACTTTCTGAGCTAGCTGCTGGGAAGCTAAAAATGACCAAAGGCTAGCTTTCGGACAGTCGGCCAACAACTCGTGCAAGGGTTGTATGTGGAGGTGGCGTGTTCGTTTCAGTTGAGGTTCCCTTGAAGTATTGCCCCTATTCAATATGAAGTAAGGGCTGCTGCAGTTTGCAAAGAATACTGCAATGGAAACCAAAGATTGTCTTCTCGCTCCCTGTTAATAATCAGCAGTAGCCCATAAGATAACAGGCGGAAGGCAGCTATTCGACACTAATTTTTACGGTAGGACCACAGCTTGAAACCAGTCTCTTCATCTGAATCACTCTCGCTTTCTTCAAAGTCAATCGTTGGCGGAGAACCATGGAGAATGAAGTCGACAATCTGGAAATATGAAGATATTGTAATACTTCATTCGATAATAATAAATTCATGAGAATCAAGGCATAATTGAACTGGGGAAAACATGCTGAAAGGAACAGAAATTGAAAATATCCAATGCTGACAAATGCTAATGAAATTGAATGATAAATTCTACTGAAAAGGATGTGGTAGAACCTGAAGAAGTGATTGTATTGGCTTGATGAGGTGATTTCCAGATCTTGATTCAATATGTGTGTTGTGACATTTTAGATTGGTAAGCCAGACTATTGAGTTGCAACTTCCACAGTAGCCCCTGTCGTGCTTTAATCTCCTCCATGGACTGACTGGAATTCAACATCATTATTAGGTTGCTGTCATTAAGAAGACGGAACAAGGAGATGAAGGTATGGTGCGCAAGTGCGCAAGAAGGAAAGGTTGCGTAAAGTCTTAATCTCGCTCAACCAACTAAACATACTAACAATTCGCATGCAAAAAACTCTGAAATTCAAATTTCATACCTCATTATTCCCATCTAACAAACTACACAATTCTATTGTACCACAATCACGTTTTTAATGATTTTTTTTTTGTAACATTCTATTTCGAACATTAATTTACACAAGAGGCTGATTAGGATAAGATCAGCATGATCCATCATCTATTAAATGGTTAGCTTAAGATCATCTTATAAGGAGATAGATGGATAAAGACCTAGAACCCCACAAATTTCAAAATAATAAAAGAACTTCATGAATTTCAGCCCCCAGATCCTACCAACTGACACTTCGAAGAAAATTCATAGAAGATTGATGCTTGTGTACCTAAGAATTTTTCCCTAAAACTCTCTTTGGAACTGCGAAGGGTGGCATCAGCTGCATTGGTGGATGCTGAATGCTCTGGGTCTTTCACTGACATACTGCTCACGTGGAACTTATCTATAGAAACGCTGGGTGAATCTTCGAAGTAGGCAGAATAGTGAACTTGCCAAAGGAAGTTATCACTTGCAGCTGCATTCCATGACCTACACACAAGGGTTCAACAAAGATATGAAAGGAAAACATGTACAAGGCTTTTCAGAATAAGACGCGATTATATATGGTTTAGATGAGTAAAATGATCCCAACAATCAGAAGTTAGATATTGTGACGACACAAAAAGTACCTGCATACCATTCCAGCTGATAACAAAGATTGCATATCCAGGAAACTAAAAAGATACTCAAGGACATCCTGAGGTAATTCAACCAATTCTGCAAAACAATCAAACCGTTAAATAAAGAAGTCATAAAGCTTATTAACATCTATAATATGATCAAAGACTAGATGGTTTTTCCAGGTCTCCTAACTATTGAGTTTTGATGCACTTGAATTGTTCTCTTCCTTTGTTCGTCGACTCATTTTCTTTCCCTTTTTTAGGGAGAAGTATGCAGGGGGTTCTCCCCTTCTCATTTTTACTTCTTTTTGTAAGGTTCTTCTTTTAGCCAAAGGATAGCTAACAAGCAGGGATAAATTTTGTGGTAGCCAAAAATAAGGGAAAGAACAGATGCTGAAGTCTTAAATGTCCTTTAGATTGCAAAATGAAAGTCACAAAAAACAAACAGAAAAATATCATTTAATAAAAAGGTAATCATAGTGGGTACAAAGATATTACTTTGACCTAGTTGCCTTATGTATGCCTTGCATCTCCACACAGGCTAAGAGCTAGGAGCTGTCTTGAATCACATTGAGTGCCAGTTTGGGTGAAAGTATGACACAGAAGAAAACAATTCATTCTTGTCAAAGGGGATTTTTTTTTTTTTGTGAAATGAGGATGGTTTGATGGAATGATTCCCTAAACACATGTTTAATATGGGAGATTTAAATGGAGGAAGTGAAAGCAAACTGTAAATGGAAAATGAGAGATCATAACTTGTGATTAAAATAATGATCACTGAATCAAAATTGATAAGTGGACTATATTCATTTCCTTTCCTTTCCATTTCCACAATTTTCAATCAAATAGGTTGTGAGTTCTTTTTGAGACATTACAATTTACAGCACCTTAACTAATGCATGAGAATCATTTGACATCTATTTGGAATACTATTTTTCAAAATAATAGAATATGTAAAGAACGTGGAATAATCAATAAACAACATTGCCTCAGACAAAAGCAAGGCAAGAGATGCTATTTCCGAAAGTACTTCCATCCTCTCAAGACAAATGCACTGGGAAGAAGATACATAGTCACTTCATTATCAAACATCCTATCTGTCATACCATACCTCAACAGAAGGACATAATTGAATTAAACCAGGAGCGCAAGTGGCAAGCTCCTTGGATTAGTTACACTATTCTTTAAGCACAAGGAATTGCTAAATAGAAGACCAGTCTAAGAGCAAGTGAAGCAGAAAGGTCGTATTTCTAATTCTGGAGCATAAGCTATGAAGAGTTGCTGATGCCTATGCCCCCACAGCTCATCTCCAAGAGAAAGCATTTTTACTATCTCTTTCAGTTTCCACAAAGTCATATCTGAATTTTTGAAGATTCAGACTGGTTTCCAAAGTGCATGTCCGATCAAAACATGTTTTTTTAAGCATAACTCGATTGATGGAAGCTGTCAAAATTCAGAACATCTTACCTGTATCCTCCTGTTGATATTTGTTGCGTCTCTTATGAGCAACCATTGCCTGCTTAAACTCTTTAACTGCCATAACTCTTTTCTGTCTAGGCAATGCAGCTTCAACACCCTGAATAAGAATGATAGCTGCTGAAACAGCACTCTGCATCTGCATTCTAGGATTCCAGACACAAATTAGTGAAGGATAAATCATATAAAAATGATTTGGAACAAAAGCCAAATCAGAAGAAAAAACGCAGGACACCCCCAATGGCCTAAACTAACTGCCCGGTGCCCCGGTCAATAAATGCTACTGGACAGTGCATTAACTCATCTATGTGATCTCTACTTAACTAACCAATTTTCGCATGATTTATACCAGGTGCATGTAGATATCCCTAATCTCTACTGGACAGTGGATTAACTCATCCAGTAAGAAAAGACATCACATAATAGTCTCAAACAGTTTCCCTTTGACAATCTATGAAATGAAGGCCTAAGGAAGAGTTGAGTCTTATAATTGGGAGGCCTACTCACACCAAACACTTTTTCTTTTAATGATCAATCGATCACTCAACTATTTGGTAGTCTATTTATAAATTATAAGTAGAAACAATTTGCAACAGCAAGTTGCATCACATTCTCTCTGTAGAATTCTACAATTTTTACGTCATTAGTTCAAAATTCAAATACACTAGTTCGAGAGAACTTGAAGTTATCACTTATCAAGGTTAATAGATATGTTGAGACCCTACAACATGTCTACATTGGGAGAACTTCTGTGTATTCCCAACTTTAGCCTACTGACAAGACCAATCAGATAGAAGGATATGCATTCATGTCCAATGCCTATGATAAGAGTCGAAATGACATGGAGTTAGATACCACAATCAATTATGCCAAATTTTTGGGGGGAGAAGGTTGAACTTGATACACCTTAATTCAAAAACCAAACAATTACTCCCCATTCCCAGGCATACACTTGGCTCCTTACATTATCTAATGATAGTGAAATGTCGAACATCTCAAGCTATCTCCTATTAATCCTGTTAAAAGGCCAAACTTGAGCTTCAGCTCAACTAGGTCCACTTCTTTTTAATAGTAAAAAAACAGTATCCATTCTCTCTGAGCCTCTGCAATTCTGAAAAAATAACACACGCTTGATCCATTCGATTTGATATTCATACAATTCCACGTGACTTATCATCTGTTTTGTTTAGATTATCTACCCTTTCACATTGGCCTAATGTCCTTTTCTAAACCAATCTACCATAAGGTCCATAACCAACACTTCTGTAAAAAAATCAATTAATTTTTCACTCACCAAAATTGAGAGCAAACTAAAGCATGTAATCAAAAATAAACTTATAAACGGATCAATGTTACTCTACACCATGTCTACTTTGGGAAAAGTTTTGGTTAGCCCAAATCTTAGCCAATGGCCAAAAGCAATCAAAAAGAAGGATATGCATTCATGTAATCATGTCCATACCAATGTTAAGAGTCCTCAGTGACATAGATCTAGCTTAAGTATGATGAATTACCCCATCAAACAATCCTGCCGTGTTTTTTGTTCTGGGGAGAAGCTTGAAATTCGAAATATGTAAAACTACTTCCCTCGCATGCCCTTGGTTCCATACATTGTGCAAGTGTAATGTCTAACATCTCAAGCTATTTCCTATTAATCATATTAAAAGACAAAGTAAGACCACAAAATCGAGCTTCTGCACTACTAGTTTCGTATCATTCCTGTTCTCAAAAAAAAAAATCCACTGCCTCTCAGAAATACCATAAGGTTGACTCCATTCCAACTTGACCTTCACGCAATTCTATAGAGAGTGCGACTTGATTTGTTTTGTTTAGCTTATCTACCTTTCCACATTGGCCTAATTTCAAAAAATTAATTAAATTTTCAGCCACCAAATAGCAAACTGAACCACGAAATCAACATTGAACCCTAAGAATAATCAGACAAGGGAATAAAATACAGATCAACAACAAAAAAATCAAAAATAAACGCAAAATAGGGTTGGAGAATTTACTCTGGGAGGAGGCGGAAGGCATAGAGAGCGTCCTGGAAAACGAGAGACTGAAGGGGTTTGGCGAGTTTGGAGTAAGATTGGCGAAGGATGAAGCTGAGCTCCTTACATGCAATCGGGTATCTGTAAGAGACAGAAAACGACGCCCTTAATCCCATCTTCTGGTATCTCTCTAATTGCCCCTCCATTACTTTGTTTGTGTTTCCTCTGCAATTGAAATTGAATTTATGGATATGGCTGAAAAACAAAGGGTTTTCTTTCTCCTTGTTGACAATCTTGTGAACCTCCGACTCCCTTCGAGAGAGGGAGATTTTGTCGATGAATTTTTTTTTTTGGGGGGGGTCAAATTTTGTTGATGAATTTAACCATCGAAGACGCAGGAAAATTTCCCCCCTTTCAATACGAAAGCGATTTTGGTCCAACCGTCTCCGGTCCGCCTCCCATTTTAATACCTGAGCAAACCGGGCCTCGACAAGTCCAAAGAAAAAAATACTCCCTCCGTCTCAAAATACGTGTCTTTTTAGTCCATACTACTCCTATAATTTATCTTTCTAATTAGATTTTTTTTTTCTAGATATGGATATATTTGAGAAAATCTTATCCAACTTTAATTATTGAATATATCATTATATACTTAAGATAAGATTTTATCAACTTTTACCACAACCGATTCAATGAAATTTTCGTGGTATTAACCAATTAGAAAATTTTCTAATTAGATTTTTTTTTCTAGATATTGATATATTTGAGAACATCTTATCCAACTTTAATTATTGAATATATCATTATATAGTTAAGATAAGATTTTCGTTTGTAACACAACCTATTCAATGAAATTTTCGTTTGTAAAAAAACCTAAAATTTTCCTTTATATTCTAAAATTAAATCAACTTTATAGATAATCTTTAATTTAATCAATTATCATTCGGATAATCAAAATAGGTACGGTTCACAATATGGTGGTTATAGTTTTTCATTGATCTCAATAAAAAAAAATCCCATTATTTTATTGATATGTGAATCTTTATTGAATAGTTTTTGTCTATTTTTTTTTAACTCTTCAATAACTAAAATCAATCTTCAAGGTGGACAATGGAGGAATCTGGGGGTGCGAGCACCCTGGCGAAAAAAAATTAAAAAAAAAATATTTTTTTTCCATATATTTAGTATTTTTAAGGTAATATGACATATTTAAGTGATATTTAACCTTCTCAACGAAATCTTTCCAAATCATATTGCTCAACACATCATTAAAATACATATCCCAGATTGGGACACTCCGTATAAAATAATCTGAAAATTTAACCCGAATGGTCAATTTTCCACTAGATCAACTAGATACATAATCAACACTAACAACACAACAATCAAAGATTATAAATGGATCTGGGAAGCTGAACCTCCCTCCTAGAATTAAAAACCTTCTTTGGAAAATATCTACCGACAGTCTGGCTACGACCGATAGACTAAATAGGTATATAAATAGAGTCCCTTCTCAGTGCTGTTTCTGTAACCACAATAGTGAAGATAGCAATCACCTTTTTGTTAATTGCCCTTTCACTAGAGCTACGGTTGCGGCCTATGAGCAAAGTGTAAACAAAACTACAACACGTATTCCCAACCACTGCACTGATATAGATAGTATCATTACAACAAATACAGACAAGAAGTTGATAGAAGAACTCTATTTTATATGGCAAAGAATATGGGAATCTAGAAATGATTTGATTTTCCGGAAAAAAAGCCATGATACGCCTCATCAGATAACCGTAAGAGTAATCATAGACCTCAGAGATTGGCATGATGCCATCAAAACTAATAATGAAACTCCACCACTAAGTAAAAGAAGAAGAAGAAACCATATTAAATGGATAAGACCACCTAGAACTATCTACAAAATAAACGTAGATGGTTCTTTTATATCCACTGGCTCTTGCCGGGTGAGTGGGATTATTAGGGACCATAAGGGTTCTGTGATTGATATCTTTCAATCTAAAGTGGATACGACTTCTGCTATCCAAACAGAAGCAGCTGCTTTATGTGCAGGTGTAAACTTAGCAATAGCTAAAGGTCTAAGAAGAGTTATAATGGAAGGGGACTGCCTGGAGGTTACCAAGGCAATCAATGATAGCAACTACGTGAGATGGGAAATCTTAAGAGAAGTGGAGTTCATCAAGAAACTTAGCTGTAATTTCGAGAGCATAGAATTCAGACACTGCTACAGGGAAGCAAACAAGGTCGCTGATTATATAGCTAAGTCTAGGAATATTTGTACGTTTTTTAACCTCCCTATCTGTAGGGATCTCTCTGTTCATCCAGTCGGATGATCATGGTGATATCTTACCTAGGTAGGATATGCCTATTTTTTGCCTACTGTAAAAAAAAAAAGTGATATTTAAAACAATAGTGTTATCTTGCTCAAGTGGTAAAGGAAAGAAAGAAGGAGAATCAAAATTAAAGGGTCTTAGGTTCAAATCTCAACTCCCTCTACTTTTTATTTGTTCTACTATATCATTAATTCCTTTTGATTTATCTCTATATTTTTTGTTTCTATCAACTATTTCATTAAAAAAAATTCACATTTATGTTTAAATTATACATTTAACATTTCACGAAATTTTTTAGCACCCCCTGACTCAGAATCCTAGCTCTGTCAATTCCTTTTGATTTCTCTCTATATTTTTTGTTTCAATCAACTATTTCATTAAAAAAAATCATTTTTATATTTAAATTATGCATTTAACATTTCACGAAATTTTTTTAGCTCCCTCTGGTCGAGAATCCTAACTCCGCCACTATGGAGGATGATAGGAACAATGAATAAAAATCAATCTTCAAGTGAAATATACAACTTTAGCTATATATTACTCCGTAATTGATGAACACATCCACTTTCGGGTTCGAACTTTGGATAGTACGTACATGGTAGTATGCACAATTGTTTTTCTGATTCAATTATTGCTTTAATTTCAAAGTTCGTATTATTTTTGGCCAAAAGTTGATACTTGGTATTATTTTTGTCCATTTTTCCTATAATTAAATATATTTATATATTATTAAAATTTATCGCAAAATTATCAAATCATGATTTTTTTAATTTAAAAAAGAAAAAAATTGACAAACCCGAAATGACCCGAAACCCGATCAAACCCAAGTTCTAGTCAACCCGGAAATACCCGGAACCCGTTTACCCGGGACTCATTTTACCCGAAACCCGAAGTGACCCGACCCGAATGACCCGTTTGACAGGTCTAGTTGTAGACAAGGGTTTTCGTCCTCTTGATTCCTACAAAATAGACTCAGAAAGAGAAAAAAGAATGGAAGAAAGCAGATATGAAAATCAGATCCCACAAATCATTTCGCTAACTTCAGGTTCGTCTCTTCTCTCTTCTCCTTCTCAGAACAACTCACCAAAAGTAAAGAACCAAGATCTAAAAACCAAAACAGTATACATTAAGATCGAATCGGAACCAATTGTTTCTGATTAAGGAGGATCTAAGGACCTAAAACAGTAAAACCCCCTTAAGGTCCACTGTTGGTGCTCATGAACTATATTGTGCGGGATTGAATAGATTTCAGGAGCTAATTGATTTCTTTAACGCCCTGCTAATTGATCTATTTGAAACTAAGATGTATAGACAAGATTATACCGGATTGCTCTTTATCATTACAAAATCCGTGAATGCAATTCCTAATATGAAGTTGCTACTTATTCTTGAACAGAAGAATAAAAAGCACCCAGCTGAGCCGGATAAAAAGGAATTGCAAAGTACCGATTACAACACCAACAACGAATCCCACAACAAACCCAAATCAAAATGAGATTCGTGTATCTCTGAAAAAGAAAAAATAAATAAAAGATGAACAACAACTACTAATTCTACTTGAGCATTGCGATTTGACAGTCAATAGCAATGAATCTTTGGTGTATTATTGTCATCCAGAAAATTTAATTTGCTCCCATCGGAATTGTTCATATGGTTTCTAAACGTGCTCCCCACTTCATACTTAGTCATTAAACTTGCTATTGATACTGACATGGATATGACTTGAAATTGTAGATGCAAGAAAGAAATTGGAAGAGAAGTAGTAGCAAAGGCAAAAGAAAAGAAAAAAGAAATAGGAGTAGCGAGCATTGAAACAAACCAAAAAAGACATCTTGTCATAGAAAGAGAGAGCCCCAAACCACTGACTAAATGCTCTCTCCTCTATCTACTCGAGAGAGAGCCCCAAACCTCGGTCGAGGCCGTGATACTCCGGCTTCGGCCGCCTTATCCTGACTTCGGTCACTCCACCCGGCTTCGTCCACCCTCGCACCATCTCAGGTCGCCATGTTTCGTCGGCGGTACCTGATCGAAGAACTAGATCCGAAGAACCCTAATTGAGAAATCAATGTTGTAGAGTCGAACAAAAACCTAAATTTATTTGGAGCTTTTGTTGTTGTTGGGTCCTTCACTTCTGGATCATTCCCCTTGCACAATTTGAACGGCGAAATCCAATCGCTCAAATCCGGGCTCGTGCGTTTCTTCCCCATCTCTAGGTTTCTTGGTGGTGTGGGAGAGATGCCTCCGGATTCGAATCCACCACCGAGTCTCCCTCGGCCCCCGTCCCGTGGCTTGATTGAGAGTCCCAATATCTCAGATTTGGCTCCGTCCGCCCCTGCGGGCTGACTTTATCGAAGCGTTGGCTCTCCTCTGTTGCTCGTTTGGGTGACGGTGGGTGCGGGTCGAACCTCCTTCATCTAGTGTGCGCTTGTCGGCACCTTGGCTGACCTTCCGCCACCGGCGACCCTTGCTGGTGTGCTCTCGCTCGATGTTTTGTTTGTGCTTCTTGTCATCTCGTGCAAGCATTGAAAAAAAAAGAGAAGAAAAATCAATTATGTGCGTACTGGCTAAGCTTTGGCATATGGTTCAGGTGCTGGTGTTGTATGTCCAGTTTTGGCTTTGGATCTCCTTGGGCCCGTGTGACCTGGTTTCCGAGCCCATGGGTTGTTCTAAGCCTTGGGCCCAAAGAAGTCCGTTTGGAAAAAAAATATTAAAATATAAAATAAAATAAAATAAAAATAACCATATAATTATTCATTATATTTATAGATATAATTAATAAAATCCCGAAAGGGTTGAGCAAAATCCCATTAGGGTTTCCTGGTGCCTTTTACTCAGGCGGTTTGGGGTCTTACTTTGGCGAGATTGTGTTGTCTTTACCGGTGATGGGTTTCTGGCTGTTGGAGTTGAGATAGGTTGGGGTCATGGTAGTGTGTATCGTGGCGTCTCCGTTACTTGAGTTGACTGCTTCCCTGGAGTTCGTCCTCACTGCCCACATGATGATCGGGTCCTGATTTACCGCTTGCCTACGATTCTGCTGCAGGGTGGAGCTTGGCTTCATCCGTCGGATCGTCCTCATCACGATTAGGTTTAGGTTCGTTTGATTTTGCTTTTGTAGGGTGTTTTTGCCTCTGTTTGCATCGTTTCTTTGTATTGTATGTTTGTTCAGACGGTTCTCCGTCTGCCGACCTAGTCGGCCCTCGAAAGGATAACAGTAAAGATAAGACCTTCCTGGAAAAGGAAAAGCTTTTCAAGAAGGGGTCAAAATTAATTTTTGGCTTTCCTTGAGACACACGAACAAGCAAAAAATTGCAGAAATCAAATGTAAAAAGAATAAAGGAAGCACATGGCAAAGTACAAGTACTAATGAGCAAAGATTATGGAACAAAGATTATTGTTTGTTTGATCTGAATTCTGCTCGTCGTATCTACATTTGTAACTCCTCTTTCATCAATTGGTTCGACCTTACTTTCTTCTCTCTTGAAACTTTTGGTTCGTATCCTCATAATTGCATCACGAACCAATACTTTGATCCAAGAAAAGATTATGGAATAGAAACCCCCAAATCGATCAAAAAGGTTAATACGAGACTATGCTCATGGAACATATGCGGGATATGCCGCAAAAACCTGTGAACGAAAATAGACTCATCTTGTAAAATTGAGAAAATCCAAATAATTGTTTTACTATAAATAAAAACTAAACGACACCCAATTGAGATAGTTTGGAAAAGAGCTGGGTTTGATTATATGATCCGGGCAACTGGCAACAGGAAGGGCCGGAGGATTATGTGTTCTCTGGAAATTAAAAGTCATAATCTTCGGAACGAATCACTAGAAATGGTGCATACGGATCAAAGTTTCATAGTAATCATGTATGAAAATAAACATAGAAATATTACTATCAATATCGTATTCGTCTACGGACCATCTCAGCAACAACAACAACAACAACAACCCAGTATATCCCGCAATAAAGCGGGGTCTGGGGGGTCGGGATGTACGCACTCTTTCCCCGAGTTAGTCGAGAGAGTGTTTCCGGAAGACCCAAAACAATAGAGTAAAGGAAACACACCGTCCCATGGCACCTAGAAGAAGATAAGGTAATAGACCGCAGAAAGATAGAAAACAGATATGAAGATAATCGACAGGAAGGAGAAAGAAAGGTAGACAGGAAACACCAAGGAAAGACCCAGCACTTGTCAACAATAGCAAAAAAAAGATGGAAATAAATGAAATGTTGTTAAACGAAAATAAACATGCATCTCAATCACATCAACATCATTGCAGATAATTACAGCAAGTTAAAACTGGCTGTAAGGACTGTTCCTCAAAAAGGCGCTTCGGAATTGGGCTTAGTTTTATGCTCATATTGAGCTCATATCACCCCTACTCCCTGTTTCTCGATTGTTCATACACCTCTCCATCAAAGGTGCAGAGAAAATCAGAAATAGATGCCTACTGAACTTAATCATGTTTTCCTAACACACAATATATCCTATTGGAATCCAGCATTCAGATATTCATTACATCTTGACCAAAAAAATAAACAAAAATAATACAAGCGGAACCGCCAGCAAGACCAGAAAACATCATATATAACCATCCAAAGGACTGCAATTCAGTGACCTAAAAGTTACCTTTCTGGACGAATCCGCAGTGGTAAACTCCTTCCATAAGTCCTCGACTTTGGAAAGTTTCTCCTCATCTAAAACCTTGAAAAGAGCAACACCGGCCGGGGTCTCATACAATACAAGCATTTTCGCACACCTTCCAATCAAAGCTTCCCTTGATCACTACGGACCATCTCAGGAGAACGGAAAATCAAACTTTTGGACCAAACTACAACGATACGTCCAAACCTTAGATTGCCCATTCATGATCATAGGAGATCTAAATGAAATTCAAAATAGCTCAAAAAAAGGAGGGATGGAACCACATCCAAACAGATATATAATATTAACAAATTTCAAAGATAATTGCCTACTACATGAAGTGCCTACTACTGGAAACATTTTTACATGGAGGGAAAATAGATCAAATGACAATAATATCATGGAAAAACTTGATAGAACCTTAATACAAGAGCAAATACTTAATACAAGTGCAATTACTCACTTGGTTCCCCAATATCACAACGAAAAATCATGCATTGACATCGTAAGATCACTGTCATATTGTAACATAATTAGATAACCAAGAAAAATACAAGGCCCAACCATTTAAATTTGAAAAAAATGTGGACTACACGAAAAGATTGCCGACATGTGGTCCAACAGGCTTGGAGATCAAATGATGCGGGATCACATATGTACAACCTGGTGAAAAAACACAAATACTTAAGCGATTGACTAAATAATAGAATAAGAAAACATTTGAAAATATATTTCGTCAATTAAAAAAAATCGATGATTCACTCATCGATTTACAAAACAGATACAGAATATCCCAAAAATGGAAACGACATCGAAAAACAGAAGAGACTTATAAATAAACGAGAGAAAATCTTATCATACCACAAAATGTATTGGCGCCAAAGAGCAAAACAAAACACCTTAGACTGGCTGACACAAACTCAAGGTATTCCCACCGAATAACATCAGGCAGGAGAAATAGAAAATTCATAAAGGAAATTCAAACTACAGATGGTACACTAGTCACATGAGACGAAAATATTACAAGAGAAATAAAAAACGATTTCGAAAAAAGGTTTAAGATGCAACCCATCAACCATAACCTTTTAAATGACTATTTCTCACTTATCAACACAGAAATCACTGTTGATGACAACTCGAAGCTAACTTAAAAGATATCAAACCAGGAAATAAAAAAAGCCTTCTTCTCGATTGGAAAGGATAAATCCCCAGGTCTTTATGGAATGACAACAGAATTCTACCAGAAATATTGGGATATTGTAGGCCCATCAGTCCTAAAACAAATCAACCACACCTTTATCACATTGATTCCAAAATGTGACAATTCGACAACTACTAGACACTTTAGACCAATAAGCCTATGTTTAACGATTTACAAAGCTATAGCCAAGATCATTGCAGAAAGGATGAAACCAATTTTAAAGAAAAGCATTCATCCCCTCTAAGGGGCCTTTGTATCTGAAAGAGCTATTCAAGATAATGTCTTAATAGCCCATGAAATTTTTCACTCATTTAAAAGTAGACGCGGAAAAGAATGATGGATTGCCGTCAAATTAGATATGGAAAAGACGTATAATAGAGTAGAATGAGACTTCCTAGTCGAAGTTTTAGAAAAATTTAACTTTTGCCAAAAATTCCGAACATGGATAGAACAGTGTGTCCAAGTTGTATCCTTCTTCTCAATCTTGGTAAATGACAGTCCCACGGAACCTTTCATACCAGGGAGAGGCATCAGATAAGGAGACCCGCTCTCACCCTATCTATTCATCATAGGAGTAGAAATTATTACAAGGAAGCTACAAGCCAGTTCCAACCAGATAAACAAATCCATCGATTTCAAAATATCTAGATCAAGAATGAAAATCTCCTTTCTATCCTTCGCGGACGATATGATGATATTCGCCAAAGCGAACCAAGACTCGTGTCGAGTGGTAAAGAATATTATTGATGACTATTGTGCCATATCAGGACAAAATGTCAATTTCCATAAATTGGCCTTTTAAACTACTCCAAAAGTCTCGAATAGTGCAAAAAAATTAATCCAAAGTACGATCCATATAACAAATCAGATAGCAATTGATAAATACCTCGGTTGTCCCATCATCAATGGTCGTGTCAACCGAAACACATTTGAAGAAACAGTAAGCAAAACTAGGCAACAACTTACGAAATGTAAAGCCAACTCCCTCTCATAAGAAGGAATGACAACCCTAATAAGATCAAACCTGACAACTAAACCAAACTATATTATGCAAAATTTTATGCTCCCCACAACAATTCATACAGAACTTGACCAAATAAATAGATGCTTCGTCTGGAGCAAAGATCAATCCTTTTCTCCCCTTATTGGTTGGGACAAGATTTGCAAGTAGAAACGATTGGGAAGCGCATGAATACATCAAACAAAAGATATGAACCAGACACTACAAATGAAATTGTTGTGCAAAATCTTAGAAGAGCCATGTAACCCGTGGGTCCAAGTGATCAAAGAAAAATATTTGAAAGAAACTCCCCTCATTGAATACCAACGAAAAGGTAATGCATCAATAGAACTAAAATAATAATTTTGCAAAGGACTAATATGACAAATAGGAAATGGAAAGACTATCAATTTCTGGAAGGATACATGGCTAGATGGAAAACCACTACAAGGTCGAGAACATCCAAACATCACAATCAACGAAAATGACAAGGCGGAAAAATACATCGACATTAACAAGAAATGAAATATTGATGAACTATCCAACATCCTCCCGATGGATGTGGTCAATAAGATTGAGAACATCTACATACCAAAACACTACATAGAAGATAGACTATACTGGAAACCAAGTAAAAATGGTTGGTTCAACATAGAAAGTGCTCTAGCACACATCACAAGGCAAAACACAGAAGAAAGCAGTGACACGACATGGTTATGGACCCTAGATACATTTCCGAAAGTGAAAAACTTTATTTGGAAACTTGCACTGGATGGAATCCCGACAAAGACCAGGCTAGCAAACAAAGGTATTCATGTTCCACTTACTTGCGCTCTGTGTGATCGGGCGGATGAAAGCCCGATCCATCTCTTTACCGAATGCCCCCACACCCTACAACTGGTTCAAAAAATTGACATAAACATTGAAAAAGTAATTCGAGACATCAACACTAGAAACACATCGATCAAAAACATTGTATGCGAAATTTTTAATAAACTCAACCCTGAGCAAAAAGGAAGGCTTGCGACGACATGGTGGAGCCTATGGACAAGCCGGAATCGAAAAGAATTTGAAAACTTCAATACAACAACCATCCACACTATGGAGAATTATACCAAACAACAAATACAAAACTGGGCTGCTTCTAAATTGACCTTTGAAGAAGAGCCGTCATACCACCACCAGAAAACTCGAATAACTGAGCCACAGAGAAGAAGGAATTTGAGATGGAGCAAACCAGATGAGGGATCTTTCAAAATTAATTTCGACGGATCCAAACTACCTTCGGGTGAAGCTTCTGCAGGTTTCATTATCAGAGACCACAACGGGGCAATCATTGACTATGACGGCTTCAAATGTGAGCACATCTCAGCTTTGGCTGCTGAGGCTCTGACGATCAAAGGGGGCATCGCCAAGGCGAAGGAGTTTCAACTATCCAAGATCATGATTAAATGCGACAGTCTATCCGTCATCAACTGTCTACGTGGTCTGTGGTGCTGCCCGTGGGAGATCGAGATGCTGATTTCCGACACCCCGTGCCTTCTCCAACATTTCATAAAGGTGCAATTCGACCACGTTTTCTAGGAGGTCAACTCGACTGCGTACAGGATCACGCGACTTATCCACACTACGTCCACGCGGGACCTCCTCGTTGATTATGCTTTGCGTGTCCTCATCCGTGCCCACGCGGGACCTTCTCGTTGATTATGCTTTGCGTGTCCTCATCCGTAAGGATGCTCTTGGGTGGTGGTCTAACATGACCTGACCCTATTCAAATCTTTACCTTATCAATAAAAAAAAAGTGCCAAATCCCCGAACACGAGGAAGGTATCGAATCAGTATCTCCTTACTTCCGCCCTTGCTCCAAGCCACTAGCCACCCCGGTTGCCGGTTGGGCTAGTCTCTCTATCTTGATTCTTGACGAAAAAAGTCTCTCCTATGCTCCTTTAGTTGTTTGTTTGTATTTGCAGTTTTGAAAGTTCTATATTCTTTGAATTGGTAAATAAAGAGCGACAATTTCGGGGTTCGAATCGGGGACCTATGAGTACTACCCACAAGTCATTTTCGGTGAGTTTGAAAGTTCTATATTCCACCCATCCATGAAATAGCATTCAAAATGTTGAAACGTTTGTTAGAGATTGCAAAGAAGTTTCGATGCAATTAACCTTTCAATTAGGTTGAATTTGGATTAAACTTCAGTCTTCAGTGACCGAATTTACGTATAAATTGACTTGGTTTGAGCAGATAATCCCCATTCAGACAGAGCCACCCATCCATGGCATCACCACCGCCCGCCACCGCACCAGCCACCGTGACTTCACCGGCATTCATCTCCACCGCCACCCTACATTCCATCCTGACCCACAAATCCCTCATCGCCCACCTCCAATCCTCCCTCCCATCCGCCGCAGTCTCCCTTACAACCCCTCTCCGCCACGCCCACGCTACCTCCGCCTCCTCCTCCCTCCTCCTCATGCCCTCCTGGTCAACCTCCCCTTCCCTCCCCTACGCCGGAGTCAAACTGGTCAACTACCACCCGCAAAACTCCCTGCAAAACCTCCCCGGCGTCCATGCCAGCTACGTCCTCTCCTCCTCCCTCACCGGCCAACCCCTAGCCCTCCTCGACGCCACAGACATGACCCTCTTCCGCACCTCCGCCGTCTCCGGTCTCGCCTCTCTCTACCTTTCCCGCGAAAACTCCCAAATCCTCCTTATGGTGGGCGCCGGGAACCTCGCGCCGCACCTGATCAGGGCTCACCTGAGCGCCAGGCCCGGGATCAAGAAGGTGCTGATTTGGAACCGCAGGGCACACAGGGCGGCCGAGCTGGCCGGGAAATTGAATTTGGAAGGCGAATTTGAGGGATTGGAGATTGAGAGCGTTGAGTGCCTGGAGGATGCGGTGGGGATGGCGGATATCGTCAGCTGCGCCACCAATTCGGAGGCGGCGTTGGTGGCGGGGCGGTGGCTGATGGATGGGGCCCACTTGGATCTAGTGGGATCCTTCAAGGAGACGATGAAGGAGTGTGATGATGAAGCTATCAAGAGGGGTAGGGTTTATGTTGATTGCGAGGCAGCTTTGGAGGAGGCCGGGGAATTGGTTGGGGCTTTTGAGAGGGGAGTGATTGGAAGAGAAGAAATTGCTGGGAATTTGGTGGAGCTGATCAATGGGGAGAAGATCGGGAGGCGGAATTCGAAGGAGATCACGGTGTTTAAGTCGGTTGGGTCTGGTGTTGTCGACATTCTTACTGCTCAGTTGGTGTATGAGACTTATGCAAAGAAGGCTCAGGTTCTGGATTGATTGATGGTTCTTAGCAGTTTGTTTGTGTGTTGCTTATCTTGAAATAAAGAAAAGATAGTAAGAATCAGAGTTCATTTAGAAATAATAGAAATGTTTGTGTAGAAGATGACATTAGTCAAGTGTATTGAGTTTGAGCTCTTATAAAGTACAAAGCCATTTCAGACCTTTTACTTGGATTTGAATGTAGTGTTGATAGCACTGATTGAATTAGACAGATTTGCAAGATCAGTTTTTATCTGATGAATGTGCAAGATCATGCTAGTGTGGCCTTTGATTGTACAGACACCGTCCTTGCTATCTTGTTTACAGTTCTGGAAACAGAAATCAGTACTGGAGAACACAAGTAAGAGTTGGTGATTGAATGAAAATGCTTTGATGGCCATCGCGTTATTGAAAGCGCGTTCATTTCATAGTCTGAATCTGATCCAATCCTCTGTGTATGTTAGCAGTTCAGGAAGTGCACTTAGTGATTTCAACTGCTGATTAGCCTCGTAAAGGCTCTGGATTCGCTGCTCTTCATGCGGTTCCTGAAACATTGCATGGCAATCAAAGGGATGCACGCAACGAAGCAGCGAAGCTGCCATATGCAGATACACAGAAGGTAACCTGATCTGCCAAAACTCCTTATTGATCAATGTTAAAATGATTTTTGATTGATAACTGAAAACATACCCTTTTTGGATGCTCTTTGGAAAACTTGGCTATCGAAAAGTTGCACCTTCGCATTCTCTTTGATGGAACGCACCATCTAACATTTAACATGCCACAAATAGAAAACAAATCAAACTAAGTTGCAAGTCTTTCTTGGAAAATCACTAGGTTTAACGTGTGCCCCTTTTCATCCTTTAATTCACTAATTAATTCACATATACGCATGACTGTATTTGCATTATGCTTTTGTTGCATTTCAGTAACAAACATATTGGGAGTTGCATACTTCCACCATCAACAAGTTTTATATCAAAGTAAATAAGCTTTATTATTTATCCAAGGGAAAATTAAATAAAGCACCCCAATTTTGGGGTTATGTAAAGATGATATCCCAAACTTTGATTGTGTACACAAAATACCCCCAAACTTACTCTGATTTTGATCCAAAATGTCGATCAATGTGGTGAAGTGACCACTGAAAAGTACATTCTTGCTGTACCTCTGTATATTGGTGCCCTGCAACATTTCTTCCACTTTGATCTCTGCTGTCAGGGTTTGTTGAAAAGCCCCAAATTCATCCACAAACATCATTTTACACGTCTTTAGGCCAAGAAAGAGGCGCCTGTGTTAGACATGTGCTGTGTTTGTTTAGACTTTTTGATAGCTACACTACATTTATGGGAACTTCTTTGATACTCTATAAATTTGGGATATTTTGAGTTTTGGCGCAATGTTAATTGCTCATAAAAGCCTATAATTAATGTATGATATGTGAACAGGGCCTGTTTGCATTGTCACATATTATATTATAATATCGGATTTACCATATTATAATAATATAAATTATAATTATAATACATGGTGATCTAAACAAAGCCTTAACCAGGGATTTTCAACTAAATTGAAAGAAAAAACTAATTTTGGTTAATATAATTTTCTGTTTCCATCACATTGAAAACAAAACAACTAACGTGGGGGTCTTTCCTGGAAAATGTTTTCGCAATTGCTTTTTCATTCATTCATTCATTCTAACCTACAGACCATTGCATGACTTTTCAGAACCAAACGTGTAAGGAATATCTAACAAAGATAGCCACCTTATTCTTCCATGCTTGTTAGTTGATCAATTAAACCCATATATTAAAATCCTTTGCTTTATGCTTTCGGCAATCTTAATATGTTTGGTTAACGTAACAATTTGTGATTTATATCTTAATCATAACAAATCTCCTGAGTATTTTTTTGGACTGAGATACTTGGAGTGTCTAATCTGGGTGCTTCCATGCTTCCATAATTGAATATTTTTTTAATACTAATCAGTCTAACTAATCTAATTTTAATTGATCCATGGAATTTACCAACTTCATTTGCATTTGTCTGGTCAAATTCCAACAATTTCCTTGTGAATTTAAGCTGTCCTAGTTAAACTTCAACTGCTCCCAAACCTATCCTCGATTAAATAATTATTTAAGATGGCCCTTTCCTTACCTGGTAGGCTTTCTCGACAACCGGTTAAGAGGGTGAATCCCTTGCCTACTCACCTCGCCTCTTGTTGATGACCCTGCTTGGTTTATTCATTCGACCTCAGGGTTACGCACTTCTTTCCCCCCCTTCATTTCCCATTTATGATCACCAAGAATTTTGATTCCATCAGGCATCATGACTGGTGCGGATTGGGATGGACAGTCAGGCATGACATGGATATACAGGAGCAAGAAACTGATCCCTAAGAAGACCACCCGCATTAGTATAAGTCTAGATCAAACTTGCAATGAGAGAACCACACTCATCTAGGATGTGTTTTTTTAAATCTTCAAATGATGTTGTGGACAAATAGACTGTTATGAATGCGAGTGCATGTTTATGTTTTTATGGTTTGTTTGGTGCACCCATCTAATACTTTATATATAATCAACACATCGTGCCAAACAGACCTAATGAGAGCTCATGCTCTTGGGGGTCAGATGCATTCTTTTGGCAACTAGTGACTTACATCATCCCTTTGACACTCCTGATTTTTCTCATTCTTTCAAGCACTAAATTGTCCCTTTCTATGTCATCATACTCAACTTTTGGTCCTTCATTTTGTCTCACATGGATATGCTATGTCCAGAAGCTGTTAAACACTTTCGCTCTTCCCACTCCTCCTCCTCCTCCTTAATGCAGCCTTAAGGATTGTGACCGTTGCTAGCTTTTAGTTCTTAACCTTACATTTCCTTAAAGGCCATCCAACCCCATCAAACACAACCCTCCTTTCTCTTCTATTATTAATACTCTTCACCTCTTTTCATACCATTGATATCCTAATCTCTCTTAGTTCTCTTTTGAGTTACTTGTATCCTTGTTTTGCGATCAAGTTATGGCGGCAAATGATGTTCCATGCTGCGAAACCATGTTCTGGGTCTATCTTTTAACTTGTGTTGCCCTTGTCTGCTTTGCTGGGCTCATGTCAGGTCTCACCCTTGGGCTCATGTCCCTTAGCCTAGTTGATCTTGAGGTCCTATCCAAGGCTGGAAAGCCCCGGGACAGGAAAAATGCAGGTTGGTTTTGTATACTCTTCAGTCTTCACTTTCTTTTCTTTTATGCTTGATTTCGCCAATTTAAGTGTTTTTCTTAGCGCCGTTTCTTTTTTTCTGCACTCTTGGTTGCAGAAAAGATCTTGCCCCTTGTTAAGAACCAGCATCTGCTATTATGTACACTTTTGATATACAACGCCATGGCCATGGAGGTAAACTTCTTTGTTTTAACTTTATGTCAAAAAATCATTCTTTATTTATTAACTTTTGGTTAAACTTCTCTTTTGTATTGACTATTTTGTTTCTTTACAAGGCACTTCCGATTTTCCTGGACTCAATTCTTCCAGCATGGTGCTCTATTTTGATTTCGGTTACTCTTATACTCGCCTTTGGAGAGGTCTAACATCTTCACTTTATGTTTTTCATCATCTTTAAAATATGTGGTTATTTATGCATCGAAACATGTAACTGAAGTGTTTTCATATTGCAGATTATACCACAATCTATTTGTTCTCGTTATGGATTAAGTGTTGGGGCAAAGCTTGCTGTTTTAGTTCGGCTGCTGGTTATAATCCTGCTGCCGATAGCTTATCCTATTAGTAAGGTAAAGTTGTGAATCGGAGAGCAAGAGTTCAGCTTCGTTAGTGGCAAGGACTTGAGTTCCACTAGTAATTTGATCATAATAATCATCGCTTGCAGCTTTTGGATTGGATCCTTGGGACAGGCCATTCTACGCTTTTGAGACGCTCTGAACTGAAAACATTTGTGGATCTCCACGGCAATGAGGTGAGACCCGAATTCCAAGCAAAACACTTTTTTGTTTGAGTTTTGCTTTGAAACCCGAGTTCCAAGCAAAAGGCACCGTGTCAACAAAAAGACCATTCTTCGTGTCGTTGTAGGCTGGAAAAGGTGGAGAATTAACCCATGACGAGACTGCAATCATTGGAGGAGCTTTGGAGCTTACACAAAAGACTGCCAAAGATGCCATGACTCCCATGTCTCAAGTATTTTCCCTTGATATCAATGATAAGCTTGACAAGTAATCCTCTAAATTCTCCTAATTTATTATTTATATATACTATAGTGTTACTTGATCTCTTGTCTTCATGAATATTTTCCGTGGGTATGTTAACAGGGAAACGTTGGAGTTGATCATGAGGAAGGGACACAGTCGCGTCCCAATATACTCCGGCAGCCCAACCAACATCATAGGCATCCTTCTGGTACTGACCTTTCAAGAACATAAATGTTTCTCATCAGTGAACCAAAGTTTCTAAAATTTCTATCTTCTTGCTTCTCCTTAATTTTGTTTTAGGTGAAGAATTTGATTGCTTGCCAACCTGAAGACGAAACGCCCATCAGAAATCTAACCATCAGGAAAATCCCCAGGTTCGAGATTGTTCACTTCCTGATTTCGCTTCAAAATGTTCACCTCACACATTCTTGTTAAACCAAACCTCGCTCTTTTCTCAAGATAAAAATCATCTTAAAGTGGTACTTGGGCTAAGAAAATCACTTGATGCAATTTGGCATTGTTTTTTGTTCCTATGCTACAGACTTCGTGATAACCAGCCGTTGTATGATATACTCCACCAGTTCCAGAAAGGAAACAGCCATATAGGTATTGTCGTTAAGAGTAAACAGAGCCTTAAGAATGCAACAGAGATAACTTCAGAGACTGCAAGGTATGAAGTGAAGTTAAACATAAATGGAGGCCAAGAGCAACCACGTAGAAAAGGTGAAAATCGCTTCTACTTGATTTTGAAGCTCGTAGAGGTTGAGAAATCATGCACTTGTATTTAGTAATTATGAAAAGCTTACACTTGATTTTGTAGGCCAAAATGGTAAGCCTTGCAACGACGAACAGAAGAACATATCAAGAAAGGCATCTGTTATGTGTTGCACTGGAACTAGAACCCACAAAGATCTGCCTCGACACCCAGGGGACGTAATCTTGGGGGATGATCTTGATTTATCTGCAGCCACTGATGAAGAAGTTATCGGCCTCATAACTATGGAGGATGTAATGGAGGAACTGCTTCAGGTAACATAACAAACCTAGAGTTTTTTTTTCAAATGCAGTTTTGTCATAATAGTCTAGGTTTTTCTCTAATGTTCTTAGCTTAATATGTACATTCAATCCGCTAAAGAAGCCTTAAAATCATTCACCATTGATCCATGCTTATAGTTTGCATAGTTTTCATTTTAAACAAGTCAGATTCTTACCCTTTACTCCTATAAATTTACGGCTTCTTTCTACAGGAAGAGATCTTGGATGAAACTGATGAATATGTTGATGTTCATAACAGGTAAGCCGAAAAGGGTCTAAACAACACATTCTCATACACCATTATATGAAATAACCGGCTGATTTTCACTAAATTTGATACATCTTTTCCCACCATTTCAGGATTGCAGTTAACATGCAACCTATAAGAATGCTATCTCCAAGATCTTCCGGATATGGATCCGGGTTTCTGTCAGGTTGCAGGACTCCTGTGGGATCACCAATTTCCCAATACTATAACAATTCACCTTGCTCGTGTCACCAGACTCCTGTACCGCGGTCTCCATTGCCTACTTACATTGCGTCACCTCTAGCAAGGCCGAGTTTGTTGAATTCTCCTGCGAGAGGAGCCATTGCTGCAGGCTCTACAGCTTCAAATCTACGCGCTTCGCTTTCACCTCAATGGGTATGACATCTTTACCAACTCTAGTGTTTTTGTGTGCTCGTGCGTATATCCTGTGGAATTGAGAGGGGCCGTTGTAAAATGTGTTACTTTTTGTATATCCGGTGTGCCATTTACTATGTTAGTATCTAACACGGCTTATGTTTTGCTATAGGTGTCGAGAAAATCATACGACAAGCTAAGGAAGCCCGATGGCTCCTAGGGGTTGCTCGGCGCAATGTTTAGGCAAACTTGTAACTTCTCAAAAGAGACCTGTACCGATGAATTAGTTTTTCATATTTGGTTATGGTGAATGCTTATATATATTCCGGACAGAAGTTTTAAGTTAGGGTAAATGTTGCGTCAAAATCAAAGAAACTATGTCATGATCAATGTTTTCATTCAGCTCCATTGTCAAGAAATGGCGTTGGAATAAAGTTCAATATATATTCCATGTTCACCTATAATCATAACATTTTATGATTTGTAAGGTGGGAAAAAATAAGATCAAATAAACGTCGGAAGGACCAATCACAAGCTGGTGTAATGGATGTGGGGCTACATCCCATGTCATGAGATTCTCCGAATCCCTTTGGAAACATGGAGTCCAAGAGGTTCGAAGTTCGAATCTCCTTGGAAATATGGAGTCGATTGTGAGTGGGAGGGTCAACCCCTTAAAGGTCATACAGTGTCCGATCCAGATGTAGAACGACTAAATCGATCGAACTAGACTAAGATATATAAAAAAAAAAAAGATAAACATCGGAAGGATGGGTAGTTTTATACAAGATTTTAGGTTTTAATGAGTGTTTTACTGCAATTCTGTGTTTTAGGGGCTGTTTTGAACAAATTGGAGTATTTAAGGGGTCTATAATTTGGCCAATAATAAACATAACTCAATACTCCATCCGATCATTAATATAAGACTTTTTACATCAGACTTTTTACTTTACACACTTAGTCTAAAGAGTTAAAACTTATATAAAATATTAATTTTTTTATAATATAACACCTATTATTAATAAGTTTTATATATTATAACAAAAATTTAATAAATTTTTTATATTTTATATAGTTTTTAGATAAGAAGTATGAACTCAAACCCGAAGGCCCAATGTAGAGAACCCAGACCCGGAAACAGGTACACGGAATTATTTAACTAGGTCGTTGTAGGGTTTTGGGTCTCCTCTCCTTCTGTTTCTATCAATCTCCATCTTCTCGGCAGAGCTTCGACGGACTTAATTTCGCCCTATTCCTAGCAGCCAATAGCCATGGTGAGATCTCTCTCTATCGAATTCTCTCTCCCTCTATAACTCGGTGTTGAGTCTGATTTTTGTTTATTGATTTCATTTGGCAGATCATTTCGGAGAAGAATCGCAGAGAGATCTGCAAATACGTCTTCCAAGGTTCTAATCTCTCTACCATTTCACCTTTGGACTGTTAATCGTAGGGAAACTACATTGCTGTTATGTTTTCCATTGGTTTGCTCAAAGCATAAGATTAAGCACCTCAAATTGAACTGATCAGTATCATTGATTAGTGGAATCTCTTTTTTTAATCCAAGTAGAAAAGAGCACAATTTTATTTTAGCTATAGGAGGAGATACATTTGCGATAGCTGATGCATTTTATGCTTCTGAGTTCCGATACTTTGCCTTCTCATTGGTTAATCCAATGGAACATGAGAAATGCTTAATTTATTTCGTATTCGTAGTACAAATTTGAATAACTTTAGAACACTTAGCTATCTCAATACCTCATTGTTTCTTTGTTCTGTCATATATTGTTATTTCCCTATCAGATCAATAGGTGAATACTAGTATTAATTTTGTTGCTTACTTTTGGAACTTGTTTTTATTACAGAGGGAGTCTGCTATGCCAAGAAGGACTTTAACCTTGCCAAGCACCCTGAGATTGATGTTCCCAATCTCCAGGTGATTAAGCTTATGCAAAGTTTCAAGTCGAAGGAGTATGTGCGCGAGACATTTGCGTGGATGTACTATTACTGGTACCTTACGAATGATGGTATTGAGTTCTTGAGGACTTACCTCAATCTTCCATCAGAAATTGTTCCTGCCACCTTGAAGAAGAAGCCTGTTGCTCGACCAATGGGTGGCCCATCGGGTGATCGCCCACGGTATATTATTCATACAGATTGCAATGCTGGTTGATATCCTTAGCCAATAACAAAGGTAATTAGATTAACCTTAATTATTGACATGTGATGGTTCTTGACTTTGCAGTGGCCCACCATGTTTTGAAGGTGATCGCCCGAGGTATGGTGACCGCGATGGATACCGTGGAGGACCACGTGGACCACCTGGCGAGTTTGGTGGGGAGAAGGGTGGAGCTCCTGCAGATTATCAGCCTTCCTTTAGTGTAAGCCTTTAGTTCTACATTTTCTCATGTACTCTGCGTGATTCATATTATGGATAAAACCAGTATTTCAATTATAAGCTGAATTGCTGATTTAAGAAAATGACACCATGAGATGAGCAGTTTGTTAAACAGTATGTTGATCTTGATCATGGTTTTTACTTTGAAAGGTAGACTAAACCCTATCCATGATGAGATAATATTGAGTCTCTTTTAAGCAAGCTCAAGCTATAGGTTGATTAGAACATTGTAGTTTGTTCTTTTGGTGCATCAGAGACCTTTTCAATTCAAAAGGACCTAATTCTCAGATGCTGCATGTCATTAGCTGCAGTAAGGCTTTGAACATGGAATTTAGGAATTACACACCAAACTGATGATAACACTTTTGCTTCCAATACCAAACTGAGGATGAAACCTTTACTTTCATCATGTATTAATAGCATATATGATAGAGCTGATGATCTCATGATCCAATAGTGCAAGATAAGCTTTCTTATACACATGCATATGGTGAGAAAACATGGTAACTTTATATGGTGAGACTACTGCCAGGAGGACAGCAAAAATGAAGTTTAAAGTTTTCTAGTTTCTGCAGATGTATTCTCTGTGCTATATCATCTAATGTTGGGTTATATTGGATATGCAGGGTACTGGTAGAAGGCCTGGATTTGGGCGTGGTGCTGGAGGCTTTGGAGGAGGACCAGCTGCTGGTGGTTCTAGTTTTGCATAAGAAGTTTTCGGCGCTAGCATGCTGTCCTTGATGGAGTCCTGGATAGGTTGCCTTCACCAATTAGCTACAGATTATACTTCGAACCATTCTCAGTTAAATCCGAATTCGAAATTTACAGCTTCCCCTATATCTTGATCGATTTTTATCAGAATATACTTTTTTCTGCTGCCTACATATTCCCATCTTTTGCGGTGAGCTGGCTGTTATTTTGCACTTGTTTCCTTTTTAGCTGCCTTCAGCGAATCCTATCTTTGTTGATTGTGCAAGCTGATAAGTGGGAAAGTCCATGGAAATAAATCAGAAGACAACACAGCTACGAATTGGAAACAGAGCGCCTCTGTGTTCTACGGGTCAAATTAGCCTTTCCTTGGGTAAAACTTATTCATATCACTATAAACTTGTATGCTGTCCCAAGTTAATCATTCGACTCAAACACCTTAATGAATACCTTGTTGCTGATTCAAATGTGGAGCCTAATTGCTTCATTAACAAAACCAACTACAAGCAGCTCAAACTTGAACAAAGGAGCTTTGCTAAAACCCCGGGCTTACAAAGGGAATCACAAGTCTATGTGCATTTGGGGCTGTTTTTTATTCTTAGTTATCTCAGCCCTTTTGTGAAATTATCAATTCTGGCATTTGGTTTGTTTTGTCTACTATGTTTGAGAAAAAATAACACCCGTTTTGGGTGTCTGAACAAAGCCGTGAAGGAGAATTATGCTCCTTCACCCGTGACCTCCCGAAAGGGTTCTCAAAAAATGATGGTTGCTAAGTGGACTAAGTTCTTGTTCAACCTCGATTTTGTCATTAAGAGCATCGATAAACAAGCTCGTTTCTTCCTAATGAACTCACTTAACTATGTATGTGTAAGCTATTTGCCAATTGAATGGATATATTGGCCATGGTTTATGTCTGTATTCCTTGACTATTTTATAAAACTTGTCTTCAACATCTCTTTAAGCACAATTTCAATTTCAACTGGGTTGGCATTTATTGTCGACATTCTGACATTGATGGGTGGCTGCAGTGGTTTGCCCGTACCCAAATAAAACGCAGAGCTATTTCTAGTTTCAAGCTAAGTTAATGGCTTTCGAGGCAATGATGTATTTTACATGGTTAGCTAGAAACAAGGTTGTCTTTTGCAATGATAAATTTGTTCCTATGGCTTGTGCAACACTTATTATAGAGAGTTGCAAGTCTCGAATATCCATGATGTGGAAGTAAAAATCACGCTTGGATATTCGGTGGCTTACAACTTTATCCGGGATATTCGGTGGCTTACAACTTTATCCGGGCGGTAGCTGATTTAAATAGTTTGGTAGATGAGTCTTGCTGACTCTATGGCTGTTTGGGCATAGTTTGTGTTTGTTTGGTAGTCGAATATAGGATTATTTAAAGTTGCTTCTTTCTGTCATCTGTGTGTCTGCACTACAACTCATTGCCTCAGGCAACAATTTTCTTTAAAAAAGGGTGAGTTGAGCTCCTTTTAATTGCTATGTCACAAATTGTTATTTGTCAACTTAGCTCTGATTATTGACTCCTTTGAGATTTATCCATTTCCAACACAAAAAGAGGTACACAATAAGCTTCACCATTGACCAATCGCATAAACACGACTCTTGACAAACACACGTATAAGTTAGTATGAACATGGAGCTCTATAAGACGCAAAGGAATTCTTTAGTCAACTTCATCTAGTTCTCCTCGTTACCTTTCGTCCTCAAGAGGAGGCATATTAGCAGCCTCCTCCTTGTTAATGTTCAACCCCATCATCAGTATCTTATGAATCCTCGCCCCATACATGTTAGGTCCTGGTTGATGCTCAACCCATTTCATGAGGCCCTCCCATGTACATTGCGCAATTGTTAAATCCACTTTTTTTTTTTTTTTTTTTTTTTACTATCGGCACCCAAAAATTCATTTTTTTTTAATTATGTACATATTTAGAGGCGCTCTCAAGATGCATGGTTGTGACTTCTGAGGCACAAAAAAAAAGACACATGCATGTAACTATTAAAAAATGCTTCAAATGAAAGGTAGACACATGTGACTCAAGAGTGACATACATATGCCTTGTTAATCCTAGGTCTACATTTTCAAAGGGGCACATACTTTAAAAAATTGAAAAAGTGAATTTGAGGTGCCAATAGTAAAAAAATGCTTCCTTGATTTTGGTTAATAGAGAGCGGCCATCTGAGGGAATCGAACTGGGGACATTCGGGTACTATCATGAGGTCCTTTCTGACTCAACCACCCTGACATGGTCAAATGATATCTTTCCAATCATAGTGAAATACTCCGTACAACTTATAAATTCTTTTAGAAAGATACTCCGTAAATAAATAATCCATTCTTACAAACACTTGGGAATGGGAGCCCAAACCTGAAAGATAAATACAGTGAAGAGTAAAGCCCAATCGGTAGAGCCCAGACCCGGAAAATTGTAAGCGGGCAGTGTGTATATTTAACAAAGTCGTTCTCTAGGGTTTTGGATTTCTCCTCTTTCTATCATCATCTCCTCCTTGGCAGAGCTTCGATGAGCTCAGTTTCGCCGTATTCTAAGCAGCCATGGTGAGATCTCGCCCTCCATCACTCTCTTTCACTCTCCTCTCTACTTAGGTGTTAGAATCTGATTTTTATATTTCAATTTCATTTGGCAGATCATTACAGAGAAGAATCGCAGAGAGATCTGCAAATACATCTTCCAAGGTTCGAATCTCTCTCCCTTTACGCCTCTGGACTGTTAATTGTAAGGAAACTACATTGTTGTTATGTTTCTGTTGCTTTGTTCAAAGGATACGATTCAGTTCCTCAAATTAAATTGATTTAAGTATCAGCGATCAGTGTATATGTTTTTATGGAGCAGAAGATTTATTTTAGCCACAGGAATAGATACATTTGCACTATCTGATGCATTTTATGCCGTCTCATTGGTTCATCCTTCATCTAATGAAATATTATTAGTGTTAGAATTAATATTGGTTCAAATTTGAAGACTTTAGAACACATAACTATCTCATAGTTGCAGTGCATTAGGTTGTGCAGATATCCCTGTTTCCTTAGCGAATTGCTCGTTCTTTATGAAATATAATTGTTATTCCCCTATGAGATTAGACCACGTGCAACCATGGGTTTTTCTTACCTTATAGGTCTTAAAAGTTAAACCCATGGTTGCAAGCCAAACCTTAAGGGAAGAGGTTGGAAGGGGTTACCCCTTCCCACTAAGGTAACCTCTTCCACCACAAGTGGCCCCCACCCTTTTATTCTTATATTTATTTGATGTATTAATTATTCAAATGTATTTATAATATATATTTATTATTATTATTTTCAAATAATAATTATACCATTAATTTTATTTTATTTTTCTTCATAATTTGAGTATAATTTTTTCCTATATATACTCATCTTGACCTATTATATTGTTTGCAATTCTTTTTCATATTCCATTCTCATACACTAATGTAATTATTTTTGTTATTTGCTTATTATATAATGTTATTATTATTTTTATTTTTACTAAGGTAACCTCTTCCCATTTTATTTTTATTTTTTTTAACACACAAGTGAGCCACAGCATATTATTCTTATTTATTTAGTATGTTAATAACTCAAATGTATTAATAATATATATATATATATATATATATATATATATATATATATATATATTATTTTAATACTATATAAATTATACCATTAATTTTATTTTATTTTTCTTCATAATTTGAGTATAATTTTTTCCCTATATATACCCTATCTTGATCTATTGTATTTTGCCCTTCTTTTTCATCTTCTATTTTCATAAACTATGGATCACAATCATCCAAATACCCACCCATCCCAAACATCCCTTTTTTCCTATAAATGTCGTTGTTATTTACCTATAATGTAATCTTGTTATTTTTTTTATCTATATGAAATAAAAAATATTAATATCAAGTACTTATGAATTTTATTTATAATAAAAATAAATGAGGTAGAAAATGTAATGTTATTATTTTTGTTATTTTCCATCTATATGAAATAAAAAATATTAATATCAAGTATTTATGACTTTTATTTGTAATAAAAATAAATGAGGTGGAAAAAGTGGGGAACAAGGTAACCCCATGGTTGCAAGGGTAACCTCTAAAGAAGAGGTAGAAAAAGTAGAAAATATTTTAGTGAAAAAAATATATTAGGTGTCAAATTATGATAAGGGGATGGAA
The DNA here is from genome assembly GCA_037127255.1 of Persicaria tinctoria. Taxonomy (NCBI): domain Eukaryota; kingdom Viridiplantae; phylum Streptophyta; class Magnoliopsida; order Caryophyllales; family Polygonaceae; genus Persicaria; species Persicaria tinctoria. The sequence continues at coordinate 24,585,086 of JBANSL010000002.1, read as the reverse complement.
ATTGGGGAGGGGAAGAGGTAACCTCATGGTTCCACATGCTCTTAATAGGAAAACCTTAGATTGGCCTTGTTTTTGACATTGCCCTTCCTATTAACCAAACAGACCAGTATTTCTTCTGTTGCTTACTTCTGGAACTTGTTGTGACTTTTAATCACAGAGGGAGTCTGCTATGCCAAGAAGGACTTTAACCTTGCCAAGCACCCTGAGATTGATGTTCCTAATCTCCAGGTGATTAAGCTTATGCAAAGTTTCAAGTCGAAGGAGTATGTGCGCGAGACATTTGCGTGGATGTACTATTACCGGTACCTTACGAATGATGGTATTGAGTTCTTGAGGACTTACCTCAATCTTCCATCCGAAATTGTCCCAGCCACCTTGAAGAAGAAGCCTGTTGCTCGCCCAATGGGTGGCCCATCTGGTGACCGCCCACGGTATATGGATTCTATGAATACCCATGTGAAGTCAAATCGAGTACTCTAAGTTGGAGTTAGATGCATTCCTTCATCCTTGTTCTGCAACCAGAATACTTATACGACAACTGTGAGCAGCAACAACATGATGCTGCATAGCATCTTTAAACCAGCCCTAAACTTGGGTTTCTCAACCGGCTTGTGGTGTTCTTTTCTACCTTGACAAACCTCACCAGTGAGCTGCAGATTATAAGCATTTCAAGAAGTGCTGTCAGGGCTATTGAACGTTCAGCTATGAGATTTCTCAAGTACACTGTTATTCGAATATCTCTAAGTAACGTTCATGGTCAAGATTTTCAGAATGCTTATGGGGTCATTATGTTTCAAGATTTGTGGAGTATAAGCAAATTGAAAGTTATCTGTTGATAGTTAATGTTGTGTTGTGGTCTAAAGCTGATGAAAGATTGGAACTGTTCTCAAAAGATAAAAACTTATAGAATCTTACAATGCAGTAATTTGACTGAGATTCTCTCACATGGTTTACCAGCAGGACATCTTCAACTGTGTGTGTTTTTATTAGGCAATGGCTTGTTGCTTACCATATTTCATATTTGTATTTTAGTTAGATATCTCTTTCTCCATTGATTGTTGACCAAAATTTAAATAGATAGTTGACCAATGGTACCTAGCTAAGATCGAGCATGAATCTAATTACTCGTGAGCCGAATATGATCACAAAATCAAGCTCGATAATGAAAAATATCACCCGTATTGACAATGTATGATTTTGGTTTCACAGCCCAGACTTGTTATTAGGCTATAAAGTCCTGTATTTTTTCTCTTTTATAAAAGAACTTTATAGTCCAGGCCAAATATGACCCGACTCTAAAGTCATACATCAAATAAAATAGATTCATTTTGGCAATTTGACAATTTAATCTCCAAAAAGCTTGGATAATCAATAGTCATACCAAACAAGATGTCCAATTTTAAGCTAGACTAAAATCTTAAGCTAGATTAAAATTTTCATCTAGATTATAATCTTAAGCTAGATTAAAAAATGTTCATGCCAAACATGCCCTTAGTGGTGAAGCTTAGTCACTTCCAACTGTCGCATTGCAACAAAAAATAAGATTATTGTCACCTTGAACTAACTCATATTCAACACAAAAAAGGGTTTACATAGCCAACTGCAACCAGATCACATGAACAAGACTCTTGACCATAACAGTAGACACACAAATCACTTAATATGAATGACCCTTGACAAAAAGACCAAATTGTTGTGCCGACAATTTTGATTGAGAGTTCATCTTCAAATGGGACTCGAAACAGAGGCCAATAATTCTTTAATCAACTTCCTCCATCTTGCTCTCCTCCTCGTTACCTTCCTCCAGAGGTGGCATGTCAGCATCCTCAGCAGCCTCGTCCTCGTCGATGCTCAGACCCAGCTTCAACATCCTGTGGATTCTCGCTGCAAACGTGTTGGGGTCATCGAGGCTGAAACCGGAAGTCAAGAGGGCAGTCTCAAAGAGCAGCAGCACGAGATCCTTCACGGACTTGTCGTTCTTGTCCACCTCTGCCCTCTTCCTCAGCTCCTCCATGATGCCGTTGTCAGGGTTAATCTCCATTGTCTTCTTGCTTGACATGTACGAGCCCATGTTCGAGTCCCTCAATGCCTGAGCCTTCATGATCCTCTCCATGTTGGCAGTCCACCCGTACTCGCCAGTCACCAGGCAGCAAGGCGAGTCGACAATCCTGTCAGAGACGACAACCTTCTCAACCTTGTCTCCCAGGATATCCTTTATGATCTTGCAGAGGTTCTCAAAGGACTTCTTCTTTTCCTCCTTTTTCTGCTTCTCTTCCTCAGATTCATCATCGAGCTTCAAGCCTTCCTTGGTGGCCGAGACAAGCTTCTTTCCATCATATTCCTTCAGCTGCCCAACTGCATACTCATCAATGGCATCAACCATGAAAAGCACCTCGTACCCTTTCTTCTTGAGTCGCTCCAGGAATGGAGAGTTCTCGACAGCCTTCTTGCTCTCACCAGTGATGTAATAGATATCCTTCTGGCCCTCCTTCATTCTTGTCACATAATCCTTGAGACTCGTCATCTCCTCACCGCTCTTGGTCGAGTGGTAGCGGAGCAGGTCAGCCAACTTGTTCCTGTTCTGGCTGTCCTCATGAATACCCAGCTTAATGTTCTTGGCGAAGGCGTCATAGAACTTGTTGTAGTCCTCCTTGTTCTCCGCGATCTCACTGAACATTTCAATGCATTTCTTCACCAGATTCTTCCTGATGACCTTGAGGATCTTGTTCTGCTGCAACATCTCTCGAGAGATGTTCAGTGGCAAGTCGTCGGAGTCAACAACACCCTTGATGAACCCAAGGTACTCAGGAATGAGCTCCTCACAGTTATCCATGATGAACACCCGCCTCACGTACAGCTTAATGTTGTTCATCTTCTTGCGGGTGTCAAACATGTCGAAAGGAGCCCTCTTTGGCACGAATAGGATGGCCTTGAACTCCAGCTGCCCCTCAACCGAGAAGTGTTTAACAGCAAGGTGATCTTCCCAGTCATTGCTCAAGCTCTTGTAAAATGAAGCATACTCCTCCTTGGTTATCTCCTCAGGCTTCCGAAGCCAAATCGGTTTCTGCTTGTTGATAAGTTGCCACTCATGAGAGACTTCCTTGATCTTCTTCTTCTTCTTGCCATCTTTCTCCTTCTCTTCATCAACTTCTTCAATGTCGCCTTCCTCTTCCTTCTTGGGCTCGTCATCCTCGTCATCGCTGATCTCTTTCTCTGTGGTCTTCTCCGTCCATAGATAGATTGGGTAGCTAATGAACTCAGAGTGCTTCTTCACAAGGTCTTTAATTCTCCTTTCCTCCAAATATTCCATCTGCATTGAAAACCACAATCATCAGCAACTGAATAATTTATAATTATTAGAACACTGAATACATTTACACAAGTGTCAGATTCATATACCTGATCCTCTTTGAGGAAGAGGGTAATTTTAGTGCCCCTTCCAAGCTGCTCACCACTGGCATCTCTGGTGACGGTGAATGAACCACCAGCCTGTGACTCCCAAATGTATTGTTCATCATCATTGTGTTTGGTGGTCACAATAACCTTCTCAGCAACCAAGTATGCTGAGTAGAAACCAACACCAAATTGTCCAATCATGCTAACATCCGCTCCTGCCTGCAATGCTTCCATGAACTCTTTAGTTCCGGATCGAGCAATCGTACCGAGATTGTTCACCAGGTCTGTTAAACATCACGAATAGCACATTGTCAGACAATCTGAACGCATAGCACATTGTCAGTCAGGTGCGGGTCAGCTAAATTCACCATCATCTATTTGTTATGATTTACGGCCAAGGGTTCATAATATTCATAATTCAATATCTCATTAAACTAATGGACCGGAACATCGATGATGCTTGTTAACAAATTCCAGTACAACATTATTAAATCAGAAATTAAACTGAAGTTCAATGTTCTCCCAATTCAATCTCCTACGTAACAGCTTATAACACTTCCGAATTGATTGTAACTCAGGCTGCTTATAACCACTTCCAAAATCGATTGCAAAGTTACAGCCAAAAGTTTATGTTATCCCTCATCACACTAACAGATTATAACCTCGTTGAGGCTTGGAAAAATCTTGAGACTTCAAATCGGAAAAGGAATTAAAAATTTCCAACAATCCTATTAAACCAGAAACTAAATTAGAGGGGTTTGAGTTCAAACTGATTCAATGTTCAGGTACCAATCAACCGACTTCAGACGAGAATAAAAGAGCGTACCTGCTTTGGTCATACCAATACCGCTGTCGATGATCGACAAGGTCTTGTTAGCCTTGTCAGGAACAAGCCGAATGAACAGCTCCGGCTGTGCATCGAGTTTGCTCTTGTCCGTCAAACCTTCGAACCTAATCTTATCCAATGCCTACAATCCCAACCACGCCAAACCGGTAAGCGAAATCAAACATCAACGAAACACACAATTCAAATCAATAGTCCAAGATCAAACATGAACTGATAACAGAGGCGTAGAAAGACATACATCTGACGAATTGCTGATGAGCTCACGGAGAAAGATCTCCTTGTTGCTGTAAAAAGTATTGATGATAAGACTGAGAAGCTGGTTGATCTCCGCCTGGAAGGCGAAGGTCTCCGCCTCTGCCATTTGAACATCCGCCATTGATATGAAACCTTCGAAAGCTGAAGAGAGAGAGAGAGCTGTGTGAAAAGAGAGAACGCAGATTGCTTTTTAGAAAGTAGGGATGCCGATTCGAAGCTGAAGAAGGAGATTCATGAGAGGAGTATTTATACTCGACGTAGGGAAGCCGGAAGGGGTGCGGTTCTGGAGAGTTCTACTCTGTTCCAGAGCGTCAATCTTTTTGATTCCGTGGCTCAACGATGCGTTTTGAATGTAGGATATCTTAAACGACGTGATTGATTGTGTCCTTGGAACCTCCGGTGGCCGGTGCCAACGGCGTCGTTGAAGTTTCGAGTACGTTCAGTTGATCAAAAAGCCTCGAGAATGTTCGAGCCAACTATGAAGTCTGGAATCTTCGGCTTTGTTGTGGGCCAGGTCAAATGGGCGGAGACCAAACAAACTCCGTTTTGAATTATCAAAAATAAAAAAATCACCTTTAAATTAGTTCATTTTTCAGAAAACCACCTAAAATAATAAATTTTAAATTTAGTACACCACATATAATCATGAAACTAGCCAGTAGCTCGTGCGCGAACGCACGGGATTTTTAAAAATCATATAAAAAGCACCAATAATATTTATTGGATGTTATAGTATTACATATGACGCATGAAATTTATACATTACTAGTGTAGGTCCCGTCCCGTGTACGGAGAATACATTAATATAATATTATAAATAATTTAGATATATTCCAATAAATAATAAAAATAATAATCTAAATATAAATTATTGTTCCGCCAAAAAATAATATAGATAAAAATAAAATTAGTTCGGCATGTTATAAAAAAAATACATCATGTAAGGCTTTTCGATCACTAAACTGTTTGACAAATTTTTCTCACTTTTTAATAGATGAATATCTACCTGTATGAATATATATCATATTCTTTAGTGTCATTAAATTTCTATCAAGATCAAATAATTCAGCTTAGATCTATTAAATATCATTGTAAAAAAAAATCTATCATACTTCAGAACATAGTGCTTTATTAACCTTAAATATATTTGATGCCCTTACAATTATTTCATGGAAAAATATATACCTTTTTGACATTTAACCAAAATCAGATTGATGAGGATAGGTTTAGCAATGACAGACAAATCGGCTTTTAAAATCTGATTGAGTAAAATACCTTATATCAGATCGAGTAAAGTATCAAATATGCTTTCAAAATCTGTCATAGTTTTCTCTTTTCTACCGGAATAGATATTTTATCCACATTCTCTTATTTCCCTGGATTTTCAACACATAACTTTCCTAAAAAATAGCATATGTCATTGCTGAATATTTTGTTTTCATCTATGATTCTCAGACAAAATTGAAAATTATTTCTACTGTATGAATGTAGTCATGCATTTCGTTTTTCATTCCAACCCATGAGATAAACTTGATTTACAGTCCTGAATTGAGGTGATTTAATTTTTTCATTTCCTTTTGACTCATTTAGCATATATTATTTCCATCTGAATTTGATTTTGAATTCCTTTCTCCATGAACATATTATGAATCTGATTTCACTCACTTTATCTTTAAAAATATGCAAATCCATATTAAAACAAAATTGATTTCAGTTTAAATTACATATTTCTCCATAAGACTTTATTTTTGTCTGGCATTGCTAAAGCTATCCTCATCAATCTGATTTTGGTTAAATGTTAAAAAGGTATGTAATTAGATTTTATAATTGTAAGGGCATCAAATATATACTACGTACAAGTTAATCTGGTTGGTTTATAAAATCTGGCTGTTTTATAAAATCTAGTTGTTTTAAAAATCTGACTGCTTTTAAAAATCTGTCATATTACTCTCAATTCAGCTGTGACTTCAGATTTGAATATGACTGATTTTTCTTATAATAAGGTCAAAGTAAGGGATTATGAATTGAGCATAATCTAGGACAGATTTCTTGAATAACACAATTATCAAACCAATTTATAGAATATCAGAAATCTATAACATATTTGAGGTGATAATGTATGTTCTCTCCCCAAATCTGTCATAGGTTTGTTGTTGCGAATGTCGTTTGGCAAAGGTTACCACAAGAGCTACACCGGTAGATTAACATAACCTGATTTCTTCATTCTGAACGTCTACTGAATTACAATGAATATGTTTATGGTTCTACAAATTACGTGAATGTTACATGAACTGAAATACTTGAATATAGAGGAGATGATAAGAAAAACTAAATGTTATACGTAATTTTAACTATGTTGAAACATGCTCAAGGAATCGTCGGAGCAGATATTTAATTTTTTTGATCATGGATAAACCAATCTAACATGTATTCAGTATAAAACCCATGGAAATAAAATCTGTAATCTGAATGTTTTATAAAATCTGGCTGTAATCTGATTTTAAATCTGAATGTTTTATAAAATCTGTAATCTGATTTTTAAACTGATTTTTTTTATAAAATCTATAATCTGATTTTTAATCGGAATGTTTTATAAAATCTGTAATCTGAATTTTTAATCTGAATGTTTTATAAAACCTGAAATAGGATTTTTAATGTGAATTTTTTATAAAATCTGTAATCTAATTTTTATATGAAGTTTTTATAAAATCTGCAATCTGATTTTTAATCTGAATGTTTTATAAAACCTGAATTTTTAATCTGAATGTGTAATATGATTTTTAATCTGAATTTTCAATCTATCTTATAAAGCATGACTAAATTCATACAGTGCGTAGAAATAATTTCCATTTTTTTTCTTTTGAGAATCATAGATGAAAACAAAATATTCAGCAATGACAGATGTGATAAAAAAAATCAGTTGAATCTTTAACCGAAAGAGGAAACTGTATTGAAAATTGAAATTAATACATACTTTATTACATAATATATGCTTTATACACATTTTATGGGATAAATATAAGAAAATAATCAAAAACCATTTTGGCCGCTAAGAACCGGTAATAAGACCGTCAAATCGTTTTGACGCTTAGCGGTACCCTGACGTCAAGCGTCTACCGAGTGTTTTTTAGAACATTGTTTCCAGCAGAACAAACTAAGAAATTCGATACATGAGTTAAATGGCTACATACATCAGATGTGCTTTTGTAAGTGACATTCACATATGCATGAAATAAATAATATCCTGCAATAAGGTAAATGGCTAACCCATAAAGTACCCTGTAATAAGTTAATTAGTATAAAGCATAAACATTAAACATTCATTTGCACTTACACTATATATCTCTTCTAAATCATATTCACTGCAATAAGCCTCAATGAAATATTTTCTAAAATAATCAATCTTTTAATTATCCATTATTTTTAATAATAAAATTTTATAAACATGTTAATATGTGAATCTGTTGCACGTCTTTCGTAATGATTTCCTCGTAGAAAGTTGAAAAAGGATAAGATTGATTCCCATTAACCGCAACCATTACCCGCATTTGCAGTGTAACACCCTCACATGCTTTCCTCATAGAAAGATTGATCCCAACAGGTTAATCACTTTGCGACACCACAAGTTCCGGGCAATGTTTCATGCTTTGATTCCTAAAAGTCTCATCAACTTTAACTGAAAAACCCGATTGATGATTGATGAATCTGACAAGCAACACGATCTTGGTCAGCACTGCCGAAGATGTTCTGGCCATCACAACCCTAATTTCTATCCAGGGTTAGATCTAGAAACTTAGTCAAAATGCACCACCTGAAAACTGAACCGACCCAATCTAACTTGATAAACGAATATCAACCGACCTTAAGGTGAAAAATAGAGACTAAGCATAGGTATATTGGGGACTCGGGTGAACCCAAGCACATCAAGAGCTAGCACCAAAGACAACAGTCAATCGGGGATCTGAAGTACAAGTCATTGGCAGAGGCTCCGAGGCCATCAGATGAGAGTGTGTAGGGTAAATTTAGGATAACGCTGAACAGAGATGTGTATAAGGCAACTGCGATATCCACAAATGATTTAAATTCCAAAACAAAGAATACAATATGTCCTAGAAAACAGCTTCCAAAAGGAGTTAAAATGATGAGCAATCAACTATAGTTTTCTACCCATGTCTGAATGTAAACATTTTGAAGGCCTGTATTTTAAACACAAGAAAGAAGATTCAACATAGGTCACTTTTCAATGAGCATAAAGGAGGTCGGCAACAATGTTGATTTTATAGACAATAACTTCTTCGGATACTCTTCAAATGGTTTTGACTTCCAAGTACTGATGAACTGAAATGATTACTACATAGGATAGTAGAAGTAAAAAAAAAAAGAACTTGAAAACATGAAACCTCATCCAGTGATCAGCTTCACGACGATAGTGACAACGTACAAGATTATAAGTGGTATTCACATGTACTAAGCAGCGCAGATAAGCCCTATGACCTGATCCTTCACACTTCTTTTCCTGCCTCCTGTCATGCTATCTGACATGCTCCATCCCCTGGGAGCCAAAAACCGGTCCTCATTCAATATAGAAAAGGCATTCGCGAAGAATAAAAGCGCTTCAAGGAAAGTCCACAACCCCATTATCTGCACGTTTAAAAACAGGTTGTTCAAGCACCCGAATTGAGAGGATATCTCCACAACAAAGGAAGTGAATGTAGTGATCATACGAAAAAAATGATTCCAAAAGTTAAAAGATGAGAGTTCTACTATCACAAAAGAGGCAACATCTCCAGAACGAAGCACTAGCATCATCCTGTGATTAGATGGTCACATCAAAACTGAAGAGTGGCCACAACCCCAATCGTCTAGAATCTAGATGATAAGTGATTTAAATAAAATCAGGTAAATAAAAATGACTTCAAAGCACCATGACAAAAGAAAGAAATCAAGAGGAACGAAGGTGAAAGAGAATGAGAAGATCCATTATTCACAACCAATAATATCGCGTGCATTGTTGATTGCCTCTTACTTCCATCAAAAAGAAAAAAATTATGAAATAGAATTAAAATCGATAGTTAGTATCTAACTGATTTACCAGTAAAGGAAGATTTTATGTGAATAATCCATTATAAAGGAATGCGGACAATTCACAAACTTATAACGAATACCTCAAATTCATAAAATAAAGTTATAATTATTCGCATATACTCCAAATTCGGTCTCCATCAACAAAGCCAGAAAACTTAATTCAGGGAAAAAGTAGAAAGAAGAAAAGATTCAAAATTTGTATCAATTATCTATAGTATACATCCGCAAACCTTTAATTTCCAATTCAAACTGCCAAAAAACCCCACCAAGAATTTCAACACCCACATGGCCACATCACAATTCATAACAAACTGTTCATGCTGAACCCATTTCCGCAAACCTCCATTAAAAGCCATCAAACACACACAATACATACATGTACAAATTTCACAAAATCAGAAAAAAAAAAACCAAAAAAAGGATTCAATAAAAATAATGAAATTTGAGGGGCATCAAGACCTGGAGTCTGCTCTTGCAATTTGAAAATCAGGAACCTCTTCCTTGGTTGGATTGTTCGCTAAAAACACATCTAGTTTGGTTCTGAACTCTAACATGACCATGAAAAGAATACCTTGATCATTTGTGCTCTCGCCTCTATATACCTTCCATCTTTTGTGTGCAGATAAAAGTATGACAACTACAGGAGGTTATTTATCTAGCTCGGAGATTATGCAAGGATAAAAGTATGACAACTATATGAAGGCAATTATGCATGGATACAAGTATGACAAAGCATCTCATGTGCAATATTATGCGTGGCAGCTAATTGGAATCAGAATGGGTAGGGAATTGAAGAATAAACACACAAGGCCAGAGCAATCAAAATCTAATTCCAAAAGTATATATTCAAAAATAGAACTTGTGAGACAATATACTCAACTCTTAATAGTGGAAATCCCAAGCTCTCTATTTTCTGACCCTTCTCAACCCTCCCAGCACACACCTTCATCCTCATTCACTGCCTGTAACACTAACATCATCTCATGTGCAATATTTGGCCTTACTGGGTGTCAAACCTTTATCACCCTCTTTGCAAATAACCTCAGTACTTCTTGTCCTCACATATAACTCCACATTACTTGATTTTTCAGATTCATTAGCTGCCTAGATGTGTTAACAACATCATTTATACCCCCACCGACATTATGTTTAGCACCCTTACCGGTCATATCATACCATTAGCATGTGAATCGCCTTTCTTGTTATTTAATTTGTCATACGGCCTGCTGTCATAGTGATGTTGTCATCCACTTCTTTGCTCTAACTGTGAAGCCAGAGTTGCCCTCCTCGTTCCTAACATTGCAAAGAGAAATTCAGATAAACCCTTACAATAAAACTTTTACCAAAAAATCAAGACAAGATCAGAGTCTGCACATGCCTTTCCTCATCCAAAACTCGAGTGCAGTGATTACACAAGGTCAAGCGTAACTGCTGAACTGATGTTGCAGAGGCCTGACATTGCAATATAATATTAATGTGAAAGTTATTCCTAAGATAAAAATTGCAATATAAGATTCTAGAAGCAACCAAGTTGAATTAAATTATATATACCTTACAATGAAAGGTTAAGTTTTTGACTAAAAAGTAGAAAGCAAAATATGGGTCATTTATCTTTCACCCATCTTACCTTCTTTGATAAACCATTTATCAATCTTCTCTTCCTAAAAAGTTGCATCAGCACAAAATTAACTAAGATATACTGCACAAAAAGAACAAATAGGATTCCTACCAAAAGCATAGAAAGTGCAGTAATCAATAGAAAATTAGTGGTAAGGAAGTCAATCCTACCTTAACCTTTATTTTAGAAGTGGTCAACAGCTGGGGGTAAGAAAAATCAGCTCCACCGGCTGGCACTTGCAGTGCTGCTACAGAAAATTTACAGCAGGACAAACAAAATGCTTGAGTATACCTGCTTGGTGAGTTGTTAAGAAGGGTTATTAAGAGTTGTAGATTATAGCAGCAGGTGTAGAAATTAATCATCTTCTACCTGCCAAGACAATCCAGTAAGTTTCTCAAATGAAGGGATGCATGCAGATTCTATGATGTTGTATTGTATCTCCTTATAAGTCGTGCCAAAAGAGCTCCGATCAAAAGCAAAGCTTTCAAATGTATTTAATGGAAACCTCTCCTTATCACCACATTAAGAGTATGTTGAATTCAGCTCGTTATCACCACATTAAAGCTTAAGAGTATATGTTATGGATTCTATTAGCATGTTCCTTATAAATGTTTACTTGTATAGAAGCAAATGATTTCCTTTTTGTTTCTAGATGAACAAATTCATTATTATTTTTATCACCACAAAAGCCTAAATCCAGCCATATTTGCATTCGACCAAGATTACAGTAGTTGCTAAAAAAAAAAAAGATTAGAGTAGAAATCCTTATGAAATATTATCTAAATTCACCACGAATGGATATAGATTACACATATTATATAAACTTAACCAGCACAGAATCATTGCCTACAAAATTGCTTATTTTAAATGAATGCTCACATCAACGTACGATTAAAAATTCAACAATCACTTTCCACTTCTTTAAGGGAAATTCTATAAGGTGGTTGTCAGGCCGACCCTGTTGTATGGCGCAGAGTGTTGGCCTAGTACTAAAGCTCAAGAACAGAAGTTGGCAGTGACTGAGATGAGAATGTTGAGATGGATGAGTGGGCATTCGAGGCTGGACAGAATAAAAAATGTGGACATTAGAAGCAAGGTTGGGGTTGTGAGTATCGTTGATAAACTACGGGAGTCCAGATTGCGGTGGTTTGGGCATGTTCGTAGGAGGCAAATTTCAGCGCCTGTGCGAAGGTGTGCGAGTTTGGAGCTTGGAGCTCTGTGCCGAGGAAGAGGTCGACCGAAGAAGAGCTGGATGGAGGTTATTCGACAGGATCTCAATGCGCTGAACCTTTCGGAGGATATGACTTCGGATAGGGACCACTGGAGGAGATGCATTCGGGCTTCGGATGTCTAGAATCCCTAGGATGGGTGTTGAGTCATTCATTTTTGCTTCCGTTCTACCTTTCTTCCTGCTTCTATATGCTTTCTGTCGGTTATCTACATATCTGGTCTCTATCTTTCTGCTTGTCTATTACCTATCTCCTACTAGGTGCCCGGGGACGTTGTGTTTCCTTTGCTCTATGGTTTTGGGTCTTCCGAAAACACTCTCTCGACTAGTTCGAGGAAAGAGTGCGTACATCCCGACCCCCCAGACCCCGCTTCGTTGCAGGATATACTGGGTTGTTGTTGTTGTTATTGTTGACTTTCCACTTCTTTAGATTAAATACATGACAACATAAGTAATTAGCTACAAGAGCATCAAAATCTGCTCACCTGGAGCTCATAAAACCTCAGCAAAAAATTATCATTTTATATGAGTAAAAGTAATAATGGGTCCATTGGTTGTCAATGGGTCATCACTTAGTTTTAGCATGAAACAAAAATCAATTCACATACAAATCTGATTAGCTATATGAACACAAACAACCAATCAAATTCACAAATTCATGAAAAAATTAGCCCTAGAACCATTCCGAAACTCATATCAAGAGGCAAAACGATTCAATCATGGAAGAACTGAAGCAAACCAACCGGAAACCCTAGAAATCATATGAAAACGAAAACAAAAAGGGGAAAAGGATAGACTGGATCGCTATACCTTCAAATTGCATAAACCCCGCCTCGATCCGACGTAGAGTGGCTCCCTTTTCCGCTTCTCCTCTGCCTCGATACTTCCTGTTCTTCTTCCTTAACCGCTACACAGAGAGAAAGTGAAGAAAGAGCGGCTCCCTGAAGAAAGCGAAGAAACCGTCTTCAACGAAGAAGGATTCACAATCATCTTCCTCTCTGGTTATGTATATGCTCTTACATTTACATCAGACACATCTGGTACAGTTTCCCAAGATTTAACCTAAGCTGTGCTTATTAGATTGTGAAAAATCAACAACATTGTGTTTTGTCAGTAATGCGTACAATTTCCTCCATGATTGCAACCATGCTCTATGAAATTAATGGCAATGAATCAAGGTTTTTTCACAAGAAGTGAAGAACTCAATCATCATATGACAGATCAATTCAAGTCAAAAATCCAAATTTACAATAGTAGCACCAACCAAGCCCTAACCCTAACGGCAGAATAACATTGAAACCGGAAGAAAAACGCTCACCAGAACATGAACTCCGGAAGGCGGCGGACGAAAGGCTGAAACTCGTCGGAGCTACGAGTAGGGAGTGTGGGGCCCTCGGCGTCTTCGGGATTCTGATGAGGAGAGAGAAAGGCAATGAGGAGGTTGAGGATGTAGATGTCGAGAGCGTAGGAGACGATGTAGAAGCCCTGGAGGATGAGAACGCGGAGGACGTTCCCTCTGTTCGCTCACCGTCGCTGCATCCTCACCGCACAACCTCTTCACCTCTCCGTCCTTCTCTAATCGTCGGACCTTCCCTCTAGCCCCACCGGTTTCCACCGCCCTCATCACCTCCCCTCTTTCCCCTCCACCAGACCCCCTCTCGCGCTCGCCCTCCTACCTAGCACTCCCGCTCTCTCCCGCACCCGCGCACCGGCTCCACCCTACCTCCTCGCACTCGCCTTGAATCGTTCTTCCTCGGTCTTCTCCTCCTATCGCTTCCTTCTGAATGAGAGGGAGTTGGATAGCAGTTTGTGGGGAGAACGTGGGTGGGGCTAAGCAGCGAAGGAGAAAAAAGCACGAAACCGGTTCAACAAACGCGGAAAAAAATAATCAGTGAAACTCTTTTTCGAAAAAAAATAAAAATAAAAACTCACCAAAAATTGCTAGCCTTGACACGTGGCAAATTCTTTTCTAAAGAACTTGCTTTTGCTATTATATTGTAGGGATATTGTAGGGATATTGTAGGGATGTTTTCATAAGAGCATCTCCCATGGTAAGTCAAAAAATGGGTTTTGGCCTAATTTTACTCCCACCCTAGGTCAAAACTCATTTTAGCCTCTTTGTTTTTGGCCTATTTCCAAAACAAAGGCTAAATTTGGCTTCCTCTTTTGAAAGGCCAAATGCAATTTATTTATTTATTGATTTATTTTAAGTGTTTAATATTTATGTAAATCTATAAATAATACAATTATAAATCTATATATTATATAGTTATGATTTTTAATTAAAAATAAAAGTTGTAGTATTGTAAAGATATTCATGAGTTCTTCGATATGAATATAATATTTGACATATTTAAATTATCATTTCATAAATAATATTTTTAGAAGATGACATTAATCTTTTTTAATATAGATTCATCAAAATTATAATAAAAATAAATATTATGTTGCTTAATGTATTAAAGATAGAATCAAGTGACAGAAATAAGATGTAAAAGTTCTAAATTATATTAGTATTTATAGAAAATTTAGCCTACTAAAATTGGCCTACGGTGGGAATAACAAAGTCGTATTATATGCCAAAAGAGAATATTATATAGAATATTCTCTTTTGGTAGGCTATTTCCCCTAGCCATTATGGCTTACGGGGGAAGATGCTCTAAGGCCACCCAAAGTGGGTGATTTGGACGATACGAATTAAAATAAATGTCGTTTGTCTTTTAGTGCACGTTTTTCAATGAGTTAAAAATTTTTATAAAATATTATTATTTTAGTTAAATTTTTTTATACAGTCTTATACTTATTAGCAATATGAAATTATATAAAAATTTTAATTAAAAAAAATAGTTTATAGAGTTTTTAATACCTTAAAAAACACGCCGAAAAAGAAAGTGACATTTATTTTAAAACGGAGGGAGTAATTTTTAATGATCCAGATGCAATAGAGTAACGACGCTAGTAAAAATATATCTAACCACGAGTCCACGACAAATAAATTGGGAAAGCACCAAGATCATCTTTTAAGAGGATAAGTATTCCGAAGAGACAAAATACAACTACGATCAAGAAAAAAAGAAGAACATAAAATGGGAACCACCAACTAAAGGAACCTATAAAATAAATTTTGATAGATCAAATTTTGCTTTAGAAGATGATACAATTGGGTTCCATGACCACTACGACATGATTGTTACTTATGATGCTTTTTCTTTCAAGTGTGCTCGACTATTTGCACTGAAGCCCTCACACTCCAGTAGGAGGTGTTGTTGTAAAGGCCCGAGTGTGACATGTGGTAGTGGAAGGCGACAACTTGTTAATCATTAACGTCGTCAAGAGACTTTGGAAGTGTCTTTGGGAGATCAAGATGCCGATCTCCGACACCCTTTCTAACCCTAACCGCTCCTCTTCTTCCTGAACATTTCCGATGTATTTAATCTAATCTGAATTCTTACGTGGTTCCAAAATCGAATGGTTAAAAAGCCAACGCTTTATACTGATTGCACTGCTCCCTCTTGACAGTTTGCTTCTGTTAGAGCTATTGTGTCGCTGTCCTTCTTCAACTCTAGACTTTTGAGACAGTGGACATTAGTCATGTATTCCATGAAATCAACGTAGCGACGAATTATATTGTTCGACTTCGCCATATGGTGGATCCCTTTCCATCGGCGTCACATTATTCAGACTTTCAAAATTTCGTCATTCAGGATGCTATTAAATATTGGATGGCAGGCTAGTCATAACCGACACCACCCAAACTCTTATTTTGTAAAAAAAAAGGCCACCCAAAGACATTTTCCGTTAGACTTTCACCAATGAAAGAATCACCCCTCAAGAGAGATACGCCCTTATGTTTGTAGTTTTTTTTGTGCACGCTTTTAAGGAGGTAAAAACTTTTTAAATGTCGTTAAAAATATTTGATGTTTTAGAAATAATAAATTGTATATATTCTTTTTTACTTTTCCACTCATATCAATATAATTTGTACTTTTTTGTGTTTAACCTATTAGATTTATGCAATTATGCATAATATATGCGGTGGAAGATTAAAAACT
This sequence comes from Persicaria tinctoria, assembly GCA_037127255.1. Taxonomy (NCBI): domain Eukaryota; kingdom Viridiplantae; phylum Streptophyta; class Magnoliopsida; order Caryophyllales; family Polygonaceae; genus Persicaria; species Persicaria tinctoria. The sequence goes on along the minus strand of JBANSL010000002.1, from coordinate 24,568,605 downwards.
ATTTGATGGGGTATTTAAAGGTGATAGTGACATTTCTTAATTCTTGTACATATTTCTAAAATATCAAATATTTCCGATCGAATAAAGTAATTGGTATCTTGAAGTTGTAAATATATAGAAAGATGATCCAAAGGATCAATATACAAAAAGTTGGATCAATTTGCTAATTACAAAATGGTCTAGTGTTAAGGAATAACGACTAATATAATTAGTTCCTATAATATTGGTATGTGTTAGCCTGTATAAGTAGTGGGTGATCTTTTCTCTCGGAGTGGTTACTCCTTATATTGTTAAATAGAGAGATGAAATCCATTGTAATTCACTGAATTGTTTTAACAATTTACAAAAGCTTTCATGATATTAGAGCAGATCACTTCTAATTAGAGATAAGTAGACGAAACCGATGACTTTGAAAAAGGCAACTTGTGGCATTTATTGATTGCACATGGAGTACAAGAAGCGGACATTGAATTTCAAGACCCTAATTGCAAATATTGCTGCATAAATCGGAAGATAGAAATTGAAGGGTGACCCAACTTGTAATGTCAAAGAGCTCCAAGAGACATGTGGACGGAAAAGGTTGATGGTGGTGACGACAGAGGCCAAGAATACACCCCGTCAATAAGCGGACCCTTAAGTAGAAGAGTTTCCGTTTGGAGATCCTTCGCAAAAAACCAATTGGGTAAGAATTCCACATAAACATTATTTTGAGCAGTAAATTTAGAAATAGAGGCAATTTGTGGAACATATAAAGAACTTTATCAAAAGCAAACGTCTTGGTCGCAATTTGAAAAACAAATTGACCAATTTTAGAAACTGGTAGACCATTACCATTACCAACAATTAGATCATCTGAACCGTCATAGGGATAGTGCAAACTTAGGTTGCGAATATCATTAGTAACATATTATCTTATCTTTGTTGATCAATATACCAAGTACAGTTGGCTATATCCATTAAAGAAAAAATTAGACACTAAAGCTATTTTTACCACATTTAAGGCCCTTGTTGAGAATTATTTCAAAACCACAATCAATTTTTTTTATTCTGATAATGGTGGCGAATTCATTGCTCTTAAGTTGTTTCTCGCACCGCATCTATTGGTAATTTCACATCTCACTTCTCCTCCACATACTTCACAACATAATGGCTTTGCCGAAAGGAGACATCGCCACAATGTCGAAACAGGGCTAATTCTCATGTCCTTTTCGTCAATGCCTCGCAAATTTTGGCCTTTTGCCTTTCAAACCGCTGTCTATTTAATAAATCGGATGCCCACTCCGACCCTTCCAAATGAGTCTCCATATCTTAAACTGTTTCGTCAACCACCTAACTATAAAAAACTAAAATGTTTTTGCTGTTTATGTTTTCCATGGCTTAGACCTTGCAATACCAACAAGATGGATCCCAAATCGGTTGCATGTGTCTTTGTGGGGTAGTCACTTACCCAAAGTGCGTATCTTTTCCTTGATCCCCAATCCTACAAACTGCACACCTCTCGCCATGTCACATTTGTGGATAATGATTTTCTTTTTAAAAAGTTAATTTCAGGTCCTAAAAAGTCTCCACCTACCTTTGCCAATGAACCCCACAATATACCTCTCATATCTCCTATAACCCTCGAGCCCACCACCACCCACTACCTCCACTAGTTTACCTGATTCCACTATACAGAGTCCCACTCCATTTCATCTAAATGTCCATGATCTCTCCCATGATTTTGGTGCCTCTAATTTCAATACCACTCTCTTCAATCAAGGAGGCACAACATCTCCTGGCTCTACCTCTCCCGATCCTCCGTCATCCCCCCACCCCAATCTTGCCTCAGCCCGACTCCACTCCATTAACCGTACAAGCCACACCATGATCTTCTACACCAACCATCTAATCTCCACTAACCCCACCCGTAAGGCAGATTATCATCCGATCCTCTAATAACATTCATAAACCCATACAAAAGCTCAATCTCTTTACTCACCTACCCTCTCATAAAGAATATCAAACTATCATCCAAACTCTTAAAGACCCCGACTGGCACGCTGCAATGGCTATGGAGTATAAGGCTCTTCGCTCCAATCATACCCGAACCCTTGTTCCTAAACCGCCGCACTCTAACATCATTGGTTGTAAGTGATTCTTTCGGGTCAAGGTTCACCCTGATGGTTCGCTCGACCGTTACAAGGCTCGCTCATCACCAAAGGGTTCCATCAATGACCCAGCTGTGACTTCACAAAGATATTTAGTCCGGTTGTCAAGCCGATCACTGTTCGAACGGTTCTTTCCATTGTCGTTATCTTATGGTGGCCTATCCGCCAACTCGATGTCAACAATGCTTTTCTTCAAGGCACCGGGCTTCATCGACAAACAATTTCCTCATCATGTATGCAGACTTCACAAAGTCATTTATGGTCTCAAGCAAGCCCCAAGAGCGTGGTACACAGAACTCATGGCCTTTTTTCTTCGTCTTGGGTTTTTGAACTCCATCGCCGATGCTTCTTTGTTTGTTCTCCACCATCGGAAAGGGTTACTCTACCTTCTTGTATACGTTAATGATATTATACTCACCTGTAGTCATGAGCCTCTCCTCAGTCGCATTCTCGATCAGTTCTCTCTTAAGGACTTGGGGTCACTCTCCTATTTCTTAGGAGTTGAAGTTATGTCGCATCCCAATGGCTTGTTCTTGAATCAACGTAAGTATATCCTTGACCTTCTAAACAAATCCAATATGGTTGATTGCAATCCCATGCCCACGCCCATGTGTGCGGTGACATCCCTCTCAAAACACTCTGGCTCAGCCTATCACAATGCCACAATCTACCGTATGTTGGTATGAAGCCTACAATACCTCTCTCTCTCACTCGCCCCGACACGGGCTATGCAATCAACAAACTATCCCAGTTCATGCACACCACTGATCATTGGAGTGCCCTAAATAAAACGGCTTCTTCGATATCTTAAGGGCACACTCGATCAAGGGATTCTCATTCATCGTCAAAGTCCACCAACATTACATGGCTTCTCCGATGCCGATTGGGATGGGAACAAGGAGGATTATACTTCCACTATGAGGTATATCTTTTATCTCGACAAAACTCCAATCTCATGGAGTTCTTGCATGCAAAAGTCTATTGCTCAATCGTCCATATAATCAGAGTACAAAGCCCTTGCTGAATCAAGTACAGAGCACCTATGGATCACTGCTCTTTTGTCGGAACTTGGTGTGAAGGTTCCCACTCAGCTCGTTATATATTATGACAACATATGGGGACTAAGAGCCTCATCTCGAACCACGTGTTTCACTCTCGCATGAAACATATTGCCCTTGCATTCATTTTGTCTGCGAACAAGTGCAAAATCACCACCTTCGGGTCGCGTACGCCTCCACAACGGGTCAACTGGCAGATATACTTACTATGCCTCTCCATCAGCATCAGTTTCATCTCCTTGTGCCTTGTGTCCAAGCTCGGACTCATCACTTAGTCAACGTCCAATTTGTATCCGTGCCTTGAAGGCATGGGAGCTTGATCCATTTTAATTTGAACATCATTTTATATATCTATATATATATACGTGTTTACAACAAAAATATGTATAAAATATTTTTTTATAATTTATAAATTAGTTGGAAAGAGATACGATACAAATTTTGAAAATGATTTAATAAGGTAAAGTAGTAATAATACTCAAACACACCATCTAATATAATTTGAAATAAATATATAATTATTATCATTAGCATAGATCTACAAAAGTAAAATATAAGCTCCCGTACAAATATTAAAAAATCATAAGCACATGATTGTGTGAATAATTTTGAAGTTAAATATGTAGATGTACATAACTTATTAGGGGTGGGCACAAATCCCGCAAATCCCGTCCCGTCCCGCATCCCGTCCCGATCCCGGTGGGATTTAGAGAAAAAAAATTCAATCCCGTCCCGATCCCGTCCCGCAAAAATTACGCGGGACGGGACGCGGGACGGAGAGTTCGAATCCCGCAAATCCCGTCCCGTCCCGCATATATATAAAATTATATATATATTTAAATATTTATTTAAAATTAAAATTAATTAAAATATATAAGAATATATTTATATTACTTAACATTTATTTATACCCATAATTTAAAATTTAAAATAATAATAAAAACATTTAAAAATAAAAGAAATAAGAAGTTTGGTTACTGTTAGTAGTATATTGGGCTACTGTTAGTGTTAGTGTTGTTTCTTTCACTGATTTCCTTCATTTGCAAAGCTATGTTGTAGTGCTTAAATTGTAGCCTACTGTTTTTGTTATGTAATGTTATTTTGCAAAGCTATGTTGTAATGCTTAAATATTGTTGCCTACTGTTTTTGTTATGTAATGTTATTATTATGCATAACTTTAATTAACACCTCATTTGTAACTTTCTACTTATTAGTTTTGGATTGTATTTTAATATTTTTTTTACGAGGGACAAATCCCGTCCCGTCCCGAGAGGGATAAGACTCGGTGGGATTTGAAAAAAAATATTAAATCCCGTCCCACAAAATATACGCGGGACGGGACGCGGGATTACCCTAATCCCGTCCCGTCCCGTCCCATGCCCATCCCTATAACTTATTGATTATTTTCATGAGAAAGATGGTTAGAAAGATAGAGAAATTAATAGTGAAAATAAAGGTAAGATGGTAAAAAAATATCCTTAAAGGTAGAAAAGTGATCTAAGAAGCCTCATCCAAGATGTAAAATAAGCATTAGTAATGCTTGTGAAACTTAAAATATTATTTATTTTTCGATAGTCATTTAAGATGTCTAAAATAATTAAATTATAAAATAACACTTATTTGGCTCTAATTGATTTTTATAATTAATTTTTGAAATCGAATATTTACAAATTGATTATTACATGTTCGTTGTATGTAAACATTGTGGGGAATATTGCAATCGGTTAAAAATGATAAATCAACAATTTCAATATCCAAGAATAAAATCAGCCAAGAATTGACGAATGTTCAATGTACGTAGACGATTAAAATAGATCACAAATTGACATACAACATATCAAATTAAATAATATTTTAGTATAAAAATAGGAAACAAATATGTTTAAAATAGGAAACAGATATTTTAAAATTTCAGCAATAATATTGACCAATAAGAAAATACCATTTGAATAAAAAATTCAAGTTTAATTGTGAGTGTGACACATCAGAAATATAACCGAAAAGAGATTGCAATCGGGAAAAAAATGGAAACATGTCTCAATATTTATGACAATATAACCGAAAATAAAAAAAGGGAATTGATTCAAATCATATTTAAAATAGCAAACAAATATTTTAAAGTTTCCATAATAATATTGACCAATAAGAAAATCTCATTTGAATAAAAAATTCAACTTTAATTGTGGGCGTGACACGTCAGCAAAATGTTAGCAGAATTAGTAATATTAATAGATAGATATATTGCAATCGGAAAAAAAAATGGAAACATGTCTCAATATTTGCGGCAATATAACCGAAAAAAAAAGGAATGGATTCAAATCATATTTAAAATAGGAAACAAATATTTTAAAGTTTCCATAATAATATTGACCAATAAGAAAATCTCATTTGAATAAAAAATTCAACTTTAATTGTGGGCGTGACACGTCAGCAAAATGCTAGCAGAATTAGTAATATTAATAGATTAATAGATACTGGTGTGTTAGTAATATTAATAGATAGATAGATATTGGTGTGTTAGCCTGTATAAGTATAAGTAGTGGGGAGCTTTTCTCTCGGACTAGTTACTCCTTGTATTGTTAAATAGAGAGATGTAATCCATTGTAATTCATTGAATTGTTTTAACAATTTACAAAAAGCTTTCACCTAATAGGCCGTAATTAACCCTTATATACCTCTCAACTAACACTGCCAAAATTCCACGGGAGTTTCCTATCTCATCCTCTTCTCATTATCATGTAATTGATATCGGTTCAAAGGGAAATAGAAAGGTTGTATAAGACCATCCACAATGGTTATGTGCAAATTTGTAAATGTCTATTTTTTAAACATTTTCTAGCACCATTGGTGGTTTTGGGTGTGTGCAAATGTACACATTTGAACATGTGATGTGCAAATTTGAACACACCATCTCCCTTATGTGGAAAAATTTTCACAAAAAGCAAGACAATTTCATTGGTTTATTTTTTTATGCTTTTACTTTTTTTTTTAAAATAAATTGTATTTCGATGGTGTGTAAAAAATGCACATTTCATCAGTGAATCAAATTACTAAAAAGTTATGTGTATTTTTACACATCTTATACAAATGTGTTCATTTTACACAAAATCATTATAGATGGTCTAATGGCTAATTAATTGGGTTTTAACCATAATTAGACCTGTCAAAAGGATCATTCCGGTCGGGTTCGGGTCGGGTCACTCCGGATCTCGGGTAAAACGGGTCCCGGGTAAAACGGGTTCCGGGTTTTTCGGGTTGACAACCCGGGTTTGACCGGGTTTTGGGCGGGTTCGGGTCGATTTCGGGTTTGTCAATTTTTTCTTTTTTAAATTAAAAAAATCATAATTTGATAATTTTGCGATAAATTTTAATTAAATATAAAAAAATTTAATTATATTTAATTATAAATCAACCGGGTCAATCTAGTCACCGGATCAATCGGGTAAATCGGGTCAAAATTACCGTGTCAATCGGGTCACCGGGTCGAAACCCAGATTACCCGGAAATTTTTCGAGTTTTCGGGTTCGGGTCGAAAAAAAATTCCAGGTCAAAATTCTCGGGTCTTGACCCAAAAAATTTCGATCGGTCGGGTCGGGTTGTGTTTTGACAGGTCTAACCATAATCATATGAAATAGTACTAGAGAACATGGTTCACTTGTTAATGCATATATTGGTAAAACCGGCCCAGCTGGAATAAGCCCAACTAATTAGAACGTGGGACGTTTTGCAAAATAGCCACCAAATTGGACCTAATTTGCGAAATAGCCGCATTTTGGGACAAATTAGGGAAATAGACGCAATATAAACAATTTTCTCTCTCTCCCCTCCTAATTCTCTCTCCTCTCTCCCCGCTCCCCGGACGTCTCTCCTATCTCGCTCTCTTCCGTCTGACGCCGGAGGTGGACAAACCGGAGTTCGCGCGGGATCTCTCTTCTCCTCGATCCGAGATCTCCTAGATCCGAGATTCGAGATCCGTCGAGGCGCAGCGGCGAGGTCCGAGATCTGAGATCCGGAGGTGGACAAAGCGCCGGAGTTCGCGCGGGTTCAATGACTTGAGAGCGCCGCCAATTTGCGACTGAGAGAGGTCGTCGGAGAGTGGTCGCCGGAGAGAGCGAGCAAGTGTGGGGGTGAGATTGAAGGCGGAGGCGGCGATGCGCAGCGGCGAGGCGGCCGCCAACCGGCATGTGGATCTTCTTCGCAGAAATCGGGAGGAAGGAGATATGTTTTTGTTAAATTACAAAAATCACCCTACAAATATGAGAAATTAAAAAAACTATCTACATTTTATTATGTGATCCATAATCTATCTTTTTATTTTTATTTTTGCACAACAAAAAGTTATATTTGCACAATTTACGATTATATTTACACGACAAAATGTTAAAAACAAATAAAAAATAAAAAATAAAAAATAAAACTAGACTTGCTTCAATTTATTCTGAATCATTTACAGTTGATTGAGAAAGTATGAAATTATATTGAGAGAAAATAAGATCATGTTGAGTATAAATTCACAAGTCTCGATTGTTGTGCAAAAATAACATATAGTTCAGCAAAAATAAGATAATGTTCAGCAAAATTTCACCAACCCCCCATGTTGTGCAATTATTGTCTATTGTTGAGCAAAAATAAGACCATGTTGAAAATAATTTCACAAGTATCGATTGTCGTGCAACTCTTAAAACAGAGTCGTGCAACTCTTAAAACAGATGCGTGAAACTCTTACAACGGAGTCGTGCAACTCTTACAACAAAGTCGTGCAATTATTAAAACAGAGTCGTGCAACTCTTGCAGCATAGTCGTGCAATTATTAAAACATAGTCGTGCAACTCTTGCAACATAGTCGTGCAACTCTTACAACATAGTCGTGCAACTCTTAAAATAATATTGAGAAAAAATAAAATCATGTTGAGAACAATTTTACAAGTCTCGATTTTTTTTTTTTTTTTATGACGTTGGGGTTCCGAGGTTGTCGACTAATCCCCCACGGGTCCGAGCCCTAGCCTGCAAAGGACCCGAACCGGGCAAGCCAGGCGGCAAGCCACCAGGCAGGCTCACCCAAGCCAATGAAGGCTTGAGCACCCACTTAATTACACAAAGTGTAAGTAATGGGATTTGAACCCTTGACCTCTTGCAAAGGTTACCTCTCCCTTACCACTAGGGCAAGAGGTCATTGGTAATTTTACAAGTCTCGATTGTTGTGCAAAAAATAACCTATTGGTGAACAAAAATAAGAGTAAGTTGCGCAAATATGACCCAAGTCTAGTTTTTTTTTTTGTTTTTTTTTAAACATTTTGTCGTGCAAATATAAGAGTACGTTGTGCAAATTTAACCATAAGTTGTGCAAATATAAGATGTGTGGAAATATAAGAGTACGTTGTGCAAATTTTTTTATTTTTTTTAACATTTTGTCGTGGAAATATAAGAATACGTTGTACAAAATTAAGTTTATGTTGTGCAATTATAATATGAGAAAATCTGCGCCTATTGATGAGCAAAAATAAGAACATGTTGTGCAATTATTGTCTATTGATGAGCAAAAATAAGAGTAAGTTATGCAAATATAAGAGGACGTTGTGCAAATTTAATCATAAGTTGTGCAAATATGACCCTAGTCTAGTTTTTATTTATTTTATTTTTTTAACTTTTTATCGTGCAAATATAAGAGTTTAAAGTTGCACTTTTTTCTGTGTCAGCACTTTTTTTCCCATGTCAGCACTTTTTTTAGAGTTGCACAAGCAAGGATAACAATTTCACAAAGAATCGAAGAAGCACATGACAAATGAATCATAAGCCGATCAAATAATGTCGAACAATTCCATCAAGCTTGGATAACAATTTCACAAATATGATCCAAATCTAGTTTTTTTTTTCTACATGGATAATAATTTTTTTTTTACTTTATAATATTATCCGTGCGCATTTTATTCTAATTTATGCACTTTTTATTCTATTTGCGTCAGCACTTTTTTTAAATAATTTTTTTTTTCACGTCAGCACTTTTTTAAAATAAGATCATGTTGAGAATAAATTCACAAGTCTCGATTGTCGTGCAAATCTTAAAATAGAGTCGTGCATTTCTTACAACAAAGTCGTGCAACTCTTCCAACAAAGGCGTGCAACTCTTAAAATAGAGTTGTGCAACTCTTAAAACAGTGTCGTGCAACTCTTAACACAGAGTCGTGCAACTCTTAACACATAGTCGTGCAACTCTTACAACAGAGTCGTGCAACTCTAAAATTTCATAGTGTTATTCATGAAATTTATAGTTTTATTCATACAAACTAAAATCTAATTTTAAAATGTATGTTAATCAATTACATTATGTTTATAATGTAATTTTAAAATTTTAAGGCCATTAAGATTTCATACATATTTCACTGTTAAGGCCATAGATCTTGAAAGCACTTGAACGAAGAGGATGAGCAACCAAAGTCTAGTTTTTTTTTTTTTGTTTTTTTTTTATATTTTGTCGTGCAAATATAAGAGTGCATTGTACACATATATCAATTTGTTGTACAAATATAATTTTATGTTGTGCAAATGAAAAAATAAAAATATAGTACATGTGAATCACATAATAAAATATGGATAGCTTTTTTAATTATCAAATTTATGGGGTAATTTTTGTAATTTAACAAAAATTATCATCTTCAGCCATTCTCTATGTGAAATTGAACAGCCGTCGGCGCCCGGAGAGAACCGCCTGCTCGCGCCGCCTCGCTCGCGCCGCCTCGCTCGCTCCAACTCGCCGCCTCGCTCAGATCTGGACCTGGCTCTACCTCGCTCCGCCTCGCCTCGCCGCCTAGCTCGACATCACTCTCTCGACCTTGGCTCAGATCTGAGATCTGGCCACTCTCAACCTGAGAGCACGCAGCCATGGCGAGGTCCAATTGAGAGCACGCAGCCATGGCGAGGTCCAATTGCACCTCCGAGATGATTCCAGGAGCAACATGAGGAGGAAGAGATCCGGATTCGCCGACGGTTTTCGAGGCTGGTTGAGCAAATCAGTGCTCAAAGTGTTCAGATCGAGAGCAAATATCTGATGCGAAGATTAGATCTAAAAGTTCAGATGTTAATTCGTTCGATTTGCATACAATTCGTCTTCGATTCATTCGTATCCGCCATCGATTCAACCATGGCCGGCCGCAAGAATTCCTTGAGGCACGTCGAGAGGCGGTGGCTGATTTGGCCACGAGCAGGCGGCGCCGGGAGGAAGACAGAGATCGGAGGAGGGAAGGAGGGATCGGAGGAGGGAAGCAACCACGAACAGGCGCCCGCCGGGAAGCAACCATGAGAGAGATTGGGGTGTGCTGATTAGGAAATTAGGGTTATATAGCGGCTATTTTGCTAAATTGTCCAAAAAACGTGGCATTTTGCAAATTTGTCCAAAAAATGTGCCTGTTTTGCAAATTTTTTCTTAGAACGTAGATACAAACACCTATAAGTTATAACAATATTCGGCCATTAAAGGAAAAATGATTGTCCTCCATTAACAAAATTAACATTAGCAAGGCAACAATCGTAGCAGTTTTCCACTAAATCAAAGAGCTCGTAAGTAAATCGGTGGAGAAGATGTGAAATGATACACATTTTGTAGGTAAGATGGTACGTGGACTACTCTTTTTAATGTCAATTGGTGTAACATAGAAGTAGAACTCACTAACTGATGCGCTCGGATGTGTAACACCCACCCCTTGTCTTTGAGATCGATCTCAAATTCGAGCTCTATGGGTGATCACCAAATAATTAACAAGGTTTTAGATTTGGGTCCATCTACAATCATCCTCTCACCTCGAAAGGTGGCAAGTAACGCTGTATATATATTGATGAAACCGGCCGAAAAATATCTAAAATAACAGGAGCGTAATGATAATAATAGGAAAATATACCAAACATTCGCCCGCGAGCTAAGATGACCACCCACCTTTTCAACATGTTATCCGCGAACAGGAAAAGCGGTCACGTGCCCTACATGGCTACATGCCCTCACCCCACGAAGGAGACACGTGTCACTCCAAGAGCAACAAGTGTCGAGGGGCAGGAGACTCCCTATCAACTATAAAAGGGAAGATCTGACCAGTGAGAAAGGACTTTTGGCCAAAGAGGGAGGAGAGAGAATAGAGCGGATAGGGGAAACGGAAATATTCTCTAAGGAAGATCGAGAGGAAAACACACAATAAAAGGAGAAGAATCCGCTCCGCGGATGAAACAAGGCCACATCCGTGTCTAATCAAAAGAGCTCCACCGCAAGCTATCAGTATGAGGTGAGGGTTCAAAAGTCAGCGGTCAATTCTTCAAATCAAACATTGCAGGTAAGTAATGAATCCTCATTTTGTGGATGAAACCTCACAGTAGGGGAGGCCTCGAAAGGCCCCATATAACTCGCGGCACAGGTTGGGCCACGTTGATATTATTGGCGCGGGTCAGGTAAGCCCGTCGAGTGCGCCCTGGGCCCTACGGGGTCCGCCCCCAGATCTAACCAAAGGTGAAAACCTGAAAATCGATTTTCGTCATATGTGGCACAGGATTTCAATCGGTATAATACGATTACGAACTGCTACACGTACCCAAACAGTTTCTACCTGAAGAAATTGACTAAAGGTTTTCTGAAGATCGAGGTCAACATCTCAATTAAGCAAAATTATTAATTGTTTTACGAAATAAAATTTAAAAAATTACAAGCTTCCATTCCATAATATATAATTACTTCATAGATGATGATGCACCGGGGGACAAATCTTCAAAGGAACGCTCTCAATCGGCAGCTTGTCCTCGGGGAAGGCACACTCCGCCGCATCCCGTCCTCTCTTCTCCGGCAACAACGCACACGGCAACGGCGTCACCCCACTGGTGACCCCTTCAATGTTGGTGCAGTTCCACTGCAGCTTCTTCGGTGTCGCCGATAACGATGAGGTCACATTGGAGATGCATATGCCGGTGAATTTATCGCCGTCGATCCCCGCCAACTGCGCCGTCATGTTCACGTTTGTTGCCGTTATGTCCCTGTGATTGATCGACATGTCACTCTTTTGAAAATGTATGTATTCATGTAATTAGTGGTAATATTTACCCCATAAATTTTACTATATGCACCACACATACGCCTCTTGAATCACAACTCTGCTCCTCTTGATTCACACACCTGCACCTCAAGAGGCGTAGGGTATTTTTATGTAAAACATCATGCGCTTCTTGAGGAGAGGATGTGCGACTCAAGATGTGTTTTAAAAAAAATATAAAAAGTGGGATATGTGATGTAAATAGTAAATTATGTGGTGTAAATAACATTGACTTATAATTAATGTTCATGAATAATGGAGATCGGCGATTTGAGGATACAATTTTTATATTATTCCATATAAAACATTTATCAAATACGTTATCTATTTAGGACTCGTTTGGTATAAGCATGCAACATAATCGGAATAAAAACGAATTTTGCATAGGAAAATATATCTAGATAAGAGAAATTAAAATGCAATTTTTTGTATGAAAAATAAGATAAGTGAGGTAGAGTTTGGTACCTGTAGTTGATCCGATCAATGACGGGGAGGGCCTTGGGGTCGAACCCCTGGTCGGGGTGAGACTTGTAGTTCCCAGTCATCCAGAAGACATACTTCATGTTGTCGAGTCTCATCCGCCGCACGAAGATATCCTTGACGTAGCCTCCTCGCCCAACCGCCGTTTTGATCCTAACGCCGGATTCGGTGTTGAGGGCGGTGATGTCCTCCGCTCGGACATCCTCGATGCCACCAGACATCTCGCTGCCGAGGGCGATGGTGGCACTGGTGGGAGAGATGCATGTGAGGCGCCGGATGACGAGGTGCTTGTTCGGCATCCCGAACCTTATGCCGTACTCGTCCCAACCGCTCTTCACCGCGATGCAGTCGTCGCCGGAGACTATGTAGGTGTCCTCTATCCTCACGTTCGTGCATGAATCTATACGGATTTATAAATAACTTGCTCATCATAATTTGATGTACCTTCTATTAAATAAATTAATATTTTATATACTTTTAGCTTTCAAGAAAAGGTATCCCTATTTCTAAAATAAAGTAATAAAATACAGTTAGCGTACAATAATATAATACTCCATGTGTTAATAAAAAAAATCATTTTATAATAAAAATCTTATTAATTATAAACATTGGTAGTTATGATTTTAAACAAACACACATTATAAAGACATTGCTTATAAAATTTAGTTTTTATTTATGAAATCAGATCTGAATCTCGATGGTTTAAAAATCGTGTAACTATACTCTATTTCTTTTATTTTTTATACAAAATTTATTTTACCCTGACAATTTTCTCAATTGATTGTCTAACCATTTTGCCTTCCCTCCTTTATACTCTAAAAAATTGATGATCATTCACTTTTACCTATAATTAGATTATTTTCTTTTCCATTTCATATTGGGAAGAGACCCTAAAATCTAAATATATTCTCTTTAATTAAAATATCTAATCTTCACCACATTGATGATTATATAACATTAATGGAGAGAGAAAAAACAGAAATCAACAAAAATGGACGCGAGTATTTGACATATATACTCTTAAGTAGGTTAGTTAGTTGACCCCTCTAGAGCACAAGTTTGAATTTGAGATCAACTTATAAGAAAAGTACACAAATGTTATTTTAAAGCAATATAAACTTTTAAAAGTTTGTTTGACGCATTGAATTGACATAATTAATTGCTACTTCCGTTGAGAAATAAGTGACGTTTGACTTTTTGATAAGTTTTTTTAAAGAGTTAAAAACTATATAAAATATAAAGTTTTTAATTGATTTTTTATATACATATTAGTTATAATTTTAAAAAATAATTAAAAAGTTAATATTTTATATAGTTTTTAGTTTCTTAAAAAACGTGCAAAAAAAGTCAAACGACACTTATTAATGAACGGATGTAGTATTAAGCTAGCATTGTATGATAGGTAGACATTTACCACGAGACCAATTTTAACTTGAAATATGGTAGTTAAACCTTGAAAGGCCACAGATTTAATCGTACAACACAACTATACAAAATGAATCAAATTTTAGTTGGAAAGAATTTAGCATACCAGGATCAATGCCATCTGTGTTAGGAGAGTCAATTGGCGCGAGTATGGTCAGCCCTTGCATTATCACATTACTACATACACATACATATACATATAGTGGATCGATCGGTAACTCCAAAATATTTTCAATATCATTAACATTAACATAAGATATATAAATAAATTCGAAATAAGTAGGCACCTGCTATATATAGGGTGGATATTCCAGGAGGGAGAGTTGATGAGAGTTAGATTAAAGATCTGAATTCTATCCGAGAACATGAGCTCTATCAGGTATGGCCTTGTCAAATTTAGCTCACCGCCCTTGAACTTGCGCCACCACGACTCGCCTTGCCCGTCGATCGTCCCATTCTCACCTTTTTTTTATATTTTATTTTCAATTTATATCATTTTGTCAAACTAAATATTTATATATATTTAATCATTTTTTAATTAATTATTAGAGGGGAAAATAAAAATAAAAATAGGAAGGTACCGGTGATGACGACATCGGTGAGATTGGTTCCAAAAAGGAAGCTAGCGAAGCGGCCGGTGGGAGCGTCCCTACCAACTCCGTAAGAAGGCAGCGGAGGTAGGGCTGGCCATTCCGATTCATCCTGTCCATTTCAATATACACATTATTAATTACTTATCTAAATCATACAATAATGTGTACTCGTCATGGGAAAATAATAATAATAATAATAATAATAATAATAATAATATTATTATTATTATTATTATTATTATTATTATTATTATTATTATTACTAAGTATATAATTACATATTATAAGAAATTACTATCTGGACACCCTCCTTATTATTATTATATTGCCTCTCCTCATTCAAATGATCGAATATTAATTCATATTTGGATGAATATTTTTGACCTATATTCAAATGAATATAGGTTTCTATAGCGTTTCGACTGAGTGATAGAGAATAAGAGATGTGGAGAGAGAACCTGATTAATTTTTAAAAAGGCTTTTATATGTTTATTTTCAATTTTTTTTGATGTGATTTTATTTATTTATAGTTTAAAATCTATCATTCGTTAAAACTCATCTAATAGTCCCAGCCAGGTGAGTTACAAGTAGTGTGAAAGCTCTACTCTATCTATAGAGCACAAGAGCACAAACATTGACTTAAGTCAATCATGTTTAGTCAATGTTTGTAATTAAGCTTAAAGATTAATTACTTCCATTTGATAGAGACCAATACCGAATTACCGATGGCCTTAGGATTTGGAATCTATAAAAACCAGGATTGTTACTAAATTAAACTAGAAAATGCACCTACTCAAACCATTACCATTGACTTCTTTTAGCTCAATCCCTGCAATATAAAGATGATTGATGTCTGTGTCCCCAATCTAACAAAATAAAGGTGACACTATTTCAATAGATAGTTAGCATAAAAGTCAAAAATCTCCTAACCCAAACCTAACGTTTAGATATCACAAGTTGAAAGGTGGTATCATATAGATTTGGTACCACATCATCACCAACTATATTTGAATATATAAGGTTGATTCCATTTTTTTTGTGTGTAACATAATTATGTTAAATTGAGCCAAATAATATTTCTATAATTAAGTTTATGTTATGATTTATATCAAAAATTATCAATCGTTGTTGACTCTAATCAAGAATTATAGAGTTTGATGAGGCAGTGCTTTTAATTTTACATATAGCCACATAAGATGGAGATAGAAATATCCTTTTCATTCATTTAATTATGTTTTTGAGGCAATCCACGTGAATGATTAACTACAGCCACAATAATCCAAATCCTTATACCCTACCCTTCCATTTAAAAGAAAAACACAAATACCCTATTCTTAAGTTAATAACTTATATTATTAAATTATAAAATATTAAAATAATGGGGTATAAGGAAGGGTTGAGTTTTACAAGTTAGGTTAGATGGTGAATCTCGATCTTATAATTATAAAGATAATAATAATATATTGTCATACTCATAACCCGTCCCACATGTGTTCTAATTGGATATTTCACATTTTGATTAAGGGTGTGTTTGGTAATTGAAGCTCAATGGGTAGCTGAAGCTAAATGGTTAATGTGTTTGACAACCTTAATTAGTTGATAGGATAGTTAGTAAAAACTAGCTGATAAAATGAATAGATTTGTATGTACATATTAAAAAGAAAAGTTATAAACAGCTTGGAGTGTAGCTGTTGAAAACAGCTTGCTTGGGGTGTAGCTGTAGCTGTTGAAAATTCAATTCTAAACCTCTAGTTAAAATACAATATTAACTATATAGTAATAAAAAAAAATCTAAAAAGCTAGATACGCTGATAAAATGGTAAACAAACATAGAGATTGACATGTAGGCATTAGGCTGCCCAAAAAGAAAATGATTCATGCTCTAAAACTGCTTAATTATAATTGAGATTAATCTATTCCTCTGTATATAAAATAATTTAAATAAAAATGAATGAATAAAATCTTTAAGATTACCAAAAAGGAAGCAAATGATTCATGCTTTAAATCCACTTATTGAGATTAATCTCTTTATATATGAAATAAAGGTAAGAAAATAAATAAATAAATAATGTCTTTAATTAATTGGCAATATCAAAAAGGAAGAAAATTACCGGATCAAAGTCAAAGAGCAAACACTCGTGCGGATAACATATTGTAAAATAAGACAAGAATAAAGAGATGAGAATACGAGGTTGTATTAAATTTATGTGACTTGTGGGCATCCTTGACTCTATTTATAAGATAAATCTATCTAAAGGTAAAAACTCTATCTAAATAAGGTATATATATTGTACATCATAATAATATTATAACAATTGATTCATTCATTCTCAAAATCTACTTACTTCACGACGAAAATATACTTCATCATCCAAAACCTTCGAATTAATTAATATTGAAACATCAACTTGGATAAATATTAATTTTCCTTCACTTTTTATTTATTTATTTATTTATTAAAATGTGGGAGGAAACAATATTGAAAAATCAAAAAAGGAACGCTTGACCAGCATCCCTTCAATGTACAGGATTAACACACGTTTTCTCTCAACCGCCGAACTTATTAATCATTCCCGTAACTAATTATGCAAACAAATCACAAAATCGAAAAGAAAATCAAAAAGAAAAATTGAAAATTAAAGAAGATAGATTGCATCGCCGATCGGCTTTGACCGCAAATTCGAAGAAATCGATCGGAAAGGACGAACCTGAGAGGCGAGGAGGACAGCGCCGGCTTCGAGGTAGAGAGTGAAGTGGCTGGTGAGATTGAAGCTGCCGGTGAGCCACTTCCCCGGCGGCACAACAAGCTGAGCGCCGCCGTCTGGCGCCGCCTTGCTGAGGTGGCGCACGGCGGCGCGAAACGCCTCGGTATTGGAGGTTTTTCCGTCGCCGACGGCTCCGAATCTGGCGATCGAAAGCGAGTGCTTGCGGCAGGCGGGATTGTGCGCGCGGTGGTAATGGAACCTCCGATCGGCGTGGCTGACGTTGTGATCCCGACTGCTAACCGCCGATTGAACCACGGCGAGTGCGACGAAAAGAAAGAGGGCGAGAGGGAGAGGGGATTTCATTTTTGGAGGGGAGGCGATCGATCGGATCGATTGGATAATTGGATTAGCGCATGCAGAGAGGCTATTTATAGATGGGGACGGTTTTTGGTTTACTGTTTGACTGTTTATTTGACATTTAAATTGACTTATAATTATTGACTTATAATTATATTATGGTTGAGTTATAATTTTAAACTAGTGTAATTCCCGCGCCATGGCGCGTTTGCGAAGAGAAGAAAAAGAAAAATAGAATATAAAATATTGATTATAAGAAATAACGAAATAACAATATGAACAACATTTGAAAAGTTTAAAACAATAATATTGTTCGGGGACAACATAAGTGTACAAAAATGGCACATTTGAGTTGGTGGTCTAGGTATCTTATTTATACACCTTGTCTTGAGCCCCAACATCCCAAACATCAAAGCTTATGATCTCGTATGCCACAATTTAAACATTAAACCCTGCACAGGAGTAAACAATTTAAACGTCTAAGATAAGACACTCTCTAGGTAAAAGAGAGTAAGTGAGTAACATTTATCAATTGCAAGTAAGTTCTAGGTAATCAGATACAAAAATTTGGGTAACTTACTAACCTGCAAGTAAAAAAGCATTGGGAATCAAACACACAAAAAAAATCAAAATTACAGAAGTGGATTTGCCAACGAAATTACAAAACATAAATGATTTGAGTGTTCTAGAGACAGCTAAATTGCACCTAAATTATAAAGCCATCTAGTAAACAATTAAAAAAAGGGTTTACAATTAAACGAAAAAAATAAACAATGTTTTATAAACCAAAGCATTCATATAGGACAAGTATACCCTCAAATATATCTCAATCAGCATGTTTCGAGCTACAAACATTTAATATAACATAATTTTGACAGTAATTATTCATAAAATAGCAAGAAAAGAAAAAATCAAAACAAAGCCTCAGAATCAAATTTCTTACCTGTCAAAGTGGTCTCTCGTGTTCTTAATTTCGTCTGTTGCTTATGAAGATGAATAACATCAGGTGTCTCCACTCCGGTAGGAGTGCTGAAAGCAAATGAACCAGGATCATAAGAAGAGAGCATACATCATCATAGTTTGAAAATAAACAAATAAAAGCAGTTGGTTCAAAGAAACTGCAAGGAAGGTAAAAACAACATGACCACGACATAATTTCAAACCATTGATGCTATAAAAAAAATTCTCAATCCAAGTTTCTAGCTATATAAATACAACTCATATATTAGTATATTACAAACATAAACTTATATTTCAGTAAATTCATCCCTTCCTGATTAGCTATTCAACTCAATTTTAATGAAGCTTTTATATATGAAGGATCGAAGATTGATAAGAACCAATCAATAGTGATAAATAGATGCCAAACTCCAGAAACTAATAGATATGCAATCATAGTTTTAGAACAAACGGATAACCTAAAAGAATTTACATGCATGCTAAATTTTCATTAAATCAACACAACAAAACCCATCCGTTATCTAAAGTAGCTCTACCAATTACCAAATAATATCCAACAAATAAGAATTTTCATGTTGAATATCAATGATAAGCTAATCAACAATCTAAAATTAGTAAAAACTATATTCCAGTAAAAATATACTTTGTGAATGGATTCAGAAGAAGGGAAAAAAACACAAAATTATAGTTGATCACTAAATACCTTGTAATTGACAGGCATGATGCAGTAAGGTTAATTATGCGCGCATTGGGTCCTGTCCTTGACCAGTTCGTCTACTATTTGGAGTTGAACCTCTTAGAGCCTCTGTGGTCCGTAGTCACAATAGAAAATCAAGTTACACAAAAACAAATCTTAATACTCTTAAAAAAATCAAAATAAAAGGGAAAAATCAACATTGCGATCAAAAGAAAATCAGGAGAAAAGTGAAGAGATAAAGACATAGAAAACCTATTTACAGGGTTAATGAGTTATTCGATCACCGAATATTTGAAGCATTCCTTGAGGTAGCGTCAAGTCCTCAATGCCAATAAGAAAATACACCTAAAAAGGGGATTTTGTTCTTGATCATATCCACAATATGCAAACACAAATAAAAAAATATTGAGTTAATTAAAGATATAACCTTAATTTGCAATTTAGATGCACTAAAATGTGAGGCTAAATCCTAATTTGAAAGCCCTACCTTTGAATTTTCCACCATAGGAGAAGCAAGTGGCTTTCATACATAAGTTTCTTGCTCATAAGTCCGACCACAGGCCAAAGTGACATAACTCCGCTCCAAATCGGCGCCAATGAACTTGATGAAGTACAACGTATCCATAAGAAGAAAGACAAAGATTTGAAACATCAATAGGCAATAGAGAAAATCAAAAAGGAAATATTGAGTTAGAAGATATATAACCTTAACTTTCAATTTTGATACTTTAAAATATGAGAATAAATCCTAATTTGAAATCCCTACTTTTGAATTTTCCGCCATAGGAAGAGCAACTGGCTTTCAAACATAAGTTTCTTGCTAATAAATGCCACCATAACTAAAGCCTCGAAACTACATATCAACAGGTGACGCGATTCCGCTCTCGAAATCAGCGACAACGAATTTGATGAAGTAGAACAAATGAGTAAGGAGAAAGGAAAAGATACAGAACTCAAATTGGTCAAACAAAGGCAAGCCCTAGTTTGTAATTAAAAAGAATAGGAGAGAGGATGGAACTCAGAGAAAGGTTTTGAGGCTTACGCTTCGCCATTGGCAGCGGAAGATACAGGATCCTAAACTACAATCTTCGAGAAGTCTGAAATCCATACGAACAAAAAATTAGGGGAACGAAACCCTAGAAATGATGAAAGGTGATGAACGAAACAAATTTCAAAATATATAATTGTAGGGAAAAGGAAGAGAACGAAGAACGGTTACCCGTTGTCACCGACAGCAATGACTTTGAGCAAGGTTCGCCTATGGCCATGGTTATTCAAATTCCCAAAAAGAAAGAACGGGTGTGAATCTTATTGATGAAGGTCCACCGACGCATGTGAGGATGAGGCTGCAGGCTGAATTCGCAATCGCAAAAAAGTAATTGTAGAGAGGAGGGAGAAGAACGGGAGAATGAGCCGTCTGGAAGAAGAAGAAGAAGGAGGAGGAGGAGGAGGAGGAGGAGGCGTCTGGTGGAAGAACGCAATGGGTTTTTACTTTTTAGGTTTTTTTATTGAAATTTGGAAAGTGGAAAAAAAAAGAATTGAACAAAAAAAGAAAAGTGGAGAAAAGATTTGATACTACAATCAAAATGGAAAAAAATTTGATCTTCACCGTCTAGGTGAAAGTTTCCAGATTGTGAAGAGGAGAAATAAATTGAAAGAAAAAAAAATAAAACAAAAAAAAATCTAATTGGGCGGAAAGGAGTGAAACATGGGGAGGCTGCCACGTCAGCGGAAAGTATTCGGAATTAAGTAATTATATAGATAGATAGATATAGATATAGATTAACTTGTTAAGCTGGATTTTTTTTAATTAAAAAAAAGTTTTAAGATATATGTGGGACAAATAAAAAAAATACTCGGCTCTATAATCTTTAGTTTCCTATTGTTTCATAATATTATTCCTTAAGGAATGGTTGAAACTTATTTTCTAAATTAAAAAGATATTTTCCATATAATATTAATTTTCAAACGGAAAAAATATCTTGGGTGTTGATTGAAATAATACATGTACATATTTTTTTTTTTTTTGAAAATAAAGCTAAAAAATACGGTAATTTGGAAAATAAAATATTAGTCCGTAACTCCGTATGATTTATTTCTCCTTTAAAAAAATGATGATAATTAAATGAGGAGTTTGAAAAAACGTTATATAAGTGATGTATTTCTCCCTTTTCAAAATGTTGATGATATATACTGATCCTATTATACGAATTACTATCATTTTGGTATATGATTTCTTTGTAATTAAAAGCTGAACGTTAATTGGATGCATAAGAAAGACTGAATGTTAATTGTAAGCATTTATTAGAATGACAAGCCTTACTAGCTTAGCTGGTAAGGATCACATGTAACCAATAGGTCACGAGTTCGAATCCCCCCTTCCCCAATATTGTAATGGCCTAAGTGCCTACCTTTGAACCAAAAAAAAAAAAAAGGAATTCTAAAAATAGTAAAAGCATATATACATACTTTTCAAAGGATGATTTAGTGTCGACGTGGGGATGCAACAAATTTGGAAGTAAAAAGTTGACCTTATTTCTCACTAAGACCATGATTAATCAGTACAATAAAATAGAGATATTAATCACAATTTATAATAAACAAAAGAGAATAGAGATTAGAGAGAAGGTAGAGAGAAAGAGGAGAAAACTGATCTCTATTAGGGTTATTAATGAGCCATTTTTATAGGGATTACAAGTCTTGGACCTCAAGTATAACTAGTGTGTTTTTCATGGATATCCACAAATATAATAATATTATAACACTCTCCTTGGATATACATCATTAATATTACAAAATTGTATGTCATATTGCAAACCTCTCGGTTAGAAAAATCCAATGGGATAAAAAACTAGGACCAAGGAAAAATACAAATGGCACGCGATACACTTTGGTGATATTGCCTCGTTAAAAACTTTTTCAGGAAAACCAGTGAGAAAAAACCTGATCAAAGGAAAAAAGAGTGCAGTGCATGTATACTCCCCTGATTTCAGTAGTCTTCACGAAGTCTTCTCATTCTTCTTAATGTCGCCGTCTTCATGAGTTTATGGTCAAATCTCAACATTGTCTTTGATGTGTATAAGCTGGAATGTCTTCATAATTGACTTTGACACGCTTGACTTCCATACATTGGTGTTGACCTGCTTTGGATGGACAAGCATAAGGTACTTCAGGACCTAGCTAGTGTGCTTTTCATTGTTGATCTGGGTGATCTGATGTATTAAATGGTGCTTAAGTTGCATCGTTAAAAACCTTACCTTGAAAAAACCCAGTGAGATAAAAGCCAAGATTAAGGAAAATAATACAACTTTGTATGGTACTTTGAGGCCTAAAAAAATGTCACCACTTTCACGATTATAGGTAATTCAAGTACTCTAATAAGGATTTTTAACCAACTGCACGTGACAGGAATTTGATAATAATCTTTCAGGTATTTTCAATCGATTCTTTCCATTTATATGGGTATGCACCTACAACATCCGTCATTTACATTTGGAGCCAAAATTATATTAACTCCTGGTGAATACATTCTCATGTAACCTTTAATAGGCTTTTGTGCAATCAATTTGGCTTTATATGTTCTTTTGTACGAACACCCACTTAAAACCAATTGATGCTACACTTTTCAATATTGGAGCTACAGGGTCCAAAAACTTCATGCTTAAATAATCCATCTTTGCATGAATTATTTCTTTATAGAATTTGGGATATACAATGTATCCTTATGAGGAGAGTTCGTTAAAAATCTTGCTTTGGAAACACCCAAATGGGACAAAAACCAAAGTTAAGGAAAAAAGTACAACTTTTCCCTCCATCAATTTAGCATATAAATCACCAATTTTATAAAGACATGGTACTTCTTAACTTAATATCCTTTCACAATCTAATCAAAGATGAAAAGATCATTTGTCTTCATATTGTAATATATCTCTCTTTGTACACTCAAACTTCAGGTCAAGATATTTTTAGAGCTTTCAACTAATTTCTAACTAATCATCTGCTTATTGGATATCTTATGAATTGTTCAATAAACCAATCACATTTTATCACTTCTCTTCCATGCAACACATTACTTCTTAATCTCCTTTTCCTCTCCCCCTAAATACCAAGTATTTTATCATCCGTGATAAACTCTAGGTATTTGATCATCTATAGGGATCTAATCCTTCATATACATCATCTTTCTTGGTTTACAACAACTTAGTGCAATTTGGGGAGATTTCGGTGCCTAACCGAACATTTAAAACTTGTAAATATAAAGCTCTCTCCTGGAGATAAATTACAAAGGAGAATTTATTCTATTGTTGACCGAAATCGAATCAAGCTCTCTCCTGGAGATAAAATGCCTGCTTGTTAGCTATTATTGGCGACTCTACTGGGTCATTCCATGCGTTAGCATTATCCTAAATGATAATCCCATAAGTAATGACTTCACTTGGTCGATTTAATCGTCAGCTTCTCAATGCTCATTTATTCAACATATCAATTTCATTGATAGCATTTTCATACTACATCCATATTGCCAACATGGGTAATCTATTTAATTATTATATGTCGGATCTTCTTTTGATATCCTCGACTATAGGAAAACCACTGCTTCTGGCAATTATCGGCTTTCACGATCCCAATTTATCTGTCATCACTCCTTCCCTTTAGAGTGTTTTGACGCTCTTCTAGAGCCATCTTCTCATATGAATTTATTGCTTGATTATATCATTTTTCCTTCGAGGACTAATTTTGATGCTCTTCTGGAGATATGTATAACAATATAAGGTTTAATTATGTCAAGTATAGACTTTATACAAATACTCATTAGTTATTTTTATCCTGAAAACTTCAGGTTTTCCATATCATCAGATACCAAGCTCTAAACCATTCTAACATTTTGATATGATGATCCATTCATAGTTTGGGAGATTACAAATCCAAATTAGGTAAACCATCATCTTTGACTTGTTCTTCCACATTCTCCTTGATGTGGGAGTCAACTCATACATGATTATCTATAATTATTTTCAACATTATGACCAGTATCCTAACAACGGTCACGTGCATCATATCCTCTTTATGTCCTCTACTAGAGGTAACAATATATATTGCATCTGGCAATAAAAGAGGTTGTTATGTACCATAGGTCATTTAGCTAGCTATTTATTTGAGTTCTACCATACCCAAATAGATCAAGAACAAGATCCCAAAATAAAGAGTCTCTAGGCTCTCATGAAGATGATAATTAATCTCATAATTTGTTGGATTATTTAACCATTATATTTAGTCTTCAAGCTCTTATATAGGTGCTAAAATTCATCATAATCTACTGGATTATGATATGTCTTTTCTCTCAAATTGACATTTGCATGCTCGATAAAAGAACTTCATGTTTCTATGATAGTTCAACAAAAACAACCCAATTGATCTCCCAAATTTAGATTATGAATAAGACAATATCAAATTTAATAAACAAGCATGCAATAGTTCAAAAAAAATATCAAAACAGCCAAAAACAATCTAAAACAATTCAAAATCGAATGCTAAAATATCTGAAAAAGATTATAAATTCATGTACTCCAAAAAATGATAAGTGGCATTCCAAAATATAGTAAGTTGTCATGTAAACTTTGACCATACTCTTGAAGAAATTATACGATCGATTATTACCCACTTCAGGGAGAAAACAAGTTGTATGCATACTGTCACAGCCTCATACATATTTGTCATTGTCTCTTCCGTCTCTTTCATACATATTGTCACTGCCTACCCTCCAAGGCTGGCCTTCCATTCCATCTGTTGTGAGTGTCTGACCCTCACCCCCATAAACTAAACCCTCAAAATTCCTAAGGGCATCCGCATCCATGTCGGTTTCTGAAGTTTATTAACCCCCATTTATCACTTTCTCTCTCCTTAAAAATCTCAACTTACTTTTTTACCTACGTCAATACGGGTTTCTAGCTTGGGTTTCTTAACTTTATTTCCACCATCCATTATATATTACAATATGTTTAAGAGTAATACTATATATTATTTATAATTGTAATATATTTTGTAAAAAATAATATAATACTGATATTTATTGAAATGTATTTTTTTCGGAAAAAAAATTGTCTAAAGTGCAAATAATACACTGTAATTTCAAATGTAAACATTCTCATTGAAATGAAAAAATATCAAAACACAAGTGAAATGTAAATGAACTACAAGGAGTACATGTCATCATTCATGAAATGAAAAACATCGAAATACATGGGATTAGACATGAAATCATAGAAGAAAATTTAATATTTCATTGATCCATTTCCAAACTTCTGCCATATGCATTCAACCAAATCTTCCTTCAATTGATAGTGTGTAATCCTATTCCGAAATTGCGTTCGATTTTCGATGTATTCATCCATGGAGGTTGGTCATCGGTTGGAGTATGTAGTGTCATTACCCTCCATTTTGTCAAAATGTGACAAATCGAAGGAAAGACTGTAGTTATCTCGCTCGTCCTCCACTATCATATTGTACAAAATTACACAAGCTCTCATTATCCTCCCCACCAAAATAATGTCCCATGCAAGCGCTGGATTTTTTATTATGGCAAATCGAGCTTATAGGACCCCGAAATCTCGCTCGACATCCTTTCGATCAGTAGCCTCTTGATATGTAACAAATAACATAGCCCTTTCTCCTTCCAGAAGCTTGATAGATGGTATGAAAGTTGCCCAATTTGGGTAAATCCCGTCAACTAGGTAGTACCTCATATTATATTGATTTCCGTTGACTTCAAAGCACCACTACAAAAAAAAACATATTAGCAACGACAAAGTACCGTGGCTAGAAGTGGATTTGTTGTGGCCAAAAGGGGCTAGCAACGGCTGTAGCCACGGCAAGTCAGGCGTAACCAAACCCGCAGTGGCAAAAAGATTGTAGCAACGGTGACAGCCGTGGCTAGCTTCCTAGCCACGGTTAAGCGACGCCAAAGCGTTGCCATCTTAGAGAATCCAATTTAAGCGACGGACCTTGCCGTGGCTATGGAATTTTAGGGCGCCAAGCAATCGAACGTTTCCCACCAATTTTTTGGCGCCCTTTTTCACAATTTGCGACGGTACACTGCCGTGGCTAGATTAGTGAGTTGTTTTGATGGGATTTCCCTCCGAAAATTTGGCTCCTTTTTCAATAATTGGCCACAGCAAGTTGCCGTTGCTAATTGGTTACGACAACCTACTGTTGCCAATTCCCACTCATATTTTTACCTGTTTTAATTTCCAGACCAAACATTTATCAAAAGTATTCAAACATAACAAGTTGTTTCTTCCACAACACACTTTCATATTAAGCAAACACCAAACAAAATTACATAACATAGCTAGATATCTAGTCAATTCAAGTCTAGGGAAAGTTTTCTGATAAAACGTGAAGCAAAAAAAAACATAGTTTTTCAAATTTATGTTTACAAAATTACAGTAGCTTCTTGTACAAGATTCCTCAAATGTGGTCTTCACGGTTTTGGTACTGTCCTCCTATATAACATAAGATGCAAATAGTTTATAATCAGATATGAAATTAAGAGATAATAATTGTACCTCATGGTAGTATATATCGGAATAGAAAAACTAGAAGTCATTTTAGGCTTTGAGCAAAAAAAACATATTAGAATCTACAATCTCCTTGAAGTGCTAATAGAGAACAACTTAATGAAATCTTGTTAATGTAAAGATGTCATTTCCTACTAAAAATGAAAAGGTACGAAATGATTGGTACATGCAGGGCAAGACTTAAACCACCATTCTCTTCTTGCTCAAAGTACAATAGCTGCAAGAATTTGAGCTAATCAGATATAGCATTCAAATTTTTGAAAAACAAATAAATAAATATTAACTAGCACTGATGGAAATTACTAGAAAAATTTTAGCCTATTTGTTGCAAAAAAGTCTTTAGTAGCAAATTCATTTCCAAACTTCGATTGCCATGTTAATGTGCATGGAATTTAGAGGATAATTAGCATTACTTAACTCTAGAGGAGAAAAAGGATATTGAATTTAAAGGAGTAATGGATGTCATGTGCAAATACAACCACTTTAATGAAAACCACTTTAATGCTTAAAACCATTGGGTGAGCAATCATCTACTATTTAATATTGACATTATGTTAGATTAGATGTAGAAATGGTCAAACTGAACTAGAGTAAAGTATATTATTCAACACAAACCCATCCTAACGTTTAGACTCATATGCCAAAGATTTAGTTTCAAGTTAAATTAATGTGCATGTTCTGCAAAAGAATTTGGTGGTTGAGGGAAAAAAAACCAATCAGAGTATGAAAGCAGCAGAGATACACACATAATCGAATCAATTGTGTTTTGCAAGTTTGCAACACTAAGGGACTAAGTATCAAAGCTATTCTCTGGTTAATGTGCCTGTGGTGATACAAGATAAGCACAAAACTTAACAGAAAACAAAAGGGAAGACACACCCAAGAACGGATTAATATATCATTTAAAAAAGCAGCAGATGCATGCCAATTGCCAACTAATGTGTAATATTAGTTCAAGATGCTATCTTTGTTGCCAAAACATACCTTGAATTTGCTTTTATCTTATGAATGAACACGACATACAATTCCTCCACTTAGATCCTCCTCTGTCATACTAATAGAGTAAAAGTGGGCACCCTGCTTCTCAACCTGCAAGAGGGGCAAAACTTTTATAAAAATGAAGCATAATATACACCAATGAGTTTTTTTTTAAGAAAATAAAAGTACAGAAGAATTCATTTCAAGGGACATTTACTGAATCATTACTTTTCTAAGCAAAGGTTGTCCAAGATGAAGTGGATGAATGAATACCTTTCCATTCAATGCCTCCTCCAACACAGTTGCTAATAAAGTAGTCTTAATTGGAATACCAAGTTTACTAATTTTAAGAAAATACACAAAGACAATAGATGAAAGAAGGCACACCAGTTTCCATGTAAGAAATTTGTAGTTAAAAAAGAAATGGAAACAAAAAGAACCAACTGCATCATTACAACAACAACGTCATCTTCAATGTCACTACCTTCATCTACGTCTAACTCTGGTTCTTGGGGCGGAATCTCATAACCCAGAGTCTGATCTTTATTAGAACCCAGATCTGCTTTGAGATCTTCCTCAACTGATTGTTTTTTGAGAAGCTGCAACAAATACACAACAATAATGAATCACTATTAGCTAGAATGTTATCACAAACCATTCGGAAGAGTACATTGAAGCTAGATTTAAATTTGAAATGCATTAGAAAACATAGATAATCATCTAATTTATCAAAAACCATTCACCTGTTCTTTCTCAGACAAACGAGCCATTCGTTTCCACTCTCTTTTCGCCTTCTTGCGTCTAGTACTTCTGAACTAAAACATATCAAGTTATAACTTTCAAATCAGCATATGTTGTCTAGGCTGATTGGTTTGTTCCCATGATTCATATAGATAATACGGAATATATTGTTGTTTTTGTTGTTGTTATTCAATAAATAAGCAGAAGAATTTTCCTGAAGTAAAGACTATTGGTAGAAAATATCCCTTGTCAAAAAGTTGAGCATAAATGACACTTCACATAATTCTTAGAATCGGTATAAATACCATTATATCATTATGAAAGTAACAAATATTTAAAATTTGACAGAATGGAAAGTCGTCGCACACAAGCCAAAAGCATGTAGAATGTAAACTGATGTCAGTCTCACCTATTTCCTTTCGTTGGCAATAAAATAATGACGCGAGTCTTATGTGCTGCAGCTCTCTCGAATGATTTTGTCAAGCTGAGGCTGCAACTGCAGATTGAAATTGCAAAGCAAAGATTATAGCAGGCAAAAGATGTGCAAGTTGAATGAATCAAGAGAAACCTATTGACAGAATTAAGTAATTGGTCTCTTTTGAGGGGTTGATTTAGGTACAAATATCCCTGAATCACTCTGAGAGTATCATAATTCCACCAAAATCAACTACTTTGACACTATTGTCTCAAAATAAATTCTCAAGAAAGATTTCATGTGAAGTCCGTTAAACATTGGTTCCAAAAAAAAAAGATAACAGCATGCTATTCAGGAAAGGATAAAGGAAAATTTGGTTATTTTGGAAGAGGCAGAAACTCTGCTCCAATTTCCATTGAGAAAGAAACTGAACACATACAAGAAGTGGGCAGGGACTAGGGAGGCCTATGGCCATAATCAGAATTAAAGCAAAACCTAATAACTACATTAGCATGATAGAGTAAGAAGTCTACTATCTATAGCAGAATCATTACGCCTAAAAGTCCTCTATCTTGTCCATCTTCTTCCTTGGAAAATCCCAAAGCAATAGAATTATCTGCCTCCTGTGAAAATACCCAAAATGCTTCAAACTGGTTAGCCTTCATGAACATCATAAGTTAAAAAAATTGCATTTATAAATAGTAAGTACCTAACATTTGCAATGCCTAAGCGGACAACAAACTCATGATACTTATTCAGCTGCTTCAGTATGAAGGTCAGATGACTGCTGACTCCACAAATTATGATATGACCAGTCTCATGAACTTGGACTTGAGCACTCTCTCTTATCTTTTGCATGTTGCTCTAGGGGATGTAGAAACACCAGATTATATATTCAACAACCTGTAAAAGAACCATATTATATATTTTATAAGATTACATATATCTTCTAAGAACTTTATCAGCCCCTATTTGGAATTTGACAAAATTGATTATCACATTCACAAATTCTAATCAAAATCAATTATGATAAACCCAAATTAAAGTTTAAGAACTCACAATTTCAGAAATTGAATAACCTATTAACTCATAAAAATCAGAAATTTGCTCACCTTTCAAGTTCGAACTGGAGCCGAGTTGTGGGGGGCGGAAGAGGTCATGGGTCGTAGAGGGGCAGTGACTCAACGATGGAGCATTGGGGCGGGGAGTTTGATACAGCCATTGTCCAGAGGAGCCGGAAAATGGTGGTTCGACGGAGGAGTGAAATAGCGAATCGCTCTTCTGTGAGTTCTTCGGCCCTCTCTTCCAAGGCGTTGAAATGGCGATGAGGAGAGAGAGAGAGAGAGAGAGAGAGAGAGAGAGAGAGAGAGAGAGAGAGAGAGAGAGAGAGAGAGAGAGAGAGAGAGAGAGAGAGAGAGAGAGATTAGGGTTAGATGTGGAGATGAGGAGTGCGAGTTCTTTGGTAAGAAAGGAGGTCGACGTCGCCCTTCTTCGTTGAGATAAAGAGCTAGGAAGGACTAGGGATTGAAATGTCGAAGTGTGAGGAGAGCTTCCAGTGGTCTACAATGGAGGATGAAGATAAACAAAGATGAGGAAGGAGAGAGGGCGGAAGTGGATGGGTTTGAGAGTTGAGAGGGAGATGGACGAACAGAGGGAGCAAGGGAGATAGGGTTTGGCCTTCAGATCTGGATGAGGGGCGCTTGTTTGGACAATGAAGTGGAGGCCGGTTATATACTAGGGTTAGGGTTAGCAACGGGAACTCTACTGCCGTCGCAAATATTACCAAGCTACGACAAAGTTGGC
Organism: Persicaria tinctoria; assembly: GCA_037127255.1. NCBI lineage: Eukaryota > Viridiplantae > Streptophyta > Magnoliopsida > Caryophyllales > Polygonaceae > Persicaria > Persicaria tinctoria. The sequence goes on along the minus strand of JBANSL010000002.1, from coordinate 24,537,607 downwards.
AACGAGCTGTGGCATGCCGTGGTAAATATCGACCCAATGGCCACGGCAAACCCTTCCGTTGCTATCATAGGTGGCTAAGTTGGTTTTTCTAATCCAATGGCCACGGCAAATCACTTCCGTTGCTACCATGCGTGGCTGATATGTTTTTTTTGTAGTGCACATTGGTGGAGGTATACCTTGCAACAGATCATCGAATACAGGAGAACGATCAAGAACGTTGATATCATTACACGTACTTGGGGTGCCAAAGAATGCGTGCCAGATCCATTGATCATACGATGCAACTGCCTTTAACACGATGGTTGGTTTGCCATCTTTGCCTTCAAACTGACATTTCCATGCAATTGGACAATTCTTCTATTCCCAATGCATACAATCGATGCTACCGATCATACCCGGAAACCCTCGTTATGAACTTACATGAAGAAGGTGTGGTATGTCTATTGCGTTTGGCCTCTGGAGGTATGTATCACCAAAAGAAGTTATTACGTTACGCCATCCACAAAGTTGGACAAGCATAGCCTTGTTGTACTTTCTCCTAGTCGGAGATATTCATCGTCTGCATCTGCACCCACACCATGTGCCAACATGCGCATAGCTGCGGTACATTGCTTGCTAGTTGGTTCTGGCTTAAATAATCAACATTGCTTGCTAGTTGGTTCACAATGCGTAAGAACAATGGTCGACGCATCCTGAACCGTCTTCTAAAAACAGCATCAGGATACACTAGAGGTGGGTTCTCCGGGAAATAATATGCAACTAGCCGATCATGACCCTTCCCACGCTCTCTATCTATGTAAGCACGTGGCCGCCTTGGTATAGAACTTGAGGCCTAGACTTGTGATTTATTTTTTGTAGTTAAATACAACCACTTTGCGTAGGCCTTGTCAAGGTTATCAAAAAATGAGCCTGAATAATGGGTGAGAAACTCATGCATTTCTTGAGGATCATGAGAGATGTGTTTACAACGGTAAGAAAATGAAAGGGATGGTAGTGATAGAATGGAGTAATATAATTGAAAGGGACAATAGCTAATGGAGGAATGGCGTTGAATTTATAATACTTCAAATAGCATCTTGGCAAAGCATATTTGCATGCCGTATTTTAAAAGAATCTTATCAAACATTGAAATAATAACCTATTTCCTCTTCTCAAGAGCATCTTATCAGAGCATCGAAAGAGTAAACTCTATATATCTTCTTCGCACAGAGCATCGAATGCATAACCTTTATCTTCTTTTTGCAGAGCATCTTAATTGAACATTGAATGCATACTAGTAATACAACGATGTGAAACACTTGAAAACATACACCATACAATAATGTGAAGATCCACTTCACTTAGGGAATGAAACACTTGAAACCACATTACCAAACATACAAGTTGCATCAAAGCCTTGTCAATTGTCAGAAAACAGATTTTTCACGAGTCCGTCCCTGCATTTGATTTGCCAATCTTCAAGGTTAGGCTCCATTATCAGCTTGTTAAGCATCGCAAACTTTTGCGCAATCATGTTATCACGAGCAGCTTTTGCCTTACCCCCTTCCATCTCCTTGTTTCTTTCTCCAGCTTGCTCAAAAAAGAACTGAACATCCTCTTTAGCCTCTTTGCTAGCTTGATCATTTGAGCTCCCAATAACTTGATTGCCCTTTCTTTTTGTGTGCTTTTATGCCTTCCGACCGCACTAGAGCACTCTTACTTCCAGAAACACTTGAAGGGGTGCCCGATCCTTCACTGGATGTGTAAACTCCAAATTCATTTATCTTGGTCCTTTTTGAACCTCCTACACTAGATGTAGAATTTGATGCAACCCACCTGTGGAATTTGGGCTCAGTATTGAGCTCACGCCATGCATGCTCAGACAAGAAGTCGTACCCAAGATCACCCTTGTAAATAGCGTGTGCGTTCCGCATGGCATCACAATCATTTTCCCCACTAGCTTGACGATTTTTGGAAGCACCAACGAATTTGGCCACAACTTATCTTGGTTTAACAATGGAAACAATCCTCGCGGGCCAATCATCGTCCCTATTTGTGTTGCATAATTCTACAACTCTCTCCCAAAATGCTCCTGCCATTTGTTGAGTGTTTATTCGAGCATCGGTGGTAGTGTTAATCCAACCACTAACGAGAAATCAATCTTCAGCTTGACTCCACTTGACTTGTACTCCTCTTTCACCAGTAGCTCTTCCACGAGAAGCTCTCCCACGTCCAGCTTTCCCTTGAATTTGTAACTATTCGGGGTTCACATTGTTTGCTAACTGTTCGGGGTTCGACTTCTAATCGCTTTAACTTTACCAATGACCTCTTACTCTAGCAATAAGGGTGAGGTACCCCAAAGAAGAGGTCCCGGGTTCGAATCTCACTTGGTGCATTTGGGCCATTTTAATTCCCACAAGCGCGTACGGCCAAGCGGTGTATACTAATCCGTAGGGCCAAACCGAAGTGGTGAAGTGATCCGTGTGCAGCTAGGTGAGCTTGCGACCGCGGATCGCACTTTGCGAAAGTGGTACTGAGCCTCCTCAAAAAAATCCGGCAAGGGGTTTCTAGGGTATGGGGCCGCGAAGCGGTGGGGCCAGTCACTATAAAAAGTTTACCCTACCAAAGTTCTACCAATGACATCTTGCTCTAGCGGTAAGGGTGAGGTATCCCAAAGGAGAGGTCTCGGGTTCGAATCTCACTTGGTGCGTTTAGGCCATATTAATTCCCACAAGCGCGTACGGTCAAGCGGTGTATACTAATCCGTAGGACCAAGCCGAAGCGGTGAAGTGGTCCGTGTGCAGGTAGGTGAGGTTGCGACCGCTGATCGCACTTTGCAAAAGTGGTACTGAGCCTCCTCAAAAAACCCCGCAAGGGGTTTCTGGGGTATGGGGCCGCGAAGTGGTGGGGCCAGTCACTATAAAAAGTTTACCCTACCAAAGTTTTGCCACGTCCAGCTTTCCCACGAGCACCTCTAGCACGAGTGCCTCTCCTGCGATTTCCTTGCTCTTGGGAACCCTCGAGTGGTGATTCTTGAATCTCGCTGAGGCTTGCTACTTCCTCAACGTGTGGCCACAAATTATTTCCAAAAGAGCTCCCATAAGATGTTGGGGTAATTGGTGATTGTGATAAATACATGTTCGGATAAGAGAAATTTTGAGTGTTTGGATTTGGATAATCTCCCATACTCGTATACAAATTTCAGAAACTGTAAGGATGGTTTGAGTCATTTGGATCCATCTCAATAAGAAAAAAAAAATTGGAAAGAAGGATGGAAGAGATGAAGCTGAAAAATGAGCTGATGAGGGTGATGGTACGATAGATGGGAGGGAGGAGAAGCTGCAATGTATATGTCGTTTATGCAAGGTAAAAGAAAATGCAATTAACTTGATAAAAAAAAACGAAAATACATGCAATTCAATCTCCAACAACAAAAACAAAACCAAACTCATGCAATGTCACATCACTTCAATTTTTCTTCAGAAAATGACCCACTTTGCCCACTGATTTTTGGCTGGAAAAGTTGTCTGGAAAAGTTGTAAATGAGTATCTTGAGTCTTTTGTGATAGTTTCTTGTGGGGCAACTATAGGATGAGTTTTTAAAACACATAATCTCTCTCTTGTATATTTTAATATTATTTCAATCTAAAAGCCCTATTAAAAACACTGATGCAGCTGGTCTAAAGGAAACAAAAGGCATTCCTCCCTCATGATCTCATCATCTGCTTACTACATCAATGGCGCCAATTTAGAAGTTGGCTTGGGAGCCCCAATTTCTGGGATCGAGCTGCATCAATGGCGCTGGGGCAAAGGCTTGGCTTCTCCGAAGGAGAATTGATGAGATCTGTGTCAGCGATCAGATCCATGGTTTCGTCGATCTTTTGTATCTACAATCTCTAATGAGAGCTCCGTTTTGCAATCCGTCGGCCTCTCTCCTCCTCCTCCGACTCCTCCCTCCTCGTCCTTCACTTCCGGATACGCCCTCCCTCGCAGCATATTCACTCTCGCAAGCTCAACTTCTCACGCGCTCGGTCGTTCCCGCTCTCATCCTCACCAGTCTCGCCCTCGTCATCCCGTCCCTGCTATCTCTCTCTCTCTTCCCAATTAGCCCGCAGGTCAGGGACGGGGCAAATCATCTAAAAGAAACACACGGGAGGAAAAAAAGGGACTAGGGCAAGGGTAAAAGTGTCAATTTAGGACACTCACCTAATTTTTTTTTTAAGAAAATGGACAATGAGCTAAAATTTGGCCCCAAATGGACACTAACCAAATTTTTCCAAAAAAAATATGAAATTAAATCTATGCAAACAAAAAAATTATACAGTGTAACATAATATATTGTAGAGGATGAATCAATAGAATGTTGAGGTGCAATAGAGATCCTCTACGAGTCTATTCCATTTGGTGTGCCATTGATGCATTACAAAATTATTTGAACTTAACATTCTTCTTTAAAATTTTAAGATTTGTATTCATAAAACTTTTTGAAATATTATCTTTAACATAAAATTTTATAAACATTATTTAATGTATGAATCTAATTTCATTTTAATTTTTTTAAGATCTTAAAACTAGATGCTTCAAGTTGTATGCCCGACCGTGAAGGTAGACTATTCTAATTGTTTGATACGCGCCTAACTTATCCGAATAAAAAAGTTGGGTGTCTTCCACTCCACAGATGACCTGTTAACTTATGTAGTGGTTCTCAAGAACAACACCAACCCAATATATCCCGTGAAAGCGAGATTTGAGGGTTAGGATATACGCACTCTTTTCGTGAATTAGTCGAGAGTATTTCCAATAGACCCAAAAATAACGAAATAGATAGACAAAATGAACAGAATGCAAATAGGTGTAACAATATGGAAATTAAGAGCTAGAATAGAAGCATAGCAAAATAGACGCCACACAACCACTCATGACACTAAACGTCTGCCAGCCCAAATGCACCTTTCAACAGGGGTATGTGAAAGCGAAAGCAATTTTTTGGTCGAAACTACTCGAAAGGCATTTAAAAGCACTGAAAAGAAAAATAGAGTAGAAAGCATGTTGAGGTAAAGTAAACTCCTGGTGTTTCATCTCAGCTTAGCTATACAATAACAAAGTACCCCTTAAACCTGCGGATCACACGCAACACAAGTACAGCCTAAGCTAAAGATATGTAGTTGTCGACGAATCAGTTACCTTAACTATGTCGAGAACTAAGCTACATTGACGAGTCCTGACGCGAAAAGGTGAAGAATATACAAAGAATGATTATTGACCCACAGCAACAAACTATTTGGATCTCTAGGGCATTGTACACATTTACAAAAAGAGGAGTGAAAATTGATGCAAAGATGGCCTAATGCAAAATAGCTTTAAACCCGTGTGATTAGATCAAGATAAATGAGTCTATTTTACGCTTGAAGACGACTCGGCTTGCAAGGAAGAGGTTGAAGAATCCATCAAACTGTCAACATACAGTAGAGGCTTAATCCGTCTCTCAACCTCTTCCCTTTGAAGCTGCATTTCTTCAAGGATGATAGACAGGGCGGTTTCGCATGATTCCGGATCTGGGAATGCGAGTGTCCATCTTCCATCGACCAAAGGTCTTCTTTTCGTTCTTCCATCTGCGACAGCTCTCAAAGCGTCCTTTGAGGGCATTGTTGATGGCCGAATCCTTAGGTGCAGCCATTTCGGATGTTTATCGTCTACTTTGGGCTGAAATGGAAAACATGAACAACAAATATATTTAGAAATCTTACAACTGTCTACAAGATTGGAAAAACAATTCTAAAGATGAGGGAGACACCACTTGGATTTTCTTCATATGGTATCCAAGGTTTTTCAAAGTTCCAAGTGGATTTGTCTTTTCCATATGGCGTCCGAGGTTTTTCAAAGTTCTAATTTCTAAAGACAAGGGGCACCATTTGGATTCTATAAAACCCTTGGGCACGAGGGGAAAAACAAAGAAGAAGAAGAGCCACAGGATTACCTCACAACCAGCAAGAGGCGCAATCATCCGGATAACACCAAAGCCCTGTTTCAAGGACAGCTCTTCAACAAGGAGCAGCCAGCCACTTGTTTCCACTGATGCAGCTAGGAAGCGAAAATGCTTCTCTTTGCCTCTCTCAAATGAGATCCGGCAAGGAACAGAATCACCTGCACAAAACATTTGGATGCATGAAGGAGACTAATACCAACCAAAGATATGGGATAATGGCAGTGCAAATGGCCGAAAATGGCTTATTCCCTGATTAGCAGAAGATGACAACCACACAGCGGCAAAATTTAAAAGAAATTAATAAATGAAACTGACCAAGTTTTATTTGTATTCCTGGCTTTGGGCCACCATTCTCGAGACCCGCAGCCATGGCCCTTGAATTTTTGGGTACATCTCCTAATATTTCTATGTTAGGCTGATCAGGCAACACTCTGCCATTGACACATAATTGAAGTTGATAATGCAGCACAAACTCCTGTATCAGATAGATGGGAAACTTTAGTGATAAAAACAATTTAATAATAAAATTATAATAGCTTGTAGCATCAGAGAGTAAACAACATATTATTGATCATATTCTTTTGCGGACCAAGGGATAAATGCACGCGACCACTTAACTGAACACTGCTAATCAGCTCTATTTTCAGAAAAATTGTACCTCATATCTAACATGATTCCAAGTTTAGTTCAGGAATTGAGTCAATTAACAAATCAATATTTCAGTATTTTACAAAGTTCACTTTACCACCATCATTTTGCATTGTCCTGAAAAAGACTTTATAATACAACACAAAGGCAACGGATGTATAATAGTCTCCATGTCTAGAGGTTTAATGTAGATGTGATCCAATGTATACCTTTACCAACTTGCGCATCTTCTCTGCTGTAGCAAAAGACGATTGGCTAGGAATTGCATCTGGACATAAAATAAACTCAGTCCTCAGTCATCAAAATACGGCACAGAGATTTGTCAACAAAAAAAAGGAAACTAAATAAGCACAAGTGAAGTTGGAATGCCGATGCTTGTGTCGTGGTTCTTGGGAAGAGGAAAATTAGTATATTAAACGGTCAGTCTTTTTGGATAGCCCCACGTGATTGTGGAATCTTGAAGACATGCGCTTACTTTTATTGGACTAAATGGGGTCAGAAGTTGCATTTTCATGGGAATAAATTGAATCATCGAAATAAGAATAAACATTGACCCCTTCAAGCAATAGGTTTAACACAACAGTTTCTTAGTGAGTGAAACTTGAAGCTTTAGAACATAATGGAGTTATCGATGGTGAGAAGTAGTGAACTAAATCTTCCAATGTAGCATGTCCATAGATCCTTTTCAACTAGGGGGTCCTGACAGAGTCTCCCAGTAACTGTCATTGCAAGGGAACACCACAATCATTCAATACCCTTGGTCCCATTGCGGCATTGTGCATGACCCTTCTACTCGTCATGGTTTTGATTTTTGGCAAAGCATGACACCCATGAAAATAACCAAGAACTGAATAATGAATACGTATTCTTTTGATATTGCTCTATTCTTTCAATATTTCCCTAATAATTGATTTTTTTTTTGTATACAGAAGAATCACCACACTTTCATTCAGGAGGCAAAGGATGAAATACTCGTCCTCAGCAGATGTATATTGTCAGGAGCTTTTTGGCAAAGTAGCCTTTTTCCTTTAAAAATTAAACACAAGAGTGCTTTTTTTATGAATAAAATATAGTTTCCTTTCTGAAACAAATAGTATTAAGCTGCACTAGTACCTTTCTGAAAGTTGTTCTGTGGTGGCATGACTAAGTACTTGAGGTCTGTCTGAGGGGATGAAGCCTCAAAAACTACAAGCAGAATCAAGAGTCACCAGAACATATAGAAAACATCATGTAATACACATAATTCAAGTGGCTGCCATTTTAGGTACCTTTCTTGCACTTTCTCCATTCATCACATAGGAGAGGTACGATCTGATCAGCCCAGATTCCTTGAACCTCCTGAAGTAGACCAGTGGAGCAACGATCATATGAATCCTGCTCGGAAACAATCAACAATCTCATGTATTACGAGATCTGCCAACTCTACTGAAGTCAAGCCCCTAAAAACATGTGATACAGGTTTTCATATCTTCTTGGCCTAAGAGGGGATCGTGAGAGAAAAAGCTGAAAAAATAAGTATCTAAAAGGACAAATGACAAAGAAAAACAATTGAATCATGAAACAAACATAAATTGCTTGATTCATGAAGGAAACTTCAAACCTGACTAGGTGGAAGGAAAAAATGAACGCATCGTGACAAATGCAGAAACGTATCTTACCACAATGAGTTTAAGATGCTTTCTGTTAATTTCAGCCTTGCTACAAGGAAGCAACTGGCGCAGAAGCCAAGCACTATTGCACAATGCCTCTATGGATATATCTGCTCGGCAAAAAAGATTTACTATGGCATCAAGTACCTGAAGTGCAAAAAAAAACAATTAACACACATATAAGAAACTACGATTTTTATTTCCTATATGGCTATATATAAAAAAGAAGTTTGCACGAAACAGATTTAAAAAATGAAGTGAATTTTACAGGCATATTAAGAATCAAGATAAAAATAAAATAAAAAGGTTAAAAACACATCAATGTCCTCAATCATTACAATAAACAAACAAGAAAATGTAATATTAGAATTATAATACAACCTATAATTACATGGACAACTAAATATTGTTACAGAAAAGAGAGATTATTTTTATCACGTGTTCCCTTTTTTACTTATTTATTTGGTATTTTCATGATTTCACCACATAACTTTGAAACTCACATCCCATTCCTATGTTTAGAAACTAAACAAAAATTGGATAAAAACTAAAGGAACCAAATTTGAAATGAAAAATTAAGTCTGAATGTGCTTTCATGATTAAAAGAAGCAGCCTCGTGATTAATCGAATCATCTGGATTTTCTATTTACAGTACTCTTCCATACTCTAGAAATTATTCTTAATTATAGGAAAAAATACTTTAGATATGGTCTTTCATTTTAAATGGGGATAATTTGTAATTTAGAATAATTTATGTTTAAGTTCAAAACAGTGAAAACACTACGCCCTCCTATCATAAATATAAGAGTGTTTACTTTAGTGCACGTAGTTGAAGGAGCTAAAAACTATATAAAATATTAATTTATTTTTTTTACTTTAATTACAATTTAATACTTATTACTAATAAGTACTCCCTCCGTTAATTAAAACTTGACGTTTTACTACTTACGCACGTTTTTTGAGAAAAACTATATAAAATATTACCTTTTTCAATATTTTTTTTAATAATTTCATATTTGTTACCATTAAATATGAATTTATAAAAACAAATTTAAAAAAAAGTTAATATTTTATATAGTTTTTATCATTCTAAAAAAGCGTGCATGAATAGTAAACGACAAGTTTAATTAACAGAGGGAGTATTATATTGTAAAAAAAATTTAATGAAAAATTTAATATTTTATATAGTTTTTTACTCCTTGAACTACGTGTACAAAAAGCAAAAAAGCCTTACATTTACAATCGGAGAGAGTACCACAATAATGATTAGTGCTGGAGTTGCTGGTATATAGGATCAAAATGAACTTCAAGGTACTGGAATAGTTTCACTCAAGAAAATGCCAAAAAATCATGCTTAAAAGATTTAACAAAACAGAAACTTGACAGTTGACAGGGAATACAAATTCCCATTGCCAATTTTGGCTACTACTGCAGAGTATTTTCAGTACCTGAAATCTGCATAATTGGGGACTTGATTGCATTGCTATCTCAGAACAAGAAACGCGATAATTATCCTACATGTGGAGACACAACATAGGAATCCAGATCAGAGACAATATTCTGATAAACAAGCAGGAATCTGTTATGCACATGGCCACATGGAACATTACTGGTTAGTTCTAGAGACGTCAAGAATAGAGTAACAGATAGGAGAATAATTCAGTTGGGCTCTATTATATATAAGGGATAATTTGGATTAGTCCTATGCTGTTAGGCATTCAGAAATATCATGGATATGTTGTTGCCTTTCTTGTCCAGTGAGTTTTTAGCTCTGCTGGTGTCTTAGTTGATTCCTTGGTTTCCCTAAGTAGTGTGTAGTTTTGGTGAGAAATCTGAGTACAATGATGTAGTTTTGTTGATTGATTGTGTGTTCCCAATTTTAGCTCTATCAGAATCTCTGAAAAGATTCCAATTATCCTAAATCCCAAACAGTGTATACAGAACCCCAGCACAAGTAAAAGCGATATTTTATGTAAATAGAATACAATCTCTTTATATGATCATTTCAGACACCAATGACGTCGTTATGTAGGACCATACTCCATGACTACTGCAACCAGTCAATCCTTGTCATCAATGTTCCACAGAAAGAAAATGTTAAATTAAGGTAGAAAAGGAAAGCTGTGATTACTAGAACCGAGATATCAAAATTTCAAGCCAAAACCCAAGATGGGACACAAGTTTTGTTCTATTAGACTATCAGCTCATAAAAAATGTAAACTTCACTGACTTCAACATAAGATTTACTGTATTTATTTATTTATGCTCTCAAAAGCCTACGGAGGTAGGAGACATAGAAGGACTTAAAATGGGGAAAACCTTCTGAATGCATATTTTTAGTGTCTATTTATCTCCTCTTGCAAAATTTTCAAGGGTTTAAATATGGTAGCAGGATAGTTTTATATGTTTCTGTGCTCCATCTTGATGAAACAAGAATCTGTTGAGCAGTATCACTCCTTGCGTAAGCAAGAAAAATTAAAATTATCGTGAAGGTAGTGAAAAGGGTTAATATCTGGAGAGGCTTGGTGAACACCTTTAGTTTGTGAAGATAGATATCAAGCTCTCCACTAGAAGTATCTCCTGAAAAAAGCTGTTCTTCACCTTTGCTCTCACCAACTAGTGATTGCTGCAGAAGACGGAAAAAATGTTGAAGATAAAAAAGAATGACAATGTTACACATCAATACTGAATAAAAAAGTTGAACAAGATAACTTTTCCCACAAATGCCTCCCTTCAAAATCAAATAGAAGTAAACAAATATACAGTATGTACTAATTACTACAACATCTTCTAAGTTGCCATGTCAGATATGCCTTTTTTCATTTAGAAAACCTTAAAATACAGTAATTTGAGTGAAATATCAATTCTGAAAAAGAATAAAAATACCGAAAAGAGGAAACTGTTATTTTCAGAAGAAACAGTGAAATTTGTTGAACAATATCTATTCTATAGGCTCATACCTTTTTATCCTTGAGTTGAAAAGAGGAGACTATAATTCAATGCCAAGCACCATAGAATTGGGGCAATTAAATACATTCATGTATTACAGATACAACTAGAGCATCTAAGCGCTTAGACACGGTATATCATACAATTATGAAATTAATTCACAGAAACCTGTCCTTGAGTACCTATGCTGCACTTAATTTAAAAGACAAATGATAGGTAATTCTTCAGTTTTGCAGATAAATGGCATAAGCTTCTTTTTGTGCATTAGAGTTAATAAGACCAAAAATGCATAAAACCAATCATACACACCCAAAGGTATATAAACAGAATCAGGAGTGATACGTACCAGAAGAAGTTTCTTATGTTGTTTGCGCTGTGGAAGAATTCCTAATGCATCGAGCATTGACTCGTCCAACTCTAAACAGTTAACAGTTTATAAGAAAAACGGCATATGACCTGCTACAGTTGGAAGTACTTAGAACGAGAAGACTTACCTTTTGTTTGCAGCAATACAACCATCACACTCAAGGAGCCCAAAACTTCTCCATCATTACCATTTTTAAGATAATAAAGCAGGAACTCCCTACACAATAGAATTTGTAATATTAAAACTGCATCAGGTAGAAATACATGCAAGGCCCACAACCACCAGAAATAAAACCTTTGTAAAGTGTTTTGCCTTTTAATCTTGCAGGGCATCATGGGAAAAGAGGGAAAGGGTCAGAGAAAAGAGATAATGTATCAGGAAGCATGGTGCAACATTTCAGAGAATAAAAGGAAATAAAACAACAGAAAACTCCTACATACAACCGCATCCCACAAATCCAACCATTCAATTTACAGAGTGAATGAACATTAAAGCAGAATGCCACAGGAATCAATAATGGTCTAGTCATGTCAGCAATGTGCATTTCATCATTTTCATGCACCCGTCTCCAATCCAATACAGATGCCTAAAGGGGAGAAGGAATTCAAATAAAAAAGGTAGGGTATTTATTTATTTGGTAATACATCAATCTAAAAAATGAGAAAGAATGTTAAATATACCTTAGTGCAAAACTTTTGCCAGTATCTCCATTTGGCAAACTCGTATGATAAGGTAAGGCAACTACCGAATTCCCTGCAGACACATCTGTGTGGTGATTGATATTCTCATGTGACATAGGAAGTTGAATCTGTGAGCAGACTAAGTCCCCATCTGACTTAGCTTCAGGCAACTGTACAAAAGCCTCTTGTGGGAAAAAGAGAGAAGCAGCGATAGTATTTGCCAAATCTTTTATTTTGACTATTCGCAAGATGGAGCAAATTAAATACATCGCTGTGATGACACCAATCTGCACATCCTGATTTGAAGCTACAGTAAGTGGGTAAAACAAGTTGCTAAACAAGGAACACCAAACTCACAAAGCAAATGAAAACAAAAAGACACTCATTTGCATCCACATATTGCTTAGAGAATTAACATCATCTCATGGGCACTTCATCTCTCTTTCCAGGAAAGGAATTTTAAGTTTTGAAACAAAAATATATCAAAAAGAGCACAATGCAATAAGAAATACAGTAAAACCATAACTTAAGAAAATAATAGCTAAGGTAACAGGAAACCAACAAAGAACAACAAACTAATGTCATACATGTACACCTTCCTTAGTCAAAGAGGGAAGCAGCAATGGCAGTATCAAGGACCCCAACAAGTTGTCAGTTATCAAGCGACCGACATCTGGAATTCCAGCTGAAATAACATCACTAAGATAGTATAGATTGTCCTCAATTTCATCAAGTGTAGAAGAGATGCTTGATGACAATTCTTGGCTTGGACTCCTATGTAACAAGAGAAAAACATGAATTGTTTGGGACCATGCACCTCCCTCTTATTTACGGTGATACTTATTGATGGAATTATAATCTTACTTTGATGATTCTGAAACTAACTCATTCAGGCTAATGCACTGACTCCTGAAAAATGTGATTAGATCTGGAAAATAGGTTGCAAGGGGGCCACTTGTGATATATCTATTTACACCATCATCCCCAACTGAAGGGGAAAAAATCAACAAAAATGATGCATCAGAATGAAAGTGTTAATACTAATAATTATGAGATAAAATAAATAGTAAACAACTGACCATGGTAGACATTTAGCGTCAAAGCACGTACAGCAATCCTGATCATGCTCTCTTCATGGAAAGCAAATTTTAGAGCCTCCACATACAATGGGAAAGCAACCACCTCACTCTAGACAAGGAAAGGAATCAAAGTCATATATACAGCTTCAGGAAGAAAAAAACCCAGCTCAATCATGAGCTATGGAATGCATAACAATCAACACCATAAGATTTTTCCTTTTACTAACTGATACAGCAAAAAAAGAATAAAATAATGATTGACCAAAACATATAAGTTTCTACACCAAATTAATTGCTTTTAAAAGGGATAAAGGCCCCTCAAATAAAGAAATAAAAAAAAGGGTTAATTGCGCTAAATATCCTGACCTTTGTGGATAGTGGCGCTTAATATCCCGACCTTGCAAGATTTCACGAAATATCCTGACCTTTGTGGATAGTTGCGCTCTCTACCCTATATAGATTTCTTAAATTAAAAAATTACACAAATAATGGAAAAATTACACAAAAGCACCCATATTTATATTTAAAAAAAATTCTATAATCCCTATTTTAATCAAAATAAAAAGGAAATTTATACCAAACATATAAAAATGCGTGCTCTAAAAAATTAAAATAAGATCGATTATTTAAAAATAAACTTGTTTCTTATCATACCTTATATTCCTTAAAAATTTATTTTATAAAACCATAGTTATAATTTAGTAAGATTAATATGTAAGTATCATATTATATGCCTAATTAATCAAGTTTCCATGAGTATATACCCAATTTTCCTATTTTTAATATATGTTTATCATATCTTTATTAATTATAAATAATTATCATATACTCCGTATTTTACTATTTCTTTTTAAAAAATATATATATATTTTTTTAAAGTATTATATTTCATATATGTATAGTTAGCATTTTTTATAGAATCCTTTTTTAATGTTGTGGAATTTAGATGAGAAATATTTTCTCAAGATTCCACATAAGATGTAATGTATTAGTTTTAGTATATATAAAATAATATGGAACAAAAATAAAATATATATAAAATAATATATAGAGAATATATGTACAAATTCACATTTATAGATCGGTATATATAAACATAGATTTTTTGATAACACATATTATGAAGAAAAATAATAAAATTAATTATTTTCAATAATTATAATAATTATGGGAGTAGATGTTATCTATTAGAAATGATTTTTGGCTTTTTTTCGGGGGGGGTTAAATATATTAGGGGTTTATTGAAAATATTTTATGAATATGGGTGATTTTGTGTAATTTTTCCATTATTTATGTAATTTTTTAATTTAAGAAATCTATCTAGGGTAGAGAGCGCAACTAACACCAAAGGTCAGGATATTTCGTGAAATTTTACAAAATCGGGATATTAAACGCAACTATCCATAAAGGTCAGAATATTTAGCGCAATTAACCCTAAAAAAAATGGAGTCTGCAGACTTTTTTGGTAGCTGGCGTTGGAGGATATCTTGTCCGCTACTCTTTTCACTTCTTACTGATGAGTTCCTAATGTAAATTCTCATCATTATTAAAAAGATAGATTTGTCAATTTCGAAAAATGAAAAAATTGAATATTTTTAAAATGATAAGATCCAGCACAAATATCAATGAGGTTTTCTACCTCCCAAACCCTCAGCACACATCTTCTCTTACTAAAAACATGTATCACTGAAATCATTCTTTGTGCTCAGCAAATCAACGTCATCTAAGAGCCTTACATTTTATATAACTATAAAAGTGTTAGATCAATTATCCATCTTTAATTCTTTATAGTCTCCTGACTCCTAATTCACAAATATGTTTCTTCCTCATGAAGTAAGAATCCATGATACAGAAGTCGGGAAAATAATCAGGCAAAGACTTTAATGCAAGCAAGGTGACCCGTTTGTCATATCAGAAATGCCCAATGGCAATGCCACAAAACTGACACTCGCCTGTAACAGCAAGTGTTGTTATGAGCACTTATTTAAATGCTCCACCCCCAACCTCCACCACCTCCACCAAATCAAAAAGCGCACACACATATCAATTGAGAGAAGAGAATTTACATCGTCTGTCTTCACTAGCAATGAAATTGTACTCCTGTCAAGCTTCCCACTTATTGCTCTTCTTGTCAGAATGTCATATTACATGAGCAGTTATCAGTATTTTGCAGTAAAATTGTGAAAATAATAATAATAATAATAATAATAATAATAATAATGATAATAATAAAAGGTGAATGTATAAAAGAGTTAAAATACTAAATATTATGATGGTGATATAACATACAATACAGAAAGCCATGAAACAAAAATAACAGCATCAGTAAGTAAAAAGAAGTAGAGAGAGAAAACCACCTTAAAAAGGAGATGTAGTACGATAACAGCTCTTCATTTTGAAAGTCAAAGGGATAAGTGATGAAGTAGTTTATATACTCGTTACTGAAAAGATAATCTGCAGGGTCAAAAGACAATTGCCTTGATGTGCATAATTCCTAAAAATGATGCTGGGCAAAGAAGGGGGAAGATAGTTCATCATGGATCCATTTGGAGTCATCAACTTACATATAGCGTGATCATTTGTCAAGTTCTGGACCATAATGCTCACGGTCTGAAGCAACTGTCGTGGAACAACAGCAGTTCTACTGATCTGCAGTAAGCGAACGAACTCCCCCATAACCTGTTTCTCCATGAAAAAGCTGCAGACGAGGCTAGATTAATGCTACTTGATACAAGATTCGATTCGAAACGGGACACGGATACGGATTTCTCCATGAAAAAACTGCAGATGAGGCTAGATTAATGTTACTTGATACGAGATTCGATTCGAAACGGGACATGGATACGGGATTTGCTACCCCAACCGAATCCGATACGAATATATGATGCATACGGTGGGGTATTTTTTCTTAAATAAATTGAATATATAGATTGATTTTACAATTTTTGGATAGATGAATTATTTTAGTTTTATATTAGGGTTTTTATTTGGGTTATTTTAACTAAGTGGGCCAGATTTAGGGTTAGAAAACCCTTCCTCTTCCTCTATGCTGTCTATATCGCAGTAAGTTCTTCTCCTCTCTTCTGTGCGACTCCTCCATTGTTATTCCCTTCCCACGCCGCCGCGCCTCCATCAAAGCAGCACACCTGTCGGGGATTCGATGCTTGTACCGTATCGATACGAGTATCCTCTCGAATCGGATACTTCTCCGATTCGAGATTCGCACCACCGTGTCGCGTATCCCGCTTCTAGCCGCTAGAACATTACATATTACATAAAACTTCCGCAACAATTGTATGTAATGCATAATGAATTGGACTTACTCAAAGAAGGCTGAGTCATGCTGATCCCCATAAGTCACCAGCTCTGCAACTGATCTCAGTGCCTCAACAACAAAATCCTTCACATGTTTAAAGTAAAGTAAATATGCTGCACTGCAATCCATTATGTTAAGTACCACCTTGAGCCAGTATCTTGGAAAGCTTCCCACGTTTTCTGATATATATTGATAATGATAATTGGATGATTACAAATGATGCTAGACACACCTTAAATAGACAGAAATCAGAAAATAAACTACCCACTACCCCACTAATCTATAGCTAAGAAACAGGAAACAAACTCAGACTGATTCTTCTTCTTTTTTTAAAAAAACCCTAACTGATTAATCTTAACTACCCTGAGAAATAGGAATCTACTGAATAAAAAAGATAAAAAAAATTCCAAGGCTTAGCTTTAGCGGCTGGAATCACATCACATTGTGACAGCACAAAAGAGAATAAATGGTCTAACCTTATTAACATCATTCACAATTTGAACCTTTTGCAACTGCTCAATTAGATGCCTGCATCAAAAGATGAGGCAAAAAAACATTTACACGATGAGTATTTTCGTCAAATACTTTCATGAAAAGTATACATCATGGATAAAAAGACTTCTTTTTCATTCTAGGATATAAGTTAATAATTGTACAAATGAGTAACAAGAAATCCCTTTTCTTGTTACATTACGCCACATCTGCTTGAACTGTTCTCATCAGTATTGAAAAACTCAATCATTATCTTACTAAGGTAAGTATCAAGAAAAGAAATCCAACGGGGCAAAATACTATAGAAGGAAAAATTAGGGAAGGCAGTTTCTCTTAGCTCTTCATCCTTTATGTCTCTGTATCTTGATAGGAGGAAGAAAGAAGGTAAGGGTCAGATTTCAATCATATTTTTTCCACTGACAACATAGTTTTGTAAAACAAGTCGATCTTAAACAAAAGCAAGCTTTCCAAACTATTACTATGTAAATTATGTGCTTGTCACTGCCTCTCAGAGATCCTTTTTTGTAATCTTCTCAAGTTGCACGAGCTTAGTTTCTTATAAAAGATAACACACACATATAAGACAGTAGCTGGAAAACTGAAACAGATGAAGACATTGATCCATGAAAAGAAACTAAACAGATAATCCTTTTTCATAATACTAAACAGATAACCATCTAGTGCAATAAATTTCCAAGAGAGGAAACGCATTAATTCATGAAAAGCATCCCTATTTAAACTCCCCATAAACACAAAGCAGCTAACGATTATTAAAGAAAGAGACAGAAAGAGAAACCTGAGTTCCTCCAGGGAGAACCGATTTTTGGATCTCCAGAAGGAAAACCACATTGCTGAATGATCAGGCCTATGTAAGTATCATCCTCCACACTGATATTTATAATAATTTTCCTTCAGACCACAATATGGATTCATAGCCGAATGCTAGTGAGGAACTCCAGAAACAAAGGTGAGAATCCAAACCTGAGATACTGCAAACGACCCAAAAATGGAATGGTGAACTTCAAAAGCAATGCAAACAAAAGTTTGAAGAACTAATTGGCAAATCAAGGAGGCAAGATAAGTTGAAAATCTTCATATGGTGTGATGTTGCAATATTGCTATTCCAGAAATCAGATTAATTATAAAAACAATAAACGATTCAAAATAGAGCTTAAACAGGACTCTATCAGTATTCACAAATCTAGCACAAAGCAAAACTGCAAAAGCAGGAGACACAAAACGCCATTACACAATTTTATTCAAAAACAAAATGCCCATACCAAAGCTATATTAGCATCAACATTTTTCAATTATGATTCCACTTCCAGCCCAACATAACTGGAATGAGCCTACAATTCAAATTCAGAAATGAATACTTCCTCGTCAAATTGCATAATTATAGACGCCTACAACGTGGAAGTTTAAATCATAATCATAAATAATTTTATTCAGCAGAAAGACTTAACCAGTTCCAAACAAGACATCCTTGAGAGGATGACCTCAAAGTTCCAATTGCAGAATATGATACCGGCTCAATCGATCCGGCTCGGGATAAATCGATCCGGCTCGGGATTGTGGTGGATGGAGGTTCCAGAACCAATCATGCCAGCCAGTAATGACCTCAAAGTTCCAATTACAGCGTGAAGTGTCGGAATTAGGGCTGCTTATCATGAATTACAGCCAGTAATGACCTCAAGGTTCCAGAACCAATCATGGCCACAATTCAAAATAAATAAGATGCATTTAGCAGGGGGAATCAGAATCATCACCTTCAAATTACAGCGTTGGAGAGGCAGCGCTCAGCGGTTGACGGATAAGGTGGAGCTGAATTACTGGCTGGCATGTGGCTGCAGTGAAGTGCCGGAAAGATCCGTCCGCCTCGCGGCGGCGAGAGCGAGCGAGCGAGCGAGGAAGAAGTTGGGATAGATGGAAGCAGCTGATGAGGTAGAGTGTAGTGGCCGGTGGCCGGGGGCGGCTGAAGGGCGGGTTTGCGTGGGAGGACGAGAGAAATCGATCCAGCTCGGGATTGTTGTGGATGGAGGTTCCAGAATGCGGAAATTTGAGATAGATGCAGGCAAACGGACGAAAAGAAAGGAAACAGCTTGAAAGAAAACAAATGGAAACAAACATAATAATAATAATAATAATAATAATAATAATAATAATAAGTGTAAATCTCAATAGACTGATAAATCGGCAGAGAGACAACCGTCGAACATCCAACATAAAACCAGAAAAAGACACAATAAAAATCGACAACACGCACTTTTTCGAGCATAATTTCACCAATGTTGAATTTCATCATTTTAGGCATAATGTTGAGAAGAACTACACCATAGTATCAACAATGGTGAGCTCATAGGTTTTAAATCACTGTCACATTGGATAAAAAATGGGAGAAAAAAAGTTGTTAACTAAACATTAGAATAGTGTTGATTATACTCCGTAATGAATTATAGAGTATGTTTATATGTTTTTTTTTAACCGGAAAGAATTCTAGTACCAAACAGGCTTGGTAACTCGAGGGATCGAAACAATTGTAACTAGAAGGAACAACACACAAACAACAACAAATCGACCAAACAAAATAGAAACGAATAAAAGTGGGCAAAGGACGGCGCAGAGATCAGATGCAGAGTGTGAAAGCAAAGACCGCATGAGCTCAGTCGTGGAAGCCACATAGGGGAGAGGTGATACAGGCAAAGTCCCAACAGTGGAGACCTCAGATATGGACTCGAACCGCAGCGAGCCATCGGACCTCGATCACAAATCCACGACCAAACCGCAACTAAAGGAGACGAACCACGAGCGCAACAAAAGACCACAAACTGGAAGCTGATCAATAAAAACCATCGCAATGAAGGCACTAAACATAAGTTTCTAAAGTCGATCTGAAGAGTGGCGGGTTGCGCCGATGAGTTATCCCTCTCGGGAAGAAAGGTCAAACCCTCTCGGGAAAATCTTAAACGAGAGTTTATAAATAATTTTATTTGAAAAAATCGGTCGATGATTAATCTAGGTGCTAGAAAATATAAGAAATTTGGAATTTTATTAAAAATGGTATATTATTCACCTAAACTACCTTCTTTGTCCCAACAAATACTCGGCCCAAGAACCCGTGGTGGGAGGGAGGGTAGGGTTAGACAGGTCACTGGAAACGACGCAAAGGAGCACGTCGTTTATGAAGGAGCGTGCTATATATATAAATAAATAAATATAGTCCGGATTGGGTGGGTATTATTATTATTTTTTTATTTTTTGCGTGGGATTCAATCGACAAAACTGTGAAGGGTAAGGAAACCCTTGGCGAGACAGATCCGGGCGAAGAAAACAAGAAGGAAGTCAGAGTTCCTTGGAGCCCAAGGATGGGAATCGAGAATCTAGGGATGGGAGATCAAGGATGGGAGCGCAGACACAGGCGAAGCAGACACATAAGTTATTCAAACATTATTCAAATAATTTATAATTATATTACATGGGAATCCAAACACATAAGTTAGGTTATGTTTAGCTCGGGGTGGGAGAGGTGAACGCAGTGTGAATTTTTTTTTTAGGATTGTGCTGACGTGTTTGGTATAGGGTTATGGGAGTGATAAAAAAAAAGGGTGGATCGGGCGAGATTTAGGCATATTCTCCACCCAACAAGCATAGAATGGGGTCGCGGAGGGGATGGATGGAATGAACGAATTCAACCTAAGAGCATGCGCAGCAGAGGGTCCGATACCCGGACCCTTAACTTACTTTTCTTCTGCCACATCAGTTTAAGAGCTCAATTCTATCTTTTTATTATTTGCACCCTCATCCGAGAGCCCCACCCTCGGGCTCTTAAGTTACTTTTTACTATTTACCTCTATTAATTACTAAATTATTATTATTATTATTGTTATTGTTATTATTATCGTTATTGTTATTATTATTGTTATTATTATCGTTATTGTTAGGGGTGGGCACAAATCCCGCAAATCCCGATCCCGTCCCGATCCCGTCCCGGTCCCGGTGGGATTTAGGACAAAATAGCGAATCTCGTCCCGATCCCGTCCCGCAAAAATTATGCGGGACGAAACGCGGGACGATCCCGGTGGGATCCCGCAAATCCCGTCCCGTCCCGCATATAATAATAATAATAATAATAATAATAATAATAATAATTTTTATAATAATAATATTATAATATTATAAAATAATAATAATATATATTATTAGTATTATTATTTTGAGCAAATATTATTTATAACTATAATAATAGTTTTCAATTTATAATAATAATAATAATAATAATAATATATAATATTATAATATAATTTAATAATAATATTAATTTATAATAAAATTATTATTATTATTATTATATCATATTATATTTTTTTCTTGTAAAGTATAATTATAACGTGGGATTATTATTATTATTATTTATTATTATTATTATTATTATTTTTATTATTATTATTATTATAATAATAAAAACAGATTACAAGAAATTAGTGGGCAACCGAGATACTATCTGGGCACCCACTCCTTTAGCGATAACAAAGCCAAGTCTAGTAAAAATATAACATGCAACACGAGCCCCAGCATCTTGAGATACCGAGAATTTCTGAATCCGCTTCAGCAATGCAACCGCATCTTTATCCAACTCCCCTAATGAAGAGAATGAGAAGGGTAGGAAACCATAACCAGCCGTCGTACACAAATCTCGATACTTGACACACTTACGTCGAGCAGCATCAACAACAGCACGACCAGGCATAAAGTCAGAAATTCCAGACTGAGTCAATGGAGAGGATCCCGTCAGATCGACACACACATCCCGCCCATTTAGAGTTACAAGAGGCAAATAGCTAATTAAATACGGTATTCTTCCTAACTATCAATCGATAATTAATTAGACAATATTGGTAAATCTCGTCTCAATTCCTTTCCGTCCTGATCTAGTAAGATAATGTAGCCAAATATGTTGAACATTATAATTAATTATACAATCATTGCATGAATTAATAATAGTATTATAATATTAATATTATTATTATTATTATTATTGAATAATATAGTTGAGAATAATACCGTATTCAACATATTATACTAAATAATGAATTATGAAAGCATTTTTCACTTTGCAAATTTATATAATATTTTATTATTTTTATATGCGGGACAAGGCCCGTCCCGTCCCGTCCAGACACCATCCCGTCCCGAAAAAAAATCTCAATCCCGTCCCGATCCCGTCCCGAAAAATTTTTACGGGACGAGTCCCGTCCCGGCCCAATCCCGTCCCGTCCCGTCCCGCGCCCACCCCTAGTTATTGTTATTATCGATATTGTTGGGGTAAATTTTTTTTTTCAAAAATAACATATGCAAAATGGGTGTCTATGAGTAGATAAAATTAATTAACACTTGAATATAATTTTTATTTTATTTTTTAAGAGCAAACATAACAGAGGGCTCGGACCTCGAACTCATAACTTACTTTTCCTCTGCCACGTCAGCATAAAGGCCACATTCCGAACTTTTTATTATTTACACCCTCAAAAGAAAGCTCCACTCTCGGACCCTTAAGTTACTTACTATTTACCTTTTTCAATTACTAAATTATTATTATTATTATTATTATTATTATTATTATTATTATTATTATTATTATTATTATTATTATTATTATTATTATATGCTTATAATAGCTTACAAGAAATTAGTGGGCAGCCGAGATACTATCTGGGCCCCCACTCCCTTGGCAATAGCAAAGCTAATTCTAGTAAAAATATAAGCTGCAGCACGAGCTCCGGCATCCTGAGATACAGAAAATTTCTGAATCCGCTTCAGCAAGGCAACAGCATCCGTATCCAGCTCCCCCAACGAAGAGAATGAGAAGGGTAGGAAACCATAACCACCTGTCGTGCACAAATCACGGTACTTGACACACTTACGTTTAGCAGCATCAACAACAACACGATCGGGGACAAAGTCAGACATCCCCGACTGGGTCAAAGGAGAGGATCCCGTCAGATCAACACAAACATCACACCCCCTGTCCCATGAATAAAGAAGCAAATCTGCCGGACGAAGAGGCCTATCATGCCCATCCACCAAACCGATATCAACCTCCCTACCGGCAGAAATCCCAGCCCTGTAACAGATATCATATAAGGTGTCGCGCACAAGATTATGCCGATGCTTAATGCCCACGGTACCAGCACATGACACAGCGTGATCTCCATAAATATCACCATCAAAGACCCGAGAACAAGCCGGACATGGCCTAGACACCGTGAACAACGGAACACCAAGCCGATAACTAAGCACACTGCGATAGGTCCTTCCATTCATAGTCTGCCCAAGCCCAGAAATAGGAACTGCACGCAACCAATCAGAAGAGTGAGCACCCTGCTGAGACTTCCATAATGCCACCTGTCGCGGAGTCAAAGAGAAAACAGAGTCCGATGTAGCAGCAACCTTCGTGAAATATATATCTGCCAATTTCTTCATAAGTTTGGGGGCAGCGATTTCACTAGGATCGCGTAAAAGATCAGAACCCGTGATCTCATTAAAAGCACGACAAGCATCATCAAAAGTAGGACCAGTAGCAGTAATACCAGCAGGGCTTAGAAGCTTAGCCTGCAACTCAGCAGACTGCAAACGAGACGCCAGAAAAGCATAATGTAGGACATCCCCAGCAGCATATACTCCGAGCCCACCAAAATGAAAGGGGAAGGTGGCAAGCCGCCACTGCCAATCTCCAAACCCAGGTCCAGACGCAGTGACAATACGTTCCAAGCTAGAACGAAGTGCCTCGTCAAATGAAAGTTGGGCCGGCCCAAAAACACGCGGAGAACAAGTACGCAAGGAAAAGTAAAGCTTAGAAATACCCGTACAAGCCCGAAGCAGAAGCAACTCACACTGAGGGTCATCAATCCTCGCGACAGAATCCATAAGCTCTATGGTCCTAGTCACTCTCCTTGCCACAAGTTCGTTGCTGAAAACAGAGCATACACTGACAGGCCCCCCCAAAACCTTGACACCGCGCAATGGCCGAGCAATAGAGGGGGGAAAAACACCAGGAAGCCGACTCCTAGGGTCTTCTGTAGGCCAAAAAACCCCGGTCTTATCCACATTAAGATGAAGACCAAGGCGGGGACCATCTTCCATAATCAGATCCAAGACCTTCCCCACAACCAAAGTATCCCCAACAACAGTGCCGTCATCTAAGTACCAAGCCTGCAGACTCAGGTCAAAAGAGTCTCTGATCTTGCACACTAAAGAATGCAACACCAAAGCAAAGAGCAGAGGGCCCAACGGATCTCCTTGCTGAACCCCCTGACAAGACCATAAGCTATGCTCCCCATAATACAGTCGGGCAGGACTAGAGTAACAAAACTCCACCCATCGGGAAAGAACAAGGCAGTGACGGCGAACTTCCTCTAACATGGCCACACGATCAACTAAGTTGAACGCATTCTGGAAGTCGACCAACAACATGGAGATACCCTCCTCACCACCACAAGCCTCAACGAACCGATTCAAAGCATGCAGAATAGCCTCTCCTCCACCGGATACCCCGACTCCAAACTGAAGGCCTGAAAAATAACCAGACAAAGAAGGACCGACCAAACAAGCACCAACCTTAGAGACAAGGCGCCTCCAAATAGTGCCAACGGCAATAGGACGTATACCTTCGCCTGGCTTAACAAGCGGGGTGAGTGGAGCACTGGCAATATACTCACCCAGAGCCCGCGGACAACGACCCTCAAGGAAAAGATTGACAACCCGAGTAATAGAGGCGATCAAATCATCCGAAACAGCGACAGCTGCTCCACCCAAACAATCCAGAAGATGCTGAGCACGGAACCCATCCCTCCCACATGACATGCCACGCGGAAAGCTCCGAATCATATCCAAAACCACGGTCGAAGAGGCAACGAGAGGATGGTGATCAACAGGCAAAGGCGGTAAGTTGGGAGACGGGGCAATGGGGTGCTTCTCTCGCAAAGCCTCTAGAGTGGCCTCAGAATAAGGAGCAATGCCTGATGAAGAAAGCACTCGAACAGCGGCAGTGTAATGACCATCACAAATCTTCCTCCGACATTGCCGAAGGTTAAGCTCACTCAAATCAAGCTCCTCCTCGACATCAAAAGAGGGGGAGACTTCAGCTAAGGTCTCCTGTATAAGCTGTAAACTGCCACCAGGCACACCCCAAACACGAATAGCACTAGCAATACTCTCCTCCTGCCGTTGACGCTTGACAGCAGTCCTACACTCAAGATTACTCCGCGGGGAAAAGGTCTTAAGTATACAAAGAGGCATCACAAGCAAGCGAATCCAGCAGGAGAGGTCTCCAGGAGAGTCAACCACACCATCTAAAGCTCCTTTTAAAACCCGAGAAAAAACTAGGCGACACTTAGGATGGATGGATCTCACGGTGCGTAACCCCATAGAAAACAAACGGTCAAGCGAGGATATAGACAAACCAACATGCACATCCACAACATCAGCTAAGGGAACCGACTGAGACAGAGCTAGAGGTCTGGGAATATCATAAATAATAAAACGAACAAGGCCATCACCACAGTCCGGAGGCGCCACAGAATCATCTTGACTATGCCGACAGCGAGCACGAAAGGTATGGGTTTTAAGACAAACCCCACATAACCAAACCCCCATACGCTTGAAAGTTAACTCAGCATTAGAATAAATAGTCAAACTATTAGAGAGAGTTTGACGAGTAAGGACCTGAGCATCACCACTACAGTGTCGATCACGGAGGTGCCTGAGCATGGAGGTTTTAACAAGGCCTCTACCACCACCTCAAGGCACCCACAAAGACCCACAAAAGGACAATGGTACCGAACAAGGTCGGACATCCCACACACGATCAAAGTCTCCAACAAAGCACTCAAAACTAAATAATAAATATAATAACAAAACTTATAACTTGAACCAGGTCACTGTAATTGATATCAAATAGAGTTGACCAATGCCACACCTCCGATCAGCAACACAACACGTACACCAATAATGCCTACCAAGAACACAACATATCAAATTGAATTGACCAATGGTACCAATGATGCCACTCCAAGACCATCAACACTGCCGCTACAACGGAGAAGCCGCTCCAAAGCAAGCAACAGCCAACCAGTAGCCGGAGAAGATGCAGCAAAGGCACACTCCGACTGACCCACGGACTGAACAACAAACAAAACCAGACCGGCAAAATCGAACCCGACTAAACCAACTAAACAGCGCGCAATCAACCCGACTGAACCAACCCACAGAGCAACCGCAGAACAACAAGCCACAGATCGAGTAATCGCGGAACCGGCTGAACAGCAACCACCCCGATCACCGTATAAAATTCAGAAAAAAAAAAGATGAAGAAGGAGAAGGGCGACAAACCTGCAGCGACACCCCACTGATCAACTTCAGATGTCGAGAAGGACGACAACCCTAAAACGGAGGCCCTCGAAACGGCAACGCCGGGCGCCGGGCTGAGCCGGAGAAGCCACCATCACCGATCGGAACCCACGATCGCCAATCGCCCTGTGCCCTAGCGGCCAGAAGCCCGCAATATTATTATTATTATTATTATTATTATTATTATTATTATTATTATTATTATTATTATTATTATTATTATTATTATTATTATTATTATTATTATTATTATTATTATTATTATAAGAGTTTACAAAGAACTGGTGGGGAGCCGAGAGACAATCTGGGCCCCCACTCCTTTAGCAATAGAAAACCCTACCATAGTGAAAATATGAGTTACATTGTGAGCCCTCATATCGTGAGTTTGAGCAAATTTCTGGATCCTCTTTAGAAGGGATGTGACGTCTGCCTCAAGTTCCCCCAATGCAGAAAAAGAAAAGGGTAAGAACCCATGACCAATGGCGTTACACTTATCTTGGTACTTGACCCGCTTACGACGAGCCGCCTCGGGCACCGCATGCCCTGGAACAAAATCAATCATCCCAGATTGCATCAAAGGGGATGACCCCTATCAAGTCAACACAAACATCCATCCATTCATCCCACGCATAAAGAAGCATGTCCGCCGGACGGAGGGGTTTTCCGTCTCCCCCACACAAGCCAATATCAACCTCTTTCCCAGCCGAGATCCCAGAACGATAACAAACATTCACCAAAGTGTCACGAACAACATTATGACAGTGTTTAATCCCCACAATACCAGCATACGACACAACATGATCTCCAAACATGTCTCCCTCAAATACTTTGGAGCAGGCAGAACAAGGCTTCGAAATGGAAAACAAAGGGGTGTCTAACAGATAGCACAGCACACAACGATATGTCATACCATTCATAACCTGACCCAATCCTGAGATGGGTACAACCCTAAGCCAGTCAGTAGCATGGTCTCGACGCTGAGAACTCCACAAAGCCATCTGATGCGGTGATAATTATTAAGGAAAAAGTATTCTCTGCATCTTTCGTAATTCGTGTGAAATATATGTCTGCCAATTTCTTCATGAGTTTGGGGGCAGCGATCTCACTTGGACTACTCAGAATATCAGTTCCTACCCTATTGTTAAAGACACGCACGACGTCATCCAAAGCAAATCCAGACAATGTGACATCAACATGTTGAAGAAGCTTAGTTTGCAGGCTAGCAGATTAAAACGCGAAGCTAGAAAGGCAAAAAAAAAAGCATCACCTGTAGAATAAACACCAAGACCTCCAAACCTGAAGGGCAGTGTGGAGAGCCTCCATTGCCAATCACCAAAACCCGGCCCAGAAGCAGTGATAATACGTTCTAGGGATCGTCAAAGAGCAATATCAAACTTAAGTTGGGCAGACTCAAAGGCAAGAGGGGGACATGTACGTAAAGCAAAATAAAGTTTGGAGACCCCAGTACAAGCACGCAACAACAATAGCTCACATTGTGGGTCACTAATCTTAGCTACCGCATCCATAAGCGCGATCGTTTTGTCCACTCTCTTCATCACAAGCTCACTACTGAACACAGAATTAACATTGACAGGCCCACCAAGAATCTTAACCCCTTGTTGCGGCCCAACAATGTTAGGTGGAAAACCACCAACCATCCTCCTCCTTGGGTCATCTCTCAGCCAAAAAATTTCAGTTTTATCAGCATTGAGGTGCATACCATAACGGGGTCTGTCCTCAATAATCATATGCAGAACCTTCC
The DNA here is from genome assembly GCA_037127255.1 of Persicaria tinctoria. Taxonomy (NCBI): domain Eukaryota; kingdom Viridiplantae; phylum Streptophyta; class Magnoliopsida; order Caryophyllales; family Polygonaceae; genus Persicaria; species Persicaria tinctoria. The sequence continues at coordinate 24,509,295 of JBANSL010000002.1, read as the reverse complement.
CCAAGATCAAGGTATCCTCAACAATAGTGTCGTCATCCAAATAACAAGCCTGGAAACACAACTGAAACGTGTTCCAGATTTTGCGCACCAAAGGATGCAAAACTAAAGCAAACAATAAAGGGCTGAGAGGATCACATTGTTGCACCTCTTGACAAGACCAAAGGGTATGATCACCATAGTACAACCTAGCTGGACTGGAGTAGCAAAACTCGATCCAATGAGAGATTGCGGGACAATGGGTTCGGACTTCACAAATGGAGAAAAAATAAACATTACATGATACAACGATAACAAGAACGAAACGGAAAATGCAATGACACAAACGTTACCCTATGTGATAAAAATAATAGTATATGAGTATTATTAGTGTAATTTTTTTAAAAATAACATATGCAAAATGGGTGTCTATGAGTAGATAAAATTAATTCACACTTGAATATAAAATTTATTTATTTTTTAATTACAAAATATGCCAAAAATTGCAGTTATATAAACTTAATTTATAGTGTGGACACTGATGAGCGGTTTTTAGTCGCATAAACCGTATCAAAATAAAACTCAAACCTACAAACTAGTATAGCAAGCAAGTAAGAGGTCGATCCCACAGAGAATCAAGTATTTCTCAACAATGTGTATTTACCAATTAGTAGAAAGGGGGGTTTTGGTTGATTGAGATTGAAAAGAAAACAAAATAAAATAAAAACAAATAATGCAAAATAATTTAGAGAAGATCGCTCTACCTACAACTATCCACTTTATTTGGTTGAATTGATATTGTAACTTCCTCTTGTCCTTTTAGTCTTCCTATGAATGCCCTTGTCCCGACCTAATATAGTTACTAGTCCAATCAGTCCTAGAAACCCTTATCAATCGAACAGTCCCTAAAGAAGGATTTAACCCAATTGATAGCTTTAAGTTCAGAGATTAACCAAGGTATTTGCAGTCCCTAAAGAGGGATTTAACAACACATTCAACTTCCTACTCATTCAATTAGTTCAATCAGCCCTAAAGGAACAAGTTTGCCACTTAGGTTAAGGTTCACAATCAGGAATCTACAGAACCTTAGCGATTGAATTGATCTAACAAGTTGGCCAGACAAGATAGAATAAATCAATAATCAATCAAGCACAAAGAAGTTGAAGCATTCACAAATAGGAAACAAGGAGCGAGAATTAGAAACTCACAATCAATCCGAATAAAGCTTCAAATTGCAGGCAGAACGAAGAGAGTTTAGTCGCCCATGGCGAACATCGCTCTCTCTCTAATTGTCTGATAGAACGTGGAATAGAATGGAAGTCATGAAAAATAACATAAAAGTCGGCCTAATAAACATCAAAGTCGGCCTCCCAAAACAAAGTATACATCTAGGGTTTTTCAATCGAAACGTTGCGCGCTGACGGCGGCTGCGGCGGGCGCAGCATATAAGCGGCGGGCGCAGCATGAATACCGCCCCTGGCGGCGGGCGCAGCAAACTATGCGGTGGCCGCTGCATTGGGTTTTCCCGAAAATTCCGTCTCGAATTAGCTCTCGACGTCAACATGAAAGTTGTAGCTCTCTGAAAGAGCTTTCCAACGAATGGTCATAATAGTCGATCGGACAACCGATGCCTCCAGAAAGTGCAAAACAAGTTCAGCATGTCTGGCGACAACTTCTGCAGACTTGTTCTTCGTTTAGGTTCGCTTCTTCTTCTTAGGACCTCTTGAGATCTTCATGTAAGCTTCTTCGATCAACTAGACATTCTTATCAAATGCGTTATCAACTCATGTCTTCTCCTCGGATCTACCATTACCTGAAATAATCAATAAAAGCGTGTAGATTCCGACTCCGAGAACATAGAGAACTAATATGCAAATCATGCTTAATCCATCCATGAAATGCATCTTAACTAAGCTAAATGCAACCTATTATGCCTACCTAAATGCATGCTATCAGACACATGACTCCGATTCGCGTGCATTGGGGCCTCCTCACTCGGACCCTTGCAGACAGGACTCACCATTCGGACCCTTACCTGTTTTCCTTTTTTTATTATTTATTTAATGCTGATTTGGCATGGTTTAAGGGTCTATGACCCTCCATTGTTGATGCTCTAAGAGCATCCGCATTGGTTTCGGTTTCTACGGTTTCTTAACTATCATTTATCAATTTCTCTCTTCTTAAAAAACTCAACTCTATTTTCAATCCATATCCATACAACCCGTTTTAATTCTATATCTGTTTAATTTAACAATTAAATTAATATTATAACCCACCGATTTTTTCCTCTCTCCTCTTCTCACTCTCCATCATCACTCTTTTTTGGGTTTTTTTGAGTTTGTTGTTGAGTTTATAAATAAGAAACTATCAACATCACTTCTTAAACTATTCATCCCTCCTCCCTTTATTTAATTATTATTTTTGTCTTAAAAACCCTTAAAAAACCCTCAATGTGGATGGTCTAAGTGCATATATAAAACCTTTTCCACCACAAGATGAAAAGCTAAGTTTAGAAAGAGAAAATGGATTGTCTTGCATAATAGATTAATGTAGTAACTTTTTTAATGTTAAAGTTTTAAATTTTTAATCTTCACGTCTCTCTCTTCTCTCTATGTAGGATGGATCTTATCATTATGTAAACATCTTTTAATTTGTAAATTGTTTTTTTTTTTTATTAGGTAAGAATTCGGTTGGAAGACCTAACCGAGAGCATCCTGACGGATGAGATCAAGAAGATCTGGGTGTATTTCCAGTGCCAACCCGTTAACAAGACGACCAAGGTGTGCAACCTTGTCAGCCGTCCTGTTACCCTCACGGGGCACAAAGGAAAAGGAGATATCATAAAAAGACATCAGAATACCTTTGATATCACCCATAAGTAATTCAATTTTCCCAAGGACAGATACCCTTCTCCTTAAGATGATCCATAATAATTAACGAATCTCCTTCTATTATTAGTTTGTTATAGTTATTGGCTTTAGCGCATAGTACTCCTTCTCTCAGAGCAATTGCTTCTGCTAAAATCGGATTTTAATCCCAACCTCTCTGTAGCCTAAGTTGGTGACGTTTCCTTCTGAATTCCTAATGATAAATCCGGCACTAGCTTCCCCTAGCCCATTAACCGCCCCATCAAAATTAATCTTCAGATAGCCACTACCCGGTTTTCTCCATTTCACATTTTTCCTACTCACTCTACGACTTTTTTTAGTTGACACTCCACTCTTCATACATTCTTCTTCCTCTTCCTCTCTTTTAGCCCTTTTCCATCCTTCTTTAACCGAATTGATAAAAGAAAGGATCTCCACGTGTGATGGCATCCCCATTCCTCTGAAGGTCATTTGATTCCTAAAAAAACAAATAGCCCACCACTTTATTGCCATATCTTCTTTCTCTTCCTTGCTTAAACTTTCTCCCAATTTTGCCATAATGAAATTCCCCGCTAGCTGGTTCGGATCGAGATTATTTATTACCCCAGAACATTTATTCGTTTGTAGTAGCGGATTTTGCCCAAATGGACATTTAACAAACAAGTGAACTTCATCTTCCCCATGCATCCCACAAAAAATACATTCATTTGGAATAGACGCTCCCCTTCTACTTAGTCTATCCTTTGTTGGTAACCCATTCTGAGAAATTTTCCATAGAAAATTCCTAATTTTTGGTATTGTGTTTACCTTCCAAATCCAATAAGACGGATTGTCTTCAAATGAATCCTGGTTTGACAGGAATCTTACCGCACTGGAGGTTGTAAACCATCCTTGTTTATCATGTCGCCAATAGAGTCTAACAGACATCCTATGAATCGGGAGAGGGATATCTAGAATACACTTTACCCAACCTTCATCCAGTATTTCAGAGAACTTTTCTTTCCACCATTTCCCTTCTCGAATAAATTCGCTTACTAAAACATTTGCATCCACTATTTGTGTATTAACAACACATTGGATTAAGGGCTTTTGTGAGATCCAAGAATCTTTCCAAAGTTTTACTGAGTTGCCGTCTCCAATTGACCAGACTAGTCCTTCCTTAAATTTGTCTATTAAAGAGGAAGCATTCCTCCATTGCCAAGACGAATTTTTAGTCCTCGTATAGTTTAATATATCATTTTCTTTTAGGTATTTGTGTCTAATAATTTGTACCCATATATTGTTTGGTTCCGCTAGTGTTTTCCACAATAGCTTCATCTGGAGAGCCTCATTCATTACCAGCGATTTTCGTATGCTCAGTCCACCTTTCTTTTTTGGTCTGCATATCTTGTCCCAACTGATGAGCGGTTTATATTGGAGATCCTTATTCCAGAAAAAATTTCTGTTTATTTGATCCAGTTCTTTGTGAATTGAAGCTGGAAGCATGAAACTTTGCATTGCGTAAAGCGGTTTTGCTGACAGGTTTGAGTTTATAAGGACTGATCTGCCTTGTTGGGATAAGGAGTTTGCTTTCCATTTGGCAAGTTGATTTTTTGTTCTACTAATAATCTCTTCGAAAGTATGTTTATTTACTTTCCCATTAATAATAGGGCATCCCAAATATTTCTCCATTGCTCTAGTATGGGGTGTTAGTAACGAATTTTCCAATAACTGGATTCTTGAGCTAGGCACTCCTCCTGTAGTTTGAAAGGAAGATTTATGGAAATTTACCTTTTGACCAGATACCTTACAATAATCTTCTATTATTTCTTTTACCTTCTGGCTTGCAGCCAAAGTTGCTTTAGCAAAGATAATTGTATCATCTGCAAACGCTAGGAAAGGAACCGTTGGGCCAAGATGTCCAAATTTAAAGCCAATTTTACTCATTGGTAACATGGATTCTCGATGCAATTGTCTCGCTAGTACTTCTGCTCCTAATATAAATAGAAACGGGGAAATAGGATCCCCTTGACGGATTCCTCTAGTAGGTAGAAAGATCTTAGTTGGAGAACTATTTACTAGAACCGAGAATGATACCGATGTGATACACTCTTTTACCCAATTAATGAATTTCATGTGAAATCCAAATCTTCGCAAGATTTCTAATATGAAATCCCAGTTAAGTCTATCATATGCCTTTTCCATATCGAGTTTAATCGTCATCCATCCTTCAGCACCCTTGCGGGTTTTGAAAGAATGGAAAACTTCATGCGCTATCAACACATTGTCCTGAATAGCTCTGTCTGCTACAAAGGCTCCTTGTAAAGGGTGGATCAGTTTTCCCATGACTTTTTTCAATCTTTCAGTCAAAATCTTTGATATGATTTTATATATAGTCGAGCATAAACTGATTGGTCTATAATTATTTGTTGAAGTAGGATTGTCCACTTTAGGTAATAGCGTGATAAAGGTATGGTTAATTTGACAGAGAATTTTACCGGACAGAAAGAAACTCTTTACTGCTCTGATAACCGAAGGACCGACAATGTCCCAAAAACTTTTATAAAACTCTGCTGAAAAACCATCTGGTCCTGGGGACTTATTCCTTCCCAAACTAAAGACTGCATTCTTTACTTCACTATTTAGAATAGGCTTGATAAGTTCCTCATTATCTTCATCATTGATTTCCGGGGTTATAAGATCCAAACAATTATTCCAATCTCGACTTACACTACCTTCCTTCCTAAAGCGTTTTTCAAAATCATTTTGGATTTCTGTCTTAATGTTATCCTCTCCAGTGATGAGGGTACCTTCCGCCGAAGTGATTTGTCTTATGATTTTTCTATTCCGCCTTCCTGTTGCAATTTTGTGAAAATAACCCGAGTTTGTATCCGCTAGTTTTATGTGTTTGGATTTTGCCCTCTAACTCCAGAAGGTTTTATGAAATTTAATTAAAGCTTCCTTTTTCTGAATTAAGTTTTTCTGTTTCAATGCTGCCTTGGAATCAAAACTACAACTGAGTTTTCCCTGAATAGTAATTAGCTCATCTTCTATCTCCTCTAATTGTCGAAAGATGTTACCAAATGTCTTTTTGTTCCAAGTTTTAATTTTTGCTTTTAGAATTTTTGTTTTAAATACTAACTGATACATCGCAGATCCTCCACAATTAGCTCGCCACGCTTGTTTGACAATATTTTGTAAATCTTTTCTTTTTAGCCACATATTTTCAAATTTGAATGGGGCTACAGACGGGGTCATTCCTATGCTAAAATTCATTGTGATTGGACAATGATCAGATGAAGAGAATGCATGGTGGACTAAATGTATATTCGGAAATTGTTCCAGGATCTCATTTTGGACCAGTGCTCTATCCAAGCGCTCATGAATATTATCCGGTCCTTCCTTCTTTTTTCTCCATGTAAATTTATTTCCACAGAACGGTATTTCGAACAGTTCACACCTACTTTTGACCTCATTCATTCTGTGAAGTCGTCCTAAGGAGACTTCTACTCCACCACTCTTACCCTCGTTGGAAACAATATCGTTCAGATCTCCGATAACATTTTTCCTTTTTTTTTTTGTGAATGAAGTGCCAAATCATACAATCTACAACACCAAAGTTACATAATGTAGTTAATTGCCTCATTGACTTCATAAGAGGATTTTCACTTAAAAACCTATATATAAACCCTATGCAGTAAAAGTTTGATTCACAATAAGAGCCTACAAACACGGCACTGTCATTAGTCCTGCACGACTTACATATGAAACTCGACCCAAATACACAAGTCGAGACGGTTACATGAATGGCGGAGCCAACATTAAGCAAACTAGCTATTATTCCACACTGATTACATAAAAGCAAATCTAGCAGAGAATACATGTTTCTAGTGTTCATAAGTGCACCATCACTAGATCTTACACTCACCACATCAACAGCTGGGCAATAGGAGATAGGTTGTCAATGTGAGAGACAAAGGGTTTCACAATTAGGCTTCGGGCAAACTGTTAGAATTTGTGCTATACACCTACTCACAAGCAAAGCAAGTTTTTGATTCATACATTCATCACAAAACAGCCTTGAAGGCAGCACATAATCTACGACCAATACACAATAGCTATTTGGGCAAGAAAACCACACGGCAGATTGTTGATTCTCAAAGTTCTTAAACACAACCACTTCAACCCAATATGGACTCGAGGACAAGAGTCTATAGAGATGGATGCTTTTCTCGGACAATTGTACATAAACATAAGGACTCTTATGCCACATCTCATACATCAAACCCACCTGCTTCATACCATAGTGTGTTACATAACAATGTAAGTTCCTATGAAATGATAACAGGGAACGGGATGACCAAACCTGGAAGGCCGCAGCCAACACAGAGCTCCATAAACTAGTTGTCGCTTCCAAGGGATTCACCATTATCGTAGTTTGGCCAGGGCCCTTTCGGGCGGAGCGGGGTGACGAGGAATACTCCTCAGTCACAGTGCTACAAACATGTTTACTCAGCGTGTTTTCCATGAGAGAGTTTGACAGAAGATAAGAGCAAAACAATGTGTTAGCTATCATTGATACACAATTAGATTTGATAGATTTGTAAAGATGTTCCCTTATACTAGTTTTTTTGCAATTACCCTTCAGCAGGGGAGATGTAAAAAATACTTCATGAAAATCATTTACACAATCTTTTGGGGCGGATGTAATAAGGTCCCATACTCCTAGCTGCTCAAACTCAACCACCTTAAGATAAGGAGCAAGAGGAGCAACGGTAGAAGCATCAGGTAATTCAGTGAGACTTGATTTTGCAAAACAAATTAGTACCCTTTTGGAGGTTTTCACTAACAGTTTAACAAGACTATCAATTAGCTGCTCAGCATCATAATTAAACTTATATCCATCCACCCCCAACAAGTAGAGAATGAATTTCAAGAGTCTTAACATCAGGAACCCCATAATTGCATCATCAGGGATGAATTCTTGATATATATGAGATTTACCTTGAGAACGAGTATAAGGAGAAAATAGAGTTACCCGGATATACTCATATCTAACATCAATTAAGATGGAAAGACGTTTATCAATCACAACGACCACAACTAGATCTGAGCTCTTGCATAAGGTAGGGGTGAAGGGGCCAAAGCCTCAAACACCAGTTTGATCTGAGACCCTATAACGGTCTGATTTTCCATCTTGTTTTGAGCATCCTGTCTGGGTCTGAAGAGCGAAGGAGCATGAGCCCCTATCGCGGTTTCGTTCCAAGAGTACAGTTCACCTACAGATGTTAAGGGAATTCCACCACCACAAAAAGGGAGAAAACTCCCACCATGTGAGAGCAGAACCACAAGGTTTTGAGGGCCCTTTCGGGATGTAGACGGTAGAGGAACACAAGGTTCCTCTATGGTTTTGTTCACCCAGAAGGTGAGATTTTTTGCACAAATCCATATTAGGTCAGAAGGGAGATAAAGAAGGTACCAGGGGCCCGACCAGCATCGACGACGCCCCAATCGCCGGCGCCAAAACCAGACAAGACGCCACCGCCTCGCCGGACAGAGAGAACACCGCATCCAGCCACAACCATTTCTGCGCCTCCAAATCCCATCAGCAAGAGATTTCTTTCTCTTTTTGAAATTCTTTCTAACTGGTGCATTAGATCTCCACCCAACCACCGATATCTTCCTTCTTCGCCTACGGAACGCAGAGATCCATGGTGAAAGCTTTTTCTTCACACCACAGAGGGGGCAAGGACACACAAGATCATGCGAATCCTTGAATACAACCTTGATTATGCATAGATCTGAAGGATTGGGAGGAGGAAGACTCAAATCGGCGAAGAAATCAGCCGAGGATGAATTGATTTCGGGTTTGAGAATTAGGGTCGAGGGTGGGTTTTTTGGCAAGGGGATTTGGGGGCGCGTGAGGCGCGTTCTCCGCTTCATATCTTTTCTTTCTTTAGCGATGGATAATTGCAAATGACCACTTTCTTTTAATTTGTAAATTGTGAATAAATCTAAAACATTGGATCAAGAAGATTAACTCACTTTATAAATTGTTTTATTTAAAATTTATATTAAACACATTATAAAATGTGTTAAATGGACACTAATAAAATGTTTATACAATGGATTGAAATTCAAACACCTAGAACATACTCCCTCTGATTGAAAATGTAAGATGTTTGACTCTTCAACGCATATTTTAAGAAATTAAAAATTATACAAAATATTTTTCAATTATTCTTTCAAAATAAATAATCCATTTGTTAATTAAAACTTGTCGTTTACTATTTATGCACGCTTTTTTAGAATGATAAGAACTATATAAAATATTAACTTTTTTTCACATTTGTTTTTTATAAATTCATACTTAATAGTAATAAGTGTGAAATTGTTAAAAAAAATATTGGAAAATTTTATATTTTATATAGTTTTTAACACCTCAAAAAGCGTGCGTGAATAGTAAAACGTCAAGTTTTAATTAACGGAGGGAATACTTACTAGTACAGTAATATATACTACTTTATATATTTTTCAACTACTTAAAATACGTAATGAATAGAAAAAAAATTATATTTTAGATCAAAGGGAGTACCACTTATTTATTCCACTCGAATTTGAATTATGGAAATCTTATTATTACCGATTATGCAACAATTCGTTTTGACGTTATTTTTTAAAGATTCACTTTTGAGTGAAAAATAATAATAATTCCGATAGAGGTGGATATTTAAATAATAAATATATTTTTTTTGTAAAAGATACACATTTTTTTTCAAGAATTTTCATTTGGAAATATTTTTTTAGTTTAGTTATTTACTTTTCTCAATAATTGTTTTAAAAAATCTATCTATTTATTGGTTGAAAATATTTTAAAATAACAAATTTTTTTTAGAAAGAAATAACATTTTTAATGTATGAGAATATTTGAGAAATACGAAAAAACACCAAAAGATCGACTATGACCTTTCACTATATAAAAGGCAACAAACACTTCGGAGAGTTGGAGTTACAGAACGTTACGAATTTGTGGACGCAGTCACCTCTCCCTTGTCAGTGCTCTCCCCTCCCAAGTCCCAACCCCACACACAACCTTTCCTTTCTTCCCCGTCTCCTCCACCGCCCTGATTCCATTCCCCTTTATGGCGGCCGGCATCTCATCTTCCACCGCCGCCGCTGCCAGAAATCCCTTCCTCGGCCAAAAGCCCCCGATTTCCTTCTATCCTCCAGCCCGCCGTCAAAGCCTGGAATCCCGGCGACACTTGACCTGTTACCAGAGGAAGAGAACGACCTACACCATCTGCTACGTTCTACAGGGGAAGGAATTAGGTTCCGTACCGCTTCCTCCGCCGCCTTCGCGGGCCGACGATGAGGAGGAGGTGGCGGCGGAGATCTCCTGCGAATTCGGAACGCTCACCGTGCCGAGCGCCGAGGAGGTGGAGAGGCAGATCTCCGCCGCCCGATTAGCGGAGAAACTGGAAAGGAAGAAATCGGAGCGGTCCACTTACCTGGTCGCGGCTGTCATGTCCACCTTAGGCATCAGCTCCATGGCCGTCCTCGCCGTTTACTACCGATTCTACTGGCAGATGGATGTACGTTTCATCGATTTCATTTTTAATTTATACAGGAATTCAAAATTTCCCTCTCAATTGATGGAATTGGCCCCCCAATTTCAAACCCGATGACAATTTCTAGGGTTGCGTTGTCTCTGTTTAGGGCGGAGAGGTTCCAATTACTGAAATGTTTGGCACATTCGCTCTCTCCGTGGGCGCTGCTGTGAGTCCCTCTTTCTTCTTCCATCTCTTACACCGTCGCAATTAAATTAAACTACTATAAATCATGAATAATATGTGCCGTTTAATTGCAATTAAATTAATTAAACAAGATTGAATTTGTAATTAATCAGGTGGGAATGGAGTTTTGGGCACGGTGGGCGCACAGGGCACTGTGGCATGCTTCACTATGGCACATGCATGAAGTAGGCTCTATCTCTGTCTTGAGAACGCGTCGTTTTGATAATTCCAGTGAATATGTGTTAATTGAATTTTTTTGATTAATATTACAGTCTCACCACAAACCAAGAGAGGGTGCATTTGAGCTGAACGATGTGTTCGCGGTGATAAACGCGGTACCGGCAATCGCCCTCCTCGCCTACGGCTTCTTCCACAAGGGCCTGTTTCCCGGCCTCTGCTTCGGCGCTGTACGGTCGTCTTTAATTGAATTTATTTATTATTAATTGATACAAAAATAATAAGTTTCACCTTCATTATAAATAAATTGAAATTGAAATGAAAAATGGAATGGACGGAACAGGGGCTGGGGATCACGGTGTTCGGGATGGCCTACATGTTCGTCCACGACGGCCTAGTCCACAAGAGGTTCCCGGTGGGGCCCATTGCCAACGTCCCCTACTTCCGAAGAGTGGCTGCAGCCCACCAGGTCAGCTCCTCTCCACACATATTCTGTACCATTTCACATGCTCCTTTTTGGCCTCTTTGCAAATGGGATGGATTCTAGACGAATCTACATTTCCAATTAATGGAAACCAATTTGGCCATATTATATTTTCCATTTCCGACAAAAATTACTCTCCACTAAGTGAATCACCACCATAAATATAAACACGGTCAATTTTTCGTCCGCCATTGACAAGCTGTTTTAAGACTAAAACTCTTACCATATCGATGAAATGATCGACCATATATATATTTGATTACAAATTGATTAATGGATGCGGCTTGTATTCAGTGGGCGGGTAATTTTGATGATAAGCTAATTAAACACTATGTAATGAAGTAATGTCTGTGTATAGTACGGGATTGTATTAGTTAAATAAATGTAGCAATTAAAAATAAAAATGGGAATTAACTAAATCTAACTGTCCGAGATCTTCCTTGATTTTGATGTTGCTTATTTCAGCTGCACCATTCCGAGAAATTCAACGGAGTTCCATATGGGCTGTTTTTCGGACCCAAGGTGAGGGGGCCACTTGTTCTCTAAATTATATACGGCCTGATTTTTTTAATTCAATTTTATTTTAAATAAATGATGTTTAATTTTATATTTTTGATACAGGAACTGGAAGAAGTAGGAGGGCTTGAGGAGCTGGAGAAGGAGATAAACAGAAGAATCAAATTGTACGACTCCTCTTGATTGGTTGGAGCCATTAGGATAATATTTTTCATCCTTATTTTTTTTACTGTTGGCTAACCAGTAATTAACAGTTAACAAAGCAGTTGAATTTGGTGAAATACTACAGTATTTTTTATATATATCACAATACGTATATTTTTCCCCTTATGAAAACGGGTGAAAAAGAAAGTCGGTAGATATTAATGAACCGTTGCTTTCCAGTCGACCAAAGTATCAGTGAAAGCGCCAACTGTCCTTATTTGTGTAATTTCTTCTGAGTATTAAGGGTAATATTGGAATTCAAAGTTGAAAGTAATAGAAGAAGCAAACGAAGATGGAAGAAGCGTAAATGGCGGTGCAGTTTAGAAACGATTCGCATGAGCCACGACGCCGATATTGACCAAATTCAATGTATCAATCACTCAAAAACAAATACACCCACAACTGCTCTATAAAATAAGCACTCATTTGATCTTTCCCGTCAACCGTCCTAACTAACACCTCCTCATTTTTTAAAAATAATTTCATTTATATGAAATTATTTTTAAAAATTCATATTTTTTATAATTTTTTTATCGTTCTTACGAAAATTTATCAAAAGCAAAGCAACAACTTTTTTTTTTTTTTTTTTTATACATGTAAGGTTTCAGTATACCAGACACCATGTCTGATGTACTGAAAGACCGGAAAAACTGATAGATGGACATATTATTATGAGAAGCAACCGAACATCAAAGAAAAAGCAAAGTGGCATCACAAATTGAAGTCGGAGAAGAAACGCCGATATCAAAAGTGGCCACCAACGGGAGAAACAACACATAAATGACTCATAGGGAACAGTTGCGGACGCCTCAGATTTGGACTCTCTCGCGAGCCTTCAGGTGCCGATCGCACATCCACAGTTTATCCAAGCGCCGGCAAACACGATCTCACATCCACAGAGTGACGAAGAAGAAGCTTAATGGAGGGTTGTGTGTTGAGAAATCTCTCCTGCGATTTCTCGGTGTCCGTCAGGGACGATTTCTAACCATATTCCTTGTTTATCTTCTTAGTCCTTGTATATGTAGAATCGCGTCTTAGTGCTTGTGCATCTAAACCTCCGTAACCGGTTTATGGACCTTTGGATGCATATTGATCATATTCTCCACATTCCAACCAAAATTTGTAGAAAAATATGGATGCTCGCAACATAAAGAAAACAAAGCTAATGAGAAGAGAATAATTTTGGTGGTAGAAATCGTACAATTATTTTTTTTTTATCGAAAAATCGTACAGTTATTGTGGCATACAGTTATTGTGGCATACTAAAGGATCACTATTTTATGAATGAAATTACCTTGACCGACTTACTCTAGAATAGTGGAGGAGCCAAGAGGGCATGGGTGGGGGAGCACGTGCCCCACTCTTATATGACCGAACTATATATCTATGTGTATTTTCATTGTTAATAGCTTCTCTTGATACATAATGGGTTCGTATCGGACGGGGTTAATAAACCGACTAAAATTATAAACAGGGTAAAAATTTATAAACTGTTGGTAAAAGTAGTTAAAAATTTATGGAAAAATATAAACTCCGTATGGCACGAAAAACAGTTTATTTGTAAAAAGTGCAGTTTATTTGGTTATTATTAGGGGTATTGTGGTACTTTCAAACCAAATAAACTACTAAAACCACAAAAAAACTTCCAAAACAAGCTTTTAAAATAACCCCCCATTTAAACCAAAATCCCCTAAAAAACTTTACCTCCATACACCATTTAAGCTTTAACCGGTTGAAAATAAAAATTCCAACCGATTGAAATGGCCCCCATACAGGCCCAATATCTTTTAATCAGAATATCTGAGTTAAAAATTGTGAATGTTTGAAAATCAAATATATATTAATCACTTTAATTTTTCTTTAATAAACTATAATTCTTGTATTTTTTTTTTACTTAAATTGATATTTGCATAATTTAAACTCATCTCAAGGGTTTCAAAATGAGAGGTTAAGTATAAGTCAAGGTTCTTAACATGCATGTGACCTTTGGAAATATATTTAAAACGATATTTCTATTTTACGTCTTAATGGTATATGATAAAGAAAAAGAGAGTGTTCTATTTCGAGAGTAAAGTATCCGAAGATCAAAAACTCAAATGCAAGTAAAAAAAAAAGGGTGATTTTGGGAGAGGACATTTTTTGAATGTTCAATTGGGTACTTAGACCCCAACCAATTTAATTAGTTTTATGTAGACCCCATCCAAATAGAGTGGAGTGGTCAATGCTTGACTATAACCGTTGATCGGTAAACGTTGACCAATCCATCTGGATTTTTTTTTTGGATGCCATATTTTACCGTTTTGATGCCAAAATTTTATTATATTTTATTTTCACTTTGATGTCACTTTTCTAATAAAATGATTGGATGACACTTTTTTAATGCCACTTTTTTTAAACCTTGATGACATTTTTTGTTTAATGTGATGTCACGTTGACCATTGATGCCATTTTTTTTTACTGTTAACGACTGATGCCACTTTTTTATGTCAATTTTTTGATGATATTTTTTTACCGTGATGCCATATTTTTGATGATATTTTTTCAAAGTAGTATTTTGATGACATTTTTTTCTTTAATGTGATACAACCTTTTCAAAACGGTGTTTTGATGTCATTTTTTATAATGTAATTATTTGATGCCATTTTTTTTAACCGAATCGATTGATGCCACATGTTTTTAATTTAATCAATTGTATATCAATTTATTTTCATCGATTATAATTTCATTCACTGATGACACGTTTGTGATTACACTTCATTGATGCAATCACTTGTGGTGACATATTCATCAAATTTTTATTCATGGATGACATTTGCTATTACGCTTCATTAACCACAATTGTTTATGGTGACAATTTTATATAATTGATGACATAAGAGCTTAAAAGGTGGAATCCGGAAGGTAATCCGGAATGCGGTGGATACTATCATTAAACCACATTCCAAATGGTGCTTGGGCAATGGTGAGAACGTCCGTTTTTGGAAGGATAGATGGGTGTGGAATGAAGTCCTGGCTACCCATGCTGTGCAAGTCGGAGAGGCCACAGGTGCCGATGAGGCTATGGTGTCCGATATGTGGGATGCTACGAGTGGTTGGGCTTGGGGGCGGTTTGCCGATAATGTCCCCGCTACGACCCTGTTAGAAATCGCTGCGGTTGCTGTTTCTGAGCGGGAAGATACCTTGAGCTGGACAAAGAGTAGAGATGGGGAGTATTCTGTGGGTTTGGGTTATTTAGCCTTAAATGGTTATGATAATTCCCATTCTATGGATGTCCTGTTTTTCAAAACAGTGTGGAAATTAAATGTTGTTGAGAAAGTCAGATCCTTCATCTGGATGGCTAGCAAGGGGGGAATCCTAACGAATCAGGAAAGAGCCCGACGTCATCTAGGTAACTCTGATGGTTGCCCTGTTTGTCATAACGACATTGAATCTCTCATTCATTTATTCAGAGATTGTGGTGCTGCTAAGGATATGTGGATGCAGGTTGAAGGGGCCAAGCACGAGGCGGAGTTCTTCACTTTGTCGTTCGCTGTGTGGCTTAGAGCAAACATCCTGAGCACGAGGGTGGAGCCGGATGCGTTGGAGTGGAGCAGCCTGTTCGCGGTCACGCTTTGGAGACTTTGGATCAGTAGGAATGAAGTGGTGTTCAGAGACGGGCCGGGTCAGAAGACCACACCGCAATTGTGTCGCGCTCTTGCCCAAGATTATGGTAGAGCCAGGAAGATGCGCTCACTGCATAGACCAAGAAAGGTTCGTTCCTCCACTCTGGTGGGCTGGGTGGCGCCGAATGATGGATGAGTCAAGCTCAACACGGATGGGGCTGTAAAGAACTCGGGTGAGGCCTCGGCCGGAGGCGCCATACGCAATAACAAAGGAGAGTGGTTGCTCGGATTCGTGCACAATATTGGCGCTTGCTCGGTAGTAGCAGCTGAACTCTGGGGCATTGCGAAGGGTCTTGAGATGGCCTGGATGCGAGGCTTCATAAAAGTGGTGTGCGAGACCGATTCAGAGGATGCGATGAGATGTTTGAAGAAAGGGGTTAAGCCTAATCATCCCTGCGCTAGCCTGGTGTTCAGCTGCCATGGCTTCCTAAGTAGGATGGATTTCTGCGTGATGATGCTCAGGGGGTCTGTTTACCCCGCCTGAGGTCTGCAGATTGAGATCTGCTCCTGGTCCTTTCCCTTTGAATAAATTATTGCTGGTTGTGAGGGCTTGCCCCTCTGTTTTCCTACCAATAAAAAATATTGCCACCTTATTGTACGTATAAAAATACAAAGTCTTTGAAACTACGGCATTAATATTGGTTGTATACGTAAAAACACCTATTATAACATGTCATCAACTAAAAAAAATGCATCAATGTAAGTAATATAGTGTGGAATCAATAAAATCAATACAAGGTGTCATAACCATCCAAGAATTATATACAACATTTCTAAAGATTCCACCTTTTCAAAAGTGGCATCAAAGTAGTTGGTAACAACATAACTCTTCTTCATTTCCATCTCTTTATTTCCATATTGGTGGGCATCAATCTCCTTGTCGGACTCAAAATAGTTTCACGGAATCTACACAATTAAACAAAACATAAACAGAATAATACATCAACCACTATGATTTGGATGTTTCCAGATTAAATCTAGGTGCTAACAGTACATGGTTCATTCTTGAGACCAAATTGCCTTAGATTTTGATTGAATAGCAAGCCAATTTTGACACCAATCTAAAGCTAGCTCAATGACAAACTTCCACAACAATAAACAATAATATTAAAGCTTTTGTTTTGCCTTGTAAGGCATCTAAATCAATACATATCACCATACTAGTTACCTCATTAGACCTTGTCAACTACGTACCACTTCAGCACCATTTAAATTATAAGAATGTTTACCACATATGTGTTAGTATATTCTCCAAATAAAAAAAGCTGCAAGATTTCAGTATATGGCCCAGAAATTAAGCATTGTGAAGTAACAAACTTGTCAAAGCATGAGGACATATTGGTTACCTTGAAGCAATAGATGAGATCTTCATTGTCGTCTGAATACAACGTGAGATTTTCAAGAACCAAAGAGATGAAGTGTATAATTTTCTGCATCAATATGAAGACACATGTTAAGAAACTGAATTGCTACATAGACCAGGACATTGACACAAACCAAACAAAAAAAAAATACAAAGTTCCAATCAGATTATAAACAACATTATAAAAAATTCCCTTGAACACAAGCACCATCGACAATCAACCAATACATCCAGTAACTGTGAGAGAGGAGGAATGATTACTCGATTCCACCTTGACAAAGGATGGGGAAGAAGAAAGAGAGGGAGGAGACGAGATTAACCTACCTACTCCATGATTAAATGCCATGACACGTACCTAATTCGTGCAACTCTAACACAGAGCATGACTTTCATATTCTACCCACCTGTGCCTGCCTGCAAAAGTTACCCAGAAGCAACTGTTGTAACTTGTAACTACATTTTGATCAGTTGATGAGGAATTGATTTGTCAAGTATCAATACATTATCATCTCCCTTACATTCTGGCATGGTATATATCATCGCCCTTTGATAGCGTCTATTCTAGCATTGTCTTTGAGCACTCTTGGGTAGAGTTTAGGGCATTTTACTAGAGTATTCTACCTATTTCTTAGCCCTTTGTGTCCCATTTCGAGGAATCGGTGTCTACCGCTAGTTTGTTGTGATTTCAGGTACTTTTGAGCAGTTTTGGAGCCGATTCAAGAGCTAAAGGATAAGGAGGTGATTAGAGGCGCTTCCATGTGGAAATAAGTAATCAAAGACGGGCTAAAAGGACCGAGAGATGAGCAAAAATATGAGACAAGATGCAAGCATATCAAGTGAATCACTCATAGGAGCTCAAGACGATGTAGCACGACTCGCATGATGGCCTTCACAAGGGAATTTGTGCAATTTTCAGCTACAGCAAGATGTCACGACTCGTGGGAGGCCTTCACGAGTCGTGACAAGTGAACTCATCTGTTTTGTGGCGTACTGTAGGCTGTCACGACCCGTGACAGACTCTTCACGAGTCGTGACAGTGCCAGATCCGCCCAGACCTATCACATTTCTGTTGTTTGTTTGGATGAATTAAAACCAATGTAATTTCCAGATTTTTGGGGGGAGTTACGTTTTGTTGGGGGAGAGCTCAGGCCAAAAATTCTGACATTGTAGTTGAGCTTTTGGTGAGTTTTTGGAGACTAGGATTTTGGAGAAGAAGACTTGTTCGATTAATCAAATTCCGGTAAATTCCGTTTTCATCTCTATTGTTCTATGTTTGTCTTGCCGAATTTGATTGAATCAAGCATGTACTTTTCCATGAGTGGCTAGATCTCTTGTTCCAGGGTCGGGGTGATCCCGACGATGCGGAAATAGACTCGTTCTTAGTATCGTTTGATTGATTTCTGATTTTGTTTGGTGATTTAATCCTATTGCGCCAGGCCTAATCGATGAGAATTGGTTAGAACTGATTTTGGGTTTGAAATCGAAAGACTAAAACCCTAAATTGGAATTTAGATGGTGAATTTAGGCCGAAAGGCTAATTGATCCATTGGAACCATAGGATTAAACCCGAAGTTTAGTTGATCGAAAGTGAAATTGAACTTCTTAAGGATTATGGATTGTGATAGATATTCTAGATGATCGTTATATCAACTGAGACTGAAAGGCGAAGTTGATGTGATTTTCATTTAGAATTCTAAGTGCTTAAGGGTTCTAAATTGGTTGCTTGAAACCAAAAGGAGATCATTAATCAATTTAGACACATTCGCTTCGATTCCGAAAGAAGCTTTGCGATTACCTTAGACAATCTACCTTCACTTTTGAGTTAGAAATCATTCAAGCGAGAATATATTTTGGTCTATTGACGATGCATCGTTGGTGAATCCCTAGCCCTAGAATATCTTCCATACATATAATTCTCATCTCTTTTATCTGTGTTTGACATTTTTTACACACACTTTTTCCCTCAATTTGTTCCTTACTTTTGGGCTTAGTCGAGCTAGTTTGAAATTGACAATCGATATTCCTCCGGTCCTTGTGGATATGACACTTGATTACTACAGCTGAACCCCATACACTTGTGGGTGTAGGCTTTTAGCCTATCAAGTTTTTTTACATTCTAGAACACAGGTACTGAACGAAGAAATACATGTTGCATCCGAAAAATTCTCTCACCGTTGGTGTAGTATCGAAGACTATCGACCGACCAAGGAGAAATGATGCTAGTCCAAAAGATGTACGTTCTGCAAGGATGTTTCCAAGAGACTGTCGGTCGATCAAGGAGACTGTCGCAAACATGGTCATTTAAAATCATGAATCAATCCACATCCAACTGAATGCCTATAAGTAAAAAGCTAGAGACTAGCATAAACAGGAACGATTACAGGCTCGGCAAGAATGGTCTTCCAAGTTCCAATTAATCTTAAATTTGTCATCTTGATCCTATACATGTATAAATAGGTGATAATTTGGAATCAATCAATCAAGTGCAAAAAAACACTCTCTAAATCCACAATATAGACAGTACAATACATGTCATGAAATTATACACCATAATTATCCCCTAAGGGAGTAAACAAATTAAAGCTAAGGCATACTACTTCATACTTTCCAGCTTTTCTAGTTATAAACAATGGATTGCTAGCTCTCTAGGGGTTTGTGTATGCCTTAAACCCATGTTTTTGCTACATTACAAGAATCTTTTCTAGTTATAAACAAACTCAATTCATTTAGGCATTTCATCGAACACCTTGGATGCAACTCTTACCTCACTCAATTCAAGGCTATTCAGCACCTTCAAATTTCTCAATCTTCTCCTAATTTCCCCTAAATTCGAAAACCTAAAGATACACAAAGAGTACAACAGCAAGACGAATACATAAACAAGAAGAAAATGGAAGCAATTTCACAAATCAAATTCAAATTTTGATCAGCAATAAATTAATCTGCATTCTTCCAGGCATCAGAAATCAAATCCAAGAGAAATTTGATGGCAGAACTTGAAATTAGTTAGGTTAAAAGCTAATCTCGAACACATCCGCTTCAAAATTACTACTAGTTTCAAATTGAAGCTCGTAGAGGTGATGCAGAAATCAACAAAGAGGCCAAAAAAGGAGGAAATCAACGAAAAGGCTCAAACCACGGGATCCATCGGCCATGGTGATGCAGAAATCAACGAAAAGCAGGAAACAAAATTGGAATCCGATAAAGAGATTTGGTCGGAGAAGAAGACTTACACCGGCGATAGGGGAGAGAGACGGTGGCGGATGCATGAGGAGGAACACCGGGATTGATCGGGGCGGATGTCGGAGGAGAGGCCGAGAGGAAGAGCGTCGGAGATCAGGAGGGGAAGCGTCGTCTTCTTCATCGGCCATGGATGGAGCATTGGAGAAGGAAGAATCATTCGGGAAGGAGGAACGAGAAAGGGCTGAGATGGGAGGAGGAAGGAATAGGGTCTAACGCGGCCAGGAAAAAATTAAAGGGCCTAACGCGCCTAAAAAAAATAATTAAAGAGGCTAACTACCTAACTAAAGATGCTTAAAGGTCCATTTCAGCAAATTCCCTCTAAAAAAAACTCTTCATCTTACTTTTTTTTTAAATTTGAAATGTTATACAGTAACTAACTAGCGGTTAATTTTGTGTAAAATTTATTCCGAAAATTTCGCAAGGTTAACTTGAACAGTTGAACGTTCCGACGTGGTTCGTGCTCAATACTTTTTTTAGATCTTTCCAGTTCAAGTGGGTTTAGCCCACTCTACATCTGGATCGGGTTACTGTAGGCCCATTAAGGGGTTGACCATCCCACTCGCAAGCGTCTCCATGTTTCCACGGGGATTCGAACTTCAAACCTCGAGGCATGAGATGTAGCCCCATAACCACTACATCAACTTGTGATTGGTATTTCGTGCTCAATACTGAGGTAATGCATGATACTACCTCCGATCCAAAAAGATTGTCGTTTGACTTTTTAACACGTATTTTATGGAGCTAAAAACTATATAAAATATCGACTTTTTTTAAAATATTTTTTTACAACTTAATATTTGTTGATAATAAGTATTAGATTATAAAAAAATAATAATAAAAAATTTAATATATTATATAGTTTTTAGCTCCTTAAAATACGTGTTAAAAAGTCAAACGTCAACCTTTCTGGATCGGAGGGAGTATATCTGATTTTTGGGGTCAATAACACATTACCTGTTGACTAGTAAGGCTGTAATTAAGCTGCCTTCCTTTAATTTAATTTGTGGATGTCGTTTTCCAACGCAGTTGACTCAAACGCCACAATTGCCACCTGTCTGCATACGATATGCCTTCTTCCTCCATAAAAACTCACCATCGCTCAAAAGGTTTCTTTAATTCCCACCTTTTTTCTAAAAAAAAAATACAGCAACTAACAATTACTCCAGTTAGTGCTTTGTCAAATTAGTCCACATTGAAAACAAATAAAACACTTGTATAAGAGACAGGTTGATGGAATGATGGGTAACCCCAGTGGCAGTCGGCAGTCGATCAATTAGTTTTTAAGTAAAACATCATCTAATTTTATGTGTTGATTCTAATTAATATATGGATCAACTAGATACGCACGTTAACTTTATGTTATGTACTGAATTTCTGATTTTATATATAATTCGATTGTATTTGCAATGAACCAATGGGATTAAAGTACATGAAGTGCTTTAAAATTAAATAAATTGTCTAATACAATAATTAAACCCGAAACAATCAAATTAGTATGCTATATTAAAATATTTGAAAACCGTGAAATAAAGTATATACAATTTATGTTTTTATTCTAACTACACATTTATAAAATTGATGATTTTTCGGGAAAAAAATTTAGGGTTTAATTTTCCGCCCCCTCAACCATTTGTATCAGGATCCGCCACTGCAGAAAACACTACAAAAAATAAAGAATTTTGCCACCCTACCTAGCTTCGGTAGGGGCTTGCCGTGGTAATTTTTACCCTTTTGCCACCGATGGTAGCTTCGGCAAGGGTTGTCGTGGCTATTGAGTCGATTTTGCCACCCCTAGTAGCAACGGGATGGATTTGCCGTGGCAAATGGGTCGATTTTTGCCACGACAAAGCGACGGCTGGCCGTTGCTGTCACTAATTTTGCCACGGCTAGGCAACTGCCGTCGTAAAAAGTATTTTTTTTAGAAAAAAAAAACGAAAAGAACCCTTTGTTTTCTTTAAGCCCTAATCCGTTCTCAGCTATCCTCACTTGTGCGCCGCTCTGGTCCTTTCTTCCCTCCTCATCGCTCCCTGGATCCCTCCTCTTTGCCTTCGCCCTTCCCGACCTTCTCCTCGCCGTCAACAACGCCACACCTTCCAGGCCTTGCTCCTCTCTCTTGTACTCCAATTTGTCGAAAACCCTAAGATCGAGGCCGAGAGGGGGTCTCCAGCCTAGTCGCCTTGGTCACGCCGTTGTCGCCGGTCTGCACCCTCCTCCATCACGCTCGTCGGAGCCACACCCTCAAGCCGCCGGTGGGGAGCTCGTTCTCCTTCTTGTTTCCATCAATTTCTGTCGTTCTCTTTCTCCCCTCCGACCCCCACTAGTGTCCCCTCCGCCGGTGGGGAGCTCGCTCTGCGCTTTCTTTCTCTTTCTCCCTCTTTTGGCAGTCAATTTTAGACGAAGATGTGGAGCGCACCCTATCGCCTGCTTTCGATTCTTCATGCTCCGGTTATCGAACCAACAAATTAACCGTAGCACAAGGTTCGTAATGCTTTCGAATCTTCATTCTTCATAAAGTTGTTTTTACTATGGTTCAATTGGTTTGTACTAGGTCGTTTTTCTAGGTTCCTTAGGTCTATATGATTTTTCAATTAATTTCTTACATTTTTCAATTTAGGAGCTTGATTAGTGTATGGTTAGGGTTTGATTTGGGGAAACAGGGAATTGGAAAAAGCGAGAGCCGAATTAGGGTTTGAAATGGAATCTTAGTTTGTTTTAATTTGGAGACTCAATACATCCATCCATAACTTGCCTATTTTTTTCGTTTGGGGATAGTGGCCTCTAGAATCGTAGTTTGTCATGAATGATTTCCCTTTTAAACCTGGCTTCCCTGAACCAATCCTGCTTCTTTATGATTTGTTTGATTCTGTAAAGTCTGCTTCTTTTAGTTGTTGTCTCTAATTATTATTTCGTTAAGGACATCGTGATAGATTTCTCTTGGAAGGGAACTAAGGACTCGGGAGCAGTTTTTAGCTTGTCAAACTAATGGCGGTAAGATGTCTTTTGGTTTTTATGATTTATTAAGAATTGAAATAATTCCTGTTGAATAGGTCTTAATTTTAGGCTTGTCTTCACTATCTGGTTCGAATTTGTTGAATGATATCATCGGGCTTCATTGTGGCCTAATCACAACTATGTTTTATATCTTACATGTGTATAGGATAAAGTCTTTATATTTTTTTGGATTAGAACACTTGTCAAGCATTTATGTTGCCAATTAGAATGGTTACAGATTGTGCTTGAAATGCACTTGATATTGCACTTGAAATGGAACCAATATTGCACTTGAAATGCACCAGGCGGAAATATAAAGGAGCTGAAATGGAATCGATATTGCACTTGAAATGTAATTGATGTTGTCGCTTTCTGTCTTTTGGTAATTAGGTCTTTATATTCTATATTCCACATGAGTGGATTCTGATGCTTACATAATTATCCTCACTTGCCAGAAAAAAAAGGCTTCTACACTATACAGTGCAAGCAGAGGGCAAAAGGTGCTCTATTAGGAGTCTCCAAAGGTTATAGGTATGTCTTATTCTTGATTGTGCCTTCCGCAGTTAGCTGGCTTAACCGCGTGATTACTTTACAGTTAGAATATTTGCTAGGATGCATGGAACTGAAGCGGTGAGATCTAATATAGTAATTGTAGAGAGAAGAAACATATCCCACTCTATTTTTATGATCTTATCTAATTTATCATAGGACATGATGCAAGTAAGACTTCTGATATTCTCACAAGATTAGGTTTTTCGATATGCTCTTCAATTCATTCCTTACCTTGATTCCTAGACAGTTCAAATTAAGTCTCACATTACATCAGATCATCAAACAAGTCGCTCTCATTAGGCTTTTAAAAAACAGCTCATTAGGGCTAATGTTCCCAATCACATCCGGATCAGGGAAGGTTTGGATGACCATTCCACTTATAAGAGAAAAGGAAACAAAATTAGCTCGTATTGGTTTGGAATGCTTGCCATTATATCCTTGATTGCTCTTGCCAAATATCTGCTGATCTTTAAGGCCTTCCTTATGTTATAGACTGTTGTTTGTGAATGTATGATCTATGAATACTATACTAGCTGCAAATACAATGTCTTTACTTGAGTACATCTTTCTCAGAAGTGCTTCCGTACTTTAGATTTTTCCGTTAGTGCTGTAAGATGCTAACATATTGATTCTTTAATACAAAACTGTTCATTTCAAGTTTGATTTCTTGTACAGGTCCTTGAATTAAAAGAAGCTGCAGTGTTACAACTTAAGCTGAAAAGCCAGTAGTGTTATCTTTCAGTTAAGATCCTATTAAGCACTAAATTTGAGTAAATAGTTTGAAAGGCAAACCAAACAGGTTCTAAATCTCTTCCTTACACGTAATAAAATTCAAATAGGTTCCTCAAATGCTATAACTACCTCATTGTTTGTTGCATATTCAAGCATTTTGTTTGATTTCAAATCTTTGTTGTTCGTTTGATTGCTACTGTTCTTGTTCCTTTTCGATTGTTGCTGTTCGTGTTTTGTCGATGGCTTTGTTCGCCTTGTGCCTTGTTGTTCCCTGATGCTGATCGATTCTTGCTTTTATATTCTTGTTCAATAGCTACTGTTCGATTCTTGTTCCCTTGCTTTTAGTGTTGCAAAGTATACAATAATAGGAATACATAGAGTTTGGAGTTTTTCTCCTTTAAGTATCTACTGTATTTGAGAAGAGTCGAGTTAATAAGATAATTTGTCACTTTCAGGCGGATGATCTGACTGTGAGCTGCTATATTGATGCTGAGTTCAATGCATACACCTTATCTTCTGCCCAGGTTAGCTGATCACTCTTTCGTTGTATACAGTGTTTGCCTTTTCGATATTTTTTTTAGCTGTCTGAGATCTTGGATTAAGGTTTTCTATTAGTAAAATGGGGCGGGGTGGGAAAATGCGTTTAGTTAGAAAGCGTCTAGTCCATATAAGGTCCTTGAAGGGATATGTATCTTAAAAAAATGTTATGTATCTTAAAAAAATGTTATGTATCTTAAAAAAATTCAGAATTCAGAATTTCTGTAAATTTTCATGAAAATATAATGGACAGGACTTGCACTTATATTGGGAAGATCTTAGGTAACGGGTTGCTAGTCGTATTTAACTGGTGCATAGTTTAATCTCTGTTTCACAGCTTTGTTGGGCATATTTGTGAGGCATTGGCTAGATTATCTGCTTTCCTTTTGCTGTCATTCGTTAATTGGTTTTAACTGTGCTTTTGACATTATATTCACAATTATGTGTGTCTGTTTTGCTGTAATTTATGTCTTTGTGATTCTGATTCATAATGTCTTGCTTTGATTCTAAGCACCTAATCCTTTTTTTGTACTCTAATTAGTGACTGGCACCTTGAAGGGATATGATCAGTTGCTGAACCTTGTTTTGGATGAAGCTGTCGAATATTTAAGGGGTAAGTGGATTGTTATTTCATTTATGAAGATTGAATCTGCTTATGTATACACATATCTGCAGAAAATGACGACCAAGAGAAACTGTAAATATGAAAGCAGGCTTGCAACATGTCTATCAGCTACTAAAGTATTAGTCTAAACTTTAGGAATTTTTTTTCAAAATATTCATTAAAAAATAAATAATTACATATTTATTCACGACTTTAAATTATTTACGGAAATATTCATTTTTTGCAGGCATGACAGAAAAATGCGGTTTAAAACCGCGTTTTTTTAACAAAGAGAAAATTCTAAAATTGGAGCGATGGGTAAAAAAAATTAACAAAAAGAAACGCGGTTTCAACCCGCATTTCTTTGTTAATTTATTTCAAAATTAATTACACAATTGTTTTTATTCATTTTTATTTTTTTTTACCAAATAGACGCGGCTTGAAGCCGCGTCTCTTCTTCCTCTTTTTTTTTCCAGGGAAATTGAAAAGGACGCCGGGGGTCGCGCTGGTGGAGGAAAGAGGGACGAGTCAGGAGGCCGGACGCGCTGGTGGGGCGGGACGAGTCACGAGGCCGGAGGCCGGAGAGAGGTCACGACACTTCGACACCTGCAGGCTGCAACTCCATCTTCCTCCCCCCGCCACACCTTCCTCCCGCCTGCAATTCCACCGCCAATGGCCCGACGCCTCGCCTGCAACTCCACCGCCATCGCCCCGTCGCCTCGCCTGCAACGCCACCGCCATCACCCCGGCTCCCTGTCCATCCTGCCCGACCTCCTCCCTGATCGAAATCGAACTCCGGCCATCGATTGCCCAAACCTCCTTCTTCCACCAGCGACCTCCGACCTCCTCCCTGATCGAAATCAGTCGATGCCTGCCCCAAATCGGGACTCCGACCTCCTCTCTCCTCCTTCCACCAGCGACCTCCGACCTCCTCTCCCACCAGCGACCCCGGCGCCCCTTTTCAGTTTCCCTGAACAACAACAACCACCAAAAAAAAAAAAGCAGAAGAAGAGACGCGGCTTGAAGCCGCGTCTTTTTGGTAAAAAAATTAAAAATGAATAAAAACAATTGTGTAATTAATTTTGAAATAAATTAACAAAGAAACGCGGGTTGAAACCGCATTTCTTTTTGTTAATTTTATTCACCCATTACTCCAATTTTAGAATTTAATCTTTGTTAAAAAAACGCGGTTTTAAACCACGTTTTTCTGTCATGCCTGCAAAAAATGAATATTTCCGTAAATAATTTAAAGTCGTGAATAAATATGTAATTATTTATTTTTTAATGAATATTTTGAAAAAAAATTCAAACTTTATTTCCTCTAATAGTAAATCTTGTACAGTTTAATTAGAATTTCTCAATTTCACAATGGTATGTGCTTTCTTGGCCTTAATTTTATATCTGATTGTATTATGGAGAAAATTAAGATCCTAAAGAATTGAACCCTTTAGGACTTTATTAGCTGCATCATATGTGCATGAAGGGTTAAAAATGATGTTCCACTTAATGTTTTATACTTCTCTATTATACAGGATGACTAGAGGTTCTCACTTAAATCTCAAGCAGGAAGAAAAACAACATTCCAGGTGCATACAACAAGAAACCAATGCTTATTTCATCTTTGGATAGGCCTTAGAAAAAACGATTCTACATTTTATTGTATATGTATATTGCATAATTATGTATTTTTATGCTATATAAATTATTTAGTTTTTTGACATTTCATTATAAATGTAAATTTTGTATAATTAATGAAAATTTATTATATAGGTAAATTGTGTGTATTATTTTAATTTTTTTTTTATAAATATTGGACTTTTTAGCCCGGGTCTAAAGAATCCGGGTTAAAAAGCTGTTTTTTTTTTATTTTCCACCTAGACCTTAGCTACGGCAACCTACCGTCGCAAATGTGTCGAGTCTTTCATATGGGGTCGCCTAGCCGTAGCTATGCCGTGGCTAGGTTGGTCGCCACGGCAAGCATCCGTAGCTATTAACATTTTGCCACCGCAGACTTGGCCACCCCTAGTTTCCCGTGGCTACGTCCGTGGCTAAATGGGTTTTGCCACCCCAAATCAGCTTTTCGCCACGGTAAAGTGCCGATGCTAAATTGTTTTTTTTTGTAGTGAAAGGATATAATATATATCATATAAAGTATCCGTAGCTATTAACATTTTGCCACCGCAGACTTGGCCACTCCTAGTTTCCCGTGGCTACGTCCGTGGCTAAATGGGTTTTGCCACCCCAAATCAGCTTTTCGCCACGGTAAAGTGCCGATGCTAAATTGTTTTTTTTTTGTAGTGAAAGGATATAATATATATCATATAAAGTATATATTTTTATCTCTAATACCCCTACAGGCTCATAGAGGGAAACCGACATAAAGCTTGGACTTCAACTGATCAAAATGATGAGACCCAATGACTTTGGTGAATTGAAGATGGCAGCGACCTCTTTAGTGGCGCTGATATAACGTACATGCAACTCATCAGACTAAATCATGTCTCAAATAAAGTGAAATCAACATGCATGTGTTTGGACCGATTGTTCAAGATAGGATTGCGAGCCATAAAGGTAGCACTGAGAGTCTGAGACTGTCACAGAGCAAGATAGGACGAGTGAGAAGGCGATGTCGAAGGTCAGAGAGGAGAGACTTAATCCAGCTCAATTCAGCGATCGTGGCAACAATGGCACGGTATTCGGCCTCTATGCTCGATCTTGCAACCACTTTCTGCTTGCGCGAAGTCCAACTAATCAAAGTGTTGCCATAGTAAATGGCAAAACCAAATCAATCAGCCAAAGAATCAACGATATTGCACCTCTACTCGAAATACTCAATCATAGGTAAGTTACCTTTTTTAAGAGTATTGAGTTGTTGCTTGAGGTGCATTGACCAAGCGCGAGACTATGCCTGAAACATCCTCTAAATCGTGGTCCAGCCTTAGTGGGAAGTTGTAGACTTCATGATATAGACAAGCAATTGTTGTGTGATGAAGATGATGGTGCGAAGCTAGACGAGAACAAATTTATCCCAACGCTTCCATGTCAGGAAGTTAGCAGTAGGCGACGTGACCGACGGAAGAGATGCAGAAGCCACCAGTGTGGTTATGGTGGCAGGTGGAGCCACTTCAGAGGTGACGAATGCTTTCAACTCATAAGCATCCAGTGCATCCAAGACATTTGAACGCCATATAGAGTAAATGGTACGATCCAACTTGAACAAGAAGTCTGGAAAGTGAAGAGAGCTGGCAGGGTTTCCATCAAGGGCTGCATCGAGGAGGAAGGTGTTGGACTTTGATTCCGAACTAGTGTCGTTACTGCTGGGTGGCGTCGATGGTGTGGTACCTCTAGCGGGGGTGCTTTCCATATCGGACATGAGATATTTTTCTTTTTTTTTTAACATGCTTGCTTTCTTTTGTGACACCCAATTGCCTTGTGAATACTTGTTGAGTACGTGCACTGAGTGATGGCCTAATGTGTAGTTGTTGAGTGAGGAGTGGTTGCTTTATGTGGGCAAGCGGGTCAAAGAAAGCAAGAAGTTGCAAGTTCTAATGTGAGGGCAATTCTCAGTACCCAAATAGAAGCTTGTCACATTTTTACTCCTACACTAATAGTCTAATATTGTGAGTTGACATTTAGTAGTTTTAGTTTTGTGAATTTTCATGTAAGCTTTGAGGACAAAGCTTCTTGAAGGGGAAGGTAATGTCATGTATATGTGTATTAGCTAGGGTATTAGTATAAATATCCTTATTGTAATTGAGAGATCATCAATGTGTTAAGCTCTAGGCTGCTAAAGCCTATAAAGAGAGCTGTGTAATCACATTGTTGGGCATTCAATAACAAATTCAACACTTTCCCTCCTAAACACTCTCTTCTACCCCTCTGTCTAAAGTCTATACTCTCACCTCCTTCATCCTCACCTTCACTATCACCAACAACCGATCCCAACAGCTTTTCCCGCCAGTTTGGGACACAATAAGATTGGTATCAGAGCTTCGACACCGGCACTAACACAGCTGCAATGGAGGACGGCACCAGATTCAAGTCGCTAGAGCTGCAGTTGCAGGAATTCAAGGAAGACATGCGCTCATTCAAGGAGGACATGAGCAAATTTGCGGAATCAACATCCAAACATATCGTCGATTCCCAGAAGCACCGAGAAGAACAAACTCAAGAGATGGCTGAGCTCAAGAGCGTGACGGATCGACGATTGGAACAACTAGCTGAATACGTTCAAAATCCTCCAAATCAAGATTCGGATTTAGGTGGTCGGAGAGCAAATCAAGATTTTGGAGAAAAGAACGAGCATCACCAGCAACCAGGTCATATGGGGGAATCCTCCAATTCGAAAGGGGATGGACTCATAGGGACAGGACCGATCGATAGAGAGATTCATGGATCTCAGGGGAATTATCGGAGGCAGTATGATCAGGGCCAGCAAGGAAATGGATTCTTGGACGGAATGCGAGGTAATCGCTTCCCTAAACTTGATTTCTCCTCTTTTGATGGAAAAAGGCCTCGCAGTTGGATCAGGAAATGCGATAAATTTTTTGGAATTTTTGCAATTCCGGAAATACAGAAAGTAGAGATAGCTGCTATGCATCTAAACGATAAAGCTGATGTTTGGTTTCAAGGTTATGCGATTAACAAACCTCGAATGAGATGGGGAGAGTTTTGTGATGACCTTTGTATGCGTTTTGGTGAAAGGAGAGAAACAGAAATTGTGGCCGAATTTAACAAGATCGAGCAAGGAGATGATCTGGAAGAATATAATGAAAGATTTGAAGATCCGAGAGCAAGTATGTTGGCATTTAATCACCAACTGACATAATCTTACTTTGTATCAAGTTACATTAGTGGCTTGAAGCAAGAAATCAGGTCATTGGTGCAATTGGGAAGGCCAACGTCTATGACATCAGTAATGAAGCAAGCAAGATTTCACTACAGTGCAGTCCAGGCCCTAGTGAGGCTCACTAAAGGCAATGGGAGATCATTAGGTGTGGGGGATAATGGTCACAGACCCACGAGTTGGAGATCTAATGTGCCCAAGATGGATTCAAAAGACACAGGAAGTACTATCAAGAGCATGGGCCAACAATTTGCAGAAATGAGTCTCAAGAAGGGAATGGAAGGAAAGAAAGGGCTATGTTACAGATGTGGCGACAAATACTTCTATGGTCACAAGTGCAAACAGCCAGCATTGCACAGCTTGGTGGCTCAAGAAGTGAGTGAGCAAGAAGGGACAAATGAGCTAGTACCTACATCATGGAAAGAGGCTGAATTGGAAGAGCAGAAGGAGCAGGAAATCTATGTCCATGCCCTCACAGGAGGGGAATCTGGCACCACCATCAGAGTCAAAGGGACTGTCAAGGGGAATGAGATTACAATTCTCATTGATAGTGGAGCAACTCACAACTTCCTGGACTCAAGAATGGCACAGGTGGCTGGATTTGAAATTGAGAAAGCACCTTTAATGGAGGTGAGCACACTGAATGGAACAATGCTTAGCAGTAAGGTGTGTAAGAACTTTGAGTGGGAAATGCAGGGCATTAAGTATGTCCATGACATTAGAATCCTGAAAATGGGAGGTAGTGACATGATTTTAGGATCAGATTGGCTGGCTGGGTTTAATCCAGTACTATTTGACTTCATGGAGTGCAAATCTCATTCTTAAAGAATGGAAGAAAAGTAGTGATTAAAGGAATCCGTGATCAGCATGATAGTGGGAAGGCTAGCATTAGGATGCTCACAAGCAGATAAATCCAGAAAATTTTCAGAAATGGGTACCAAGAAGTGGTAGCACAAGTAGTACAGGTCTACAAGGTGGAAAAGTTGTACAATGACTTACCTGAAGTGGTAACTAAGGTGTTAGATGAGTTCCCAGATGTGTTTGCAGAACCTAAAGGACTACCTCCTGAGAGGGGTCACGAGCATGCCATAATTTTGAAGGAGGGTACCTCACCACTAGCTTCAAGGCCTTATAGGTACCCTCACTTTCAGAAGAATGAGATTGAAAAACAGGTAGCAGATATGTTGAGTAGTGGGGTAGTTAAGCCAAGTCACAGCCCTTTTGCCTCACCCGTGCTCTTGGTTAAGAAGAAAGATGGTAGTTGGCGTATGTGTATAGACTACAGAAGGCTGAATGAGGCTACTTTGAAAGATAAGTTCCCCATACCCCGCATTGAATACCTATTAGATGAACTAAAGGGGGCTGTGATATTCTCCAAGCTGGATTTGAGGAGTGGCTATCATCAGGTGAGGATGGTTGAGTAAGACATTGAGAAAACTGCCTTCAGGACTCACCATGGTCACTATGAATTCAGAGTTATGCCTTTTGGCCTCACCAACGCTCCAGCAACCTTCCAAGCATTAATGAATGATGTTTTTGCTACCATGCTAAGGAAGTTTGTCTTGGTCTTTTTTGATGATATTTTGATATACAGTCAGAGCATTGAGCAGCATGTGCAGCACTTGAAGGTTGTCTTAGGAACATTAAGGAAGCAGCAACTGTTTGTCAAAAGGTCCAAGTGTGAGTTTGCTCAGCCCAGGGTGGAGTATCTAGGCCATTTTATCTCTAAGGAAGGGGTGGCTACAGATCCAAGGAAGATTGAAGCCATGGTCAACTGGCCAAGACCTACCAACCTGAAAGCCTTAAGAGGGTTCTTAGGCTTATCAGGTTATTATAGGCACTTTATGAGAGGCTATGGGATCATTGCTAAGCCCTTAACAGACCTCCTGAAGAAAGATGCTTTTGCTTGGTCTCAGGTTACAGAAGAAGCTTTTAAAAAGCTCAAATCCTTGCTAAGTTCACCACCAGTGTTAGGGCTGCCAGATTTTGCAAAGCCTTTTGTGATAGAGACAGATGCTTGTGATATGGGAATTGGTGCAGTATTGATGCAAGAAGGGAGACCCCTTGCATATTTGAGCCAAGCTCTACAAGGGAAGAATTTGCTTCTATCCACATATGAAAAAGAGCTCTTAGCTATAATATTGGCAGTGGATATATGGAGACACTACTTAGAAGCAAGAGAATTCATTATAAAGACAGATCATCAGCCCCTAAAGCACCTCTTGGAGCAAAGGTTGACTACTCAGTTACAAAGAAAGGCTGCTAGAAAATTGCTGGGTTTGAGCTACACCATTGCATACAAGAAAGGGGTAGAGAATAGGGTGGCAGATGCCCTATTCAGAAGGGAAGAATACCAGCAAGGGGAATGCAATGCTGTGCTAGTAGTTCAGCCCCAATGGATGCAGGAGATTCTGGATAGCTACAATGGGGACCAGCTAGCTCAGCAACTTCTGGTCACTGCAGCTCAAGGAATTGCTGGAGAAGTATCTGTCACTAAAGGGTTACTAAGGTACAAAGGAAGGTTGTACATTGGGAGCAATGAACAGCTACAACTTAAGCTCATAACAGCCACTCATGAAGAGCCAGTGGGAGGACACTCAGGCATCCATGGGTCCTACCATAGACTGAAACAACTATTTTACTAGCCAGCCATGAAATCACAAGTAACTAAATTCGTCAAAGAATGTGATATTTGTCAAAGAAGTAAGAGTGAGCATGTGACACCAGGGCTGCTACAACCCTTACCTATTCCTAAGAATGCTTGGAGTCATGTGAGCATGGATTTTGTGGAAGGATTACCCAAGTCACAGGGTAAGGATACTATAATGGTGGTGGTGGACATGTTAACCAAATATGCTCATTTTATGCCCTTGAGTCATCCATTTACAGCTGAGAAAGTGGCTAGTGTGTTTATGGACAATATCTATAAACTACATGGGTTACCTGAGTGCATTGTATCTGACAGAGACAAGGTCTTCTTAAGCACATTCTGGCAACAGCTCTTCAAGAGCTTAGGCACCCAACTGCACATGAGCACAACATACCATCCTCAGACAGATGGCCAGACAGAGAGGGTCAATAGGTGCCTCGAGACATTCGTGAGATGCATGTCTTCTGAGCATCTAAGGCAGTGGGCAAAATGGTTGTCATTGGCAGAATTTTGGTATAATACCAATTTCCACACAACTCTCAAGATGTCACCTTTCATGGCTCTATATGGAGTGCCACCCTCACAACTGGGAATCTTTCCAGTGATCACAAATAGAGGTGGTGCTGATGATTGAGTAAAGGAGAGGCAGCACATGATTGAGCAAATCAGATACCAACTGCAACAAGCACATGCAAGGATGAAGATGTTTGCAGACAAACATCGCATAGAGAGGGAACTACAGGTGAATGATATGGTGTACTTGAAATTACAACCATACAGGCAGTCATCTGTGGCACTAAGGAAGAATCTCAAGCTCAGCTCTCGTTACTATGGACCTTACAGAGTCTTGGCACGAGTGGGGAAAGTCGCCTACAGGTTGGATTTGCCTTCAGCTTCTCGCATCCACCCTATATTCCATATTTCACAACTGAAATTGAAGATAGGAGAGGATCAGATAGCCACTACAGAGCTACCTTCCACTGATGCTGAAGGGGATATTGAGATCCATCCAGAGAAGATACTGGATACACGAGTATCATACTTAGCAAATGGGGATCCATTGACAGAATGGCTAATCAAATGGTGCAATTTGGAGGAGGAACAAGCAACATGGGAGCCTGCCACTCATGTGCTACACCAATTCCCTGATTTCCAGATTCAGCCATGATAAAGAACTCTTGTA
This sequence comes from Persicaria tinctoria, assembly GCA_037127255.1. Taxonomy (NCBI): domain Eukaryota; kingdom Viridiplantae; phylum Streptophyta; class Magnoliopsida; order Caryophyllales; family Polygonaceae; genus Persicaria; species Persicaria tinctoria. Next base: position 24,474,936 of record JBANSL010000002.1, on the reverse strand, counting down.
TTAGACAAGCCTTGAGTCAAGGCTTTGTAATGGGGGGAGTTTTGTTAAGCTCTAAGGCTGCAGAAGCCTATAAAGAGAGATGTGTAATCACATTGTTGGGCATTCAATAACAAATTCAACACTTTCCCTCCTAAACACTCTCTTCTACCCCTCTGTCTAAAGTCTATACTCTCACCTCCTTCATCATCACCTTCACTATCACCTACAACCGATCCCAACAGCTTTTCCCGCCAGTTTGGGACACAACACAATGAAATAATCAATCTAATTATCCATTTTCTCCTTACCTTACTCTCTCTCTCTCTCTTCCTTTCCCCACGTTCTTCTTGTTCTTCCTAAACTCTTCCCTAACCCTAATTCATCGTTTTCTTTCCTTAATCCTTCCCTAAATCTCTTCTTTTCCCTACCAATTGCCTTTGTTTTAGGTTATAATCCATGAGGGACATAACACATTCACCTTAATCCTTTCATTTTCAACCAATAACTCTTTTTCCTTTTTTCATTTTTGCAATTCATTTTCATTTTTGAAATAAATAATGGGTTTAATTCAAAATATTAAAGTATTATATAACATATATCTATATGTAAATCTTCGTCTACTATCAAAATAGATTCCATCTTTAATGCACTTATTATACCTTCTTTGAGTTTGTTTTTATATGTTTAATTCAAAATATTAGACTAATATTTTATTTAATTATATAATATTATTTTATTTTAAAAAAATCGTACCATAGTGAGGAAACTTTACTAGTCTAATTTTAAGTTTAACTATAGTATTTTAAATAAGGAAATATTTTTGTAAAAACGTAAAGCTTATTCTATGTCTCAAGATATAGGATAAAAAAACTTTATCGTATAATGAGTCAAGCAATTTCAGAATACACAACACAACCTCTAATTTATAATGACATGGATTATTTAGTTTGCTAAAGAAGGGCAATATGTGTAAATCTCGACGGTGCCAATCCATAAATCGAGTTTGAGCACACTTAACTTCGAAGTTGTGATAGAATTCGGTGCATTAGTACTGGTATGATCGCATCCAATAAACTGAAAATATGTGTAAATCTCGACGGTGTCAATCCATAAATCGAGTTTTGATCACGTTTACCAAATGTATGTGTGAACATATCAACAAATTTAAAGGTGGGTGGGTTGCAAACTTTAGCAAAAGAGCACAATCCTGAAATAATAAAATGATCATCAAGTACTACGTGTTAACTCAACCGGAGTTCCACACCTAAGCTTCTTCCACGTATTTGAAGATGATTATGAAGTGGAGTGAAGTGGTGGACTAATGTTTCTTTTACGCTTTAAATTTGACCAATAACAAAATAAGAAGGAAGTTGATCCATCATAACCCACTTGCTGATCCTTATGCATTATTGGCATACCAAACACTAATTTATTTGTAATATTATCTTCTTTCCCCCTTTTTATATACTTATTATTTTCAAAAATATTTGGAAAATAACAACAAATTAAAGGTAAAACTAATTACAGAAACCTAACCCTTATAGGAGTATTAAAAAATATCTTTACATTTTAACTGTAAATAAAAAAATCCAATTTGGGATAGATGGTAATAAAGTATTCCGACTCATTTTTCTTACCATAAATCAGGCCAAAATAATGAAATGAAATTGGTCAAATGATATCATTCTCATTACAAACCGATCAATATTATCCAAAATTCATAAAATTCTTAATTTTTTCAATTATATGTCATCTTTATTGTCCGAATTTATAGTCGGAAAAAGAATCGGGATACATTATTACCTTCTCCCAAAAAATTAAGTTATTTTATTTATCATTGAAAGTCGAGGATATTTTTTTAACCGTCCTCAAAAGGAATATTTATCATTGAAAGTTGAGGATATTTTTAACCGTTTTAAAACTGTTAAAATGAGAGTTTTTTTTAAAAAAAATAGTGTATGGGGCTAATTATTTAGAATTTATGGTTAAAATTTGAAGTTAGAAAAAAGCTATTTTTGTAGCTTTTCGCCAGTCTATTTTATTTATTTGAATTGAAATTACTATAATACCCCTAACAACAACTAAATAAGCTTCACTTTTTACAAATAAATTCTTTTTCATCCCATACAAAGTTTATATTATTACATAATCTTTTAACTTTTATTTTACACATTTTTCAGTTTCAACTGTTTTTAAATTTCAACCATTTTTTGAACCCCACTTCATACGTGAGAGGATACAATGAGAGGATGGTTTCTGTTTTTTCAACGGTATCATATGATACAATGAGAGGATGAATCACAATCAGATCAAATCAAACGTGAGTGAGAATTTGGTGGTAGGTGTCACAATTTTTGTCCCGCTGAGTTGGATACACAAAGTATGCATTATTATTGGTCGCTCATTCAACACGTATCTATTTGGCCAATCAGTTATGCCTGTTTTTTTGGATTTTGATAACGCCACTGTAATTTCCAATCAACTCGTTTCCAAATTACCAAATTGTTATCATTTTGAATTAGTACCAATTTTATTCAAATTAGATTGTCTCAAGACTCAACTTGGTTTTTTTTTTTTACATGTACACATACGGTGTGGTGTGGTAGGCGCGACAAATTGACAACTCGTTATTGTTAGGTACAACTGTACAAGGCATTGGATACTGACATGACGACAACTGACAACATCCTATTCTAATACCTCAAATTATGGGCGTCTAATTGTTTACCTAAAACATGTTTAGTTGCACTACCTTGTGTAAACAGATGAATTAGGAGCTCTGTTTATCTATCCATCCTACGAAAAAAGGGAGTACATCAATCACATAATATGATCGGCAGCTATATGACCTTTCATGAATCACATGCCATCGCTGCGGACAAAGTCCTGTCAAGGTCAATCGCTTATGGAGCAAGGTTTGGAAATAGATGATATAGGAGAACAGTAGGCAAAGCTAGAGAGAGATGATATGGACGTTCATGACCAAACCACATAACTGCATAAACAAACCTAGCCAACAGTAACACTGAGATTATGCAACCCTAAACTCAAGCTAATCAATAATCAACCCGGGATCTGGTGAAGATCCATAGAGACGATGTCCCACTAGATTATTTTACCCTCGAATTGAGGTTGGACAAAATTAAAAAAAATTATAGAGGTAAAATGATAATTCATATATATTTATAAAAAATGAAAAGAAAATAAAGAATGGAATTTTAGATGTTATTTTGAAACTTTTAATTCGATTTCAGATAAAAAAAAAAGGAAACTTTTAATGCTAATTATTTTTTAAATCTTAGTCTAATTTGATCGACTTAGTCGAACTTCAAACCTCTTGCATGCACAATCACTACACCAATTTGTGATTGATAATTCTAATTACTGTACTTTTTTTTTATACTAAGCGTGGGCAAGAGCTCTTGTATTATTCAAAGATTTCAAACATTAGCAGATTATAAAGCAAAAGAGTTTTGATGGACCAAAGAGTTACAAATAGATGGTGGAATCGAGCTGTGCAAGGCCAGAGTCCCTTCAAGAGACATAGCCCAGTTCGCGATAGCATCGACCATTGTGTTAGCTTGCCGCCTGATGTGCCTAGCCCAGACCTCCCAAGCATTGGTCCGTATTATGTCCCAAGTTCTCATGATCAAGTTGTAGTCAGTTTGGACTTCATCCCCACTAATCAGCAACCTGTTAGCTATCATCACGCAATCTGTCTCAACGATCAGCTTATGGATGCCCAAGTCCTTAGCTATTGCTATACCATGGAATGCTGCCCACGCCTCGACAGTAGCAACCCCATAGATCCCGCATTTGAATGTGAATGCCTTCACAACCTCCCCGGAAGGTGACCTGAAGACGCCTCCACCTCCCGATAAACCGGGATTTTCTTTGGACACCCCATCGACGTTTAGCTTGATCCACCTTTGGTTCGGGGGTTCCTAGGTAGTCGGAACCTCATGCGTTTGATCTATATTGCCCAACCCTTTTGTCTTGGACTTCACACGGAAGTATGTAGACACTTGTCTCCAAACTCGATTTGCTAAACCATCCATGCTTTCCTCTTCGTCGAAAATCAATCCATTATGTGCTTTCTGATGAGCGGTTTTTAGTCGCCTAAACCGTATCAAAATATATTCGAACCTACCTAACTAATGTAGCGTGATAAGTACGAGTCGATCCGTGATAAGTACGAGTCGATCCAACAGAGAATCAAGTTATTTCTAAGTTAAGTTTATTTACCAATTAGTATCAAACGGGGGGTTGAGTGATTGAAATAAGAAAGAAAATAAAATAAACTATAAACAAATTGACTAGGGGTGGAAATGGGTCGGGTGATGGATGGGTGGAGCCATTTTTTCACCCGACCCGTCACAAAAAAATTTCACCCGACCCACCACCCGTCCGTCTAATATTTCACCCATCACCCGATCCGTCGAGTGAATCGGGTTAATCGGGTGGGTAATCGGGTGAAGTAAATTAAAAGAAAAAAAATTCATAGGTTATACTTAGAAATCGGTCATATTTGATATTTTCACAAACCACGTCAACGTGGAAATCTTATTAATTGTATAAAAGGTTTATTCATACTCCCTCCCTCTGTTCACTAAAAAGTGACGTTTTGAGGAAAAAAATTTGTTCACAAATAATTGACGTTTTAAGCTACTTCTTCATTGTTTTCCATATTTACCCTTATTAAAATTAAAATGGATGATTCTTGGAGAATGAGAAGGGGGGAGTAGTAATCATCACCACACCTGTCATCAGTCATCACACATACATACTCCATTTTGTGGCCCTTCATCTTCCTCATCCTTCTATAACTACATACCAGGATATATACCCCAAACATTAAATTCTTCTTTCCAACACTGCTAAAATTGATTAGCCTTATTTCCCCGTAATTAAATTTGATTAGCGCCAAATTCAATTTCACTTCATATCCCCCACTGTTCTCAGTTTTAAAATTTGCAACCCATAAATAAATTTGTATTCACCGCCAAATTCCACCCCATAGAGAGACCCCACTATTTGTTACTGTAGCTTGTTGCAGAGATTGCAGAGTTGCAGGAGTGCCTTTTCCCCTCCCTTTTCATTAATGTACTCCGTATTTTTTAATTAGTTTAATTGAAGGGTGAAAGTGTAGTTATAAGGGTATTATTGTCTATAATCTAAATTTCTTAAAAGTTGTGTTATTTTCTAAAACGTCACTTTTTGTTAAACGGAAGGAGTACATTATATCATTATCCTCATCTTACAAAGTTAGAATTAAAAGTTTAATATCAAATCAAATGAGATGAATTTTAGCCATTTGCTAAACTCGTAGTTAAAAAAAGGAAAAATAATTTGGCTAAATCATGTCTTTAACACATTAAATGCTAAGTCGTTGAAATGAGTAAAACTGTTAACATTCTACTAGTGTATGCAAAACAAATAAAATAACTTTTTTTTAAAAGATGTGATACGAGGTTAAATAAAAATAAGTTTATATTCTTTTAGATTTTTTTGCAATAAAACAATTAGAGAATAGATAAGATATATAGAATTAGAAAAAAAAATAAAATATGTAGTTATGTTAGGCTATATTTTTTTATAAACTAAGTTTTTTTTAAATAATCGGGTGGGTTAGCGGGTGGTTAAGCGGGTCGGGTAATGGGTCGGGTGATGGGTCGGGTAATGGGTGAAAAACATATCACCCATCACCCGACCCATCACCCATTTCACCCACCCATCACCCATCCATCACCCGGTTTTTTTCGGGTTTTCACCCGTATAATCGGGTCGGGTGGGTCGGGTGAATCGGTCACCCACGGGTGATTTCCAGCCCTAAAATTGACAGAGATAACAATTAATAAAATAGTTTCATCTACAAATATCCACTTTATTTGGTTGAAACGATCCTTGTAACTTCTTCTCATCCTTTTAAGTTTCCTATGAATGCCCTTGTCCCGACATAATATAGTTACTAGTCCAACCAGTCCTAGCAACCCTTATCAATCGAACAGTCCCTAAAGAAGGATTTAACCCAATTGATAGCTTTAAGTTCAGAGATTAACCAAGGTATTTGCATTCCCTAAAGAGGGATTTAACAACACATCCAACTTCCTACTTATTCAATTAGTTCAACCATCCCTAAAGGAACAAGTTTGCCGTTTGGGTTAAGGTTCGCAACCAGAAATCTACAAAACCCTAGCAATTGAATTAACTCTAACTAGTTGCACGGGCTAGATAGAATAAAACAATAGACAATCAAGCACAAAGAAGTCGAAACATTCAAATATAGGAATTAAGGAACAAAAATTAGAAACTCACAATCAATCCAAACAAAACTTCAAATTGTAGACGAAACGGGAGACTTTAGGTCTTCATAAAAATAGGACAAAACATAATTAGGGTTAAAGAATTGAAAACGGTAGTCGGCCGGCTCACGTATCGGCCTTTTATGCCATATGAAAGCATATATAGTATATGTTCTACGGAGTATAATCTAATTCTATCCATCGTAATTTATATATAATAATATCTATTAATATTACTAATTCTGCTATCATTTTGCTGATGTGTCACGCCCACAATTAAAGTTGAATTTTTTATTCAAATGAGATTTTCTTATTGGTCAATATTATTATGGAAACTTTAAAATATTTGTTTCCTATTTTAAATATGATTTGAATCCATTCCCTTTTTTTATTTTCGGTTATATTGTCGTAAATATTGAGACATGTTTCCATTTTTTCCCCGATTGCAATCTCTTTTCGGTTATATTGCTGATGTGCCACGCTCACAATTAAACTTGAATTTTTTATTCAAATGGTATTTTCTTATTGGTCAATATTATTGCTGAAATTTTAAAATATCTGTTTCCTATTTTAAACATATTTGTTTCATATTTTTATACTAAAATATTATTTAATTTGATATGTTGTATGTCAATTTGTGATCTATTTTAATCGTCTACGTACATTGAACATTCGTCAATTCTTGGCTGATTTTATTATTGGATATTGAAATTGTTGATTTATCATTTTTAACCGATTGCAATATTCCCCACAATGTCTACATACAACGAACATGTAATAATCAATTTGTAAATATTCAATTTCAAAAATTAATTATAAAAATCAATTAGAGCCAAATAAGTGTTATTTTATAATTTAATATTTTAGACATCTTAAATGACTATCGAAAAATAAATAATATTTTAAGACTCACAAGCATTACTAATGCTTATTTTACATCTTGGATGAGGCTTCTTAGATCACTTTTCTACCTTTAAGGATCTTTTTTTTACCATCTTACCTTTATTTTCACTATTAATTTCTCTATCTTTCTAACCATCTTTCTCATGAAAATAATCAATAAGTTATGTACATCTACATATTTAGTTTCAAAATTATTCACACAATCATGTGCTTATGATTTTTTAATATTTGTACGGGAGCTTATATTTTACTTTTTTAGATCTATGCTAATGATAATAATTATATATTTATTTCAAATTATATTAGATGGTGTGTTTAAGTATTATTACTACTTTACCTTATTAAATCATTTTCAAAATTTGTATCGTATCTCTTTCCAACTAATTTATAAATTATAAAAAAATATTTTATACATACTTTTGTTGTAAACACGTATATATATCTATATAGTATTATATAGATATATAAAATGATATTCAAATTAAAATGGATCAAGCTCCCGTGCCTTCAAGGCACGGGTATTACACTAGTAAATATCTAATTTATCTAATCTATCCATATATGTCTAATACGGAGTAGCTTATATAACGAAGCTCAGTGCAAATCGGCGCGCATTCCTGATTCAAGCCGGCCACCTTCTTCCAATTTGCCAAATTATCCCACAAATTATCATCAATCTCCGAATTCATACGATCCAGTCCGAAAATGTCTGAAATATATAAAAATACTAGTGTAGACTCCGAAAACCAAATAATATAAATTAAGCTATAAAATGTGTAAAATATGTTCTAAATTAATATGTAAATCTATACTAAAAACATGACTAAAATAGATTCTATCACTTTCCATAGGAGCCAAATTGTGGTTGCAAAGATCGAGCTCCAACGGTTGATCGACCTGACATTCATGAATATCCAAGACTTGATATCCATGGTTTCGAAGAAATACGGGTCGAGACTTACCCCTCCCAGTTGGCGCCAGATTGGTTTTATGGTCGAGCAGTCCCTGAGCAGGTGAAGCTCCGATTCAACTTCATTGCATCTCGGACATGCTGCAAAGTCGGACATGTGTCTTTTCACTCGGTTGGCATTACATAAAACGACATCGTGTGCTACAAGGTGTGTAAATGTGCGAATCCTTTCCTGAACATCAAGCCACCAAACCTTCCTCTAATCCGGTGAAGTATCGAGCTAATTGTCTTGTCAAATGTACCTTAGGACATAAGCCGTAGAGAACTTACCCGGCGAACTCCCACTCCACACTATCTTATCATGAGCCTCCGACCGTGGGTTTACTCGAACAGACTGAAGTCTGAGGAGGATCTCGCTCGGGAGGAACTGTGAGATCGAGGACCAATCCCACCCATCCCCGGTCCAGATTTTCGAGACCGTGGCCCCAAGCAACTCTTCCGGCACTTGGCTCGTGACAACATTCTCCAAAGAGCTTTCCATCAGCCAAGGGTGTGACCAGAAAATGGTCGATTGGCCATTCCATATGTTTGATCTCAGTCTCGAACCCTCGGAGTTACAACTTTAGCCCCATGAACAAAGCCTCTCCATTGTCTAGACTCCCCATTCCTCCTGGTGAACATATCTACATCACATCTTCCATTGCAATATTGGCCCCTAATGAGTCGGCTCCACAACGAGGATGAATTCTAAATTGCTCGCCATCCGAGCATCGCTAGAAGAGCCTGGTTAATTCGTTTCACGCATAGGCCGCACGCCCAGTCCCCCCTCTTCCATCGTGGCATATAACAACTCTTTCTTCAACAAATGTATTCACCTGCGACCGGGTGTAAAGCCCCAAAAGAAGCTTTGGCCAGCCATGTCAATGCCATCGCACACCGTCAGTGGGACGAATGTCGATTGCATAGCATATACCGGTAGACTCGTGAGTACTGATTTCGCCAAGGTGATTCGGCCTGCAAGAGACAACGTCTGGGCTTTCCAACCATTCAATCTAGTCGTGACCTTGCCGAGTAAGAACTCATACCGGTCAGTCGTAATTCACCCACAAGTTGTTGGCAGTCTTGGCACTCCTAGATAGTTTCCGAATTCCGTAGCCACTGGAATTGCAATTTCATTGTTGATTACAACTTTTGCGGAAGCAGCGACGTTTCTTGAGAACACCACCGAACTCTTTTGGAAGTTTACCCGCTCCCCCAAGTCTGCACAAAATTCGTTCAAGCAATCCTTGACCACTTTAGCTTACTCCACCGAAGCTTTACATAGGAGAACAAGGTCATTGGCGAAGAAGAGGTGTGAAAATTTGACCCCTCTGACCTCCACTGGTTTCCACTTCTCATCTGCCACGGCATCCTGGATAATATGAGACAAATGTTCCATACAGAACACGAACAAATAGGGTAAAAGCGGATCTCCATGTCAGATGCCGCGGGAAGGTTTGAATCCTCCAATTTTTTCACCATTTCATAAAACTTCAGTGTTACCCACCGATTGGATCAACATGATCACATCGATGAGATTAGCCAACAGCTAAGGTTTTTCCAACATAGCACGTAGGAAGTTCCAATTGATTCGGTCGTACACCTTTGCGAGATCGATCTTGAAAACCATCCAGTTGCGGCGTCTTCGCCCTGACATTGAATGAAGCACCTCTTGGATAATGACTATATTATCGATGATCTGACAACCCGGAATAAAGCTCGCCTAAGCTGGGGCTGTCAAATCCGGCATCACCTTCTTAAGGCGAGCGACTATCATCTTCGTAGCCACCTTAAAGATGACATTCAAGAGTGATATCGGTCTGAAGTTTGCCGGATTTGAAGGGTTGGCCATTTTCGGAAGCAACACCAATAGGGAGTTGCCTATCTTCGGTGGGAACTTGGCTTCATTGAGCAATTGGAGAACCATTTCGATTATTTGTGGACCAATAACCTCCCAACTATTCTGATTGAAGATGGTCGGGAAGTAGTCCGGGCCTATAGCCTTGTACGGACCGACTTCACGAACAACCTTCCACACGTCATTGGAGAGGAAATGAGCCCTCAGCCTACGCGGCTCCTCCTCCGAGATGGTTGGGAACGTGTGCTTAGTCTTCACCCTTCTCTGTGGTTGCTGCATCGGCTCCTCAGAATACAAGGATTTGAAGAAATCAATCACCATACCTTTGATTTCCGTCTCATCCTCAGTCCATTGCCCATCCGGTCGTTGTAAACTTTGAACTCTGTTGGCCCGACACCTCACGATTGTGGACAAGTGGTAGTATTTGGTTTCCATTCGCCCTCCAGTAGAAAGCTAGAGCGGGATTTCTTGAACCACAGGAGTTGCTCACAATAGAGTGCTTCCTCTAGTTCCCTGCACAACTTCCCCTCCAACCGTATATAGTGATGCGTCATGCATTCCGCAAGCTTCCGTCTTACCCCTTCCAATCTTTTGGTGAGTTCTCTCTTCTTCCGAAAGATGTTTCCGAACACATCTTTGTTCCATTGTCTTAGCTGTTCAGCAAACGTTCCAAGTGCTACACAAACCTTCTCATCCCTATTCCACTTGTCGGCAAGAAGGTTAGGGTAATTTTCATGGAGAAGTCATGGTGCTTGGAAACGAAAAGGACGATTTGTTGGGTTCGAATTATCCCCTGGTGCGAGTTGGATCAATAGAGGCGCATGATCCGAGTAGGCCGAAGTGAAATGAGTTACTGTCGCCTCATGGACTCTCGTACGCCAATCAGGGCTACAAAGAGCTCGATCGAGGCATGCAACAATTCTATTCTCCGCGTTCCTTCCTCTCCACCAGGTAAACGAAGGCCCTGAAAACCCCATATCAATCAACTGCAGGTTGTCTGCCCATTCTTTGAAGGCGTGAGTTGCATGATTCGAGCCCACTGATGAAGTTGGCGATCTTTTCTCTAGGAGGATGGTTGCATTGAAATCACTAGCCAATAGGAAACAACTAGAGCTGATGGACCGATTTAGCAAACTCCATGAGATTATTCCATAAGTTTAGTCTCCACGAGCGTTCTGAGGCAGCATAGACTGCCGACAAAATCCAAGCCAGCTCACCTCTTCTACGGATCTCCATCATTATGTGTTGGTTGTGAAATTCTCTCTTAATCACATCAACTTCGACCAATCTCCACGGTAATTAAATGCCTCCGGAGAACCCGATTGCATCCACTCTCACCCAACTGTCAAAACCAATTCTCTAGCACACTCGATTCGTAGCCGTTACGCTAATTCGAGGTTCTGAGATGGTTGGGAACGTGTGCCTACTCACCACCCTTCTCTATGGTTGCTGCATCGGCTCCTCAGAATATAAGAATTTGAAGAAATCAATCACCATACCTCTGATTTCCGTCTCATTCTCAATCCATTGCCCATCTGGTTGTGGCAAACTTCGAACCTTGTTGGCCCAACGCCTCACGATTGTGGACAAGTGGTAGTATTTGGTATTCTGTTCGCCCTCCAGTAGAAAGCTAGAGTGGGATTTTTGGAACCACATGAGCTGCTCACGATTGAGTGCTTCCTCTAGTTCCCTGCATAACTTCCCCTCCAGCCATATATAGTGATGTGATGCGTCCTACGTTCCGCAAGCTTCCATCTTACCACTTCCAATCTTTTGGTGAGTTCTCTCTTCTTCCGAAAGATGTTTCCGAACACATCTCTGTTCCACTGTCTTAGCTCTTCAGCAAACGTTCCAAGCGCTACACAAACCTTCTCATCCCTATTCCACTTGTCGGCAAGCAGGTAAGGGTAATTTTCATGGAGAAGCCATGGTGCTTGGAAACGAAAAGGACAATTTGCTAGGTTCGAATTCTCCCCTGGTGCGAGTTGGATCAATAGAGGCGCATGATCTGAGTAGGCCGAAGTGAGATGAGTTACTATAGCCTCATAGAACCTCGTACGCCAATCATGGCTACAAAGAGCTTGATTGAGGCGTGCAACAATTCTATTCCCTGCGTTTCTTCCTCTCCGCTAGGTAAACGATGACCCTAAAAACCCCATCTCAATCAACTGCAGGTTGTTTGCCCATTCTTTGAAGACGTGAGCTACACGATTCGAGTCCACTGATAAAGTTGGCAATCTCTCCTCTGGAAGCATGGTTGCGTTGAAATCACCAGCTAACAGGCAACAACCAGGGCTAATGGACCGACTCAGCAAACTCCATCAGATTATTCCACAAGTCTAGTGTCCGCGAGCGTTCCGGGGCAGCATAGACTGTCGACAAAATCCAAGGCATGTCACCTCTCTTACGGATCTCCACCGTTATGTGTTGGTTGTGCAATTCTCTCTGAATCCGATCTTCATATATAGTAACCAAATGCCTCCGGAGAACCCGAATGCATCCACTCTTACCCAACTGTCAAAACCAATTCCCTGGCACACTCGATTCGTAGCAGTTCCTCTAATTCGAGGCTCCACTAGTGCGATGACCTAAGGGTTATAGGTTCGAATCAAATCCCTCGGCGCTGCAAGGAAGGTGTTGTTTGCAGCCCCGCCGGTATTCCATGTTATTATGCTTAAGCTATTCATGGTCAACAAAGTTGTGTTGAGAGCCATAAAAACGTGATCGTTTGGCATGTACATTGCTTCCGCAAAGGCTCGAGCTGCCTCATCAAGCAACTCAACCGCCTTGCTGATCGATTCGGGCAACGATGTCCTACATAGGATTGGATTGTACTGATGTACTCTGTCTGCAGAGGTTGGAATTCCACAAACATTTGGTATGCTATTGGTGGAGGAACTGCCTAGAAGGGTCCTGTTCGGCGGTTCGACATCAGGAAACTAGCTCGGGTCCTCACGGGGATTACTCTGACCTGTAACCCCTGGCTCAATATTGTCGTTCAGTAACAGTAGCGGGTTCAGGGGTTTGGAGGTAGGTTTGGCGCTGGCGGATTGGGAGGAGATGGTGGGTTTCGATTGGGGTCTTGCTGGGGTCGTTTGGGTTGCCGAGTTGGGGGCCTTAGGAGTGATTGTGAGGTCGGTAATCGAGGGCATGAACAAGTCGTCGACCACAGGGGCTGCAAATGTGAAACTTTTAGGGGTTTGACTTTTCTTTTTGTGGCGGTTGGTTTCTTAACTACTAGATTTGGAGACCGAGATCTGTTTTCCTTGCTCGTGGCCCCTCCTTTGACCTTATTTCCATATATTCTGGGGATCTTATCTTGAAGCGGGCCTTCCTTTTGCTGAAGATCTTTCACCGTTTGTAACTCCCTGTTCTCCCGGGTGTTGATCTTCTCCCCTCCCCTTTCTTTAGAACCCCATTGATTTTTGTCCAGAGAATCAAACACACTGAATCGCGAAGATTGAGCAATATCCCCTGTCACGAGAATTTTGGGGTTGCCTGTTGGCGTCACACCTTTTTCTTCACCGGCTACTCCTCCGGCGCCGATCACCTCCGTCTTCTTTTGAGGTCCAGCGCTTTTGGTTGTGCCGGTTAATTTCTCCGGTTGGGTGTCACCTCCATGCTTACTGCATTGATCCACGGAATGCTCTACCGCTTCGCACTTGAAACATAGCATTCGCAGACCCTCATATTGGATGTGCCAAACTTTCCCATCGAGTTTGAGTTTTGACAATAGAGGCTTTGCCAGGTCGACTTCAACACTTAGCCTCGTGAATTGCCCCTATCTGATGCCGCCGTCGTGTTATCAATGCGTAGGACCTTCCCAATTCTTCTTCCAATCAAGCTAAGGAATCTGCGATCGAAACATTCGATGTGTAGACCCGGAATCCGCACCCAAACTGTAAGGGTAGAAATCTTCTCAATGCTCGAGTCAAACTTCGGAACCCATTTCCTAATTGTCAAATTATTTTCGCCGATCATCCAAGGTACCTCCATGACGACATGGTTGTAGTCCGCCATGGTGGAGAACCTTGCAATATAAAAGTCGTTGCCAATGTCGATCAAATTGAAAGGTGCGCTCAATCCCCATTTTTGTGAGAACCTGTGGTATAACTGCATATACCCTGAACCCTTGTCGAACATTTTGACTATGAGGGTGTCTTTCCATGGCCTCCAGAGCTTATCCTTTTCCTCCTTATTCAGGCTGATGGTGGGGCAAAGAGGATCGTCCTCCTCTGGTTGTATGTCGTCGGAGGCGATGAAGGAAGTCAACATCTCTTGGGGCCTTGAGTTCCCTTCAGCAATCGAGAAACATTCCCCAGTCCCCCCGACCAACTTCTCCTTGTAATTCAGCGTAACACCCAACCCGGATCCCGGCTCGCCATTGAGGGCGGGAAATTCCTTTCGATAGGCCAGAGTCTCCGTCGTCGTACTTCCATTATGATCCTTGTCTGGGTCACGTTCTTCCATTTTGGCTCTCAAAAAATCTTTCTCCGTAATTACTGTACTTTCTAAGATTTATTTCTTTATCGCTTTTCACAATTTGTTTTTGTAAATTTATTTGAATTAACATTTATTAAGATTATTTGAATTTTTAAAAAAATAATACAAGGTAAAGATAATTTTGTGATACACCGAAGTGGGACAGTGTCCCGATCAAACTGGATCCCACACAATTCACGAGTATGAAACAGTAATATGAGGGACTGTGGTTGTGTTTGGGTTGGGACGAGCTTATCCAAGCCTGTGCAAACTCAAGAAAAGGGAAAAGCTCCTCATTGAGGTGTTTGACATGAAAAGCTTTTTGGAGCTTGTTGAAGCTTATGACAGTGTACTGTTTTTCTGATTCGGGGAGCTGCTATGTGCAAGCATGCTTATGAATCATGATAGCTTATTACAAAATCACATTCATTTGCAACACATGTTACACATCTACTCTTTTTTTCATAATTTTACCACATCAAGTAACCAAGTTTAGTCCTCTATTTACTATATTCACCTATCCTTAACTACTATCATGTCCTTCGAGCAATCCCCAATGTTTCATGAATTTCTTCTTTGACTAATACTACCACAGTTATACTTGTTTTCGGTAAATAGAAAGCGGTCATCCGGGTTCGAACCGGGGACGTTTGGGTACTACCCGTAATTCCTGTCCGGCTGAACATACTAGCAAAAGAGCAAAATACAGCTCATTTGCATTACACTGAGCTAACAAAGAGATTCGCAAATCATCACACCATTTTGAGTCACCAAACACACACATTTTCACTAGTTTCACTAAATCTTGCAAAGACATGCCCAAGACCAAAAAACAAAGAGAAAGAGCAAGATTATGAATTCAACTAGCCAGCTCTATACACTACATAAATTGCCTAATCAATGCCCTAGCTTACACAATAAATGAGCATGATGGCGAAAAAAGAATCAGGAAAGAATCTAACCATTACCCAAGTATCAGCTTCTTGTTCATCACTTCCAAACCTCAATTGGTCCCCAAAATCCCACCCAACTAGTTTGCAGCTACACAAAAGCATCAAGATCATCACCGCCCTCCGAAAAATGAGAAAAACCCGCGTTTCTTGGGCTCTTCCTCTACCATCACAGCATTCATACTGTCCTGCTCAGCAAGCCTCCAAGCAGCTTGCTCAAATGCCAGGCCTGCAAGCGTGGGAGGCCTGTTGAGCACCAAAGGATAGCCTCGATTCGTGCTCCGAATCACCTCTGTATCATCAGGGATCATTCCCAGCAATGCCAGTCCCAGCATCTCCTGGACATCCAGCACAGACATCATATCCTCACCCCTGATCATATCAGTCCTAACTCTATTCACAATCATCTTGATCTCCTTAATCCCATCGCACTCGAGCAATCCGGTAACCCGATCCGCATCACGGAGGCTCGTGATATCCGGAGTCGTCACCAGCACGGCCTCATTCGCCGGCGTGATTGCGGTGATGAATCCAGCGTCGATCCCGGCGGGGCAATCGATGAGGATGAAATCAGGACAGCCCTCGGAGCGGTGTTTGAGGGAATCGACGAGCCAAGTTAGGGCTTTTCCGCCGAACCCTAGGGGAAGCTTGGATCTCGGCTTGGAGATGCATAGAAGCTCAAAATTAGACCAGCGCTTGTCACGGACGAGCGCCTGGTCGAGGCGGCAGTCGCCATTGAGGACCTCGACGAGCGTGTGGTTGACGCGATTCTCAAGGCCGAGGAGGAGGTCGAGGTTGCGGAGGCCAACATCGGCGTCGATTGCGACTACGGAGAAGCCATGACGGGCGAGGGAGATGCCGATGTTGGCGGTTGTTGTGGTCTTGCCGACACCACCCTTTCCAGAGGTGATGACGATGACGCGCGGGGTGGTGCCGGCGAGCTGGGGTTTGCGGTTGTAGCTGAATGCGGAGGCTCTGACGGTGATTGAAGGCTTACGAAGGGTTTTGTTGGTGGTGGACAGGGAAGTGCTAGAGAGTGTAGTTGCGGGGGTGAAACTAGCGGCGGCGGCGGCCAGAGGGTGGAGGTGTAGCGTTGGCATTGCTCTCGGAGAGAAGTGGAGGAGATATGGCGATGGCTAGACGCTGTCATACAGTGATACAGATACAGTGCATCTGAACCGACCTTCTGCTTCCACCTTTGGACCAGTTGGGGAGGTTTGTTTATTGGGCCATATATTCATTCGAAGCCCATAGGCCCAATCTCTTTGTTTTGAGGCCGTTTGGACCGTCAACCGTGGAAGAAACAGGCGAAGGTTGATAGAGGACTTACGATAAGAGATTAAGAGGTACAAGTTCATAAGATTCATCGCAAAGGCAAGTAGGCAACAATGTTGTAGACTCTTTGCTAAGTGGCCGTTACGGTTGTCTAATTTATATGCTGAATACTCTTACTTGTTGAATTGTGTTCATCTTAGTTTTGATGTTGTATGTATATAAGTATATTGTATCCTATGGTGGGAGTTTTCTACTAATAATATATACTCTGTATAAGAGGATTTTACCCTTCTTTTCAGACTAAAACAAGGAGATGTACATACATCAAATTATGTTGGTGTATCTTTTTCCATGTATTGATTTTTATAAAATGCATCCACTGCTTTTAAAAGTGTAAAAGTTAACCCTAATATTTTTCTTTTTTTTGAGAACACCCTAATATTTTTCTTAACACTCTATTATACGCATATTATAAAGAATAAACTCTAAAATATCAATAATCACTAATTATACCCTAATCTTTAAACAATGAACCCTAGAAAAACAAATTTTGGAAAAAAAAAATGGTGTAGAGACTATAGATACACAAAGTGTATGTAAAGTCTTTTCATAAGGGCTTTAGGCAAGACGTCGGAATGACTATTGACAAGATAATTTCACCTAAATTACCCCAAGCCCTTTTCATTTTTTCCGAACACATTGCAAAAAGGCCCAAAACTCTCTCTTTCGAATCGAAACCTAAATCTGACAAACGAATTGTTTTGATTGAAAACAGCCTAAAATCGATGAAATTAATCAAAAGATCAATCAATCAACACACGAACGGGTATATCGGTCGCTTTAAGTGATTATCGAATGACAATTTTAAAGTCT
The DNA here is from genome assembly GCA_037127255.1 of Persicaria tinctoria. Classification (NCBI taxonomy): domain Eukaryota; kingdom Viridiplantae; phylum Streptophyta; class Magnoliopsida; order Caryophyllales; family Polygonaceae; genus Persicaria; species Persicaria tinctoria. Next base: position 24,457,365 of record JBANSL010000002.1, on the reverse strand, counting down.
TCGTTCGAAAAAACCGTCGAAGGAAGAGCTCGGCTGACAGAAATGAGGTTAATGCATAAGCTCGGCATATTTATGTGAGGTGAATAAATAAGCTCGGCAAGTTTTTGTGAGGTGAATACGTAACCTCGGTACATAAAAACGAGGTTATGAAGGAGCCTCGTCTACTTTTTAGGAGGTATATAATGACCCCTTTGAAGATCTTATCTAAATCTTCATTGATATAAGCCGAGCTTAATAAACAACCTCGGCCTCTATTGTTGAGGTGAAGAAGGGAGCTCGGCTTCTGTTGGTGAGGTTAAAGAGAGAGCTCGGCTTTTGTTGTTGAGCTTAGTGAGTGAGCTCGGCCAATATTGTTGAGGCTATAAAATAGCCTCCTTGACACGTATTGCATAAATTCATTAAAAGTATATGTGTGATGAATATTGTTATAATACAAACTCATATGCTTCTAATAATGAGACATACTAAATGACTAAATCAGTTTAGAAAATGTTGTTTTCTCCACTTCTGATTGCAACTCTAAATGAAATAGTAAATTAGTTATTCTTAAGCAGACATGAAACAAATTAATGCATATTTTAATGTTCTATCTTACGGTAATTGTTTCAAGTGCCCACTTCCCACTTATCCTCAACCTAAGGATTAATGGCGTCTCAATTCCTTTCCGTCCTGATCTAGTAAATAAGAAGCCATTACCTGTAATTATTTGGAGCTACATTACCTGTACTAATCTAAATAACAAGTCATTGGTAGTGAATGTTGTTATGCTATGGAAATCTAATGTATTAGCAATAGAAAAACAACTAGGAATTACATCCACGTTGCATTCACGATGGTTTCACGAACAAAAAATATTGATATATGTCAGTTCGACAAGTAATATTGAAATCTTAAATTACCTCTATTGATGTTACATTCATGACGAATACATCTATCCACTAGTGTTTTGGCCTGTGCTACGCACGGGTCTAAATTTTTTTAATATAAATTATATATAAAATAATATTTTTATGTTATAATTATTAAAGATTTATCGCTAGGGAAAAATATTTTTGTATAAATATATTGAGATTATTTATGATGAACTTTAACCGCTAAATTGTTATCAAATGTATAGTTGTTCGTGCTTCATACTAATATTTATATTTAACACCACAAACATTATTAAACCAGCCTTTTTCTTGCTTCTATTTATTCAAATTAATATGATATATTATGATTTCTAATATTAATTTTAAAATAACGAAATTAAATAAATGAGTAATGTTAATCTAAAAAGGATATTTCTAACTGATTAGAAATCATTTAGTGAATGAATTTATTGGGCAAAAAAATCTCTTTTATAAGTTCATTCTTAAAATTTAATATATTGATTTTTAATTAAAAATTGATGTTTATGCCAATTTATATGATTATTATGATTTCAAATAAAAATAATATGATTATTATGATTTACAATATTAATTTTAAAATGGTTAATCTAAATAGATATATTGTTATTATTTTTAATCTAAAAGTTTTCCTAATTTTTAAGGATATATTTCGTTAATGCATTTAATTTACTGGGCAAAATGAAATCCTCTTTTATAAGTTATATAGATTTATTCATTTATTTATATTATTATTTATTTTTATTAGGTTAAATTCTAGACTTATCATTATGTAAAAAAATAATCTTTCTAAAAAGCTATATTTTTATTGTTGTGAATCTAAATATTTTAGGCTAACTTTATATGTTATATAGATATATAGATATAGATGTTAAACTGACGGTTATTTTATGAACAAATAATATTGAAATCTAATATTAGTCAATAAAAGTCGCTATCCCATTGGTTCTACCCCTGCACATATTTCACAACATCTTAGGTTCGATTTCGAATAACCCGAATTTTTTACTTCATTTTTTTTATTCTTAGGATATAGAAGAAGCTCAACAAAATCTATCGAGCTTATGAAATAGCCTCGGCTTTATTTGGTGAGGTGATGTTGTGAGCTCGGCAAAGTTTGATGAGCTTAACACGTCACCTCGTAATAAGATTGAATTTACCACAACGGCGCCTACAAAAGCCCGGGATGGTTTTGGAGGGAAAAATAAATGGATTGGGAGGGAAAATTTAGGGTTTGGCCGCCAATAAATTCTATATAAGACCTCCATAGTTCTACAAAGTAGTCACAACTCCAAAACATGGCGGAAAAACACAAACAACATATTCGCGACCTTGTTGAAGTTCGAACATTCATGAGGAATTTGATGGCGGAATTCGGCCCATCACTTGTCGCCTCAAACATACGCAAAGGAACGGGGTATTAATATACCCTCGAGGCGATGTATGAAGAAGAATTAAACCATTACGAGCTAAGCAAGCATCCCAGTCTTCAACAGCTGGTTAAAGCGGGCAAACGGGTGCTTGTACTTCCAGTTGCGGATTTATGCATCGTTAAAGAAGAAGGTCCCAGAAGATCACCTAGAGGGAAGAAGTCCAAAAATAATTAATATTTATTCTTTCTATTTCAATCGAATGATTAGTTTTATTTATAGGTTGTTCTTCCATGGATGTTAGATTGTAACGAGCATATTATTATCAATAAAAAGTTATATTTCGATCGATATGTTTTGATGGTACATATTAGTGATGATTGTCGGATATCAATACAAATTTGAAAAGGCGATGATTGTCGCTCCCATGACTTTATTGGATCGGCTTTATGATGGATCGTCAATACCCCACGGTCATGATGCTCAACCTGTACAACAAGTATAAATTGTACGATAGATCAATAACTAGGCATTGAAATAAATTTTAACGGAGAAGCTACACTTTAACATTGAACCGATATTTAAACATAACTCACCATGGCATTTGTCCACAAAAAGCAAGCCACGTGTGCGGCATACGATATCAACAATTCAGGTATCTGTGGCCCGCCAGGTCTTGGTCCATCCAGTTGGGGTACATATCGATCGCGTCGAGGGTTGATCACCACCTTTTGTTTTCCTTTTTCTTTTCGTCTAGCCCTAGCTTCTTCTCTCTCGTCGCTATGTTGCAATGTGTTGTCTTCGGGGAAGCTCGCTTCTGTAGATGACTCAGCATGAGGATTTTCAATTGCTTGAGCCATGGGAGGATTTTGAGGTGCTTGTGACATGACATGAATTTGATTTGCTTGTGATGTGGAAGCCTGGGTGTTCATCCTAGATCTTTGAGCCGAGGCGTTTAGATGTTCACGAGCCCCTCTAACCATCTACATACATAAAAAAAAAAGAATGAATAAATGCCATAAAAAAACGAATGATCCAATGTCGATCTAACTAGCATGAATTTGGCAAGTACTTAAACTACATTTTCTGCAAAATACATCATCAATCAAATATTATTAGAAATCACTTCAGCCGGTTTTGTTATGCAATTTTAGTGAATGGAAAATGTAAATTTACTATGAAATGATCAATCATGCAGTTATCGTACATGAAGAGAAAAAGATTCCCCCTAAGATAATAAAAATCTTATCAAATTTTAACAGCAAACTCAATAGCATAGCATTAAATATGTATCAGGTAAGCCTTCATAGAAAAGATACACAGTAGCACATGGCAGTAATTGAGAGAAAGGTGACATCAAATAGAAAATACCCCAAAAGTAAGTGCTGCTACTAATGAGAGATTGTAATAGGAAAAGTCCTAAACAAGTAACATGTTCAGACAGACAAAAAAGAAGAAGGAGCAAATCTAACTTTTAGACCTAAAACAATCAGGTAACCACAAAGATCTTCCAGCAAATAAGGAGCAGCAATGCAAGACAATTACAGCAGGCCATTCAAGCAAAGGAAATATTTCATTGTCTGCAATCACGAAATCACCACAACCATTTATAGAATTGCGCCCAAGAAGCTCTCATAGACCTGAATGAAACATCCATGGAGGAATTCAATTCATCATTCAACAACTAAGCATAAAAAGGAAATGAAATAATGTTAATAACCACAATTAAAAAAAAAGTAATTAAAGAGTACGAAATTGACTAAAAGGAACTGGCACTCAAATTAATCTTACTAACAAGCCACAGAGCATATAACAAGCCCTTGGATTTGGCCACAAATTTAAACCAAATTATTGAATTAAGAGAGAAACATTAAGTTTAACCCAAAAATTATGCACTTCTAGAAGATCCATTAAGTAACTTGAGGTTTAGTGTAAAGATCTGTAGTCTGATTTGTAATGATTGCTAACTTAGTGCCATTAAATCTAATGTTACACAATAAGCACAGAAAATATTTTTAAGATTACAATTGACCAACATCCCTAAATTCCCAAATCCCCATTCCCATTCTCCCTCACTTGCCGGATTCCTTCCACACCAAGACACAACCCTAGCAGTTGCTAAGCATTCAAATCCGAAGCCGCCCAATATTTTTGAGCACAAACTACATGGATCAGTGAGAATTATGACATGTTCAGCAATGGCAGACTTATAGTCACTCAAAACTTCAAGGAAATAATAGAAATTTCAATGATAAAAGGAAAAATTACAAGCTACTGTAAATTGTTTACAACAAGAGAGAAGGAAGAAAGCAGGACTGGATAGGAAGGGTTATATAGCTTTGACCGTACTAAACAATTGAATTCCAGATTCCTACTTTCTCTTGTTTCCAGATTCCTACCTTCTATTCATAAATCAGACCCAATTGGTTCTCAAATTCCACAAACCCTAACTATCCTATTTACAAATTGCACTTCAATTTGAAAATCTAACCTTCAAACTTTCATGAATTTCAAAATTGAATTGAAAATCTAATTCATAATATATAAACTTTAACATAGGAAATGTCAAATGCACCTTTGAATCGAACAGTTCAAGTCGGGCGAGTTTGCGGCGATGTCGACGGTCCGAGCCGTGAAGGTAGCCAACCGAACCGGGTGCAAGGTTGTCGGCCACGGTGGTGGAGGCGGGCGGTGGAGAGCGGAGAGCGGGACGACAAGAGGAGGGCCAGGGCGGGGGCGGGCGGTGGAGAGCGGAGAGCGGGAGCGACGCTCGTGGAGGCGGGCGGTGGAGAGCGGAGAGCGGGACGACGGATCCATTTTGCTCCTGCCTGCTGAGGTTGAAAAAAAAATAGAACAGAAGAAGACTGGGCGGGGGGAAAGAGAGATAAAATAGTAAAGGACAGAGTTCGAACCCGTGACCTCTACCAAACCCAGTTTAGCATTGAGCAAGCATCTGGACCTTTACCACCCAAGCTACCCATTCAACCTTGTTTCATTCTACAAGATACTTAAATTAGTATTCTTGAATACTTTGTATGTAGGTGTAACCCAAAATTATTTAGAGTATTTTTAATTAATACAAAAAAACTAAAAATTATATTTATATTGTGCATGTCCAATTATATATATTTGCATATTTTTTTCTTACAAAATGATATTTTTTTCTTACAAAATGATATTCTTTTAATATTTTTTTTAAAATTTCATTTATATTAAAAAAAAGTATAGATATATATATGTTATTTGATATTTACAATGTAAATATTTTTTTTAATTATTAAAAAATACCTTAAATAATTATATGTTACATCTAGGTTTGCATACTAGGGAGCAGATGATCCTAACAAAAGGTATATAGTTTAGTATTAGAAATAAAACATTAAAAACATAATATATATATATATATATATATATATATATATATATATATATATATATATATATATATATATATATATATATATATATATATATTTCCGGGGGTAACACCCTAGCTCCGCCCATGTGCTTGATTATTTTGAACTGCTCAATACAGAACTGTCAAAAGATCTTCAACAGTGGAAAGGTGGATAAAAAGAAGGAAAATAGTATCACATCGTGAAAGAAAGTGATCAATTTTCAACTCTCATATACAAGTTGTACCAAGAATATGACCATATAAGCATTAAAAGTATAAGGAAAAAATTACTGAAGATCATCACTTCTAAAGCTCATGTTTGATTGGACATATACCAGTTTAACATAAGGCAGACCTATGACCCTCGTTATTAACCGCTTGGCTCGACTGACTCGCCATTAATCCTTAGGTTGAGGATAAGTGGGAAGTGGGCACTTGAAACAATTACCGTAAGATAAAACATTAAAATATGCATTAATTTGTTTCATGTCTGCTTAAGAATAACTAATTTACTATTTCATTTAGAGTTGTAATCAGAAGTGGAGAAAACAACATTTTCTAAACTGATTTAGTCATTTAGTATGTCTCATTATCAGAAGCATATGAGTTTGCATTATAACAATATTCATCACACATATACTTTTAATGAATTTATTATGCAATACGTGTCAAGGAGGCTATTTTATAGCCTCAACAACATTGGCCGAGCTCACTCACTAAGCTCAACAACAGAAGTCGAGCTCTCTCTTTAACCTCAACAACAGAAGCCGAGCTCCATCCTTCACCTCAACAACAGAGGCCGAGGTTGTTTATTTAGCTCGGCTTATATCAATGAGGATTTAGATAAGATCTTCAAAGGGGTCATTATATACCTCCTAAAAAGTAGACGGAGCTCCTTCATAACCTCGTTTTTATGCACCAAGGTTACGTATTCACCTCACAAAAACTTGCCGAGCTTATTTATTCACCTCACATAAATATGTCGAGCTTATGCATTAACCTCATTTCTGTCTGCCGAGCTCTTCCTTCGACGGTTTTTTCGAACGAAGACTTAAAATTGTCATTCGATAATCAGTTAAAGCGACCGATATACCCGTTCGTGTGTTGATTGATTGATCTTTTGATTAATTTCATCGATTTTAGGCTGTTTTCAATCAAAACAATTCGTTTGTCAGATTTAGGTTTCGATTCGGAAGAGAGAGTTTTGAGCTTTTTGCAATGTGTTCAGAAAAAATGAAAAGGACTTGGGGTAATTTAGGTGAAATTATCTTGTCAATAGCCATTCCGACATCTTTCCTCTAGCCTCACTCAAGTCTTTTCCCTAAAAAAACCACCCTTAAAATACAAGGTTTCCCACATATCCACCCACAAATATGAAATTTACATAAAATGAACCATAAATTTATTTATTTTTTCCAACAAATCACTAGTAAGTAATACTTGTAACTTTTAAGTAAGAACTCCCTTAAGAAGTACTCCAAAAATAATAAAAAAGTGAGGGCTCGTTTGGTAGGAGTTTGTAGATATAGGATATAAGTATAGGATTTCTATATCTATATATTGTGTTTCGTACATTGGTATATAGATATCAATTCGATATCTATATGTACTAATTGTATTGTTTTTTTTTTCCCTTTGATATCTGTAGAATTTGAAATATGTAACTTTCTATTTGAGATGGCTTCCTACTATCCCCTCTTCTTGCTTCAACAACGATAACCATGGCTTTCTCTCTATCCCCTCTCTCTTGATACACTAGCTGCGACTTTTTCAGAGGGCTTTATTGTCCTGACCCTTCCTTCTCCCGTTGTCGGCGAAGTCGCCTTGTGTGAAAGGGATATTCTCGGTGCTCCGATAAGGACTCCGGAGTCGGGCCGTGCAACAACTCTGCCACCATACCCTCTGTTCCATCCACTCCATTGTAAGATCCACAAAATGGGTAAAGGGATAAGTAAATTTCTGCATTTTCTTAATATGATATTCATATATCCTTTCCAAATAAGGTACATAAAATATTACTGAGTAGATAACAATCTCATACCCCCATATCCAGTACAGTACAAATATCCATTTGTCATATCTATATACCCTTTTTAAATGGTCCCAAATGTTTTCATATGTTCATGGAATTCTCTTCAAAGGGCACTCTTGTTGTATTTTCATTTTTAGGGCGATTTTATAAGAACTCCTTTAAATTGTGGTTGGTTTATGTAATTTAACTTTGCTTATGAACTGAACCCTTGTGTTGAGGAATGTCGATGTCATTCGCAGCCTCAAACACCAAAGGCCAATTTGGAGGGTTTAATCCCTAGCGTCGCCCTTCTCTTCCATCTCCACCAGCCAAAGCTCACTCCAATCCCCCGTTTCCCTAGCAATGGTGAGCCAGAGGCAACGGGAAGCTCGGAAGAAGTTCAAGCAGGAACATCCTGAACTATTCCCCAAGCCGGAGCCAACCCCTCCGTCGGATTCCGGCGGTAAGAAGAAGAAGAGGCAGCCCAAGTTCAAGCGCAAAAAGTCTGACGCCGCAGCCCCCAGAACCCTAGGCAAAAACCCTAGCAAACCATCCTCCCTTAAGAGACACCCTCTTCGAGTCCCTGGATTGAAGCCCGGCGATGGCTGTTTCATCTGCAAAGGCACTAACCATGTTGCCAAGAATTGCCCTGAAAAGGCTATGTGGGAAAAGAACAAGGTACTTCCCTCAATTTGTTTAGCTTATTGTTCCTCAAACTTCATTTACATGTTATAAAGTTTGTGTTTTTATTTGATTCAGTGTGAATTTGTATTATTGAAAACTGCCTAATTTCATTGTGGATATGAGAGGTTGAAAATTTAGACAATGTTTGTTGGCTTGTATCAGAAAATCAAGTTAAAAGGAATTTGAATTATTGTTTGTTGGCAATGTGTAGGTTGTAATGCACAATTTTCATTTTTGTGGTGTGTGCAGATATGCTTATTATGTCGAGAACGCGGGCACACAATTAAGAGATGTCCGAATAAGAGTGACGACACTTTGGACAAGAAGATGTGTTATAATTGCGGAGAAAGTGGGCATTCTCTGTCTGATTGCACACTACCTTTACAAGATGGTATATTTCTCTCGTCCTTCACCATGTTTTCCCCTTTTTTATGAATGAATAGGGCTTCAGTCTTTAATATTAGTTTTAGTGATCGATTCTTTTTAATCCAAACCTTAATCATTGAAGAAATTTTGTTTAGGTTTATTAGTTTTAGATGTTATTCAAAGTGGTTTACAACTCCATTTATTTTATCATGGTTGCCTTTCTTGATCGCTGTATACTGTACTCGTTACTTATGTGTATTAATGTGATCATTAGCAACATTTGATTGTGTTGTATTCTGTTTTGTTAGTCTACTTCTCTATATTTACTTGAGTTAATCATTTATGCTCTTTATAACTTTTCTTTGAGACCCTGCTCTCGAGGGATATACTTGGTCTATGTTGTTGTTTTTGTTTTTATTCGTTATATTTGTGAATAAGTACATTTATGTGAGTGTGACATTAATGCACTTGTTCAGTTTTGAGTGGGGTTAATAAAAACAGATATATAAACTTGAGCTGCTGGTGTAGGAATTTTGTGGAGTGTGTAACTTTTCATAGAGCAAGTTGCAAGACCATGTTCTTGTTACATGCAGTATTGCTTTGATTGCTTCCTACAGGACACGAAACTTGAGTGGTTGGTGTCCGCTTTAATTTAGTGGATATTGTTTATCTAGTAACTTGCAAGGGCTTTTGGTAAGATGGTATCACTTCTTTGAGAATACTATCAGCGTCCACTTGTTTGTCAATGTGGTCAGAAGATCAAATGATATGTGTTTTAGCAGTCGAAGTAATTTCACTGTTTAGTATCATTTTCGGGGATGACCCTTTGTCTTTGCCATTCTGCCCTTTCTAGGAGAAGGGTGGTGGATGGAGGAGCCGGATTGCGGGAAATATCACTTGAGTGCTTTATGCAATACGTTTTTTGTAAAGCATAATCATCTTTTAACTCTTTCAAACTTATTTTGCTTCTTTCGTTTTTTCTCGCCCTGGAGATTATTCTACGACTGCTCAGACTGCTATTTAAGGTTGTAGAATGACTTCTTTTCTTTCCTTTGATTTCCTTCAAAATTAGGTGGGACAACATTTGCCAGCTGCTTTATCTGCAATGAACAAGGGCACTTGAGTAAAAACTGTCCGAAAAATTCACATGGAGTTTACCCTAAGGTATCTGCCAACTATATACGTAGTTTCCAATATATGTGCTCAGTTCACTGTATTTTGTGATTGTTCGTGTTATTACATATTGTGTACTTGCAGTCCCGTCTTCGATCTACTTCCATTTAGTCCGTTGGCATGAGTTAACTTATTTACTTGCTGGTACTACAGGGAGGTTGTTGTAAAGTATGTGGTGGTGTGACTCATTTGGCCAAAGATTGCCCAGAGAAAGGGAAAAGAGCGTCCGCTGTCCGAAATCTAGAAGGTAAGAGGAATTGCTTATTTACGTGGATGAAATGCTTGAAGTGTTGGCTATTTGATTAAGTCAACACGTACTGAAAAATTGCCACACGTAAATAAGCAATTAACACAACGCGTAATGGCACTCATCGGATAGTGTTATCTATTGCAATTTTGCATACCTCTCAACGCGTAAAATTGCCACACTGGGGGGGTATTTTTCTCACCGACATAGGTGTCAAACTGTCAATGTATTGGAGTTAAACCTCGCTTGTTTCAGAAAGTCATCGTTTATTCCACAACAGTTTTTTGGTAGAGCTTAAAGTAATTTAGCATGCTTTGATCTTAAACTTGTCCCTAAAAGGCTGCTAATGATTTTTGTCAGTATGAAATAGTTTCTTGACAAAGACCTAATATACTTTATTGTTTTCTGTGTTAATTGCTCATTCTTAGAATAACATCTGAACTGAAAAAATGGTGGATTCGTCCACCTTTTGCTATGTTAGTTTTGACCATAGCTCAACTATGTTTATCCATGGTTTACAGAGAACAATTGGTCAGCTGCACCTAGAGGGAGAGTAACAAAGCTTGTAAGTGGTGATGATCTTGAAGACGATTTCATGATAGATGATCCTCAACCCGGCGACAAGGAGCCCACTACCAAATCCGCCTCTAAATCAAAAGATATCCAGGGGATACCGAAAGCCAAACAGGGTCCCAAGGTGGTGAACTTCTAGGTCGATTGCTTCCAATGGTTGCTGCCTCATCTAGCAATGAAAGCCGAATCTGGATAGGGGTGAAAAAAAAGTGTACAACAAAGGTTTTGTTCGATAGTTTTGATGATCCGTGTTTTTTTTTCAAATCTTCTCCATGGCTTTTATTCATTCCGAGATTCTTATGCTTGATAGGATCTTTTCCATTTTTAATCCTCTCTGCCCCATAGCAATGTAATGCAACACACTAGTTTCCGAAGTTTTTCTGTAGCATTTGCTGTAAAATTGTTTTGTGTGGAGCATCTGAAATCATATAGACCTTTGAGAATTGAGATAATGTTAGCGGTGACAGAGTCAAGATTTCAGCCAGTGGCTAAAAAAATTTCGTGAATATTTTTGTGTGTGTATGCCTATTAAGGGCTCGTTTGGTTCAATGTGAAAATTGAAATTCTCATAAAGTTACTTAATGGGAATTGAATTATCGGGAAGTCAAATTGATGAGAATTGTGAAAATGTGTTAAATTGATTTTTTTTTATTTTAGAGGATTAAAAGGGGGAATTGAAAATTTCCAAATGCAAAAGGGTGGAAGTTGAAGATTTATTTAAAAATATTGAAAAAGCACTAAAATTGTTAATTATTTATGATTTTTTTATTTAAATAGTTGAGAGAAACAAAAAATATAGAAAAAAAATTAATAAAAATTACTTTTAAAACAATATTGAAAATAAATGTTAAATATATAATTTAAATATAATATTTTTAATTAAAATAATTGCGAGGAATAATGATACAATAAAAATAATATAATTTAAACATAATATTTTCACTTGAAGTAACTGTGAGAAATAATGATATAATAAAATAGTAAAGGAGTGGGAATTGAACCTAAAAGTAACCTTTTGATTCACCTTCTTTCAATTACCACTTGAGGTAGATAACACTTTTATTTTAAATATTATTTAAAGATGTTATATTACCTTAAAATACTAAATATATGTAAAAAAATATATTATTTTTTAATATTTATTTTCTAGCTGGGGTGCTCATGCACCTCAGCAGGAAGGTGAGTCCTTCCATCAGCTCAAGTCCTCGATATTAGTCGGTCCATGAATCACTTATGGACTCAACAGGAAGGTGGGTAATTAATATGGAACGCAGAGCTTTGAACTCCAACCCGCTGACTCGCCGGGTCGCCATGGGTCAATGACCCACCAGATTGGTGACCAGTCGACTTCGTGTCGAGACCCTCCAACCCAATGACCCAAAAAGTCGACCCATACCCATATATAAATTTTTAAAAATAATTATAATTATTATGTATATTATTCTTACAATAATTCATAATAATACATAAACTAATATGCAATATGCAATGTGGGACAAATACACCCTCATTTTTTTTTATAGATTTGGAAGTCTTCATTCCATTTCCTCATTTCCAACGTGGAACAAGAACTTTCTCCCATATTGAAAGTTGTTTCTCCCACATTGAAAATAAAATGAGAAGACATGAAGTTATATATATGTATCTCACTATCGCATGACTCCCACTTCACTTATTTCATACATTTCCCATGTTGGAAATGAAGTTGGAAAAAAATATATTCTCTCTTACATCCCACATTGAAATTGTAGTGGATGAAAGAATATGGAGATATAAAATCTTCCTACATTTTTCCCATTTCATATCAAAATGAAATAGAGGATATAAAGTGGTATGAAGATAAAATCTTCTCATATCGTTTAAAAAAACCCAAAATTTTCTGTTCAGTAATGTAACCCGATAGTTCAATGGGCCGACCCTACCCCGTTATCTTTTCGGGTTAGTAGGGTTTGGTTTGACCAACCTTGACCCGACGGGTCGAACCTGTTGACGGACCCGTGGCCACACCTATCCTCAAGTCCCTCTCTCATCAAATATGATTTGTCTTCCTTATTTCTATGCAACCAAACCTGACTACATATAAGCCTAAAAAATCCCTCAATCTCCATCTCGAATCTTCTACTGTCAACTCAGTTGATTTCTGCTGTTTGAAGAAAAAATATCCGACATTAAACATGACGCTGAGTGATTACCATGAAACCAAAACTTATGCAATCGATATTTATTTATAAGGTATGATTTGGATGAAGATATCTCATTACTATATAAAAGCTAAAGTTGCATTGTACTATTCCTCAATGCTAATTATATTTTTGCCCCTCGGTTTCTTCATCAAAGTGGAACCAATTCAAGGTTGTTTTTGGATTTTTAATTTGTATTGTGTTCCCAACTGTTGAATTTGAAAGGTTGATAGCGAAGGATAATCAGAGAAGTCGGGGAAGCAAGCTGGAATTCCAGAAAATTCAAGGGAAATGTGTTCGGGACCGCCGCCATATCCTGTTGATTGCGTGCTTGTGGATCCCCCGATGTCTGGCACCTATGGTGCTGGTGAGGCTTTGAATTCGATCAAGGGAGAGATTCCTAGGGCGGCGACAGGGCCTGTGTCAACTCATGTGGAGCAGAGAATGTAAAGTTCTTGAGATTTAAGAGTTTGAGAATTTGTTGTTTCGAAGACGATACACCGCGGCGAAGTGCATTCTCCCTGGTGAGGAATTACCAGAAGCAGAGCCTGAATTTTTGAGGCCACGACTCCTCCTTGGGGCCAACTTCTTTCACAGTTTGCACACATAAGCTGCCGTATATTCTTGATTTTTTTAATGATTATTAACTAAGTTTAAAAATTGTGCAAACTTGAATTTTTGTATTCTTTTGTTACTGTCGTGCTCTGAAGTTTGAGTCTTTATATGTAGAATCCAAATGTTCCTATTTCCCCTTCTACTTTTACCGTTGGATCAAGCAGAAACTGTAGCTTTGTGCTGAGAGATCTAGGAGTCAGTGGGGTTCTATGCAGGATAAAGCAAACTCTGGTATGTTTAATTTGAAGTATCAAGATAATGTGTCTTTGCAGGGGCTTAATCATAAGTACTTGATGGGATATCATCATATCAATATGGCATAGTGCATGCCTACGTTCCATTGGTCCTTTTGTTTTTAAAATCTTTTGGAGATAAAGTGTCAATGATGTGCAATGCAGTATGATCACTCATTTTTTTGTCGGCATGATCAACGCTTGAAACTATAGGAAGCAAGGGCTCTGTGCAATTGAACGGGATGCCTATCAAGATGGGAGAGGAGATCACCACAGGTTCTTGGAAACACCGCATGCTGCTGGCTGGATCGATAGAATAGTGTTTTCATCTTTCAATTTCTAGGTTTCATCTCTCTTTTCCAATTTCATCTCAATTTCCAAATGAATAAAATGTGTTTTCTGATTGCTATGATATCTTTGTTGTTCCTTCCTCAATGGATTTTCTCAAAAGCTTTCTAATAAAACTCAAGTTTTGTAAGTTTATAATCGTTGCAGTTTGCTGATCTATCGCAAAATTAAGTGTCAAATCAAGAATGTATTCCGACACAATCTCTATAAATCATTAAAATCAACCATATAGTGATTTCATTAGTTGTTGCTCCAACTTTTGCAGTTGAGAAGGATACTTTCGTTCAATTTGTAGCTCTAGAAATGACGCCTGAATTTATCGCAATCTCGGCAATAGTTAGTAGCAATTGAAATAGCTTTCATTCAATTTGAAAGAGTATATGGTTTATCCCTAACCCAAATTTGCCCATATTTCTAATTGAAATCCCTATGTTGCTTATGTCTTCAGTGGTTGTGCGCAAAGGGCAATATGAAGCTATCGGTGAGCAATTGAGATGTGAAGAGGGTGGTGGCACCAATAAATTTTCTTTTGCCTGAGAGAAGGCATGTCTTCGATATTTCATTTGAAATTTCAATAATTTAGGGTTTAGGTGTTTGACTTTGGGGATTTGATTGGATGTAAAATTTGAATTAATTTAAAGTTAGCTTGTTTTAAGTAAAGGGCAATCGGGATTAGAAATTTAGGAATGGAATTTAGGGTTTAGGTGTTGTCAAATCTTATTCATTCGATTGATTAAATTTAGAAGTGGAATTTAGGCGTGGAATTAACCGCCTCTTAGACTTTGTTCTCTATAATGACTTAGTTCTCTATAATTGATTTGGGTGATTGTCGAATACACCAACTGGCCTCCCTTTGAACGGTCGATCAATTGCCGGGTTTCTAATTAAGCCGACTGATAAGACACATTTAGGTAGTGTTAACATGTGCATTTAGATAGATTTAGGTATGATAAAGTGTATGAGTTATAAGAGTTTTCATGTTTTGATTATGCTTCAATTAGAGTCGGAATCTACAAGTTCTGATTTGGACGTGGGCTTATTCGATGGGTTCCATTTTGGGCCTTTATTTGTGAGTTTTCACTTATTTTTATATTGATGTTATTTTTAGGATGGAATATATACAGGAGATTAGGGTTTAGTTTTGGAGGTTTTTTTTTGGCATGACATTCATTAGACGTTGAATTGAGTTTTTGTGATTTCTCATCAAGCATGAACAACTAAACTCCTTTGCTTAGGGAGATTAATCGAAGCTTCAGGTTTGCAATTTCATTGTGAGATTTATATTGCTTAATACTCTTATTTGAATATTATTAATTCTCTGCGATGAATGTTTAGGGTTTTCATGAATTTCCATTAGCCTGACCAACTGATGTTTTTTCATGATAATCCATAGATATACATCGATAATTACTGGTTGAGTTATCTATGTTTTTGAGTAGCAAAGTATAAATCTCAAAAACTGGTTGATTTAGGGATTTGTATAGAGAATTGATTTGCAATTGATGCAATAACTGGTTGTGCGTGTCGATTGTCTTTGTTGATTTCCTTTATTCTTCATCAATTATTGAATTGAATCTTGATTGTTTCAAGATTGTTTGATAATTAGGGTTTTCAGGGTCTGGTTGTCCTGTTAACTAGATTTGATAAGTAATTGAGTTCAAGAGACTTAGGGCTCGTTTGTTTAGATAACTAGGGAAAGGAAATGTAAGGTATTAAATTTTACACATAACATGTATATGATCACCATTTTCTGTGAGCTTGGAGAAGAGGATGGAGGGGATTATTAGCCCATCTTAGAGGTATTAGTCACCCCCTCCAAATTAGGGAATAGAAGGGTAACACATTTGTATGGAAAATGGGAGAAGAAGGTGAATGATTAGAATAGTGATCAATGAATCTTAACTTAAATATGGACTATATTCATAAGGGAAATTGTAGATCTGGCGTCTCAAGATTTCACAGATCGGAGACCTCAAGATCTAGATCGAAAGTAGTAACAACAAGAATAGTAAACAAGAGATGACACAATAGGATTTTTACGTGGTTCGGGATAAGATCCCTACGTCCACGAAGCCTCAAAAGAGGAGACTCGAGCTCAATCCACTAGGTCAAAGAAGGTTTACAGGACTAGGTTAACTACAAAACAGATCTAGGCTTATTACAACTCATACACAAGTAATCGCAAGTAAGTAAGCAAGAAACAAGGAGAAATAACAAAGCGCTTCGAAGAAACTTCCTGGATCTGGTTTTCGGAAACCAGATCTGAGTCGGAGGTCGTCGGAGAAGACAACCGGTGCCGGACACAGGTGCAGTGTCGATCTTCGGAGTCAGATCTAGAGGTCTCGCTCGGAGATGCGTCTCAGATCTGAGTTGATCGGCCGGAGAAGGGAGATCGCCTCAAAAACCCTAGCCACCGCTCTATTCTCTCTCTTTCTCTCTATTGGATTACCTGAAGCCGAGTGAACAAGTGAGGAAGCCCTAGCCCACTCTTCTACTTATATAGGCACGCGTCAGAAGCTCATAATGAAGTGTTCCAGCTTAGGGAAACTAGGTAAGCTTAAGAGGTGAGCTGGGCTTCAGGTGAGTTGGGCTTCTCGGATTAGGCCCATTACCACAATGTCCGAATAGAGACATTATGTTGTAACATATATTTAACTCTTCTACCATAGCATATTAATATTATACATGATCACAAGTTTAATACTTGCAATGCTAATGTATAATACTTATATGTTATTGGAAGAGTATAATATATGCTAGTATGAATTATAAATAGCCCCTATACAATGTTCTAGCATAACCAAAGCCCCTAAAGTCTAGAACCATGATTAAGTATAGCATTACAATTTTCCCTCCTAATCTAGGTTCTAGGCTTTTGTATTCCAATTTCAACACTAGTGGATTTTGCTTCGTGTCTTCAACCCTTAGATCCTCATCGGCTCAGTACCTGTTCGTCATGGTGGATCTCCAAGATGGAGATAGTCCCTGCAAAAAAGAAATTTGCCAGGAGGTACGATTTTAGTTCCAAAGTCAGCAGGGTTTACATCTCCTTTGATCTTCTTGACGTCCATCTCTCCTACAGTAACCATGTTCCTTACAAAATGGAAACGGACGTCGATGTGCTTGGTGCGTTTGTGGTACATCGGATCTTTGTAGAGATATAGCGCACTCTGACTGTCCATGTGCAGAACAGGCATCAGGGTTCTGTGAATAACCTCTTTTACTATCCCTTTGAGCCAGATAGCTTCTTTGGCGACCTCGGTGGCGGCCATATATTTAGCTTTTGTGGATGATAGGGCTACCACTGTCTGTTGCTGTGACTTCCACGAAATACAGTTACCAACCCATGTGTAAAAGTAGGCGGTAGTGGATTTTCGATTATCTTTGTTACTGCATAATCTGAATCTACAAATCCATGTAACTGATGAACGGGATGATGCAGACCATAATGCAAACATAGATTTTTGGTGCCAGATAGATAACGAAGTAAGTATTTCATAGCAATCCAGTGATCATTTCCTGGGTTAGACATTTAACGGCTTAAAGCACTGATAGCGAATGCTAGGTCAGGGCGGGTACACAGCATAGCATACATAACGGATCCTACAACTACATCGTAGGGGATCCTAGCCATTTCCTTGATATCTTCGGGTTTGGTTGGACAAGATTGTTTGGTGAGCTCTAGGTGCCCTCCTAAGGGTATGGAGGTTGGTTTAGAGTTAACCATGTTGAATCTCTTCAACACCTTAAGGGTATAGTCATCTTGAGATAACCATAACTGTTTATTAGGTCGGTCTCTAATTATGTTTACGCCAAGAATCTTCTTAGCACTACCTAGATCTTTCATGTCAAAGTATTTCTTCAAATCCTTTTTAGTATTACTAATGAGCAAGATAGAACTACTTATAAGCAGGATATCATCGACATATAGTAAAACATATAAAGGAGATTTAGAAGTAATATACTTAAAGTAAAGACATGTATCATAACTACTTCTATGAAACCCAAGTTTCTTGATCACAGTATCGAACTTAAGGTTCCATTGTCTTGGGGATTGTTTTAATTCGTAGATGGACCTTTTTAGTAAGCATACGTGACCAGGTCGACTTTTGTTAATAAAGCCTTTGGGTTGTTTCATGTATATGGTTTCATCTAAAGTACCATGTAAGAAAGTAGTTTTTACATCCATTTGTTCTAATTCCCAAACAAATACAGCACACATAGAAAGCATAAGTCGCATAGTTTTATACTTAACTACGGGAGCAAAGATATCATTATAGTCTATCCCCTCTATCTGTGAAAACCCTTTAGCTACAAGCCTGGCTTTGAACCTTGGTGGATCAGAGGGCTTGATACCTTCTTTTATCCTATAGATCCATTTAGAGTCTATAAGACGGATTTTCGAGGGACGAGGGACCAATGACCAAGCCTGGTTGGTGTACATTGATCCCATTTCCTCTTTCATAGCCTCTAACCATTGCTTTGCATGGTCACTTTTTATGGCTGACTCGTAAGAGTTTGGAGTAGAGGGGTGCCTAACATGCTCAGCAGATAAAAAAAGCATACTCAACAATATATCTATACTTCCTATTAGGTATAATGGTCCTAGGTTCTCTATCCCTAGTAAGCTGATAGTCATGCAGATTAGGCAAGTTAACATTATCAGATGCAGCATTATCGGATGAAATGGATGCAGCAGATATAGTAGATGCAGATGCATGAGAATCAGAAGGGGTTGAGGAGAAAACAAAGGACTCTTCATGAGAGTCTTTAGACAGGCCATTTACATCACCAGAAATTGAAGTAGAGGGAAGAGAAGAAAAGGAGGAAGGTAAAAAAGATTCCTCGGCCTGATCTTCATACTCATCTTCTTCTTCTTGGTGTTCTGGTGTAGGAAGTATTTTAGTTGCCCCTTGTAATGTCGAGTTTGTCTTTTTCCAGTCATGTGTGGGCACCCTTCCAGTGTTGTACTCATCCTCATCAGATAGTTCTGAATTATCATCTTGATTTGTCCAGTTTGCAGTTTGTTCATTGGTACCTGCAAGCTCAGAGAAGGTAGTTAGTTTATTTTTCAAAGGAAATTCAGTTTCATTAAATTTGACACTTCTAGTTGTTATGACTTTATAAGGTCCTGCTTGAAGCAAGAGAACCCTATACCCCTTTACACCTTCAGGGTATCCTAAATGTATACCCTTAAGGGCTCTGGGTTGCAGCTTACCCTGTTAGATGAAGGGATATGCTACACACCCAAAAGGTTTTAGATAATGGAGAGCTGGAGTTTTTCCAATCCATTTATGTTGGGCTGTATAGAAGTCAATGACACTAGAAGGGGACCTGTTGATAAGGTATGCAGCTGTTATGACAGCTTCTCCCCATAGGGTATTTTTCAACCCAGAGGAGATAAGCATGCACCTTGTCTTTTCTAATAAGGTCCTATTCATTCTCCCAACTGTCCTATTTTGCTGTGGTGTGCCAGGGACAGTGAGATGTCTATTAATGCCCAATTCTGAACAATAGGAATCAAATTCCTTATTGCACAATTCCAAACCATTGTCTGTCTTAAGACATTTGACTTTATGGTTGGATTGGGATTCAACCATGACCTTCCACCTTTTAAAGGCTTCAAAGGCCTGGTCTTTGGTTTTAAGTAAACTAACCCATACCTTTCTTGAGAAGTGGTCTATAAAGCTGATAAAATATCTCATGCCACCTGCAATGGGGACTGGTGAAGGTCCCCAAAGGTCACTATGTATATACTCTAAATGAATATTAGCAACATAAGATGACTTAGGAAATTTCAGTTTAGCAGCTTCACCAAAGATACAATTTTCACAAAATTTAATCTCAGCGGGTTTCTTAGGTAACAAACCATGTTTATGAAGATGCATGAGACCCTTATTGCCTATATGCCCAAGCCTATTATGCCATGTTAGAGTATCATGCAATGTCATATGCTCAGAACTCATAGCAACATTAATTTCAGGTTTAGAAGCAAGGATATGAAATAACCTTTTTCTCCTAACAACTTTGATGATAATCCTACCATTTTTAGTGACAGTTCTAATACCATCTTTAGAAGACACATCACAACCAAGTTCTTCAAGAGCAAATTCAGACATTAAGCTTCTTCTAAGGATTGGGACCCATCTAACATTGGTAAAGACTCTAATGCAACCATCATGCATAAGAAGTGGAACATCTCCAGTTCCCATCATTTTCAAAGAAGTATCATCACCAAGCATAACATCACCAAAAGCAGATTTATCAAGATGCTTAAAATAATGTTCACATGGAGTAGCATGCATGGTACAACCAGAGTCTAAAATCCAAGAGTCATGCATATGATCAGCAATATCAGTACACATAAACAAATCAGCAGGACAATCTTTCATACATTCAAGAACAGAGGCAGAAAGTTCAGTTTGGTTTGATTTGGCAAGTTGTTCAACACGTTTTTTCTTTCTACAATCTTTAACCCAGTGACCCAAATTACCATAGTAGTTACACTTAGAATTAGGGTCAGATTTTTCATGCTTGTCACTTTTACCATTCTCCTTTTTTATCCTTTTTATTTTTGTTACCCTTCTTTTCCTTACCTTTGGTGAACATAACCTTAGGTTTATCAGATTTATCATTTCTGTCAGTTTTTAGACCTTTTATTTTAAAGACTTTCATTATCTCATTCTTTTCAATGATAGCTTCAATGAGTTTTTCCTTAGATAATTCATCACGGCTAAACTGGATAACATCTTTAAAATTGTCAAACTGAGAGGGCAAGGAGTTAAGCAGGAGAATGGCCTGGTGAGAATCTTTAATCTCATCATTACATCTTTCAAGTTCTTGGGACATTTTTAAGAATTTGTCCAAGTTGTCATCCAAAGTAAGTTGGGTATTCATCTTGAAAGTAAACAAGCAACACAACAAAGAAATCCTGGAGGGCAGTGATTTAGATAGAAAAAGTTCCTCCAAGGCATGCCATAGAGAGGAAGCGGATGAGTGTCTTACCGGCCACCTGACGGGCTATGCCGTCACTGAGCCGTATCATGATCTCGGAGTGTGCCCTCAGATCCAACTCCAGTTCGTCCTCAGTGGGTGGAGTGGGGTCTTTCTTTACTCCTTTGCCCTTGGGATCCATCTTGATAGATGTAGAGGACGTTGAGTCCGGATCCCCATCCTTGGCGCCCGGAGTGGAAGTTGCAGTTGTGGATGCGGTTGCCTTGATGGCCTTCCAGCACCCCTCCTTCATCAGCACGGCTCTCATCTTGACTTGACACATGACAAAGTCAATGACCCCGTCGAAGGGTTTGATTTTTAGAGCGTTTTCCATATTTTGGTACCTGAGAAATCAAGACAGCAAAATTAGTATGGAAAGTAGTTCAGCGGAAACGTTTAAGGATCTTGTACATAGAAACGAGCACAAGGATAACAACGACCGGAAAAACCCTAAGTACTCAGATCTCAAGAAACCAGTAGGTCAAGAACAAGTGACCAAAGAACCAGATCTAGCAGTAAATAGACAACCAAGCGCTCTGATACCACGTTGTAGATCCGACGTCTCAAGATTTCACAAACCGGAAACCTCAAGGTCTAGATCGAAAGTAGTAACAACAAGAACAGTAAACAAGAGACGACACAACATGATTTTTACGTGGTTCGGGATAAGATCCCTACACCCACTGAGCCTCAGAAGAGGAGACTCGAGCTCAATCCACTAGGTCAAAGAAGGTTTACAGGACTAGGTTAACTACAACACAGATCTAGGCTTATTACAACTCATACACAAGTAATCGCAAGTAAGTAAGCAAGAAACAAGGAGAAATAGCAAAGCGCTTCAAAGAAACTTCCTGGATCTGGTTTTCGGAAACCAGATCTGAGTCGGAGGTCGTCGAAGAAGACAACCGGTGCCGGACACAGGTGCAATGTCGATCTTCAGAGTCAGATCTAGAGGTCTCGCTCGGAGATGCGCCTCAGATCTGAGTTGATCGGTCGGAGAAGGGAGATCGCCTCACAAACCCTAGCCGCCGCTCTATTCTCTCTCTTTCTCTCTGTTGGATTACCTGAAGCCGAGTGAACAAGTGAGGAAACCCTAGCCCACTCTTGTACTTATATAGGCACGCGTCAGAAGCTCAAAACGAAGCGTTCCAGCTTAGGGAAACCAGGTAAGCTTAAGAGGTGAGCTGGGCTTCAGGTGAGTTGGGCTTCTCGGATTAGGCCCATTACCACAATGTCCGAATAGAGACATTATGTTGTAACATATATTTAACTCTTCTACCATAGCATATTAATATTATACATGATCACAAGTTTAATACTTGCAATGCTAATGTATAATACTTATATGTTATTGGGAGAGTATAATATATGCTAGTATGAATTATAAACAACCCCTATACAATATTATAGCATAATCAAAGCCCCTAAAGTCTAGAACCATGATTAAGTATAGCATTACAGTAATCATTACTTTTCCCTACCAAAAACAAATGGGGGGTTAGTCTTTCCACAACAAAGTATTCAAGAGGAAGTTATCTATGTGATTTCAATGTTCAATGAATAGAACCTGATTGCTGAGATTGATTGACCTAAGCTATTTCTCTCATATTAATTCATTCAATATGTTTTACTTTATTGTTTTGCTTACTTTTGCATTCTTAGTTAGTTTAAACCATCACAATCCCCCTTATTTGTGTCTTTAGTTCTTATTAGCACACTCTGACTTGCATACAAATCGTTGACTTTTTGTGGGATCGACCCTCACTTGCCAAACTACATTAGTTAGGTTAGTCGGATACATTTGATAGGATTTAGGCGACTGAAAATCTCCCGTCACCGACCTAGAGTTTAATTCGGAGGTCTTGTTACATCTTGAATGAACATGGATAATGGATTCCTGCTCAGATGATTGACGTAGCTTTATCAACTATACACTTGTATACTTAGTGTTGCACAAAATTAAGTTTGATTTATTAAAATAAAATAAAATTGAAAAGCAAAATAGATTGATGGTTTCTGTGATATGACCTCATCCTCGAGTTATCAATTTAAGCATTCCATTAGTAATTCAACTTTTTAGATTGCAGTAAGGAGGGTCATTTTAAATTATGTGGTGTAACCTATTACTATTAGTTCACCCATATGATCATATCATTCATAACTTAACTGGGTCTTAGAAAGTGATAAGTTATTTGCAAGTATTTGTGCATTGGCATACGAGATAAAGAAGTTGAAGCTTTTTTTTGTTGCACTTCCAGAGAGGGTTAGAGTATGAGACTGAGGTCTCGAAATGTAGAGGAGATGGTGATTGATGCAGATTTTGCTGATTTTATAGAGTTACAGCCTCATCAAGGTGTCTTTGCTCATTAAAATTTGTAATCATATATGGCATTGAATACCACAACGTTTATTATGTTTCATTTCTCCTCACACTTCCAAAATTTTACGTTTTTGTGTTTTTTTTGGTTGCTCAAGCTCAAGAGATTAAAGTTCAGAAAGAATAACTGGGAGATACTTGTGAACTTGATGTAAAAGATCCTCTTTGATCTGAGATCTGATGACAGCTTCACCAGATCAACCAAAAACCAGCAACAGATTCGACAAAACACACACAATTGATGATGAAGAAATGAAGGAAAGATGCAATGTAAACTAGGGTTGCTAGCAGCCTTGCTACAACTGAGAATTCATGCTCTCTCTCTTACCAAT
Source organism: Persicaria tinctoria (assembly GCA_037127255.1). Lineage (NCBI taxonomy): Eukaryota > Viridiplantae > Streptophyta > Magnoliopsida > Caryophyllales > Polygonaceae > Persicaria > Persicaria tinctoria. The sequence goes on along the minus strand of JBANSL010000002.1, from coordinate 24,433,576 downwards.
TCTAGAACAAACCAAAGCTTAAATAGTCCTTACAAGGGACACCTTTCGATGTCTTATTGGTTACTAGCTAAAGGACAAAAACACACTAAAAACCAGGCAAACAACAACCCGGATGTGACTTATTACAATGATTGGCAATAAAGGGAAAATCATTAAGGACATTAAGCACATTAATGCCAATGATAATCTCAATACCCCCTCCTCAAGTTGGACTTGGGAGATGATTCACAAGACCCAACTTGGCATGAAAGAACTTGCTGTGTTCTTGATGGACGATTTTTAGTCGCCTAAACCGTATCAAAATAAATTCGAACCTACCTAACTAATGTAGTGTGGTAAGTACGAGTCGATCCCACAGAGAATCAAGTTATTCCTAAGTTAAGTTTATTTATCAATTAATATGAAACGAGGGTTTTTTGGTGGTGAAAATAAGAAAGAAAATAAAATATAAACAAATTAATGCAAAGCAATTTAGAGAAAATCGTTCTACCTACAACTATCCACTTTATTTGGTTGAATTGATATTGTAACTTCCTCTTGTCCTTTTAGTCTTCCTATGAATGCCCTTGTCCCGACCTAATATAGTTACTAGTCCAATCAGTCCTAGAAACCCTTATCAATCGAACAATCCCTAAAGAAGGATTTAACCCAATTGATAGGTTTAAGACCAGAGATTAACCAAGGTATTTGCAGTCCCTAAAGAAGGATTTAACAACACATCCAACTTCCTACCCATCCAATTAGTTCAATCAGCCCTAAAGGGATAAGTTTGCCACTTGGGTTAAGGTTCACAATCAGGAATCTACAAAACCCTAGCAATTGAATTGATTCTACCAAGTTGATCAGTCGAGATAGAATAAAACAATAAACAATAAAGCACAAAGAAGTCGAAACATTCAATATAGGAAAGGATTTTTTTTGCTAAGTGTCCATTTTCCACAAGGCCTTTTGCAAAATTTCCACTTTTATTTCCCCTTTTGCAAAATGTCATAATATTACATTTTTGCCCCTCCTTCCCATACCCTTCCTTCCTTTCCATTTTTATTTTGACCATTGACCGGTCAAAGTCAATGAATTGGTGACACAACTTTGGTGACACCCAAAAAAATTTGGTGACACGTTTTTTTTTTTCCGAATTTATTTATTTATTTATTTATTTATTTATTTTTTACGAAATTAGTGTAACCACCTTTATAAGTGGTGACACCGGTCAATGGCTTTGGTGACACATGTATGATGATAAACAAATTTTTGGGTGACAATTTTTTTTTTTTTTTACGAGATTAGTGTCACCGCCCTATCGCTGTCACCACAACCCATATCGCTGTTACCACCGCCCATATCGCTGTCATCACCCTTATTGCGGTCACCACCTCTATCGTTGTCACCTCCCTATCGCTGTCACCACTCCTATCGCTGTCACCGCCACTCCTATCGCTGTCACCACTACCTCTATCACTGTCACCACCACCTCTATCACTGTCACCACCACCCATATTGTTGTCACCACCCTTATTGTTGTCACCACCTCTATCGATGTCACCGCCCTATCGCTGTCACCACTCGTATCGCTTTCACCACCACTACTATCGCTGTCACCACCACCTCTATCACTGTCACCACCCTTATTGTTGTCGTCACCTCTATCGTTGTCACCGCCCTATTGTTGTCACCACTCATATCGTTGTCACCACCACTCCTATCGTTGTCACCACCACCTCTATCACTGTCACCACCACCTCTATCACTGTCACCACCACCCATATTGTTGTCACCACCCTTATTGTTGTCACCACCTCTATCGATGTCACCGCCCTATCGCTGTCACCACCTCTATCGCTGTCACCTCCCTATCGCTATCACCACTTCTATCGCTGCCACCACCACTCCTATCGCTGTCACCACCACCCCTATCACTGTCACCACTACCCATATTGCTGTCACCACCCTTATTGCTGTCACCACCCTTATTGCTGTCACCGACCTATCGCTGTCACCGCCCTTATCGCTGTCACCACTCCTATCGCTGTCACCACCACCCCTATAGCTGTCACCACCACCCCTATCGCTGTCACCACCACCCCTATCGCTGTCACCACCCTTATCGCTAGTCACTGTCATTACCCTTATCATTGTCACCACCCTTATCATTGACAACTTCTTTTGATGACACCTTTATTTTTAAGATTTTTTTTACGAGATCACTGTGGTGACATTGTCGGTGGTGACACATGTGGTAACAATTTTTTTGGTGACAGATTTATTTTTAGAGTTTTTTTTATAGGATCACTGTCACCACTGATGTCACCACCCTTATTAGAGGTAACACTGTTGGTGACACATGTAATTTCATGAGAAATAAAAAATATAGTGTAATCAAGCACAATATGACAAAAAAAAACATATAATTTCATAAAAAAAATATAATGTAATCAAACACATTATCCACAAAAAAATATAGTGTAAATATCGTGTAATCAAATACAATATCACCGAAAATTAGTGTAATCAAACACAATATCACTTAAAAATATAAAAGAATAAAAGAGCTTGGCATGTTGTTACAAATCTAATCGAAACGGAGACCACAAAATCACAGTCCAAAACCAGCAAACAATAAAAGGGACTTCATTAAGCAGATGTCATAATTCAACTTTACAAACTGACTGAACCCTTTCATAAACACATCCATTAACTTATTTATGAACCCTTGCAATTACAGTGCCAACTCCCACCTCTATGAAGACTCTACAAACTAATTTCCATTCACTTGTGTTACTTCTCCAAATCGTCTCTATGAGATGGAATGGAAGCTGATCTTGTCATGAAAAATCTTGCAAATGACCTTGAAACATTATAGAGCCACAAGCAGGAATCCACCCATAATCATTCAATATTAATAGCATTCCCATCAGGCATTTAAACATCAATAAGGCCATGATAACACTTCTCAGACAATATATCCCATAAGAATTTCAAATATAGCTGTGTAGTCACAACTGCAGATTGCTAACCAAGAAAATCAAAGATTTCAGAGAGAGAGAGGGAGATTGGAGAAATTGAATAAATCCAAACCGATTGAAGTTAATTGGCGTGAGAAATTGAGATGAAATTGAAGTGCAAAACGAAGAGGAATCATTGAGTCACCTCGTTATCGTCATCGATGCATCGGCGATTGAAGAAATCGGAGCCATGGCACACTGAGATCCTCCATGGGAGAAACCGAAGAGAATGAAAGTGGAATCGGAGATGATTTGCTGCCAGACAATCCAGAGACCGTAGAAAAAGGGAGATTCAAATCATCTCCGATTCCACACTCAATTGCATCCTCAGCGGTTCGGATGCCTGCCAACTTACGCCGAGCGGCCTGCTTGGAGAGGTCATAGCCGGTGATTAGGGCGAGCGTCGACGTTGACAGGTTCTTCACGAAGGAGTTCCTCACAGCGTCAATGAATCCTTTTAACGGCAAGACGTAGTTCTCCGGTGTCAGCGCCTTATGAACCCTCACCGATGTAGCCATCCACAAGGTTCCGTGGACCTGGCCAGAAGAAACAAACAGATCCGAACAACAAGCAGCGATTCAAGGTCTTTTGGGGCGAAATCAGAGATGCAGGCAGCAGCAACGGGACTTCGCAGATCCGAGGAGGCGGCAGCGAAACAAGAAGCGAGATGACACGGCGGGGATACGAGACCAACAGGAAGGAGGAAGAAGGAGGAAACCATGGATGAGGACCTTGAGAGAGGAGGGCGATGGCGGAGATCTGATGGATCCCTTCGTTTCTTTGTCTGATGGGTAAAAGAAAAACTTAGTATAATTTAATAGGTAAGGGTAGTATGGGGTTTTCAAAAAATTTTAGGACATTTAGCAAAAACTGATTTTAAGTGGACATTTTGCAAAATGGGTTTGACAAAATGGACCTTTAGCCAAATTTCTTCTATAGGAAATAAGGAATAAGATTTAGAAACTCACAAATCAATCCAAACAAAGCTTCAAATTGTAGACAAAACAGGAGAGTTTAGATCTCCATAAAAATAAGCCAAAAGACAATTAGGGTTTTTTTTGAAAGGTAAACTAACTAGTCAGCCGTATATATACCGCTCCCTCCCGGCCTTATGCCGTATGAATGTATATATAAGATTTTTTTTTTTTTTTTTTGATTGGGAAAGAATTCGGGTGGGATAGCCCTACCCGACGAATGTATATATAAGATGTTGCATGCTAGTTCTATCTATCGTGACATAAACATACAATAATATAAAATATCTCATTTATATAATTCTATCCTAATTTAAATATATTATATGTATCTACTTAATATATCTAATTTATTCTAATGAAACGGTAGACTAGCAAATAAGCTCTTGTTTTGCAGTGATCGAGCACACACATCCGTATCCGCATCTCCTCTCTGAATACGGTATTTCATCAGTCCAATATAGCCAGCCCATCTTGCTTCTAATTTTGTACAATGATCTCATATATTGCGAGCAATCTTCAAATCCATACGATCCAGTCCAAAAATACCTGAAATATATAAAAACGCTAGTGTAGACTCCGAAAACTAAATAATACATATAAGCTATAAAACATGTAAATATACTCTAAATTAATACGCAAAACTCTACTTATAACATGACTAAAATAGACTCTATCAGTTCTTCACCAAGAGCTTTGGTCATAATGTCTGCAACTTGAAGGCCAGTCCTAACATGGTTAGTCTGTATGAAGCCTTCCAATACCTTCTCCCTGATAAAATGACAATCAACTCTAATATGTTTTGTCCTCTCATGAAAAACTGGATTAGCAGCAATGTATATGGCTGCTTTACTGTCACAGTACAGAGGGATTGGCAGTGGACAAGTAACTTTCATTTCTTCCAAAATGCCAAACAACCACACCAGTTCACTTGATGTTTTTGACATGCTTCTGTACTCGGACTCAGCTGAAGATTTAGAGACTGTTTGTTGTTTCTTTGTTTTCCATGACACCAATGACTGTCCAAAGAACACACAGTACCCCGTAAGGGATCTTGCACTATAGGCACATGCTGCCCAATCCGCATCACAATATCCAGTTAGCCCATAATCAGCATCTCTTTTGAGCAACAGACCAACATTAACACTGCCTGCTAAATATCTTATGACATGCATTGCTTCATCCATGTGTGGCTTTCTTGGACAACTTATGAATTGGCTTAAATGCTGGATTGAGTAAGACAAATCTAGCATTGTCAAATTTAAGAATAGCAGTCTTCCAATAAGTCTCCTGTACTTCTCAAGATCTGCTATCAATTCACCTTCATCTGTACTCAGTTTGAGTCCTCTAGGCATAGGGAAACCACTGGGCTTGCAGTCTCCCATCCCACAGTTGTCAATGATATCTAAAATATATTTCCTTTGGTGCAAGGAAATACCCTCTGAAGATCTTGTAATCTCAAGACCCAAGAAAAATCTTGCTAAGCCAAGATCCTTAATGGTGTAAGCTTGGTGAAGAGCTTTCTTCACATCATTGATCACCCCTTCATCATCTCCAGTTATTAACAAATCATCCACATACACTAAGGCCATAACCTGTCCCTTTGGAACATCCATAATAAACAAAGAGTAATCACTCTTAGACTGATGAAAACTAAAACTCACCATGAATTGAGTTAACTCTGCATTCCATTATCTTGAGGCTTGCTTGAGCCCATACAGGGCTCTCTGAAGCTTGCAATACTGTCCAGGCTTCACTGCATATCCCTCTGGTGGACAAATGTAAACCTCTTCTTCAAGTGTCCCATGAAGAAAAGCATTATTAATGTCCAACTGATACACCTGCCAATCCTTCTTGGCAGCTAAGGAAAAGATAAGTCTCACTGTTGCTAGCTTAGCAACAGGTGAGAAAGTGTGTTTGTAATCTTTTCCTTCTATCTGTGTGAACCCCTTTGCAACCAATCGTGCCTTGTATCTTTCAATTGAGCCATCTGCCCTGTACTTTACTTTATATACCCATATGCACCCTACTAGTTTGTGCCCTGCAGGAAGTTCAGACATCACCCATGTCTTGTTTTGCTCCAAAGCAACCGGCTCTTTGTTCATTGCCTCCTGCCACAAAGTACTTCTCACTGCTTCTTTAAAGGTAGTGGGCTCAACCACACTCACCATATTGCAAAAAGAGTTTACAAACTCTTGAGAATAATTTTCTAAGTTTCCAAGCATCCTTGCTAGGAGAACCTGAGAATATGTGTTAGCAACAACATTGCAAACATACTCATTGAATCTACCAGGCCTATTTGAGGTCCTAGTAGTCCTTCTCAAAGGTGGAAAGTCCACCAAGTTGGGAGAATTCTCTCCCTCACCCTCTGCAACAGGTATAACTCTCCATGGTGATGCATTAGACTCCCTTTGGGAATGATCACTGACAGCTGCTGTAGGAACTGATTCATTTGAATCACGGGACTGATCATTGACACCAGCAGCAGGTATAGATCCACTTGAATCACTTTCTGCAATCTGAAAAATCTCTTCATAACCAGCTGTTGGATTTACAAGAGGAAGACCATGAGTAACCTCATTTCTGACTTCCTTTCCAACCCTTTCTTTAAAGGGAAAAACACTTTCATTGAAAACAACATCGCTACTCACAAAGATTTGCTTTGACTCCAAATCATACAACTTGTATGCTTTCTGAGCATGTGGGTATCCAAGAAACACATACTTTCTTCCCTTAGCAGCAAACTTATCTCTAACTGAGTGACTCACTGGAGCAAAACACAAGCAACCAACAATCCTCAGTTCCTCATAAGATGTCCTTTTTCCAAATAACACCTCATAAGGTGATTTCCAGTTCAACACTGCAGTGGGCAATTTGTTGATGATGTGTGTAGCTGATAAAACACACCCATTCCAAAATCTGATAGGCAGATTTGCATGGATCTTCAAGGATCTTGCAGTCTCTATCAAGTGTCCGTGCTTTCTCTCTACTCTCCCATTTTGTTGGGGAGTGTAGGGTGCACTTTTCTGGTGAATTATCCCTTTGGATAAAAACAAGTCTAGACAATCCCTTTGAACAATCTCTGTTCCATTGTCACTTCTCACACACCTAACTTTCTTCTCAAACTGTGTGTCTGCATACACTATAAAATTTTTGATACACTTGAACACTTCTAGTTTATCTTTCAACAAGAAGGTCCAAGTGGCTCTACTGTGGTCATCCACAATAGTTAAAAATATCTAGCACCTGTGATGCCAATGGTCTTATAAGGACCCCAGAGATCAACATGTATTAAAGCAAAAATATCATCTGCAATTGACTTGCTTAACTGAAATGGCAGTCTGTGATGCTTAGCTAGACTGCAAGTGTCACATGATATATCATCCATATCATAAACATTCATGAAATCTAAATGTCTTAACTTAGAAACAGAAGAGTGTCCAAGTCTGGCATGCTGAATATCAAAATCTAATCTAGCTGAAACAAGAACATATGGAGTTTTCCCAATGCTGTTGACAACTTCTTTATTCTCACCACCTTGCAAAATCCTGTAAAGGCCACCTCTTATGTATCCTCTGAGCAAAATCTCTTCACATCCAGGGCCCTGTAACACACAACCATTTCTGTCAAACACTCCCTTAAAATCTGACTTGTCGACCAATTTCCCAACTGACAACAAGTTGTGCTTGAATCCTGGAACATAGAGGACATCTTGAAGGGTTATGTCCTTAGACAACAACACCCTTCCAGACTCAGTGACATGTATGACATGACCATCAGGTAGGCCAACATAGAAGGGATGTGAGAGTCTCTTCTTGTCATGAAGAAGAGACTCATTGTTCACCATATGGTCACTAGCACCAGTATCTATAATCCATTCCAGCTCATTTTCTTTCTTAGAAACTGAGTTAACAGTAGCAAAACAGTTAATACCTGCAAAATTCATTGAAAAGTTGTTGTCTGCAACATTCTTCCCTTTCATCATCTTACAGACTTCATGGCAAACAGCATTCACTAGTGCCCTGTCAATACCTGTCTCCGTGCTTCCCTTCTGTGATCTCTCAACCTCAAGAGGATTATCTTGCTCATGAGAGCCAACATGATTGGCTGAGCTTTTGCCTGCATCCTTGCTGCCTTGATGCCACTCTGGGTAACCATGCAACTTTCAGCATTGGGCCATGAGATGCCCTTTCATGTTGCAAAAATTGCATCTTCTATTTCTTTTGTCAGGATTGTCTCCTCTCTCAAAGTTATCCTTCATGAAGTCCTTCCATTCAAAAGATCCACTCCCATTTCCCTGCTGTTGGGGCTTAGAAAAATTCCTGTTTCCTTGCTTGTTCACACTCATTGCACTAGAGTCATGGCCATTACTGGTGCTGCCTCCACCCCTCTGAGACTCCACTTGAGTCACTAGGTAGTATGCCTTATTGAGATTAGGCATTGGATCTGTGGACAAAATCTGATTTCTAACAGGTTCATAATAATCAACCAGTCCCATTAAAAAATGCATAAGCCTATTTCTCATTTCCATGTCAACCATTTTCTTCTGCAATTCACACTTGCAGTTTACACTCCCTCCACAAGTGCACACAGGGATCCCTTCTAGCACCTGAAGTTGATCCCATATCACTTTCAACTTATTGAAATACTCTGCCACAGAAAGACCTTCCTGAGCAATCATGCCTAGTTTCTTTTTAAGTTGATAAATAAGAGGTCCATTAGACTGCCCATATCTCTCATCTATCTCATCCCACAACTGTTTAGCTGATTCTACATAGATAAAACTCTCCTTAATAGGAGTAGTCATAGAGTTCAGAAGCCAACACCTAACCATGTAGTCGACCCTCATCCATTTATGAGAATCTGGTGAATCAACAGGTCCTGGTTTAACACATGAGCCATCTATAAATCCTAGCTTGTTTTTAGCACCCAAGGCCATAGTCACACCTCTCATACATGGTAAGAAATTTATCCCATCAAGCACAATAGTAACAAGCTGCGACCCAGGATGATCTGAGTTCGCCAAAAACAAGGGATCACTGAAATTACCTTCTGTTTCTGTACCTGAGTTAACACTCATGATTGTTGATGACGACAACGAAAGCGAGCAAGATGATCATGTCTGCTGCTCTGATACCATGTAAAAGATCCTCTTTGATCTGAGATCCGATGACAGCTTCACCAGATCAACCAAAAACCAACAACAGATTCGATAAAACACACACAATTGATGATGAAAAAATGAAGGAAAGATGCAATGGAAACTATGGTTGCTAGAAGCCTTGCTGCAGCTGAGAATTCATGCTCTCTCTCTTACCAATTCTAGAACAAACCAAAGCTTAAATAGTCCTTACAAGGGACACCTTTCGATGTCTTATTGGTTACTAGCTAAAGGACAAAAACACACTAAAAACTAGGGAAATAACAACCCGGATGTGACTTATTACAATGATTGGCAATAAAGGGAAAGTCTTAGAAGTTTCTGTAAAACCAGTTGTTGAAGTATGGTGTAGTTGCCTCATTTGAGCAATTTAGTTTATAAAGTTCCCTTTTTTATTCATTCAACTAAAGAAGCAATCATTAGAGCTACAATTACATAAAAATAGATGTTTTTACTGAAGCTTCATACTTGCTAAAAGTTTTATAGACCCCACATTTTACTATATCATGTACTAATGGAACAATTGTTTCTTATGTGATCTTACCTTGCATAAGTGTTTATTAGAATGGTCAAATCTAGATAAGAGTTTGTTTTGTTCGTGATTTTGTGAGTATGTAGGATGACGTGATGGATTTTGTGAGTTTGTAGGAGGGTTTGGTAGATTAGATTAAAAATGCACATTTGTAAGAAGAGGGGTTTTTCTATCGGTGCTAACTTAAAGTTATACATGTATTTATTGTTTGCAGTATGTCTACATTGATCATGAATGAGTACATCAGTTAGATCATCATTAAAATTATGATGATGATGAATCTTCTGCATGTACTTTATAGTTCCCACTTTCCTTTATGGAGCTCCTCATGAAGAAGGAAGAAAGCTCGATTCGATCAGAAGAGAGCTCGGCTACTTCAAGCCGAACGCCCAAGGAAATCTCTAGGTCGGGGATCCACAAGCGCGATCACTGCCCCTTCAACCAGACGAGGGACCGAAAGACATGGATCAAACAAAAGGCATCATTGTGATTGGAGCAACTAAATGGGTAAATCCAATAGAATTGCTTTCAGAATGTCATTGCATGCTTCTCCACGACTCCACCAATAGAAAGTGGTACAAGGTTAAAGAGCTTGACATTGTTTCATAATGTATCTTTTGTTTACTAGCTACAAGATTTCAATATAGCATGTGAAGTTGCAGATATTCTATGCAATTTTTTTATTAATTACTTTAAGAGAGACAATATTGTACATATTTTCTCGTTAATATCATGATGATCTCGCCTTTTTTTTTCCCGTATTTTTGGTTTTTATTGTATGGTTGACGGTTCATCCGTCTGCCGACTTGTCGGTCTCTCGAGTTTCAAGTATAACTGAGCTCAAATTATTACTTAATAAAAAAAATTAAAAAAATATATAAAATGGCTAAATTCACATTTAGCCGCCCAAAATTTCAAGCCAAATTTGGCCTTCATTTTAGAAATATGCCAATTTGCTTTTGGCCAAAATGAGTTTTGGCATATGGCGAGAGGAAAAAAAGCTCAAAACCCATTTTATGGCTTATGGTGGATGACTTTCTAAGGGCATCTCCCCCCAAGACCAAATAAATAGGTCATTGAAAATAACCTATAAAAATAGGATATTATTCTTACAATAATTCATTCATAAAAATACATACACTAATATGCAATATGCAATGTGGGACAAATACACCCTCATTCTTCTCATTTTATAGATTTGCAGGTCTTCATTCTATTCTTTCATTTCTAATGTGGGACAAGAACTTTATCCCATATTGAAAGTTATTTCTCCCACATTGAAAATAGAATGAGAAGACATGAAGTTATATATGTGTATCTCACTATCGCATGACTCCCACTTTACTTATTTCATACATTTCCCACGTTGGAATTGAAGTTGGAAATGAAGTTCGAAAAAAAATGTTCTCTATTACATCCCACATTGAAATTGTAGTGGATAGAATTGGTATGAAAATATAAAATCTTCCTGCATTTTTCCCACTTCATATCAAAATGATTTTTTTTTGTTACATGTAAGAATTTAGATAAGGCTTGTCCCTACTAGAGCACCACCCAAGAGCATCCTTTCGGATGAGAATACAAAGATGTCTATCTTGCTGAGTCTCTGGTGACGCGTCGGACTGGAAAAGACGGGAAATGTGATCGGTGCATCTGTTAATCTCTCGGAAGCAATATGAGAGGCTGACATGTTGAAAGGACCAGAGCAACAAGAGGATGCCCTTCATGAGCATTTCAATTTTCCACGGGCAGTGCCAACATCCCTTGATTGCTTTGATCACAGTAAGACTGTCACCTTCAATATGGATGTTGGACAAACCCAACTCCTTCGCCATTTGGATGCCTAATAGAAGTCCCATAAGCATTGATTTGAGTGTAAGCTGCCTACCTCCGCAGCTAATCAGCGACCCCATGCGGTCGCAAATGATGAAACCAAGTTTCATATCGATTCGTTCAACTCTTCCATATTTTAAGAACAAGCGCTCCAATTCCCCCTGGTGGGTATCATACTCGAAGTTCCCGACGAAAACAGGTCTCATCCTTTTCGACTTCGAGCACCGTCGAATTCCAACAAGCAAGAGAAGATGACAACCCTAATCCTCAAAGGTGAGATTTTTTGCATATCAAAATGAAATAGAGGATAGAAAGTGGTATGGAGATAAATCTTCTCATATCGTTTTAAAAAAAACCCAACATTTTCTGTTTAGTAATGTAACCCGATGGGTCAACGGGTCGATCCTAACTCGTCAACCCATTATCTTTTCGGGTTAGAGTTCGGGTTAACCAACCTGACCCTTGACCCAGTGGGTCGGACCTGTTGACTCGACTAGTCCGACATGTGGCCACGCCCATCCTCAAGTCCCTCTCTCATCAAATATGAATTGTCTTCCTTATTTCTATGCAACCAAACCTGACTACATATCAGCCTAAAAAATCCCTCAATCTCCATCTCGAATCTTCTACTGCCAACTCAGTTGATTTCTGCTGTCTGAAGAAAAAAAATATCTGGCATTGAATATGACGTTGAGTGATTACCATGAAACCAAAACTTATGCAATCGATATTTATTTATAAGGTATGATTTTGATGAAGATATAATAATAAAAAATAAATATGTTTTTCTACGGATATTATTTATGTAAAGATAATCCAAACATGTTAAATATTATAGTCATATCAAAGAACTTGTCAATATCTTTACAATACTATAACTTTTAGTTTTGATAAATTTATATTAGATAATTTGTACTAATATCGTGATGATTGCCCCTTTTTTTTTCCCGCATTTTCGGTTTTTATTGTATGTTGGACAGTTCATCCGTCTGCCGACTTGTCGGCATCTCGAGTTTCAGGTATAACTGAGCTCGAATTATTACTTAATAAAAAAAATAAAAATATATATATAATGGCTAAATTCACATTTAGCCTTCCAAAATTTCAAGCCAAATTTGGCCTTCATTTTAGAAATATGCCAAATTGTTTTTGGCCAAAATGAGTTTTGGCCTAGCTCAAAACCCATTTTATGGGCTTTGGTGAAAGATTCTCTAAGGGCATCTCCCCCCGGACCAAATAGGTCATGGAAAATAACCTATTAAAATAGGATATTCTATAAAATATTCTCTTTTGGCTTAGCCTCCATTATGTTCATATAAGTTAAGGCATTTCGTTTGGAAGATTGCCCGCGATGGTCTCCCAACTACTGATAGACTGCAACGGTCTCATGTCTCGGTGCCCTCCGGGTGCATCTTCTGTGGATGCATTGCCGAATCTACAAGTCATATTTTGGTACACTGCCCCACAACGATCTCTCTAACAAAAACTCTCCATATCAGCCACCCCTACAATGATGATATCGATACAGACATCAAACCAAATCTACTGCTAAACAACATTTACATCAAATTAGGCATCGAGGCCTTCACAAATCTGGCTTTTGCTTGGTGAAGTATTTGGTATTTTCGAAACTAAGTAGTTTTCCAACACATAAACAACACCTCTGTTCAGGCTATAGCCATTTTCTTCAATTCAACTTACCAAACATGGAATGCCAGAGTTGATGACTCTGAGATGAATGGTATAAACCAATATAGGAATAAGACTTGTGGAACCGTTGCAGGCTCTAAATCAACCGACCATTCCGCTTCTAGAGCAGAGAAATGTAAAAAAACACCTACTGTATATTACAAACTGAACTTTGATGGTTTTTACTGTCAGTCGGGGGTCGGAACCTTCAGCTTCGTGATTCGGAATCATATGGGAAATATACTGTCCCTATCAGGGGGGTCCTTGTAATAATAGCGCCGCTGTTTTCGCAGAGGCCATGGGCCTTCGAATGGGGGTCTCTAAGGCCAAAGCCCTGGTAATAAATAACCTTCTGATCGCAGGAGATTGATTGGTCGTCATAAAGGCTCTGCTGGGGGACTGGTCTTGCCCTTGGAATATCGAGCTGCTGATGGCTGATACGACTGTAGATTTATATACATTCTCTCATGTTGCTATTCGTCATATTTTCAGGGATTCTAATGATGTGGCTGACGGGATTGCACGTCTGGTCTACACTGTCCCTACCGATGATAACTTCACTGATGATCCAGAACTTCGTGTTCTCGTCTGCTCGGACGTGCTAGGAAAGAAGCCGACTCACCGACGTTTTTCCTAATCCTTATCTGCTTCCAAAAAAAAACCTCCATTATGTTGCCCCCCTTCATAAACCAATTTTGTCTTGCTAAAATTCTTAAAACTATATATAAATTAATGCATATTTTCATTGATGTCATTATGAAAATTTTGGTAGCTTTAAAACAATTTCCTAGTAGCTTTTCACAAGTTGCATGTCATTATGAAAATTATCTGCTGATTTTTCACAAGTTGCATGTCATTATGAAAATTTTGATATCTATTCACAATTTCCTGGTAGCTTTTAAACAAGCATATGAAAAATTCACATGAAGACGATCAGAGTGATGACTTCGGAACAAGGAATGATTTTGGAGAGAGTGATGAAAATTTGCCAGAATATTAGATTTGATGATAGTTTTGATGTGTTTTTTGGGCTTTTTATTATTATTTTTAAATGTATTAGTTTATGCAGCTCGATATTTATTTTTGAGGTATGATTTTGATGAAGATATAATACTAAAAATGAATGTGTTTTTCTAAAGATATTATTTATTCAAAGATAATCCAACATATATCAAATAACTCGTCAATATCTTTACAATGCTATAACTTTTAGTTTTGATAAAAAAAATTATAATTAGATAATTATATAAAATTAATTATGTGATTTATAAATTTATTTTAATATTAAACAATTAAAAATAAATAAAAAAGTGAAATTCACATTTGGCCTTCCAAAATTAATATTTCGAGCCACATTTGGCTTTCATTTTAAAAATAGGCCTAAATAATTTTGGTCAAAATGGATTTTGACCTATGGTGGGAGGACAAAAAGGTCAAAACTTATTTTATGGCCTATGGTGGGAAATGTCCTATGACACCCAACACGACCGTTTGATCAGTTAGTTAGATCATGTTTGAGCGAAATGACATTTTTTTTTTTCACTTTTCTTTTTAGAGCATGCACAACAACTTTCCCAAAAAATTCTTCAAAATAGAGAATTATAAATTATATATTCTGATTTTTTTTGGTTAAATTCCAATAGCCTCCCCATTATGGAATTTACCCAAAATATATAGAGTTTTCTCCAAAATTAAGGAATGATGTCCATTTTTTCTCCTTATTCTCTATTTTGGAGAATACTATAGGAAAGTTGTTAACCATAACAATCTCAATATTCTCTAAAAACTTAAAATGTGGATTACACGAAAAGATTACCGACACGTGGTCCAACAAGCTTGGAGATCAAATGTTGCAGGATCATATATGTACAACCTGGTGAAAAAAACACAAATACTTAAGCGATTGACTAAAGAATGGAATAAGAAAACATTCGAAAATATATTCCGTCAATTAAAAGAAATCGATGATTCGCTCATGGATTTACAAAGCAGGAACGGAATATCCCATAATGGAAACGACAACCAAAAACAGAATAGACTAATAAATAAAAAAGAAAAAAAATCCTATCTTACCATAAAATGTATTGGAGCCAACGAGCAAAAACAAAACATCTCAAACTGACAGACACGAATTCAGTATTTCTACCGGATGGCATCAGGCAGAAGAAATAGAAAAGTTATAAAGGAAATCCAAACTATAGATGACACACTAATCTCAGGAGAAGAAAATATCAAAAGTGAGATTAAAAAAGACTTTGAAAAAAGGTTTAGTATGCAACCCATCAATCACAATCTTCTAGAGGAATACCTTCCACTCATTAACACAAAAATCACTGCTGATGACAATACGAAGCTAACTGAAAAAATATCGAACCAAGAAATGAAACATGTTTTTTTCTCAATAGGGAAAGATAAATCCCCAGGCCCTGACGGAATGACAGCAGAATTCGATCTACAAGAAATATTGGGATATTGTAGGCCCATCAATCATTAAAGCAATCAAAGGATTCTTTCACTCTGGTAGAATCCTAAAACAGATCAACCACACTCTTATCACATTGATCCCTAAATGTGACAACCCGACAAATACAAACCACTTTAGACCAATAAGCTTATGTTTCACGATCTACAAAGCTATAGCTAAAATCATTGCAGAAAGGTTGAAACCTTTTCTGCAGAAAATTATCCACCCCCTCCAAAGGGCCTTTGTATCTGAAAGAGCTATCCAAGACAACGTCCTAATAGCCCATGAGATTTTTCTCTCATTCAAGAGTAGACGCGGAAAAGAAGGTTGGATGGCAGTCAAACTGGATATGGCAAAGGCATATGATAGAGTAGAATGGGACTTCCTATTCAAAGTTTTAGAAAAATTCGGCTTCTGCCAAAAATTCCTAACATGGATAGAACAATGCGTCAAGACAGTCTCTTTCTCAGTCTTGGTGAATGACAGCCCCACAAACCCTTTAATATCAGGGAGAGGCATCAGACAAGGAGATCTGCTCTCACCCTATCTATTTATCACAGGAGCATAAATTCTTGCAAGAAAACTACAAGCCACTTCTAACCAGACAGATAAATCCATCGGATTCAAAATCTCAAGATCAGGAATGAAAATCCCATTCCTATCATTCGCAGATGACATAATGATATACGCCAAGGCAAACCAAGACTCGTGTCGAGTAGTAAAGAATATTATTGATGACTATTGTGCCATATCAGGACAAAAGATCAATTTCCATAAATCGTCCTTTCGAACTACCCCAAAAGTCTCGAACATTGCAAAGCAATTGATCCCAAGCACGATCCATATAACAAACCAAATAGCACTTGAGAAATACCTTGACTGTCCCATTATCAATTGTTGAGTCAATCGAACCACATTTGAAGAGACAATAAGCAAAACCAGGCATCAACTCATGAAATGGAAAGCTAACTCCCTCTCACAAGAAGGAAGGGCGACCCTAATAAGATCAAACCTGGCAACTAAGCCAAACTACATTATGCAAAATTTTATGCTCCCCACAACAATTCATAAAAAAACTCAACCAAATAAACAGATGCTTCTTTTGGAACAACGAACAATCATTCCCCCCCCCCCCCCCCCCTATTGGTTGGGACAACGTCTGTAAGCAGAAACGGTTGGGAGGTGCAGGAATACATAAAACAAAAGATATGAACCAAGCATTACAAATGAAAGTGCTCTGGGAAATATTAGCAAAGCCATGTAACTCGTGGGTCCAAGTGATCAAAGAAAAATACATGAAAGAAACACCCCTCTTTGAATACAGGCGAAAAGGCAATTCATCTTGGAAATGGACCAAACTAATGGAACTAAAAGAAGAATTCTGCAAAGGACTAATATGGAAAATAGGAAATGGGAAGACGATCAATTTCTGGAAGGATATCCGGCTAGACAACAAACCACTACAAGGTCGACAACATCCCAACATCACAATCAATGAAAATGACAAAGCGGAGAAGTACATCGACATTAACAAGAACTTGAATATTGATGAACTATCCAACATCCTCCCAATGGATATGGTCAACAAGATTAAGAACATCTACATACCAGAACACGAAATAGAAGATAGGCTATACTAGAAATCAAGTAAAAATGGATGGTTCAGTACAGCAAGTGCCCTAGCACATATCATAAGCCAAAACACAGAAGAAACCAGTGACACGGCAAGGATATGGACCCTAGACACATTTCCGAAAGTTAAAAACTTCATCTAAAAACTTCATCTGGAAACTTGCACTAGATGGAATCCCGACAAAAAAATAGGCTAGCAAACAAAGGCATTCATGTTCCACTATCTTGCGCCTTGTGTGATCGAACAAATGAAAGCCCAATCCATCTCTTTACCGAATGCAACCACACCCTACAACTGATTCACAAAATTGACCCAAACATTGAAAAAGTGATTTGAGACACCGACACTAGAAACACATCGATCAAAAACATTATATGTGAAATTTTTACTAAACTCAACTCTGAGCACAAAGGAAGACTTGCAATAACTTAGTGGAGCTTATGGACATGTAGGAATCAGAAAGTATTTGAAAACATCAACACAACATCCTTCCATACTATGGAAAATTATACCAAGCAACAAATACAAAACTGGACTGCTTCAAAATTGACCTTTGAAGAGGAGCCCACATACCACCACCAGAAAACTCGAACAACTGAGCCACGAAGAAGAAGAAATTTGAGATGGAGCAAACCTGATGAGGGAGCCTACAAAATTAATTTCGACGGATCCAAACTACCTTCTGGAGAAGCTTCTGCAGGTTATATCATTAGGGATCACAACAGCGCAGTCATTGACTGTGGTGGATTCAAATGTGGCCACATTTCACCTTTGGCTGCGGAGGCTCTAGCGATTAAAGGGGGCATCGCCAAGGAGAAGGAGCTTCAACTATCCACCATCATGATTGAGGGCAACAACCTGGCCGTCATCAATTGCTTGCAAGGTATGTGGAGCTGCCCATGGGAGATCGAGATGCGGATTTCCGACACCCTAATCCTACTCCAAAATTTTGCAATGGTGCAATTCGGCCATGTCTTTCGGGAGGTCAACTTGACCGCGGACAGGATCACGTGACTCATCCACACAACGTCCGTACGGGACCTCCTCGCTGATTCACCTATGCACATCCTCATCCGCAAGGATGCCCTTGAGTGGTAGTCCAGCCGGGTCTGACCCTACCCAAATCCTTAACTTATCAAAAAAAAATCAATCATAGTATCATACATTCATACAAGTGATTATTTTCACCTTAGGGATTGTTTAAGTTGTTACTTTATACTACGAATATATTGATTTTTATTTGGGCTCAAATGTCCTTATTTTTAATATGGCTTGATTATAATAATCTCCAACTACTTCCTCAACAAATTTCTAAAATAAGAAAACAAAATACATATTATCTTTTTTTTTTCTCAAATTCCAACAACTTTTCCATTTTAAAATTTTGAAAAATCATTTAGTTTTGGAGAATGTTGCATATTCATGAAATCTTTTTTTTTTAAAAAAAAAAATTCTGCTGGTTTTGCATTTTGGAGAATAAGATGGAGAATCTATTAGACCAAAAAAATATTTCAAATTCTTCAAAAACTCTAAAATCTCCAAAATGGAGAATCTGTCGAGAATGTTATTACTTATCGTACTAAAAAGCAAAAACTACATTTCATTTGTAACATGTCGACTCTCCCTATGTAACACCCCCGTCCCACATCGGATATCATAAGGATGTTGGGAGTGATTTATAAGTGATCTAAGCCCTACCCAGCTCACAAGAGCTCTTCCTTTTCAGGCTTCAAGTGAGGACAACGGACCTGAGCGGGCTAGATGACATTGGTTGGCGCCTCTTAAGACCCCGGGTTCTACAGATGGTATCAGAGCCGACTCTGGTCTCGGAGGTACGCTGACAGTATGCTCGGGTATGCTCTTCCTAGAGGACAGTCCCTTGGTCCTAACGGGGACGTCAGTGCTTTAAGTGGGGGAGATTGTAACATCCCCGTCCTACATCGGATATCATAAGGGATGTTAGGAGTGATTTTCAAGTGATTCAAGCCCTACCCAGCTTACAAAAGCTCTTCCTTTTCAGGCTCCAAGTGAGGACATCGGATCTGAGAGAGCTAGGTGGCATGAGCTGACGCCTCTTAAGACCCTGGGTCTTACAACCTAATGATAGGGAACTCTATAACACCATCCATAGGGATTATCATGTATGATCCTTGCTAGTCAAGGTGTCCATTGATTGCCTACTGTTAAAAAATATTATATGATTTTTTTATGTAACAAGGTAAAGATTCAAAATACCCGACATACTAGTGTCGGATAAATCGAGATGTTGAAATAAACGGCAGACGTACTAACCGTCATGAAACAAACAAGCAAAAACATAAATATTCTAGCCCTATTCGGATAAAGCAATGAAATGTCAACCAAATGAGAAAGTCGAAGGTGATTTTAGGGTAGAACTTTGAATAGCGAGAATAACAAAATGTCATATGTTTATCTTTTTACCCTATTTTCTTGACAAAAAAAAATAGAGTAGTGATGGATAGTATTCGTGTAGAACAAGTCTCTAATGGATGGCCTAGGTTTTTTTTTTCTTTAAATGTCTTTTATGTGAGTAAAATATGTATTTCATTGAACTTATT
This sequence comes from Persicaria tinctoria, assembly GCA_037127255.1. Classification (NCBI taxonomy): domain Eukaryota; kingdom Viridiplantae; phylum Streptophyta; class Magnoliopsida; order Caryophyllales; family Polygonaceae; genus Persicaria; species Persicaria tinctoria. The sequence goes on along the minus strand of JBANSL010000002.1, from coordinate 24,413,709 downwards.
TTACTTTTATTTAGTCATAACTTATAGTTATCCACATTGTATAGATTTTGGGCAGGGACGAAACCAGAAATTAAAATCCAGGTAGGCTAAATTTTTTGTATACGTATAGATTTTTATTAATAAAACCTTTAGAGTAGATCCAAGAAACCATAAGTCGTTTTGCTCTTTTGCTTTCATCTACACGCATTACCTCTCCTCCTTGTTGTAGCAAAGGCGGGTTGTTGAATTCATACACATCCCTCACGACACAAGATTGAAAGATCCAAAGTTCTAAACATTCCTCTTCGGAGCGGAAACGGGCTTTCTTTTTTATCTAGGCTACAAGAATGTAGATTTTTTACTACACTCATTGCAATATTGGCATCCCTCTGATGGATGAAGTTTACGAAGGTTGAGATTTCTGTCTTCCTACGATTTCTCTGAGAAGAAGAAACTCTGAGAGTTACCCGACGCCTCTTATTATGTTGTATATCATATAGCCATATGTTTATTGACTCCATTATCATATAATCCTGTAATGTGGTAAAGAAAGAGGATCTATAGAAAAAAGGACTGGTTATTCCTAGTTGATGCGAGCCAGCCAATATGGCAAATAAATCGGATCAGCAGTCAGTTAACAACCGACCGCTCTACCACTGAGCTAGTGAGGAACAACGAGGGATTTGTGAAGAATTGTTTAAGGCTGAAAGGCCATGCCTTTGATTGATTGATGTGTGTTTAAATAACACAATTACAACTGAATATTCTATCTTGGTAAAGAAGATAATAAGAAAGATCTATCTATCTATCTATCTATCTATACCAACCAAGATATGCTAATATATGGTAATTCCCAATATAATCTCAATACTCCCCCTCAAGTTGGAGCATGGCTCGAATGAATGCCCAACTTGGCCAATAGGAAATGAAATTGTTGATGCCCAAGGGCCTTGGTGAAGATGTACGCGAGTTGTAGTGATGAGCGAACATGAAATAGAGCAATATTACCAGACTGAACATGATCACGAACAATATGACAATCGATTTCAATGTGTTTCATGCGCTCATGGAAGACGTGATTAGAGGCAATATGAATAGCCGATTGGTTATCACACCAAAAATGCATAGAACCATGATGACTGACGCCAAAAGAGCCCAGAAGCGAATTGAGCTAGACAAGCTCGGAGGAAGTCGTAGCCATTGCCCTGTATTCAGCCTCAGCAGAAGAGTGGGAGACCGTTGTCTGCTTCTTTGTTTTCCAAGAAACAGGAGACTCACCAAGTTTGACGATGTAACCGGTTAAGGAGAGACGAGTCAGAGGACATGCTGCATAGTCAGAATCACAATAGGCCACAAGGCGTAGATCACTATGACAAGAGAGAAAGATGCCTTGTGCAGGACGACCCTTGAGATAGCGCAGAACCCGAAATGCCGCATCCAAGTGAGCATGACGAGGCTGCTGCATGAATTGAGCAAGGACATGAACGAATAGCATAGATCCGGTCTGGTGATCGTCAAATAAATGAGACGACCGACGATGCGGCGATACCTATCTAGTTGCGAAAGAAGAGCACTAGTGTCTAGAGCAAGCTTGTGATTATGCTCCATAGGAAAATCGGCAGGCTTGGAACCAAGAAGACTAACCTCGCCAAGAATATCCAGAGTGTAATTGCGCTGAGACAGGGTGATGCCAGAAGAGGTTCATGAGACCTTAATGCCCAGAAAGTATTTCAGATGGCCGAGGTCCTTCATGTGAAAGCAGGATTGGAGATAGGCCTTGAAGCGAGCAATAGATTCAGAATTCTTCCCCGCTATAATCATATCATTAACATAAATAAGCACATGCAGAACCAGATCGGAACGAACAAAAGAGAACAGGGAGTAATCAACATAGGACTGATAGAACCCAACATGTCGAAGAGCAGCTGTTAGCTTAGAAAACCAATTGCGGGGAGCCTGACGGGGGCCGTAGAGAGAATTCCGAAGTCTGCAGACCCTATGACTACCATCAGTGAAGAAGCCAGGGGGCATGGACATGCATGTACACTTCTTCCTCAAGATCACCATCTAAGAAGGCATTGTGCACATCCATCTGATGACGCTTCCAGTTTCGGATAGAAGCGACTGCAAGGAAGACTTTGACAGATACTAGTTTAGCAATTGGAGCAAATGTTTTAGAATAATCCGTACCCTGAATCTGCCGATTGCTGAGTACAACAAGGCGAGCTTTATGTCGTTAATTGCTGCTGTCAGAGTTGTACTTCACTCGAAAGACCCACTTGCAACCAATAGCCTTCTTGTGAGGAGGTAAGGTCGTGATCTCCCAAGTATCATTGCGATGAAGAGCATCAATTTCAGACCGCATAGCATCTCGCCAATGCTGATGGCGAAAGGCCTCATGAAATGACGTGGGTTCTGGATTGGCACTGATGGCAGCCAAGAAGATAGAGTGCACAGAAGTATAAGCATCTGTGTCAACACAATGAGCTAAGAGATAAGGCGTACCTGACGACGTGACGGAAGCGGGAGAAGCCGAAATATGATCAACCTTGCGGATGGTGTGACACACATAGCCCTTGAGAAGGACCGAAGGGGTATGTGTGCGAGTGGATCGGCGAGGGGGCAGCGACAGGTGCTGGGCAGCCGTCGGTGGCTCGTTCGGGGCATCATGGGTGGTGGGGTTAGGGTATGTGGGAGACTCATGAGAGGGTGACATTGACAGAGGATAGGGAAAGACATCATCATGAAAGACAATATTCCGAGAGACAAAGAATTGGTGTGTTTCAAGGTCATAGAGACGCCAACCTTTCTGACCGAAAGGATACCCAACAAATATGCATCTGTGGTTGCGAGGGGAAAATTTATTTGTGGAGCGAGGGATGACAGACGCATAGCAAAGACAGCCAAAGACTCTAATATGTGTGTAATCAGGGGGCTTATTGAATAGACATTGATAAGGGGTTTTACCTTTAAGAACAAAGGAGGGGTGCGATTGATGAGAAAACAAGCTGTAAGAGTGCACTCACCCCAGAACTTAATTGGAAGGTTGGCTTGGAACAACAAGACTCGAGCAACATTGAGGATATGACGATGTTTATGCTCAACCCGACCATTCTGTTGAGGTGTAGCAACGCAAGAAAATTCAAAGAGAATGCCATGATCTGCAAAGAATGATCGCATGACAAGAAATTCAGAACCATTATCGTTGCGAACACACTTAATAGTTTTGTGAAACTGAGTGACAGTAAGAGCACAGAATTGTTGAAGGAGTTGAGAGACTTAGACTTGTGGACCATAAGATAGACCCAGGTGGCACGAGAGAAGTCGTCAACAATGGTTAGAAAATAAGAAGCCCCAGAAGAGGACGGAACACGGTAAGGTCCCCAAATATCACAATCAATCAAATCAAAAGGTGCTGAAGCATTTGACAAACTAACGGGAAAAGATAGACGTGTTTGTTTGGGCTTGTAGCATACATCACAAGGAGCATTATTATTTGGCAAAAATGAACTAAAATTTTTATAAAAGGAAGAAAGCAGAGAATATGACGGATGCCCGAGACGCTGATGCCAAAGTAAGGGGGGCTCGGCTTGGGTGGTGTGGCAAGCAGAGGTGACGGTGGTGGTGACAGGAGGCGCCCAACATAGGCAATAGATCCTATTCCGAGCTTCACCCACTCTAATCAACGTCCTCAAAGTGTGGTCCTGTATCACACAAAGCTTATCAATCAAGGTAACAACACATCGTCGATCCGCAGTCAAGCAACCGAGAGAGATTAAATGACAGGTAAGCCCAGGAACAAACAATGCAGTGATATCAAAAGAGTCACAGATAGAGATTGAGCCAACCTTATTAGCCGAAACAACAGAGCCATCCGGGTATTTGATGCGCCAATCATCAATCGGATGAACATTCTGAAGCAAGTTGTAGTCCCCTGTCATGTGGATCGATGCACCACTATCAAGAATCCAAGAAGTAGAAGGAATACCTGCTAGAGTATCGGTCCTGGATTTGGAATTAAATTTCTGAAACATATCGAGCATGTGATACCATTGCTCGTTAGAGATAGTGATGCCCCGACGATCAGCAGCAGTGATAGACTAAGAGCCAGATGCAACAGGCCCATTGGTGACGACAGAGTTCACGGCAGCAGATTTGCCACGACCCCTGTCGGCGCCGGAATCAAAGGAAGGTGGAGCTCGTCTATTTTCTCTGAGGCGGCGGTGCTCCAGTGACGGGATCAGCAACGCCTTTGCCATTGTTCCACAATTCCGGATAGCCGACGATTTTGAAGCAGGCGGCACTATCATGTCCTGTCTTGTTGCAATGGACACAGAAAAGAGATTTCTTATTGATAGTACCTGAGGATGGGCGAGGCTGTCGATGCTGAGCAGCGAAGGCAAGCGCATCTGTGACCGATTGAGGCGTAGTGCGCATAGAAAGCATCCGCTCCTCCTTGCCAGCGAGCAAGTGCACCTTGTTGAGAGTCGGTAAGGTATCTTGAGCGACGATGGTGGAACGCAGAGTCCCATAGCCGAGGTCATCAAGCCCCATCAAGAATTGATGAGTGCGCTCCTCCTCACGCTCCTTGGCGTGATTGCCGCAGGTACAAGCCCGGGGTGGAAGATGGTTGTCAAGCTCGCTCCAGGGCTTTGTGAGACGACCAAAGTAGGCGGCAACGAAATGATCGTCTTGATGACATCGAGCAATCTCAGATCGCAGTTGAAGAATGCGAGGACCATTGCCAATAGAGAACCGCTGAGAAAGATCATCCTAGAGTTCCTTGACAGTAGAGAAATAGGTGACGGTGGAGAGAAGAGAAGGCTCAATCGATTGAGTAATCCAACCAATCAGCACGGCATTGACAGGGCGCCAGTACTGAGAATCGGCAGAGGTGGCTGTCGGCTGAGTAATAGAGCCATCAATGAATCATCTTTACGCTTCGCAGAGAAGGCGTTTTTCATGGCGATGGTCCATTCTTGATAGTTGTCTCCTTTGAGAGTCACCGGGCAAATAGAGAGACCAGGGTGATCGGAAGGATAAAGATAGTAGGGAGAGGCCGGGGTGAGAGCCATGGGGGTAGTCATAGAAGCGACGGCGGTAGGGTTTGGGTAGGGTCGGTAGAGGCGGCGGCGGCGATGGAGTAGAGCCGACGACTAGGTTTGTTTTAGAGGATCGAAATTAAGCCTGATACCATGAAGAATCGTTTAAGACTGAAAGGTCATGCCTTTGATTGATTGATGTGTGTTTAAATAACACAATTGCAACTGAATATTCTATCTTAGTAAAGAAGATAATAAGAAAGATATATCTATCTATCTATAACAACCAAGATATGCTAATATATGGTAATTCCCAATATAATCCCAATAATTTGATCTCATAGAGTTCAATTCCCGTTCTCAACCCACTACCCATATGAACTCGAAGCTTCCTTCATAACTCCCGAAACTTCTTCGTAGTGGCTCCCTTTCATGCCTCATTTCATAGAGAACCTCAAAGTGGCTCTATTTCATTATATTGCATCCATATCCCAATTACATCTCGTTTCTAGTCTATCTCTTCTTTTTACTTTCTTTTTTCATTAGGAAAAATTTCGGGGGAGAAAACTCTACCCGAAGGCATCCTTTCGGATGAGGTCTAGAAGACCATGATTATTTTGAATATTAGTACCCCAGACAGAGTGGTAAAGGTGTGTAACCTTATCGACCACTCTATTACCTATTCGGGGTACATGGATGAAAGAAACCCTTTCCAAATTTGTTAACAATGTTGTTATATCCGACATAATAAGTTCGATTTCCCATGGACATTTTGTTTTTATGTTGAGATGGTCAATAATTATTCTTGAGTCCCCTTCAATTTGAAGTTTGGTAATTCGTAGATTTATTGCGTTTTGTACCCCGAGTTTTAAAGCAAGAGCTTCAACTTTTAATGGACTTTGATTACCGAGTTTTTTATATCCTATGTTGATTGGCCGACCTTCCCAGTCACGGATAATAGTCCCAGCTGTGCTGGCCATGTTTAAGAGGGAAGAACCATCGAAGTTTAATTTGAGAGTTCCTCTAGGTGGCTTACGCCATCTAATGTTTGTGCATTGCGTTTTCCGTCGTCTATCCGGTTTGGTTCGCGGTTGCATGTCAGGGTCACCCCCGAGTCCGCCCTCAAAGTTAGAAGATTTGCTCCAATTTAACTCGTGTGTTTTAACGATGTGGAGCGTGGTATCTCGACTGGGAATTGGAATCGACCTGAAGATATGTTGATTACGATAATACCAAACAGACCACTAACAGAAGGTTGGCTTAGCTTTGGATTTATTGTTGATGTTGTTTCCAATGTAGGCCATAACTGGTTTAATGTCTCTCGATTTCTGAAGCATCGCTGCAATAGATGTATTGGTGTCGGTTGGGAATCTGAGGAGAGAGGTCGTGTATTGGCATTCCAATAGAAGATGGGCATCATCTTCTATCACACAATTGCACAAACAATAGGTGAGGGGCACCGAAATGCTTTGTTGAGCTAATCTAGCGGTCGTGGGAAGACCATCCTGAGATATTTTCCATAAGAAATTTTTGACCTTTGGTGGAATGTCCAGGTTCCAAATCCAGAAATTAGGATCAAGACACTGAGACGACTGACCTGAAATCAGTTTATATGCACTTGAAGCGGAGAACCAACCCTCCCTGTCAGGCCACCAGTATAGTCGGTCCTCAAAGGAAGCAGACGACAAAGGAATATCTAGGATTTCGTTGACAATGTTTGAAGGTAACACCTGACAGAGCTTTTCGGACCACCATCTGCCGTGCATAATATAATCACTGATGGTCTCCTCAAGATTACTAGTTGGAGGGCATTCACCCCTAGCATGCAGCGAGAGGCACGAGACCCAGTTGTCTGACCACAATTTCACCGATTTTTCATTTCCTATGGACCAAATCAGCCCGGTTTTGAAGGAATCAATTAATCAATGAGGGTTCTCAGTTTGGCCCATTGCCAAGATGAATCACCTTTTTTCCTATATTCCAGCAAATTAGACGACCGGAGATACTTGTGTCTAATAATGGAGGCCCATACGTTTAATGGTTCAGCTAGAATTTTCCATAAAAGTTTCATTTGGAGGGCTTCTGATGAACGATTTTTAGTCGCGTACGTAAACCGTATCAAAATAAAACTCAAACCTACAGACTAGAACTAGTATAGCAAGTAAGTAAGAGGTCGATCCCACAGAGAATCAAGTATTTCTCAGCAATGTGTATTTACCAATTAGTAGAAAGGAGGGGTTTTTGTTGATTGAGATTGAAAAGAAAACAAAATAAAATAAAAACAAATAATGCAAAACAATTTACATAAGATCGATCTACCTACAACTATCCACTTTATTTGGTTGAATTGATATTGTAACTTCATCTCGTCCTTTTTAAGTTTCCTATGAATTCCCTTGTCCCAAACTAATATAGTTACTAGTCCAATCAGTCCTAGAAACCCTTATCAATCGAAAAGTCCCTAAAGAAGGATTTAACCCAATTGACAGCTTTAAGTTCAGAGATTAACCAAGGTATTTAACAACACATCTAACTTCCTACTCATTCAATTAGTTCAACCAGGCCTAAAGGAACAAGTTTGCTACTTAGGTTAAGATTCACAACCAGGAATCTACAAAACCTTAACAATTGAATTGATTCTAACTAGTTGCGCGGGCTAGATAGAACAAAACAATCCAACATTCAAGCACAAAGAAGTTGAAACATTCAATATAGAAAATAAGGATCAAGCTTCAGAAACTCACAATCAATCCAAATAAAGCTTCAAATTGCAAGTAGAACGAAGAGAGTTTAGTCGCCCATGGCGAACATCGCTCTCTCTAATTGTCTGATAGAACGTGGAATAGCACAGCAGTCCTAGAAAAATAACTAAAATTGACCTTATAAAAGATCCAGGTCGGCCACAAGAGCAAACAACATAAACTAGGGTTTTTTGTAATCAAAACGCAGCGTATACACGCTGACGCCAAATGATGCGGCCGCGTCATGGATGCTGTGGCCGCGGCATCAGCAGCTCTCTCATATCCCGCTGCAGCGGCCCTGGCCGCGGCATGCATGCTGCGGCCGCGGCATATTGTCTTTCACAGAAAATCAGTTTCGAATTTGCTCTTCTTGTCAACAAGAAAGTTGTAGTTCTCTGAAAGAGCTTTCCAATGCATGGTCATAATGGTCAATCAGACAACCGAGGCCTCCAGAAAGTGCAAAACAAGTTTAGCATGTCTGGCGACAACTTCTGCAGACTTGTTCTTCGTTTAGGTCCGCTTCTTCTTCTCAGGACCTCTTGAGATCCTCATGTAAGCTTCTTCGATCAACTAAACATTCTCATCTTAATGCATCATCAACCGATTTCTCCTTCTCGGATCCACAGTTACCTGGAATAATCAATAAAAACGTGTAGATTCCGACTCCACCAACATAGAGAGCAAATATGCAAATTCTACTTAAATCATGCATGATATGCATCTTAACTAAGCTAAATGCAACATATTATGCCTACCTAAATGCATGCTATCATCTTGATTCATATCTTTTGATTTTCGGAGTCTAAGTCCACCAGCCCGTTTTGGTCTACAAATCCTATCCCAGCTAATAAGTGGGCGGTGTTGAAGATCCTTATTCCAGAAAAATGTTCTGTTCACTTGATCTATTTCATTATGTATTGAGGCCGGTAACATGAAGTTTTGCATAGTGTATAGGGGTTTTGCTGCTAAATTTGTGTTTATTAGGGTGGCACGACCTTGTTGTGATAGCGCATTAGCACGCCATTTACTTAATTGTTCTTTGGATCGGCATATGATGTCCTCAAATGTGGCTTTGCTTACCCTAGCATTGATGATGGGGCAACCTAGATATTTCTCCAGGGAGGAGACATTTGAAATATTTAGACAGTTACTAAGCTCGGAAATCTTGGAGTCCGTAATTCCTTTGGTTGCTTGGAAACTAGATTTATGGTAGTTAACTTTTTGGCCAGAAACTTTACAGTATGATTCAATTATTTTTCTAACCTTGTGACCTGCCTCAGTACTTCCTTTAGAGAAGATGATAATATCGTCCGCAAAGGAGAGGAACGGGATTCGGGGACCACCTCGTCCAAATTCGAAACCTATTTGACTTATTTCTGAATTTGATTCTACCGTTAGACTTCGCGCTAGAATCTCTACTCTGAGAATAAATAGAAATGGGGATAGGGGGTCACCCTGACGGATGCCCCGTGTGGGCAAGAACATTTCTGTTGGGCCATTGTTTACCAGTATTGAGAACGAAACACTCGAAACACACTCCATAACTCAGGAAATGAAAGTCGGGTGGAACCCGAATTTTTGGAGAACTTTGTTGGTGAAATTCCAGTCAACTCTGTCATATGTTTTTTCCATATCAAGTTTTATCGCAAGCCATCCCACTCGACCCTTTCGAGATCTGAAAGAATGAAAAATTTCGTGGGCTATAAGGTTGTTATCTTGTATAGCTCTATCCGATACAAAAGCACCCTGAAGCGGGTGAATTAGTTTTCCAATGATAGCTTTGATCCTTTCGGTGAGTATTTTTTATATGATCTTGTAGATTGTGGAACATAAGCTAATCGGGCGATAATGGTTTGTGGTCGTCGGGTTATCTTTTTTTGGTAGAAGAGAGATGAAAGTATGGTTAATTTGCTTTAGGATTTTCCCAGATAAGAAGAAGCCCTTAACAGCTCTAATAATGGAAATGCCAACAATATCCCAGCATTCTTTGTAGAACTCAGCAGTAAAGCCATCTGGCCTAGGGGATTTGTTCTTACCAAGGTTAAAAACTGCCGATTTTATTTCTTTGTTGGACGGGGGCTAGATAAGGAAATTGTTTTCCTCCTCCGAGATAGCTGGTTGTATAAGATTAAGCAACTCTTCTAATAATCTGTCATCAATTGATTCCTTTTTGAAACGTTTTTCAAAGTCCGTCTTAATTTCATTTCTGACATTTTCTTCGCCGATAATTAAAGTGTCGTTACTCGAAAGAATGTTGCAGATTTGTTTTTGGTGTCTCCGCCCTGAAGCCACACGATAAAAATACGAGGTGCTTGAATCTGACAGTTTGATATGCTTTGTTTTGGCCCTTTGGTTACAGAACGTCTTTTGAAAGAGGAGGAGTTTTTCCTTTTTTTTGATAAGGCGTTGTTCTCTGGTAAACGGATATTTTTTCTATTAAATAAATAGATATTTTTTTTAGTTTCCCTTAATTTTAGGGATATTTTGGTAGGAGGCCCGTTTAGAATGTTTAATTAAGTAGGTGGCCCACAAGCTAATTTAATTAGCTTGGGTTAGGCCCATCCAAGCGCGCGTTCACTTCCAGCCAAAATAGGACACACGCGACTTCAACCCCCAGGCGCGTATCTGTCATCACCCCCGTCGACTCCATCAAATCCGTCGAGAGAAACCTCCGAATCTCCAATGGCGATCATCTGGAATCAAGCGTAGATCAACCTGTCATCAGCCTGTAGCAGCTGGAATCGATCGAGGTGACTAAAAAACAAAGCAAAAACGCACCGGGATTCCAACTCCACTACGAATCCGAATCAATTGATGACTCCTGTCAAAGCAATAGTCCAGATAGCTCGAGATTTGTCATCAATAGCAATCAACGAGGCAATATAGACTGAGACACGACTTGATATCCACAATTTCATATAAAACCAAGGTACGTATCAAGACCTTTCGAAAAAACAGTAATTTTTACATCTCAATTTCCCCTTTCCAGTCCTTAATCTCAATATCTAGGGCTTCGAATACAGATTACCGGTTAACCAAGAAATTTTGTGTTTTGTAATTGAATCTGAATGTGATGACAAACAGAATGATGAAGTGTCGATCTATTTCGTGAATGCAGAATCTCTATCAGAATATGGATCTGAAAATTTTGACTGTCTGTGTTGGAGGCGAATTTAAGGTTACAAATGGTTATTGTGAGTATGTTGGTGATCTTGTGTCAAAGGCGTTCATGATTGACAACAATATTGATTTGGAAGCATTGATGACAATGATCAGTAATAGGTTTGACATCTGCTTAAAAACTTATGAGTTGAGGTTAAGTCACCTGCATCCAGTACAAAAACTGAGAGCTCCATTCACAATCAGCAAAGATGACGATCTCAAAGCATTCTTGTCCATAAATGAAGTTCCTCAAGTTGATTGGCCTTTGCCATTACATGTTGAAGCAAAGAAAAGGATGAATGTGAGTGAAATAGCTAAAGCTGTTCAGCAAACAAGTGGAATCACATTGTCTTCGGAGTACTTGCAGTCTACCAGTGTAGATGACACCTTAGCTATTGTTCCGACTGATGTTGCATCGGAAGATACACAGAGCTGCAACGATGAAGATCAAAGTGCATGGCAAATTGAGAGTGAAATAGATGAGATGGATTTCATCTATGTAGGACATATGTTCAGCTCAAAAAAACATCTACAGGCTGCAGTTGCTAATCAAGCAGTTAATGAGAACTTCTAATTCCGAACGAAGAAATCAAATCAGACAAAATACAAAGTTGTCTGCATTGATGCCAGCTGCAAGTGGTCAGTAATGGCTACGCTTGTGAAGAATTCGAGAAACTTTGAGGTTAGGAAGCTGAATGGGGAGCGCACTTGTTCATTTTCACTTAGATGCAAGGAGCATCGGAAACCATCATATCAATCTATAGCGGCCAAGATGAAGATAAGGTATGCATCATGATATTTATGTGAATTACAGTATATCAGTTTTATATATATATATATATATATATATATATGAAGATACAATAGGGTTGTGTGATGAATAATATGTTTACATTAAATAAAGAATGATCAACTTTGACACAATGTGACGCATGAATAAGATTGCTTAATTGTTCCATCTAATTGATGAAGGTATGAAGGTGTAAAAAAATGTCCAGATCCTATACAGATTCAGAATACAATGCAGAAAGAGTTTATGCAGCCTGTGAGCTACTGGAAAGCATGGAAAGCAAAGGGATTGGCGCAAGATTTGATAAGAGGAACAGCGGAGGAAAATTATGAGATGCTGCCATCATACTTCCACATGACACAACAAGTGAACCCAGGCACATATGCATGTTTGGAGATTGATGCAACCAAGAACCAATTCAAATATGCATTCCTATCGTTTGGAGCATCAATTAGAGGGTTTAATGTGATGAGAAAGGTAAACACAAAAAAAATTGTTGTCTAATAAATATGTATACTTAAGATAGGTTAACAACTATAAATTCCATTCTATAGGTTATAATGGTTGATGCTGGGTTCTTACATGGGAAATATAGAGGAATCCTCCTTACAGCGACAACGAAGGATGCTAACAAACATGTGTATCCTCTTGCATTTGGAGTGGCGGACTCAAAAAATGATAACGCTTGGAAGTGGTTCCTCCAAAGATTATCTCTTGTGATTCCGGATTCAACTGAGCTAGTTTTTGCATCGGATAGGCACCAAAGCATCAGCAAGGCTGTGGAAGAGGTATATGTTTCTGCAAAACATGTCATCTGCACACGACATTTGAAGCAGAACATTAAGGCAAGATTCAAAAACAGAGGGGTCATCCATTATGTCAGCAAAGCATCCGAATGCTACACTATAAGCGAGTTTGAAAGTTGCTTCAAAACCATATGTGACATCAACGGCGAGCTTGGGAAATACCTCAAAGATGCAGATTTCGAAAAATGGTCACGAGCCCACTTCAAAGGTGACAGGTACAACTTTATGACAACGAATAATGCAGAGTGTATAAATTCAGTATTGAAAGAAGCTCGAGGCTACCCAGTTGTTGCACTATTTGATCATATTAGGAACAAACTGGCAGAATGGTTCAATGATCGTAGGAGTGCATCAATCAATATCACTGATTTGCCTCCTAAAGTCAAGGAGATTCTACAAGCAAGGTATGAGCGGTCAGGAAGATACGAAGTGCAAGTACTGAATGACACACAATACCAAGTAAACGGTGGGAAATTTGCTGGTGTGATTGACTTAGCACGAAAGACTTGCAGCTGCAGGGTGTTTGATGTAGATCATATGCCTTGTGTCCATGCTATAGCTGCAATTCAAAGAATGAAGCTCAACATCACTGATTTTGTGAGTGAGTACTACAAAATTCAGGCTTGGGGAATCGCCTACCAAGAAACCATATACCCAGTCCCTTCAAAAGAAGATTGGTATGTTCCAGACGAAATCAGATGTGTCGAATGCCATCCACCAGTAGTGCGGAAGAAGAGTGGGAGACCAAGGAAAGTCCGGATTCCATCCATTCTTGAAGGGCAAAGGAAGAAAAGAAACGATACATACAAGTGTGGCATTTGCAAAGGGATAGGGCATAACAAGATAACATGTCCACACAAGGCATCAAACAGCACTCAAGCGGAGATGTGATAGCTTTACATACCACAAACTCGATTATTTCATATTTTGTTCTTTACATATAGACACAAGTTTATGAAGCTGGACATACCACACAACTCGTTTTATTCTCATATGTTTTTCTTTAAATATAGACACAAGTTTATGCATTTGAGATACTACATTGGATACATGTTTTAACTGATCTATATACAATGAATATATATCCAGTTTACACTTAAGAACACACAAAGTGTGATCTGTCATCAATTGAATAAAAGTTGTCCTCACATGATGGCCTGTTTTGTTTGAGATCGACAAGAAAGGGGGTAAACAACCATAAAATAAAATAAAAAACACAAGCCACAACATAAATGAGATGGACACAATCAAAATAATAGCTCAAATAAGCTAGGACAAAGACATATATTTCAAGTTATATATAACTAGATATCAACATTAGAACACAAAAGAGAGCACGAAAGCTCTATAGATCAACCGGACACCAGTTAAACTACACATAGTTCCTACCAAAATGTACGGAGCACATAAGCATCCGTGGTTACAAAATGAGAGCATGCAAGCTCGAAGGATCAAGTGCGAATCAGTTAGACATCCCATACTTACTACCAAATGTACGAAGGACAAACTTCCGTAGTTACAAAATGTGAGCATACAAGCTCTAATGTAGTTATATTATAAGCATTCATACAAAAGGCGCATCAACCCAAAAGTGAAACATTCCACAACTTCTGAGAAAGTTCAACTGCCATCTTCTCGCGATACGCTTGGACTCGGTCATCAGTAAACGCGTATACATCTCCACCGAAAGCTAATTCCTCAATAGCCTTGATAGTATAAACACCACAGCTACCACTGAAATTGAAATTCCAAATGAAAATGAAATTAGAACATGCTATAACAGTTAGCAATATATATAAATGTATAAATCTTGTCAAATAAAAACATATACTTACCCATCACTATCCTGAGGAATGCCACAGACTCTATCCACCTTAAAAGCAGATTCAATGACCCCGCCCAAGTGTGCAAACTGACCGGACTCTCTAAACAGCGCTGGCAACAGATTACAGATCGGCTCCAATAGAGTATGCAGCTCGGCATCACAAGTGAATGGGATATTGCAATCATATACGTTCACTGTTCCTTCAGCCAAGTCAATCCGTAATGCAACCCAGTGTTCATTTCTAATGTTGAAGGGGGTGTATATAATATTTGCACCACACCATGATTTCCCACAACACTTTGGCAACAAACCATCAAGATACTTGAAAATCGTATTGCCAAACGAAACCTTACCTTCCTTAAACTTCTCATAGAACTTTACACTGAATCTTCCAGACCAAAAGCAATCCAAGATAACAATTTCACTGTATTTCTCCACATTGCAATAGATGTGATGCCTAAGATGAGACATGGCCTCTCCTATATGCTACAACACACACACATGGAAGCTAAACTTAAACTAACCCTAAAACAGCAAAATATGAATGATATACAGATTAGTTGAGAGCACTTACGTCATCACGCAACCAATGTTGCTTTGCAACAAGCTCACAGAAAAACTTCTTGTCCAACGTACCCTCATTGCCCGCAATTGGAGGACAAATATCCCTGCAGTAAAGCAACAAACAATAAACACAATGAATGGAATATCAAAGACAAAGATAACGTATGTAACAACACACAACAATTGTAGAACTTACTCGTCGGAATATATCATATCATAAAAGCATTTCCGATCATCATATTCATAATATGAGTATTTTGGCCTCCTAGGCATTGAGCGCTTCTTCTTACCACCTCGAGTGAAAGGAGTTTCCAGCACAGCAGCAACCTTCCCCACACGGGTTGACTTCCGAAGTGGAACACCTACGGCCAGAACCTTGGAAGGTTTCTTAATCGAGGGAGAAGGTGGACTCGCTGGAACATCGGAAGGCAAAGTCATCGGTGCATCAGAAGGTATAGTCGGCAAAGGCTGGCTCAGGGGGACGTCCGAAGGTGTCATATGTGGAGTAGCAGTAGGGATGAGTTTATCAAACAAGGGTTTGTATTCGGATAACTGCGAGCAGAGATCTCTAATCCCAATAAGTTCATCCAAGTGAAGGTCGGAGTACACAGTGGGTGACTTGACAGCAGCCGGCAACACTGGTGAAGCCCCATCTAACGAAGTTTCATTCTTTGAATCTGCAGCAGCTTTAGTTTTGAAGGACTCAAACTTGGTTTTGAGAGAATCAACATCGGATTGGATGGAAGCAACCTTGGAGTACAACCGGCTGACAACGGAGTTAATGTTCATGCATCTAGCTTCAATACGTAAGATAACACCAGCAATCAACGCCAAATTTTTTTCAATACTTATGAGACAATCAAAACCACCTAAGTTGATGCCATCATTGTCACAAGCCGGACCCTTACGATCACCTGCATCCTTACCAACACCTGCATCAGAGAAACCTTCACCTTGTTTCTCATTCACATGCAGAGATTCGGCGTGGTTATCAGCCAAGGGCGGACACTCAGGTTCGCTAGCCTTCCCCTTTCCCTTACTGGCAGCAATAGCATTCTTGAGGCTAAATTTCCCACTGAGACTAGAGACTTTCTGGGGAGACAACGGGCGAACAGGAATCACAGGTCCAGAAACCGGCATCGAAGAGTTGTCACCAACAGCACGCTTCTTGTGTGGGGGGTCAGAAGCAATAGAAGGAGACGCACAAGACTTTCGCTTCTTAGAAGGACCCGCCAACGGAAGAGACAAATGAGGCGACGCAGCTTTAGACCGAGTCCTTGCAGAAACCGATGAAGGCGACAACGCAACAACTGCCGTATTGGTACATGGGACAACTTGATCATTGAGCCCGGGAGATGACACAATCTGGAGATTAGCATCATTGGTGGTTGCGTTGGTCACAACAGTTAACCTCGAAGACGCTAGATGGGACAACCAAGCTTGGTAGGCAGCAACAGTTGCATCATGAACCTCATTATGGAAAGCCATCGATGGAGAATCCAAGTATTCACCATAGGTAGGATATATCTTATCCTACAATATATACAAAACAACAAAACAACAAAATATAGAGAAATTCACCATAGGTGGGATATATATACACAATTGTAACACATATATATAAAGAAGATAAAATTGAGTAAGAAATATACAAAAACAACAAAACATAGAGAAATTACCATGGGAGTCTTAAAAAACCCAAGCCGAATATGCCGAGCAGTGACATCCTTAGTAGAGGCCAGACTCCATTTCACAAAGGAATGATCTATGTCATCAATGACACAATTGCAATGGACCATGGGTGGAATCTTGGGGAAAGCTTCCAACATCCAAACCTGTGATGACAAAAAAAAAGCAACATAAACACACGCACTAAAACACACACAACAACAACACACACACGCGCAAAATCACACAGAAGTTAGATAAGAAACAGAACCTGAAAAGCAAGTGGAAAGCCTAGCAGATTAAACCCACTCCTTGCCTTCGCAACCTTCTTAGCACCCTTGTCACCACTCTTCTTAACACTTTTCTTCCAAGGCTTAGAGGATTTAGTTCGAGATGGACGATTAACCTTCATCAATGAGGAGATAGTCTCCACATAAACTAACCTACCCCAATGATAATCATTGAACTTAGTCATGTCAGATGCAAGAGCCACAATCTGGTTCCTAACAAACCCAGTACGATGAGGCAACAAGATGCCATCAATGATCAAAACATAGGCAATAAGCAATTTCTTAGGTGAATTCTTGGGTGTTCTACAGAACATATCAATGAAATCATCGTACGTTATATTATCCACCCCTAAGACAGACCTAGTGCTTGTAGCATGGACAACACCAATATGGTCAGATGCACATTTAAGACCCGTTACAGCAGCAAATTCAGACATGGAAAAACAAACAAGACAAGAAGATTTAAGTTTGAACCACATTTCCCTAGTTTTAGATGTTTTTAACTCATGAACCATGAAATAATTGACAAGTTGTGGCGCAAATGCCAACTTGTCAGCAAACCAAATGATGCGCCGGAGGAAAAAAGATGACAGGGAAGACCAATCAGCATCACTCAACTCCCTTTTGATGACAGAAACAATATCAGAATGATAGTATCTGTTATACTTCCCATCAAATGTGTCCATGTCACCACGGATATATTCAAACACCTACAGAACACCAACAAACACACACAAAATACAATGAAAAAACCAAAAACATAAGAACAAAAACACCATATGACACAAACTATAGAACAAGGAGAAAAAACAAAAAGAAAAAATGAAAAGCAAACAAATAAACAACGAACCGAGCAAGGAAAGTCGTCCTTGACATCAGCTGGGGTAAGAAGGAATGCTGTAGACATAAGACATGGAATCAATGTAAATATGTCACCAAAACATGAACAATAAATGTAATGAGAACTGTTGACAAACACTCCCAAAACACAAACTGGAATCAAAGACAAACCCCTTCCAAAACAAACAATGTGACACATATTTCACCTCACTTATAACTGGAAACAACAACCAAAACAATAAAAAAAAAAGAAAAATCAAAGACACAAAGGGACATATATTGTCACCATGAGAAGCTACATAAACACAAACTGGAATCAAAGTCCAAAACATGACAACAATTACAACCACAAAAACACTAAAGAAAGCAAGAATGTAACACATGGTTCACCTAACTTGTAACTGGAATCAAAGACAATAACCAAGCACAAAAGGGCACAGAATGTCGACAAAATGAACTAAATAAACACAAACTGGCATCAACGTCCAAACGATAACAACAACTGCACCCACAGAAGACTACAAACAAATTTAGGAAGGTGCATCATAGTAGAACACAATAACAAGACACCATAGTTCACATAGTTCACATAACTTATAGATGGAATCGAACAAAATAACAAGACAATAAAGGTAAGAAAAGGTAAGAAGGAATGATGTAGACATAAGACATGGAATCGATGTAAATGTGTCACCAAAACATGAACAATAAATGTAATGAGAAATGTTGACAAGCACACCCAAAACACAAACTGGAATCAAAGACAAACCCCTTCCAAAACAAACAATGTGACACATATTTAACCTCACTTATAACTGGAATCAACAACCAAAAAAATAAAAAAAGGAACAATAAAAGACACAAAGGGACAGATATTGTCACCATAAGAAGCTACATAAACACAAACTGGAATCAACGTCCAAAAGATGACAACAACTGAACCCACAGAAGACTACAAACAAATTTAGGAAGGTGCATCATAGTCTAACACAATAACAAGACACCATAGGTCACATAGTTCACATAACTTAT
This sequence comes from Persicaria tinctoria, assembly GCA_037127255.1. Lineage (NCBI taxonomy): Eukaryota > Viridiplantae > Streptophyta > Magnoliopsida > Caryophyllales > Polygonaceae > Persicaria > Persicaria tinctoria. The sequence goes on along the minus strand of JBANSL010000002.1, from coordinate 24,394,970 downwards.
AGATGGAATCGAAGAAAATAACAAGACAATAAAGGAACACCATAGTTCACAACCTAAACAATCACCATTATTACTACCAAACAAACACTAAAATGGCCCCAATTTCACACCACACAAGTATATATGTTCCCACTGAGCAGAAAAAACTGACAAAATTTAAACATATATGAACCGAAAATGGAAAACAAACAAAAATTAACAGAGAACTACACCTAACACAACCATAGCTTGCAAGCAACCAGTGGAATCACACGAAATTAATGGCATCAACCACACATAACAGAAAACAGGAGCTCAAAATCATATAAACCCTAGATAAAGTAAAACAACACAAATGTTCAAAAAACACAAAATTAAACAAGGATTAGGATGCACAACAACATCAAAACAGCAAATCTAACCATAAAAAGGGATGAGAACGAGCTGGGAAAAAGGATAACATACGTGGAGACGAAGACATTGGATGCGATTTTGGGGGAAAACTCAAAAACCCGGCCGGAGGAGACGAACAAAGCCACCGCCGACAGTAATCGGAGAACGGAGACACAAACCGGCGGAGATTGATGGATAGATCGAAGAACAGAGACGGGAGAACGAAGAGGAAGAAGGAGAGATCACCTGAGAACGCGTGAGCTGAGAGCGGATGGAGTAACCGAGGAAAGGTCGGGAAAGTTAATAAGCAATTAAGAAGGACGAAGCAACCTAATAAAACAATTAATGGGCCTATCTAGCTAACCAACTATGCTTAAAGGTCTTTTTCAACAAATTCCCTCTTAATTTTATGTCCGGGGTTTTGGGACAATTTTTTTTTGAATTAGTTAACAATGTATTATGTACGTTTAACTTTCAATTATAATGTAACATTATCAAATAATGACTAAACTGAAAATGACTCATACTTGAAATAACTCGAACAGATTACAAAGAATGTCTAAAGTTGATTCAGCACGAACTTCATCAGACTCCATATTAACTCAAATCCAAACCGAATATGAACCGATGGAATAAAAATAGTGAAAAGTCAAAAGGGCCAACGACGACGGAAATAAACGTGGGAGCAAGAACACTAGTAAGTAGTAACAGTCACGAACTCACGATCAAGGTCAATCCTCCGCCCTACTGAATTTCATAACTCAATTTAATTTAATTTATCAATTATCTAATTTTGCCAATAATTTATTTTTTGTTTTTTTTTTTAAAAGAAAAAGTCCGCAATTTTCGAACACCTCAAAAACTGACCCACTAACCTGCAATTGCGTCCCCCTAATGAAGGAGATCTCTCCTCTCTAACCCTTTGCATTTCCCTCTTCCTTTGTCTCTCCTCTCTCCCTTCTTTTCATTCTCTGCGTTGTTTCATCGATCACCTCTACGCATTGCAGCAATCAATAACGACGTCAAAATGGTTAATCCTCTCGCTTTTCAATACATATGGTTGATTTTGTTTTGAATTTGAATTTTTATGATCAAGAATATCATATAGGTCGTCATTGTATTATCTGGTTTAGTGTCACTGCAATTATGATGTAAACATGATTGATCTTGTTTAATTCAGTGATTTCTGTACGATCATGAATATCAATCGATCAATAGGTCAATATTAATCAACCAATTTTGTGATGCACATAGCTCAAATTGTGTGATTTAATTCCCAAGTGAATGAATATACATACAGGCGAATTCGGCGTCTGGGATGGCAGTGAGTGATGAGTGCAAGCTGAAATTCCAAGAGCTAAAATCAAAGAGATCGTTCAGGTACATCACCTACAAGATTGAAGACCAAGAGATTGTTGTGGACAAGCTCGGAGGCGCTGACGAGACCTATGAGGACTTCACCAATTCCCTCCCTGCTGACGAGTGCCGTTATGCTGTCTTCGACTACGATTTCACCACCGACGAGAACGTCCAGAAGAGCAAGATCTTCTTCATTGCTTGGTATGTTTTTCCCATACCATTCTTGCTTACTTGAAACATCTCATCTATACCGGTTTTACTTGCATCAATTAGCAATAAATTGAGTGAATATTCACAAGTGTATATGTTACAATCGAGAGGATTGGTTGAGAAAGAATCGAATTCGAGTGAGGAGATGAAGGTAGGAAGAAGAGAATCAGAGAGAACAAAGCTTCATTGGGACATCAATGGTGATAGCTTTATTTTGCTCTCAATTAGAGAAAAACCGATTACAGCTTCTGGTATGAGATGTTAATCTCATTTATTGCTGACTACAAGAAACTAAACAAAGTTAGTTACAAATCAACCATGATCTACATCGTCCATTCTGCACTTGAATGAACGGTTTTGATCTCTTCTGCGTCCCGGATTGCTGACCTGGTATTCGGTCCTTCTTCTTCCTTAGACGACACACACATACTCTGCATTACCCCCCCGCAAGCTGGAGCAGGATCAACGAACATGCCCAGCTTGATCAGTAGATTCCGATGCTGACTTGAAGGAAGGATCTTAGTCAACACACCAGCCAACTGATTGTGAGTGGGGAGAAAGGACAATTGAAGCAACCCATCAAGCACCTTTTGCCGGGTAAAATGGCAATCGATTTCGATATGTTTCGTATGCTCGGGAAACACCGGGTTACGAGCAATATGCAATGCCGACTTATTGTCACAATGAAGGGTAACTGAAGTGAGATTATGAAGGCCAAACTCACGAAGTAAACCGACTAACCAAGTTACCTCAGACGTTGCTTGAGACATAGCTCGATACTCCGCCTCTGACGAGCTCTTTGAAAGAGTAGCTTGTTTCTTAGAGCGCCAACATATAGGATTTGAACCCAGAAGAAGAACATATCCGGTGACAGATCGGCGAGAAATGGGACAGGCAGCCCAGTCTGAATCGAAAAATGCATGCAAAGTGAGGTCAATACCAGGCAATAACTGAATACCATAACCCAAGGTGCCCTTGACATATCGCATCACATGTAATAGAGCATCCAAGTGACCAACACGAGGGGTCTGCATAAACTGGCTCAGAGTTTGAACCGCAAATGACAGATCTGGCCGAGTATTGGTCAAGTAATTCAATTTCCCGATCAAACACCGAAACTGAGAAAGATCAGGCAAGACTACCCCAACATTATCAATATCCAACTTCAAATTGATAGGAAGGGGAGTCACCACTGAAGAAACCCCACCTAATTGGGCATCAACAACGAGATCAGTAGCAAACTTTCGTTGATGGAGAATCACCCTGTCATCCAAATAGACTACTTTCATGCCTAAGAAGAAACTGAGGCGCCCCAAATCCTTGATGCTAAACAGGGTATCCAGTGTGGTTTTAAGATGCTCAATAATAGCAGGATTGGTGCTAGTGACAAAAATGTCATCAACATATACGACAACAATGACCAAATCATTCTCAGTGCGTTGTATGAACAATGATGAATCAAATTTCGAAGGATGAAAATCCAAAGTGAGAAAGGTGGAAGCTAGTTTAGCATGCCACTGACGTGAGGCTTGTTTAAGGCCGTATAATGACTTTGTCAACCTGCAAACATTACCTGAAGAATTGGGTATACCAGGTGGCATAACCATGTAAACCTCCTCAGGCAAATCCCTATGTAGGAACACATTATGAATGTCCATTTGATAGATCAACCACCCATTTGTCACAGTAAGAGAAATCAATGCACGAATGGTATTCATACGAACTAAAGGTGAGAAGGTCTCATCATAATCGATTCCTTGTTGTTGAGTGTACCCCTTGGCAACTAAGCGTGCCTTAAAGCGCTCAATTGAACCATTGGCTTTGAGCTTGATCTTATACACCCAATGACACCCCACTGGTTTCTTGTGTGGTGGAAGAGGAACCTCCTCCAGTATGATTAGCTTGCAAGGCCTCAATTTCTTTCTTCATGGCTTCGACCCATCATGGATCTTTGGAGGCTTGGGAATAGGATTTAGGTTCAGAGATGATGGTTGTGGGCGTAGTGACAGTGGTGCAGCAAATGGAATTAAGAAAACTGGGAAACAAGGGAAAATGGGAAGAAGGCCATGTGACATTCATCACATAGTCTTTAAGGTGAGATGGTAAACAATGAGGACGAGTAGAACGTTGAAGAGGGGGGTCAGGTGAATGCACATCATGTACTGGAGAAGTAACTCCAGTGGCAATATCAGATGAAGAATATGATGGTGTGGCAATATCAGTGGGAGCACAAACCCGATCAGATGCATTAGTGGGATAATCAACTGGACACACATCAGAAGCAATGTTAGGATAATGTCTTTCTGTAGATGAATTGTACCAATGTGTTCACTAGAAGATTGGGTTCTATTAGGTTTAGTGATATGGGAATTAGGTGGGGTTGTGGAAAAAGAATGAAATAAGGACAAATTGGGTGTAATATGATGGGTAGCACCACTGTTTATGATCCACTTATGATCTTGACCATGAAGTGAGAAACAGAAAACCTTACCTGCCATTATTCCTGAGGCGGTGGGACTGTCACTGGTTGAATGCTTGCTCAACATAGCCAACAACTGACTAGGATGCTCCATGGTGAACCGCGGCGCCTGATCACCAGTGTCACGTTCTCCACCAGAAGCCAGATCAGAAGAAGAGTTATTAGCAGAGTAACTCTTCTATTGAGGTTTATCTTTATCGCCCTTAGGATAGCCATGGAGCTTGAAACACCTTTCAATGATGTGTCCTTCCCTTTTGAAAAACTCACAGAAATACTTGGACTTCCTGTTCGTGGAATTACTTGAATTCTGATTACCAGAGCCAATTGGAGCACCCCCCACTGTTCTTTGATTAACCATTAGACCACTGCTGAGAAGACTAACTTCCATTGTTGGTGCTCTTGTTGTTCTGGTAACTAGTACTAGGACCTTTTTGAAAGGAAATCAAGGCAGTGGAATCAATTCCAACACTTGTGGAAGAATGCAGTTCTCTCTGCTTTTCTTCATCAAGACACATACGATACACATCCGCAATATTCGGCATCGATTTTATCATCAACATGTTCGTTCGAACCATGTTGTAAGAGTCATTGAGACCGACTAAGAACTGGATTACTTGCAATTTGAGCAAGAATTGTGGAAACATACCAACAGCATCACAAGATCCACAATTTTCAATCTCAATCAATACCACAAATTCGTCCCAAAGACGCTTGACCTTGTTAAAATAAGCACTTATTGCAAGATTTCCTTGAGACAGAGTGAAAAGCTCCTTCTGGACTTGAAAAATCCGAGTGCAATTCGGAAATGCAAACCCCATATGAAGATCGAGCCACAAGCTCTCAGCAGAATCGAAGTAGAGCAAGGTTTCAGCGATCTTCTTCTCCACGGAATGCGTAAGCCAGGAAACCACCATACTGTTGCACCGCTCCCATTGATCAAGGAGCGGTGAATCAACCGGTGGACGCTGGCACTTGCCGGTGATGAAGCCAAGTTTGTTTTTTCACTCTCAGCGACACCTCCACGGATCTTCTCCAGGGGTAGTAGTTGCAATCAGTCAGCAACTGCGTAGAGAGCACATAATTCGGATGATTCGAATGTTGAAGAAACAACGCGTTGTTGGAATCAATTCTGAGACTGTCAACTTCTCCCATCGATTGCGAATTGCGAGAATTGTCGATCGAATTACTCATAGCTCTGATACCATGTTACAATCGAGAGGATTGGTTGAGAAAGAATCGAATTTGAGTGAGGAGATGAAGGTAGGAAGAAGAGAATCAAAGAGAACGAAGCTTGATTGGGACCATCAATGGCGATGGCTTTATTTTGCTCTCAATTAGAGAAAAACCGATTACAGCTTCTGTTATGATATGTTAACCTCATTTATTGCCGACTACAAGAAACTAAACAAAGTTAGTTACAAATCAACCATGATCTGCATCGTCCATTCTGCACTTGAATGAACGGTTTTGATCTCTTGAGTCTTCTGCATCCCGGATTGCTGACCTGGCATTCGATCCTTCTTCTTCCTTAGACGAAACACACATACTCTGCATTAGTATAGGGATGTTATTCGAGTCGAATGAACCGAACTTGGATATGCTCATGCTCAGTTTGTTTTAGAACTAAGCTTGGTTTTATGCTAATATTCTGCTCAAGTTTACTTCTAGCTTGAGCTCATTTTGCTCGTTTGACATTGAATTGAGTTGGATTACACGACAATATGTATTGAAAAACGAGCAATATGTGTTGCTCGTTTAAAGCTCGTGAGAGCTCTTATTCAACTCTTTTTCAAATATAAACGAGCTCGAGCTACTCGGCTCACATAACACCCTACAAACATAGGTTGAGAATCATGAAATTCTTCATGAGATTAGTATGATTTGTGAGTCAAGAGCCAACCCATGGGGACTCAAACTAGTGACCTTGTGATGGGAAACTTGGCCTATGTTCAACCATTTGAGCCATCAGCTGAAGGTTAAATAACTCTATAGTAACATACAAAGAAAATTTGATGCAAAAAATCCTTTACAGGTGTCCGGACACATCAAGGGTGAGGATGAAGATGGTTTACGCAAGCTCCAAAGACAGGTTCAAGAGAGAGCTCGACGGGATTCAAGTCGAGTTGCAGGCCACAGACCCAAGTGAGATGAGCCTCGACACCGTAAAAGGCCGAGCACTCTGATTTGATCCGAATCATGCATAACTGCCCTATTGGCAACACTACTTTTCTTATGAACTTGTCACCCCTGCTGTTACCCTTTCTTATTGTGAGGCTTGTGATGAAGACATTGCTTGTCATTGCACCTACTCAGTGAACTCTGCAAAATGCAATGTATTATACCTGATTCTGTCTACTTGCACAAGTAAACAACTTCAATCCCCCCAAATCTTGTATTCTTTTTTCGGTTTCTGTTACACTAAGCGATTAGTGTTTAGATATGATATGTATGCAATTTAACCTTGTTTTCAGTTTGTATAACTTTTGAGAATAAATCACTTTCATTCAAAATGTCAAGTTTCAAAATCAACTCAGACTAGGGTTTGCTCTCCTATGAATGAAATGAAGATTGTGAATTGGAACGATGATACATATCGAAGAAGGTACAACAGAACCACATGATCGTGGGATTTTTCCAAAGATCCATGAATGAATTGAATATAAAGAAAGAGTAACTCTTCAAGATGACGAAAAGAAAGCAAAGGTGTATGAGTAAGGTCAATCTTACTCTTATTGAAGACTAATTTACCAAGTTCATAACACACAAAATTGGGCTTACTGGCATAATAAAATGCTGATGATGAATCTCACATGAGAATGTAAATCGAGAAATGATACTTACCGTTCTCTGTAATTGTAGTTTGTTACATTTGATCGATTGGCTTTCCATCCGCTTCCATCATTTGTCACCAGCTTGTGATTTCCAGGGAATGTAGTGGCCGGCTCCATCCTTGTCAAGGAGGCGATCCATCAGATCACCCCAGCCCTCTTTTGTGTTCCTCTTCGACGTTCCTGAGGTTGATCTACCTGCACTTGAACTGGTAGAATAATCGCTGTTATCGTCTTCTTGTTCATCAAAGGTCCCATATTCTGAAGTTGAATAGGCATGTGGAACTGAGAGAGTGACGGCTCTCTGTAGAGCCGCCTTGTACTCTTCGCTGTGCTCCCTGGCTAAGCTCTCCTGTCTTTGCATCTTCTGTGTCGCTGGAATCCCCAGTGCCTGGTCCTTCTCTTGCATTATCTGAGATCCGTATGAAGAAAATGTTATCAGGAAACCCTTGATGATGGTGCAAAACATCCGAATCTTCACAAAAATATCAACACAAAACAGCACAGCAGTGCAGTATATCTTCAGGGAACATACTTGAGACTCGAAACTAGCCACCTTAAATAAACCAAATCGCAGAATAACTTAAATTCCCGGTTTCGCAAGCCATCTAGGGTTGCGAATCTTTCAATCTAAAAAAAGAACCCAAAACTTCCAAACACAAAATCATAAATGACCCAGACCCTAACTTCCTGACCCTATTGACAAGTCTAATTACGAGCTATATGAATTGTCTTCTCCAATCCTATTATATGAAAGACATCGTATTACTCAGACATAAAATTTCAAGTATCTTTGAAAATATGCACTTGTGCAACAAATGATCTAACCCTGCTCAAAGATACAGCTTGAAACTAAAAACCCTCCAATAACAAGAAAACCCACCTCTAAAGCCTTTTGGGCTTCCCTTTCTATCCAAATGATGGCATGATCAGAAGTTGCATTACAAGAAAGTACAATGTGCTCAAATCTCCCGTCGACAGGCACAGCCGTCCTAACAACAGGTGGATACCTTCCACACCTGCAAGAAGGATATGTCGATGTACAATCCTTTAGAAGCTGGGAAAGAATTTTACCGCTGATTGATAACTGGACAATTATATAATGTAAATTAACATTCTTCTTACAAGACAATATAATTCAGAACATGATATCCCTGGAGGATCAAGTTAACTTAGTGACCAACAGTCACATGGCATATTTTACTTGAAGTTGCAGAAAATGATGCCTGCATCTACCTGAAAGGTTTTCTCTCAACAATGTGGTATAGCCGACCAGGTGCATACAACCTCCTTGGATCTTTAAGCATCTTTTCCTCTGGCTGAAAAGTATCTCTCACGCATCTTCCGCATAGTAAGCATGGCAAGCTGTTCGTGAAATCATTGGCCAAAAAAGTTAATGAAGAAAAATATTGAGAATTGCACCCCCAATTGAATAACTGTGTTAGAAGAAGGTAGTAGGAGTAGAAAGATCACATTCTTTTCAATAAATATAAATTAGTAAACATTTTTGAAACGAACATTGTCCATTAAGAACTTCTGTGAATAGGCTACCCAGAAAAAAATTACTTCTGTGAATAAATTCGCATTTTGAGTTCCAGACAGCGATAACAAAATAGGCTTCAAAGATTAGTGATAACAAAACTACACTGCTGAGGATACTACAAAGAATTTCAAATATATTAATCTCGCACTACATCAGACATTACCAGAAGAGTGACTTGAAAATGTCTTCCAAGGGGGTAGCCGTCCTTGGCAAAAAGTCATCCTAGATTCAAGTGAAACATTGATGTTAGAAAGAGATTGTAGATTAAACAAATTAGGGAGATAAGTCACATAAGCATAATTAGAATGCATGATAAACAAAAGTACAGACTAGGGATAACAATATCACATCCTCTATGAGTAGTTCAGATGTTCAGGAAAAGAGCTAACTGTGAGCCTAGTCAAGGAACATGAGCTAAGCGCATGGGATTCAATGTATAGCTAGGAGCTTTTTTTTTATGCAAATTACAAGTGTTCCATTACTTGTTACCATTCTTCATTTGAAATATAAAATTTATGAGCTACACTAGGTTTATTCGTGAATTTACTAAAACAATCAAACTTTGGTAACTAAAACTTTCCGGTACTAAGAAGACAGCAGACACTTGCACAATGAAAGATTGTGAAATTGGTTTCATATATCAAGACACACAATTGACAGCAATCAAAGCAAGTTACATCAAGGAATTTCTTTACCATATCTCTAGAACTCCTATGACATCACAAAATATGAACAACGTTTTACAACGAAAAAGGAAATGACACTCAAATGTTATCAATTGAAATGACAAATAGGGTCCTCATGTTTTCCATAGAGTTCACATAAGAGATATACTAAAGCGGCACTGACTGGTAAAAGCTTTTGTAGTATCATATGCAAAAAGCAACTTACCTGAAGGACGATAGAGTTAATAACATCTGCATATCTCACAGCCAAATTAAGCGACATACATCTTGCTGGTGCAATAGCATAGCTCCTGACCCTTCTCCGGTCAATGTTGCCCAATCTACTCCCATCCCGAGCTAACACCATAGCTAGCATTGCAGCAACACCCGAGCCAAGGGAGTGCCCCGTAAAAGTCAAAGTGTAGTTTGGATACTTCTCCACCAAGTCCTTCAAAACAACACCTTCTTTCTCCAACACATACTCTGCCGCCTTGTGTAGTCCATGGTGAACATACCCGCCATCGAACTTGTGTCGCCCCAACTTATTATCCAATAAAACCGCATAATCACTTTCCTTTGCCATATTCAGGCCTCTTATAGCAAGAACTATATCCGCATGTTCATGATCGAGATATAAAATATATGGTGGGGCCTTCCCCTGTGTTTCTTCATAAGTCCTTTTCATTAACAATGAATCTGGATTGATCCCATAGCCATTGGGTGGTTCCCATTGCGGGTGTCTGAGATCATCCTCATACACAGAAAGAATGTAACGGCACAGACGAGGAACTGGCTCAAACTCTTCAGCTGCAGCAATTCCCCAATTCTCGCTGTCACGGGTGCCATTGTGGAGACACCGTTTCCATGCCCACCGTGCACAGGCAAGGCAGTACACACACTCGAGCAGAGGCAATCCACAGATGATGGACATTGTCCTCTATGGTCTAAGATGCTTATCATAGATCAACTAATGGGCTGTGTTTGGACAAGAAAGTGTGTGTAGAGGCTACAGAAATAATTGGTTTCATACAATGGGATTGCTGATACAAAAATATAGGATAAATGGGGTTTTTGACTATCAATCTAGATAGCTGAAATCTGTACTCTCTATAAACAGACTAGGTTATATGCAAATGCCCAAATTGCAGGATAAGATCCTTCCAAATCAAATAATGTATACATACATATAGAAAGTTGGGGCGATCTAGAACACAGAAATTGAACTTCAATATCAACAGAAAAATAACCAAGAGAATAGAAGGGAATGAACCAGTAGCAACTAGGATATCTAATGAGCAAGAACTGCAAAGTACAAGATTGTATACACTATCTGAGAATCGCCTTGATCAAAAGGGGTACTCTAAAAACTGCAAATTCACTCACCTGATAAGGAAAGAACCCTATTTTCCGAATCCAAAAGGAAAAACCCACTTCAAAAGAAGCAACAAGAGGCGACCCAGAAACCCCAATTCCCAAAATTCAAAGCTTGATACAGGAATTCCAATTTCCAACTGATTCAGAAAAGGATTTCTGATTGACACTCTCAACGCAAATTCAAATGATGAGATTTTCAGTTGTCTGCCGAGCTCTTGATTCCAGAGGACACACCAAGAAGTCAAAAGCCACAATAATTAATCAATTTTGTCGAGGCAACAACAAAGGGAGGAAAAGAAAAGTAGAGGGGTATCTACCTACTAGTCAACTCGCGGTGGCATGAGCAAACGCACCTTCAACATATATACTGTAAGAACAACCGAGAAGAGCCATGATTGACCAGTTCCCCCATCCACCCCCCAGGAGGGGGAAAACATGGGAAGATAGACAAAAGGGATAAATAGAAAAAACAAAAAGGAAAAATCAATCATTTTTCATTACTGATGACGGCCCGGGCTATATTACCCTTTGTAGTCGACGTGTCAGTATGGCATTTGGGTAATTTATGCTGATTCGGGAGGATATGTCCGTCTAATTATAGAAATGCTATGTTTGTGACCTTACCTTCGCCGTTCACATGCTTACCTGACTATACAGCAAAGCAAGCAGAATCGTCACCCTCATGGCCTCATGTAATTATGTAAATATGCATACTTATGTATTGAATGGAAAAATATATCACATGCTTGCTCCGTGTTGAAGAGTGACATCAACACTTAGCCAATTGTATTAGGCTATATTGAGGTCCAAGTCTTAGGGTTCGTTCACTAATAATTTCGAATGTCAATGGATCTGAAAGCTAGACGTTTCACCTAAAGTTCATCTCTTTTTGTGAAAAATTGCGAAAGACGGTCTGCTGTTCAAAGGCAAGTTGCAACGTTCAAATATAGCGGTTCCTATGGAGTACGTGTTTTGTGATTGCCCTTATGAATCTACGAATCATACTTTTGTGGAGTGCGTAATGACTAAACAGTTGTTGTGTGATACGAATTGCCCCATTCCTAACTTGACGGGTGTTAACTTTGAGCTGCACACTCATAGGGTGGTTCTACAAAGAATTAAGGTGTTGCTGACTTGGTCATATGACTGACATTGCGCTCTACTAGTGGGCATTAGATTTCACAGCAACTAGCTGACATTTGGTAATATACCTACTATAACGTTAAAAAATATTTGGGTCTTCCTGCTTACAAGTAAACAAACTTGGTTAGAACCTAGGCGCTTCAACTTAGAGACTGACTCGTTTGAGGAGGACGAGTGTATTAATTAATTAGTGCGGTCGTCTTGGGACGAAACATATGACAAATGGTAAGTGGAATAAAGAGTGCCACTGGGATAACCCACATCTTTTTTAAGGGGTGGAGGGGATGAATCGGGTGTGGATTAATCCTCGGGAATTGAGCGTCGTCGTTTGGCTCGGGACGGAGGAGATGGAAGCCTGTCGATATGGGGGTGGAAGGGGGTGGAGATCCCATTTTCCCACCCAGGCAATCGAAGGCCGGTGGAGGGGGTGGACCTGCGGGGTGAGGTTTTTCGTTCAATTTTTCCCTTGGTGTGGCCCTCGCACAAGCGTTGTTCGTCTTCAATCTTCCTTTCATCTTCGATCTTCCTGCCGATGTTCCTTGGGATCTCTGCTCATCATCGCCTTCGCAGTGCTCAATCGATATCCACCTCCTCTCCCTCCTTCACTGTTGTGCGGAGTCGTTGCCGCCCACACTCGTGCACTTGTCGTCGCCGTTCGCTTAGCTTCCTCGCCTAGAATTGCCTTCAATCAACAGCCTCGCCCTCGTTCTGACTCTAGGTATTCAACCTTCTTCCCTATCTTCTCCCCTATCCACATCCATCGACTTCCTTCTGTTCAATTCAACCCCTATTTATCGATTTATCTAGGATTTGAATGATTGGGGATTTCGCTACTTTGTCCGAAATTTCATAACATATACTTGCCCAATGCCTGTTGTTGGCTGTAGGGGTGGAAATGGGTCGGGTGATGGGTAGGTGGAGCCATTTTTCCACCCGACCCCTCACAAAAAAATTTCACTCGACCCCATCACCCGATCCGTCGGGTGAATCAGGTGGGTGAAGTGGATAATCGGGTGAAGTAAATTAAAAGAAAATGAGTCACATGATATACTTAGAAATCAATCATATTCGATAATTTCCCTAACCACGTACGCCAACGTGGAAATCTTATTAAATGTGTAAAGGTTTATTCGAACATTATATCACTATCCTCTTTTTTTTTTTAATATATCACTATCCTCGTCTTACAAATTAAAGTTAGCATTAAAAGTTTAATATCAAATCAAATGAGATCAATTTTAGTCCGTGGCTAGACTCTTAGTTAAAATAAATAAAAAACAATTTGGTTAAATCATGCATTAACACACTAAATGCTAAGTCGCTGAAACGAGCAAAATTTCTACACTCTAGTAGTGTATGCAAAACAAATAATTTTTTTTTTAAAGATGTGATGTAGGGTTAAATAAAATAAGTTTATATTCTTTTATAATTTTTTTTGCACAAAAACAATTAAAAAGGAGAAAAGCTAGAATTAAAAAAAAATTGAGAAATACTACGTATGTAGTTATGTTAGGCTTTTTTTTTTTAAAATAAACGAGTGAGTTAAAGGGTGGTTAAGCGAGTCGGGTAATGGGTGAAAAACATATCAGTCATCACCCATTTCACCCACCCATCACCCATCCATCACCCGTTTTTTTTTCGGGTTTTCACCCGTATAATCGGGTCGGGTGAGTCGGTCACCCACGGGTGATTTTCAGCCCTAGTTGGCTGCTACAATTGGTTGTTGTCACATAATACTTGTTGCAATTGGCTGCTAGTGCTTGTTGCTGGAGATAAACAACAACGGATATGATGATGCCCGAATGTTAGCAAAATAAGGAAAAAGCAAATAAAAGGGCTAAAAGGTTTGTAGAAGTGGGCCCAAGAAAACACAACGACATACGGTCCGCGGACGAGAGGAACATGCACAAAAGGACAGATGGCGCACATGCCCCATCCATGTGCACCTTCTCCCCAATACACGTGGCAACCATATCTCAACAAGTGGCCGAAAAGGTGGAACGTTCCCCTCAGCGGGAGAGCAGGGAGGCATGCTATAAGAAGAAGAAGGCACTCTAAGAGAAGGGGCTTTTTCTGGAAACAACGGATAGAGAGACGTTAATAGAGAGAGAGAGAGAGAGAGAGAGAGAGAGAGAGAGAGGTTACGATAATATTCTTCTTCTCATTCGTCCCTTATCCGTCCGCGGGCAACGAGTACTTAAGAGCGAGAGTCTGTACGGGACAGGTAGTAGGACGACGGTCCGGGGAGCAAGAGAGAATATCGCTTTCTAACCTTGATCTCTATTAGTAGTAAATTGATGTACTTCCTATACCAAGAAGCCATTTGATGAATCTGTAACACGATAAGTGATGCGAGCCTGGTCCAAAGGCTCGGCGGCTCCGGCCGTGAGGTCTTCGCGGATGACAAAGATCTCAGGCTACGGGTAAGACCGTCATAATTCCCTCCAGGTCGACACGGCACAGGTTGAGACCCTTTCCCTCATTGCGCCCATACCAGGAGATGATCATAATAGGGGAAGGGCTTCAGGTAAGATCGTTCGACCAAATTATCGTATAAGGGAATTCGTGGCATCCCCCTCCCATGGAAATGTAGGGTGGGGTCTACTTTTTCATTTGTGGTTTCGTCAGGATAACTTCAATCACCATGAGGAACACATTTTTTTTATTAGGTAAAAATTCAAGGCTAGACATACTTGGACCTCGAAGGTCGACAAGTCGGCAAACGGATAACTGTCATAAACAAACAAATATACAACAAAGGTGCAAAATACAAGCAAAGCGTTCTACAAGGCGAAACTAAACCCAACTAAACCAGAAGATATGAGGACGTAGACGAACGAACGAAGTCAAGCGTTACCCAGAAGTAACACCGCAGGCCAGCGGTACATCAGGAGTCACATGTGGGCAGTGAAGACGATCCTCCTAGGAAACAACCTTCCGTAAAAAGAAGACATATCGATATACACTGTCACGACCCCAGCATGTCCCAACATCGAACAGCCAGAACCTGCATCGAACGCACCCGATACCCTAGTGGGATTTAAGCTAACCATATCGGAATTTATTTATAGTGAGATGATAATAATTTGTAATTATTTATTAATTTTATTTAATATGAATCAATATCTTAGGGCCAACGGAGCAAAAAGCTCTCTCTTCTCTCTAGTTTTTCTAGAGAGGGAGAGTTTTGTGTAAATCCCTTCTGGGCTGCTAAACTCGCCTTTGAACCTTAGTCCGACGAGATGATTGTCTCGTTTCGGTGCCCAATCCTCCCATTCACCTCAGTATGGGTTGTTATCAGGCAAGTTTTTCTTGCTCTCATGTCTCCTCCGGTTGCTTCCGGGACTGGTTTAATATCAATTTCCTATTTGTACCTAAATTGCCCTCCTAATTTCCAAGTGTAATCTTCCCTATCCTAATCTTCATTTCCTTGCCAGATCTCCTCGCCTCTGGTTTTTATCGGGTTTTGAAAACCCCAATTTGATTGTCCAACTCGTCCGGTGCCATCGCCGCTTGGGCTCGTGTTGGTGCCGGTCCTCCAAGTCTCCAATTTCTTGCCTAATCTCCAATTCCTATCCTTTGGGTGGGGCGGTTTTCTTCTTCTTGTGCATCACTGTCTCTTCCTCATCCCGCCTGACCATGGAGGTCTTCCTCCGCCTTCAACCTGTCTTCTGTCTGAGGCCGTCGCTCGGCAGTTGCTACTCCTTGGTGCCTCTTCGGCTGCCTCGATCCACCACCCTCGTCCTTGATCTCTAGTTTTTGTCGGGCCTTGAAAACCCCCTTTCAGATCAGCCTTTCTTCCTAGTGTCGTCGTCGCCTGGGTTCGTCACCGGCGTCGATCGCCCTCGCCTGGTGCCTGGTGGCCTCCCTCCCTGGTGCGCTACCGGGCTCTGTGCGTGCAATCTCGACAGCCCTAGCCGTGCACGCCAAGCTTGTTCTGTCCGTTTGTCAGATACTCTTGGCGTGCAAGCTTTTTCTATCTCCTTGCACGGCAAGCTTTTAAGACCTAATTAAAAATTATTTCATTATTTGTAAAAAAAAAAAAAAAAAAGAGTCCAATACGACTTGACAAAATTCCCGAAAGGGTTCGATCAAAATTCCGAAAGGATCTGGGAAATTATTTGTGTATTATGGATTAAATAATATATTCCCGGTCCTTCCTTTTATTCCGGGAGTTAGCACGCTTATTTTCGTCAGAGGTTTTAATCTTCCCTTTTTGGCCTATATGGGTTCCCTCATTTGGCGTCGGGTCGTTGCTTTGGCGTGGTGCGTTTAGTTCCGAGTTGGGTTGCAGTATCGGACGTCCTGTATGATCTAGAGGATCGTGGTGGTGTTCGTGGTCTTCGAAGATCCCTCATCTAGGTGAGGGCAACGTCGGTGGTCTGCACTTCCCCAGGTTTCGCCTTTTCCGATCGTGGGTTACTGTTCTCCGCCTTCTCGGCGTCGAGACACCGTGTGAGTCGTCGCGCTCTCCCGTGTTCTCGGCATTCGCGACTCGCCTTGGATCTCCCTCGACTCTTCCGCTGGCTGGCGACTTATATAGGTTTTTAGGGTTGCTTCTCTCTTCTGTATTAATTTGTGTGTTTGTATGTTGTATGTTGGCGGTTGTCCGTCTGCCGATTCGTCGGCCTCTCGAGTTTCAGGCTTGTCTGAGCTCAAATTTTTACCTAATCAAAAAATAAATAAAAAATAAAAAATCTTAGGGCCAACTTTGGGACCAAGACAAAGCCTTGGGCCCAAAGGACACACTAAGGTCTGAAACCATTCCAACAGGCCACAATGGGACCCAAAGCCATGGGGCCAACTTTTCATACGGCTGCTAAGCCTTACCTCTTCTTTTTTTCTTTGTTTGGGAAAAAGGGAATCCACATTGGGGCCCAAGCAGCCCGACTACGCCTTCCACTTTTCTTTTCTTTTTTGTCCCTTCATCCTCCTCCCAAAAAGCTCGACTACGGCATCCATGGAGGATCAACCAAAGAAGGAAGAAGGGCAGATCGCAATGGGACAAAAGGAGCATCCGGATTCGACAGTAACCCAACAGCCACAGTCCTGAGACAAGGAGGGTGACTGGAGAAACAATAAGAGTTTCGGACCAAACCCAAGAATAGGAATCGAAGGTCAGTTTGTTCGAATTGGTTTAGATCGGTGATAAAAAAAATAAAAAAGGGAGCTACTACCAAGAATATGCAAAAGCCCCAAGAAAACGGAGCTTAATGACTGGAGAAAAGGAAACACTTGAAAGGGAGCATCGAGAACAAACTCTGGCGACCTAGGCAATTATAGTTCCGACGCCGAGCATAATATCGGAGCACAAGGAGGACACGAAACATCCACCATAGGCCGACATCAGCGAGGCGACAGAGAAGGTTTGGGATAAGGAAGAAACAGAAGCCCCAACGCGCAGGAGGGACCAAGGATGTAGGGAGGAGGAAGTCCGAGGACGGCGACAGGAGACCACAAGAAAGCGAGACCAACTCCAACAACGATACAACCCATAAGAGGATGGTCACAAAGCCATATGGACATCATTAATCAAGCCGAGCGAGGAGGAGAAGAGGTGGCCGAAGCCGAGGTTAATCTCGCCAAGAGGCGGATTGTTGGCTCCCGAAGGAGGATTGAGACACCCAAAGAGGGTGGATTGAGGCTCCCGAAGGAGGGTTGAGACTCCCGAAGGAGGTTTTTCAGACCACCATGAAGGTGGTTGTTTGGGCAGCCAAGGGAAGACCCCTACGGGGTTTTTGCTCTCTCCTCAAAAGAGAGTTTTTTTCCACTCAAATCTATACTCCCTCCGTTTTGAATTACTTGCCGTTGTAGTGATTTTTTACGTTTTGATAAATAATTGTCGTCTGAAAAGCCTAACCCACTTGTCCCACTCAATTTCATAAAACTCTTTTTTTTTCTTTTCTACCATTAAAAATAATGTAAAACCAACTGGAAAAGCAACACCTGTCCGGTTGTCCCTCTTAATTATACATGGCATCTAATTTGGGGAGTAAAGTGGAAGTTGCAGAGGCATACGTACAGAGTCTAGAGACTGATCCAAAAAAATGCCGTCTTTACATAATGAACCTTCCTTCCTTAATTTGAGAGTAATTTACCTAAAACGTCAACTAATTGTAAACGGAGGGAGTACATCATTATGAGGAACACATTATGACATCAACACAATAGATACGTACAGTCCATGAGTTTTTTTTTTTTTGGAAAATTGGCTTTGCATTAAGCTTTACTAATTTAAAAGAAGGGTAAGGGAGAGTTCAGCAATGAAAAAACGTCTCCAAAAAAACCCTAAGCATAGAACCAGCCGCCACAACCCCAAATCTCAGCCTAATCTCAAAGATCCATCCCGGATTCAGCCTCCTTCTAATCAAAATCACACAATCAAACACACAATTTCTCAAATAGAGGAAGGGGATTTGTGTTTCTTCCAAAAAAAAAACAAAAAAGTTGTCAAAAGAAGAGGCAAACAATGGAAAACCAGATGGAAAGAGAGTGGTCGGAACGCTGTGGCCCTCCCGCACCTTCTAGTCGCGACCCTCTGATAATGCATATTTTAGATAGGCATTATAGTTATAATTAGTTTAGATAGGTTGCATTTCTTGCTTGCTTTATTGTTAATTTGCATCTTGTGTTTATTTTAGAAAAGTTCGGATTCTGCGCAATTTTGTGTTTATGTCGCAGATGGAATCGGAACACATTTGGGAGATGCGATATCTCGAAGAGGGACACAAGATACATGGGAAGGAACAAGGAAGGAAGAAGCAAGACAAGACGAGAGAAGCCCGCAAAGGAAGGAAAAAGCCACGGCAAAACAGCTTGCCGCGGGCGCTGCTCCATGTGCCGCGGGCGTCGCAGTGGCCGCCGCAGCGGGTAGCGAGGAAGGCAGCTGCGGCGGGCGCCGCAACCCTTGCGGCGGCCGCCGCACGTACTGCCGCGCGCCGTTTCGTTTTGGAAAACCCTAGTTTCTATCTATTTTGTTTGGGGCCGACTTTGGGATGTTTTAATTAGGCTTTTATGTTATTTTTCTTTACCATTCATTCTATTCATTCAACCATTAGACTTTTTAGAGATTTTTGGAGCGATGTCTTCCATGAGGAACTAAACTCATCGATTCTGCCTGCAATTTGAAGCTTTATTCGGATTGATTGTGAGTTTCTAATTCTCGCTCCTAGTTTCCTGTTTGTGAATGCTTAAACTTCTTTGTGCTTAATTAATTATTGTTTTGTTCTATCTTGTCTGGCCAACTCGTTAGATCAATTCAATCGCTAAGGTTTTGTAGATTCCTGGTTGTGAACCTTAACCTAAGTGGCAAACTTATTCCTTTAGGGCTGGTTGAACTAATTGAATAAGTAGGAAGTTGAATGTGTTGTTAAATCCTTTTTTAGGGACTGCAAATACCTTGGCTAATCTCTGAACTTAAAGCTATCAATTGGGTTAAATCCTTCTTTAGGGACTGTTCGATTGATAAGGGTTGCTAGGACTGGTTGGACTAGTAACTATATTAGGTCGGGACAAGGGCATTCATAGGAAACATAATAGGACGAGAAGAAGTTACAAGGATCGCTTCAATCCGATAAAGTGGAAAATTGTAGGTGGAATTGCTTCTCTAAATTGTTTAAACCAAAATCACTTATTCTGCTTTCGTTAATTTGCTTTAAAAACTTTCACACAAAAACCCACTTCTCTGGTTACTTAATCAACATTCAAATCGCACTTGAGTTATAAATTTCCCTGTGGGATCGACCTCTTACTTATTACTGTACTAGTTTTAGGTTTGAGTTTCTTTGACGGAATCAACGACAGGTTTCCCCTCCGTCACCCTCGATGGTTACTGGAGGTCTGATGGTTGCGAGATCGTTGTCACCGGGCGGTTTCTGGGCCTAGTTGGGTGCTGGCGGCTGGGCTTTGCTCGGCTCCTCGTTCTGAGGTGTAAGGGTGCTCCTCCTCGCCTTAGACGACGACTCTGCCCCCCGTTCCTGCAAGCGCCGCTTTGGTGGCCGTTTCCCCGGACGCCTGGTCCCTTTCCCCGGACTCCTTGGTGGGCGTGCGCCTTTCCGGGTGGCCGGCAAATGAGATCTGATGAAACCTCTAATCATCAGGCTCTTCCCAGCTTTTTAACAAATCCAAAAATCAAAAACTTTAAACCAAAACCTTTTACACCAAAACCTCAACACAAAACCTTTAGCTATATAAAGTATTATCTCAAAAACCTTGATCTTAAAATATCTTTTTTGCAGGCCCGAATTAGTGCTTGCAACCGGAATGCTCTGCGCAGCAACCCGATATTAGCACCACCTCTGCATGCTGCTGTTAGGATGATCGGCTGGTAGTGGGTTTTGGTCAAGAAGTCACGCTGGCTCATATCAGTTAAGTTCCTCTATGAACCCATAATTCCCCTTCTAACTGTCCTAGAGCATTTCAACACTCCTCTAAAACCCCCATCTAGTCATTATTCAGTTCTTTTTGTTGTGTTGGTTGATAACTCTACCCCTCTTTTTATGACCTGTGAGTACTCCACTTTAGATTGCATGCATTACATGATGTCCCAGTTGTATTTGTTAGTCTACTATTCTATGACTGCTCTTGCTTTGTTGAGATCCATTTTGCTTTGGTTAAGATATGATCGATATCATCTTCCCCAAAAAATTATAAGCAGAAACTGGATTGCTGTCCCAGTTTTTTCTTATTGTTATGGGGGTTACAAGTATGTCTTTTTTAACCACTCAATCACCAGTACATGTAATCAAGGAATGCTAGTTCTTTATTTTAACTACTACTATTATGTCTATCACTCTCTTGTGCTTATCTCTACCGAGTGTCAGGAAACTCGTGGTATTGATTGCGAAATCATAGTAACCCAGTCTATTGAATGTACGACTTGCTTGATGGCACTTGACAATCCAGCTTCATGCATCAGTTCTACTCGATGCCAGTGGATAGGTATGACTCTGTCTCTTTTCTTCAAAACAAGCCTGCAAATCCCCACCGATTTTCACTTTAGATTTGATGTGGGGAGAAGCAAAACCAACCATTACACCAACAACAATATTCACAACAAGCATTGTAACCACTCAATTAATATTTTTGCTACAAGAAAAAACTGCAGCTCGAACAGCCCGGAGGAAGTCAAAAATTGGACAGGGAGCAAAAGTAGACATATTATGAACTCCCATGGGAATACAAACATGAACAACTGGATAGGTAAGCAATATCTCCTTTTAATCCAATTACAGTCCAATGGCTACAATAGAATGCTTGCTCATGACAATGATGATCAATTACAAAAATACTACAACATTCTTAGAAATGATTCCAATGAGCTACCTAGCATAGCTCTCAATAAGGCTTCATGATTAATATCGGCTATTGGAATATAAGGGGCTCTAGGAAGCCTCTCCTCTGGCAAGAACTAAATCATATCAGACACAGTAACAACCTTGATATCTTAGCTCTTGCTGAAACTAAAGCTACTGAACCTCCTCTTGATAGCCAACTCCACATTTCTGGCTTCCATAAGAATATTTTCATTACTTCTATAGGTGCAAAAGGTGGCCTCTGGATCCTTCTAAAAAACACTAAAGCTAACCAAAACACTACTATCCTAGAACAGAGTAGTAGATTCTGCATGTTAAAAACTACCATAGACTCTCTCAACTTTGCAATTCTTTTTGTCTATGCTCCTTCTATTGAGCAAGAGAAAACCAGATTCTGGAACAACATCATAGAAGTTACTAACAAACACTCTTTACCGGTTCTTATCATGGGTGATTTAAACGACATTGAGAATGACACTGAGAAGGTGGGTGGCAACACTCCATCCCTTGCCAGATTCCGTAGACTCAGACACCTCAAAGAGGAGCTCAACCTACATACTCTCCCTCATACTGGATCCCCTTTCACTTGGAGGAAACACAGTGGTGATAGAGATAACACCTATGAGCGTCTAGACAGAGCTCTTGCTCATCAAGACATCATCACAAATTTCATGGATCTTCATGCCCAACATCACCCGTTTTCCTTGTCTGATCACTGCCCAATCACACTCCAAATAGGTTATAAGAACGATCATAAAGAAGCCCCCTTCCGCTTTGAAATGGCATGGACTACTAATCCCATCTATGAAAAAATGGTGATGCAAGTTTGGGATAACAAGTTCACCGGCTCTCATGCTTACAAACTCATGAAAAAACAAAAACTTCTTAAGAACAATACGAAAAACTGGTGCAAAACACAATCTAATAACATCCTAAAGCAGCTCTCTGAAGTTGACAAAAAAATCTTAACCCTTCAAGCTAAACTTCCTTGGGGCAGACTCTCTAGCTGGGATAATCGAAAACTTATGAATCTAGAAAAGAAAAAATTGGCTCTTCTTGACTACAATTACAAATTCTGGAAACAACGGGCGAAGACCAAGCACCTTCAACTGGGTGACAAGAACACTAACTACTACCAGACAATAGTGAAGGTTAAGAACTTTAAAAACTATACATCGTCCTTCACTTCTAAGGGCGGTGAGAACCTTACTAATCCAAGGGATATAGCTAACCAAATCACCAAAGAAATGACTGAGAGATTTATTAAACCGAATTGCCCAAACATAACCCCTGAACATTTGCCTCATGAACTTCCAAAAATCACAGAAGATGAGAACAATTTCCTGCTCTCAACTCCTTCAAATCTGGAAATCAAAAACATAGTTACTAACATGGCTACAGACAAAACTCCTGGACCGGATGGCTACCCACCGGAATTCTTTAGCAAATACTGGCACATAGTTGGACAATCTGTATGTAGAATTGTCAAAGCTTTTTTCCACTCTGGGACTTTACTCTCTGAGATCAATCAAACTTTCATAGCTCTCATACCCAAAACAGATAACCCGTCGAACATAAATCACTACAAACCAATTAGCCTGTGCAACACCATTTATAAGATAATCTCTAAACTTATAGCAAACAGAATGAAGAACATTCTACCTAGACTGATCAATCCTTTCCAAGGTGCTTTTGTTGAAGGACGATCCATATAGGATAACACGCTAATCGCACATGAAATATTCCACAATTTTCACAAGCAAAAAGGAGCAAAAGGATGGATGGCACTCAAGCTTGACATGGAAAAAGCATATGACAAGATCAATTGGGATTACATTAAAGCCACACTCGTTAAATTTGGTTTTGACTCACGCTGGATTAGATGGGTCATGAGCTGCTTAACTACTACAACATTTTCAGTTCTGGTTAACAACCGACCAGGTCCTCAATTTAAACCAGAAAGGGGTATTAGACAAGGGGATCCATTAGCACCATACATTTTCATCCTTGTGATGGAAAACCTTGCAGCAGAACTACAAGAGGAAGCTAGATTAGATGATGCTTTAGTGGGTATTAAGATAGCTAAAAATGGTACGCCTATTCCTTTCTTGACTTTTGCCGATGACACGATAATCTTTGCACCAGCATCTCACAAAAGCATCCACACTATCCGAAACATGCTTAATAAATTCTCTAATCTATCTGGTCTTACAATAAACTACAACAAAAGTTCTCTCCAAGTCTCTGGAAACATCAGTCCCTCGCTTGCAAATTCTCTAGCAAATGAAATGCATATTCCGGTCTCTAGAACTCTGGAAAAATATCTAGGGATTCCTTTTCTCCGTGGTAGAATTAAGAATGAGATGTCCCAGGATGCTATACAGAACCTCAAAAAGCAGTTATCTAAATGGAAAGCTTCGTCCTTAACCCAGGCAGGTCGTGTTACCCTTATTACTGCAAATCTCAGCTCCAAAACTAACTACCTAATGCAAAACTTTTTACTCCCCAAAGGGGTTCTCCATCAGATTGATCAAGTTAATAAGAACTTTTTCTGGAACAAACTGGAGTCGGAACGATATAACCCGCTAATAAGTTGGGATAAAATCTGTAAACCAAAAGATCAAGGTGGTCTAGGCATTAGATTTGCATCTACTGCTGATTACCATGCAAGTTTTCTTGTTTTTGCTAGTGTTTGTGGTGAAGGGCAGACTTGGTTACTCTGATAAGTTGCTGAATTTTAGGGGTTGTTCAGACGCTACACCACTTCCTTCTCTTATTCCTGAATGCCTGATTTGTTTTGTGAGTTTCCTCTCCCTTTCTTTCTATTTACTTTGAGGACAAAGTAAGATTTTAAGCATGGGGTGGGGAATTCAAGTGTAGCTTCGTATTCATATATATGTTAGTTGTCATTTTCTTTTTCAAATTTTTATTATGCATTGCATTTCATTTAGGTTGCATTATAGATATTTATATTTGATAATTATCCCACGGTCGTAGTAAGTTATGGAGTCTTCATTTTGTTTTTTTTTAGTCTTGTTAGGAGAGTTGTTTCTATGATTGGTATGACCTCGATGATGATATATGGTTTTTTTCATGGCTTAAGAGTTAATAAAATTGAATTTTAATTGAATAACGACACTTGTGGGATTTCCATAGATAATCTGGATTATGAGCTTTAGTTAGAACTTGATTATTGGTTGGATGTTCAGATTAGAGCAATTTTGAAACTTTTATATGATTTCTATTGTATATGTCTAAACCCCGGATGAAAAGCACAAGTAAATTCGGTTATCTGTTTGATACTTTGATGTGATTTTTTGACGTGCGTTGATATATGTTGGGTTGATGAGTGTAAGGAGAATAAAATTCACTTACACCGCTCGGGGAGGATAAAATTTACTCGAGTGAAAAGAATCATCAATAAACCAAGCTTGATAGAAATGTTCGAGGAGAATAAAATTCACTCGACAATCATAAGAATTTCGGAAAAAAATACGGTTAGTAACCGATCCTGTTTGTGGAGGATAAAATTCACGCAAGGAGGAAGAAAAGTAATTAAAAAGTGCTTAGAAACAAAGAGAAAAAAATAAGAGCTTTATTGAAAATCCGAAGTAGAAAATGCCTAGTAATCTATGGGTGTTTATGACGATTTTTATGTGCTTAATGAATTTGATTGCTCAATACATTCTGAATGCAAGCATCCTCTGAACCTAATTTGAGTTTAAAGCAATGAGTATGAAAGGTTTGATGTGGGTCTCATAGTGTCATAATTATTTTGAGCTTAACATAAGAAACACTCCTGAAGCCATGATAACCATACTGATGAGTGATCTGTCATAGAAATTTCGTTGAGTCTCTTGTCTTTCATTTTGAACTTGTCTTTGTTTTGTGATTAGTTTGCTTGGGGACAAGCAAAAGTCTAAGCATGGGGTAGTTTGATAGGGTCTATTTTAGTCGTATAATTGCATATTAGATTAGGTCATTTTCATGCATATTTTACCTATTTTATAGTTAATTTTTTATTATTTAGTTTTCGGAGTCTACACCCGTGTTTTATTGATTTCAGGTATTTTGGAGCGAATTATTAAAGATTGGGCCGAGCTACTCAAAGTATATGAGAACGGGCTGATGTGAATTCATACGGGAGAAGCGGAAGAAGCCACACGGGCCCACGGCTTGGAACTTACTGAAGTGTTACTTCGTAGTATTGATAGACTATTAGATATATTAAATATTATATAGATTAGGTTTTGCAATAGACTTATATATCATACATTACTCATACTATATATTGAATTCAGACGGCAAGGAACATAACAGTAGCCGACTAACGTTTTAACCCTAAATCTTTATTATGTTTTGTCTTATTTCTATGGAGATCTAAACTCTTCCGTTTCGTTTATGAATTGAAGCTTTGGTTTGATAAAGTTGTGAGATTTCTATTCTTGTTCTATTCTTATTGATTCGTATTGATTTTTTTGCGAATATTGTTGATTTCTTCTAGTCCGTACAACTAGTTGAGATTATTGCTAGGATTTTGTAGATTCCTCGTAGCGAACCTTAATCCATGGTAGCAATCATGCCTTTTTAGAACTCGTAGGACTAAACTGGTGTGTAGAGAATCAATTATATGTTAAATGCTGACTCGTAGCTTGGTGTTGCATATATCCTGGTTAATCCTTAATCTTAATGCTACTATTAGGTTAAATCTTGACCGTGTTAAGGTTATCTAATTAGTAAGGGTTACTAGGACTCGTAGGACTAGTAATTTACACAAGATCAGGACAGGAACAATAATAGGATGAAAAGAGAACTTGAAGAAGAATCGAGGATCAACCGGTCAAATTAAAGTGGATATTTGTAGATGAAACTAACTTCTTAATTGTTATCTCCGCTAGTTGTTTATAGTTTAGTTTATTTTATTTCTTATTTCAACCACTCAAAAACCCTCTTTTCTACTAATTGGTAAATATACATTGCTTAGGAATACTTGATTCTCTGTGGGATCGACTCGTGCTTACCACACTACATTAGTTAGTAAGTTCGAATTTATTTTGATACGGTTAACACGACTAAAAACCGTCTATCATATCCCCATAATCTGTCCCGTTTGTGACATGTCCTACGAAGACATCGAACATCTACTCTTCAACTGTCCCATAACAAAAACAACCCTCCAACTTCTCTCTCCACAAATCTCGGTGAAAGTACACAATGCTTATAATACAACCTCAACTACAACTAACACTCTCCTTAAACTAAAAAATGATCTAGGACTCAAAGATTTTTCGACCCTGGCTATCCTTTGGTGGAGCTATTGATTCTTCAAAAACGAAAAGGCTTTCAACAACATTACTCCTAACCCAAAAGCAATCTTATCCTTTATCTCTAAACAGACCTTCAACTGGAACAAATCAAAAGATCAAACATTGAACCCAACCAAGACCTCCCAACACCAAGCCCTATAATACAGAAGAAAAACTCGCGCAAAAGCTGTAGATGGTTCAAACCGAGACCTGGATGGCACAAACTCAATTTTTATGGAACCTTCGCCCCATCATCTTCACCCTCTTATGAATTCATTATTTGGAATGACAGAGGTACCCCCATTTTCTCTGAAGCGAGTCAGACACCTTTCCCCTCAGCACTCGGGTCAGAAGGGTTTTGCCTTTGGAAAGGTATCCTCAAAGAAATTAATCTAAAAATAGATAAATTAATTATTGAAGGTGATAACCTTAGCAATTAGCATCATTAACAGTTTTAAGACTGGATGCTCTTGCTCCGACGAGATTGAGACGATTCTATTCGACTGTCTCCTTTCTCTCCACCATTTCTATGACATAGAGATACTATATATTTTTAGGGAAGGTAATGGATCAATGATGTCGCCGATTGTCTATCGCATCGATCATCCCCACACTCCGGCACTTCTATCCCTCATGACGACGCGCTTCGCAACATCATCCTACGGGATACCCTTGGCTAGTTGTCTTATCAACTACCAAATTCTTTTCGGTTTAAAAAAAAAAACATTACGAGCACCATGCGAATTTTTTTAAAATTTTGTGTATCCCACGAAATTTGCAAAAGTTTACAGGAACCACGTGGAATTTCCCAAAATAAAATAAAATAAAATAAAATAAAGCCGATAGTTATCCCGGAGACAGGAGTGAGACAAAACCCTCCCACGCGGCCACGCCCACACTGCGCATCCCTACACACACCTAGACCTGAGCAAACATGGGCCAACCCGCCCGGCCCGCCCAACCCGCCCGGGAAAATATGCGGGCTTGGACATAGTAGTTGGCCCAAGCGGGCCAACGAGCCCGGCCCGGTAGGCCCAGAGGGCGGGCTTGGGCATAGGTTAAAGCCCAAGCGGGCCGACAGGCCCGACCCGGTTATATATATATATTAATATATTAATATTATATATATATAACATAATAAAAATATATATAACATAATAAATATATAATTTTTAGGGGTGGGCACAAATCCCATAAATCTTGTACTCGTCCCGCAAAAATAATGTGAAACGAAACGTGGGACGAGGATACACACATTTACAGTGTGCATGTATATTTACAGTCCCACCCAACACACACATTGAAATTATATACTCAGTGTATGGGATATACACATTTACATTTGAGATATATACATTTACAGTGTATATATACACTATAACATATATACACGTTAACATGTATATATAACTTTCCATATAGTATATATATCAATTTGTATTGTATTATATATATAACTTTGTATTGCATTTGTTAGTAAGATAATATTGTATCCAAATTTGCCTCACATTTGAAAGTATTGGTATAATTTGTGATTTGCATCTTTTAAAAAAAACAGTTCGATTTCGGATAAAAAATGAATTTAAAACGTTAGGCCCGTTTGGCCCGCTGGGCGGCCCGACAATGAGGGCGGGCTTGGGCAAGACATGAGGCCCAAAAACCGGACCTGGCCCAAGCCCGGCCCGGTATAATGGGCTGAAATTTTGGTTAAGGCCCGGCCCAAGCCGGCCCGGCCCAAGCCGGCCCGGCCCATGCTCAGGTCTACACACCCTTGCAACGTTGTGATCACCCACTGCGCGCACTCTCCCTTTCTCTTCTCTGCAAGTGTCAGTCATGGCGTCATTTCTCTCGGCGATTCTTTTTCTGGCAGTTGCCTTGTTGTCCTCACAATCACATCACATCTTCGCTGAAAGGTATGAATCCAAAATCTGCTTTTCCCCTGTTACCCTTCGTTTCTGTCTCCCCCTTTTTTGACGATGTGATCATTTGTCATCCTCTTCAGCACCATTATTGTTGCTGTTCATGCTTCCTAGGGTTAGTAGAATCTCCCTGCTTGATTTCCTTTTACCGGTTCGGAACAGACTATGCCAAAATGGAGGATAATTCAGTTCTCGATTTTTTATGTATTCGATCGATCGACTCGTGTTAGTGACGTTGTCGAGTAAACCCATTGGTTTTGCTGGTTCATCGTATTCCTTTTCGTGGAGTGATGGATGTTTGTGTGCATCTTGAATGATGTGAAGACACTTTTTAGGGTTTATCTAAATTCTGAAGGATATGGTTTGCCTCTGAATTCCTCTAAACTGCGAAGTTTGAAATCAATGTTGTTAGTTCCTTACAATTTAGTAATTCACTGAGATGTATTTCTCAAATCTCAAGTAGAAGCATGCAATTTTGCTTGCAATTTGTTGGGATCATATGAAGATTGTGTGTTTACTGTTTAGCCAATATATTTGAACTACCAACTTTACTGCTAGACATGCTTTTTCTGGTGCCCTTTTCCTTGTTGCATCCTTCTTGGTTGGTAACATGTATGGTGCATGATGGAAATAAATACCTGTTGCAGCGCCCGAAAGGAGTTGAGAATCAAGCTACCGAGTCAGAAAGCTCCTGTGCAATTCAATAGGGTAGACCCGTCACAAGTTGTTCAACTTTCTTGGCAGCCAAGGTCAGGTATTTTGATGTTGCTCCTTCTGAATGAAATCTTGATAAGTTTATCGCAGCTGTAAAGCAGAATTAGGACTTTCTAGGCAATCATCGTGTTCATGAACCTGGCATAAACCTGTGTGGCAGTGGATAAGAGTTAACTCTTGCAGAATCACAACATCTGAATTATTGAATATATCTTTCTTGGCTTGGATAGGGTTTTCATTTACAGAGGCTTTATCACAGATGAGGAGTGCAACCATCTCATATCTATGGTAATCCCCTTTGTCGCTGTTCTGAATTGCACAGTTGTTGCCTGATTAAACATAAGATTTCCATTTTTTTTAACACTTCAGGCTCGTACAAGGATAGAAGGCAGAGATTCTGTGGGTGAGAGTACCAAATTTATGAGCATAATTTCACAAAAGAATTCCTCTGATTTTAAGGTAAGAAATAAGATGTGTTATCCAGGAGGCTTTTCTATCATTAGTAGATTTATCTTATCATTTACATGTTTGAGCCCTTGCTTTTGTGTCCACTCCTAAGGTGATGTTCATAGCTATAAATCATGTCAATGTTTTTCACCCAGTTTTTTTTATCGCAATCTTGTCTAGGATGATGTAGTTTCAAGGATAGAGGAAAGGATTTCAGCTTGGAGTTTTCTTCCTCATGGTACAGTCCCCTACATCGTCTTCCCTTAGTGAGATGTTGTTTGGGAAAGGGATAAGGGATTTTCCTTACATCCGGGAAAATCCATCTTTTTCTAAACATTTTTTTTTGTTTAGCAACCAGGAAGTTCCTTCATTATTATGCTATTTTTATCCTCCTAATCTATGTTTGCTGTGCTGTGATCTTAATCTACAAGAAAACAGCAGGTCCCTGCAGGTTCAGCATTACACTTCTGAATGGGCAACTGAAAAATATGATTATTTTGGGAGCAAATCCACATTGGAAGTAAATCAACCTTTGATGGCAACGGTGCTATTATATCTGTCTAATGCTACTCAAGGGGGTGAACTTGTCTTCCCTGATTCAAAGGTGAGAAACAACCTTTCTGTTGAGGCAAGTGAGAAAATTCTGTTTTCTATCACGCATTACTCTTGCTGCAGAACTCCCTTTCACATCAATTACAACTGGTGAAATTTGAGTAGTAATACCCAGCATTTGAACTGTATGCCTTTTACCTACCAACTAACCAACCAGATATAACTTGCTTTGAGTGTTGCCTCAGAAAATCTTTTTTCCATTTAAAATGACAATAAGTTAAATGAATTTTCAAGATATTTGGGAAAAATAAACTCATCCCATCACCAAACCTTCATTTGCACACTTTTTCAGTGTTATCACGCATTGTTTTCAAGTCTGGTGACTCATCAATAAATGTAGGTATTTTCCTATTTAGAGGGAGGGGAACAACAATCCTAACTAGTTTGTTGGAAAGTAGATGAATCTTTTTTATTGTGTGAAGAATGTACAGAACCCCTTCAGATAAGAAGTTCTCCAACCAAGCAAATGCAGTTAACATATTGGTAAATCTCATCCAATTCCTGCAGATAAAGAGTATGCAACATGAATTACTGAGGCCTGTTAAAGGAAATGCTATTCTATTCTTCAACGTGTGGCCCAATGCGTCACCTGACAAGACTAGCTCCCATGAACGACGACCTGTTCTTGATGGGGAGCTGTGGTGTGCTGTGAAACTCTTCTACCTGAGACCCATCATATCACAGGAACTTCCAGCTGGCTCAGATGACGGGGAATGCATTGATCAAGATGACGCCTGCCCACATTGGGCTGCCAGTGGGGAATGCCAAAGAAATCCTGTTTTCATGGTTGGTTCTCCTGATTACTATGGTACTTGCAGGAAGAGCTGCAAGGTTTGTTGATGTTAAAGCTGATCCAGCGAGAACTTGTTATAATGGGGCAACCAATCTCTTTTATCAGGCTCGGATTTTTTATACCTTGAAGCAGTTAGCAGTCTCTATATGGAGAGTCGTCAATTCAGATTTTTTTTTCCTTATAGTTTTGTCTTCTGGACATGGCAAGTGGATTCCGTAAGCCTGTTGCTTGTGACAAATAAAATGTTAACACTTTTGATTGCTGGTAATTTGTAACGAACACGACACAATATACAGGTATAAAGTTTGGAGCATATGAGAATCCCAAAGATGTTTACATATGTTTGATTATGGGTAACGGACTGATTGATGAACAAAGGGTGGAATCCTAAATTACAAACAGTAAACAAAAAACAGTGATTCCCACAAAGTTGTCATTTCTTTTGTTAGTAGAAACGAAGACAATAAGACACCCATTTGCTTACAAATAATAGAGTAATTAATTATCTGTCAAATGGAATTCCATGGAAGTAGTAAACCCCCAAAACTAAACAAGCAAAATACTACCCGCTCCACTTCTTTTCTATTTGATCCGTCCAATTGAGACAACAAGATCGATTCCACTCTTCCGATAAAACGAGACTTCAAAACAGCTTCCAAAATGGATGGCAAATTGGCAATGCAAAGAGCCTTCCTGTAATATCATCCACCTTAATCTGCAAAAAAACACAACAAGAGTAAATACATAGAAGTACTGAGTTTACACCTTATGGGGACATTTTGTGTTTATGGTCGCTAAAAACACTGAGAGTAACCACTGGCTATGGTGGGAGGAGATCATAGTACCATACAATTTTTGAAGATAAAGCGAGAATACAACAAATAACTAAAACAGCTGATTATAACTTAGAAACCTCTATCGGCTGAGTGAGTGAAAATTTTATGACAGATTAAAAACATCTATCATTCCAAGGAGTTATCTAAGCAGTCGTTTCTACCGGAGCTCATGGTTCTTTAAAGCGATCATTGAGGGACTATAAATTGATTCTAGAGGTCAATTTACTTTTGAGTATATCAAATGAATTCCATCATAAAATAACCAGTAAGGGAAAATAAAATGATTACGAAAGGCTAAACACTGTATGGCTTATGCAGAAGGACTACCTTTCATATTTGTTGCGGGATCTAAAGACGAGTTTGGCTTCTTCACAGCACAAGAAGACTTGAAAGCTTCTATATGTGTCTGGCACTTGAAGTAATCCCCATTGTTTTCTTCCAAACACTTCTTCAAAGCTTCAATATCACACTGAGATTTTATTTTCTTCACAGTACTTACCTTCTGATCCATCTCAACAGACCCCTGAAACCAAATCAATAAAAAAAACAAAAAAACAAACCAACTTTAAGACTCATTTAAATAGTCCATTCCTTCCATATAAGCAATCTAACTAAGCTTCAGGAATTGTTGATCAAACTCATTACTCATGGATATCCAGCAATAACTCCATCTTTCATATACACTATGGCTTTGTTTTGACCGCATACCAGTAATTCAGGTCCTTCATATACAAAATTTCAGATTTATTCCCATCTCCATCTTTCATATACACTATTGCCTTCTTTTTTTCGGTAATTCAGATCCTTCAGATACACAATTTCAGATTTACACAATTTCATATCCAAGCAGCTTGAACCAACAGAAAATAACTAGCCTGTAGTTTGCAGCTTTGTAATTGAAGCATAACAAGATACTAAACTTTGTATAGTGACGTATGATTTTGATTTTGACTCTTTCAAGAACCCGAATTTGCACATGAATTAAAATTGCTTCAAATGGAAAGCAATTGAAATCCCTAGAAACATGTTCGCTCAGACAAATCCCAAATCCAGGGAAAAGGATTAAAACAAAATAAAATAGAGACAAATCTATAGAACTTACTATTAATCCTTGGCTGCTGCCTGCAAAAATCCAACTTGTTCCTTTTCAAATGGAATCCGAAGTCCGAACAGTAGGTAGCGTGAGGATGAACGTGGGGAGAGTAAGCAATTGAAAATCTCTCACCTGTGAATGGGCCTGTGGCCCACTTACTGTTTTTGATTTTATAGGGCCTTAGAATGATTGGCCTGCACAAATTCAGTCCAAATGCAATACACAAATCTGCTCAATGCCTTGTAAATGGAAACGAAACTCGCTTGCCTTGTGTAGCAAAGAGTCTCTTGGTGCCACGAAGAATATTTTGGCGGAGATAAGGAGTAGAGCTAGCAAGATTTGACCTGAACAAAGAAACGTCCGTGACTCACCTGAACCCAGATTTAATCGAACTTGAAAATCTAGCGTCAAACACAATCTAAACTAGATCGATCGAACTTGAAAATGTAGCTTCCATTCAAGGGACAATTGGTTATATATTCTTCCAAACTTTCCCAATTAGCTATATATCCTTCAAATCTTTAAAATAAGTTATTTATCCCTCGAATAATAAAATAATTATTTACAAACCCAAATTCCATTTTCTTAACTAAATTGCAGTTAACCTCTAATTAAATTAAGAATATCCAAAGGTTAATTAATCAAAATTCAATCAGCCATGACTACCGGCATCGCCCACGAATCCGCGCCGCCAACCTTCCTCTAGCGCCGCACTCCATCCTCAGACTCATAGACATAGTATTAGTCTATTAGATACCACAAAGAATGAACACCAAGAATCAAATTCCCTACATAGGTTTAATTAATTAGTTAATCAATTAATGAGCAATTGAGTATTGCTAATGTTTATATATACATTGTATGTCTGTATTCCTTTAATAACTTTTCTATAGATTGCAAATGATATATATGTAGATCTTGTTCACCAAAAAAAAAAATATATATGTAGATCTTAATTCACTCGTTATCAATTTAATTAATGTTGTTTCAAGTTTAATTCATTCATTTGTTATTAGATCGAATAAAGTAACTATATTAATTTTAAGCAGAGTTGAGAATTAAGAAAGAAATTTCTCCTAATTACAAATACACAACCTATCCCCTGACGAGGCCATGATAACTCCAACATTGATAAGGAACATAAATAGCATGTCTACGAGTAACATGTACCGATGTACGCTCTTCTCATCGATTTGTTGATCTAGAGCGACGATGGTGTGCGGGGATAGAGGCAGCTCGATTGTGAGCCGGCGGGGGTTTGTGAATCTTCCATGGTCGTCGGATTGAGTTTTGATTAACTAGGGATTATACCCTTTGAATATTCTTAACTTAATTAAAGATTAATTGTAATTAAGGTAAGAAAATATAATTTGGGTTTATAAATAATTATTTTATTATTTGAGGGATAAATAACTTATTTTAAAGATTTGAGGGATATATAACTAATTGAGAAAGTTTGGAAGGATATATAACCAATTGTCCCTTTATTGGTGAAATAGCTCAAGAAGAAAAGCTAGTTGATTCAGGAGACGAAACTAGGCAGGGCCGGCCCTGAGATTTTTGGGGCCCGAGGCGGTATAATTTTTTTTTTATCAATAAATATATTCATATG
Source organism: Persicaria tinctoria (assembly GCA_037127255.1). Classification (NCBI taxonomy): domain Eukaryota; kingdom Viridiplantae; phylum Streptophyta; class Magnoliopsida; order Caryophyllales; family Polygonaceae; genus Persicaria; species Persicaria tinctoria. Next base: position 24,360,351 of record JBANSL010000002.1, on the reverse strand, counting down.
TTTTTTAGAAAAATTATTAAACAATGCAATTTTTTTTATTTAACTATTATAAATTTCAAATTTTATTTTTATAACTAAAAGAAGAATTTACGGACTTTTGGTAGTATACAATCTCTCGGCATAACACAACAAAATACTATGATTTATAGATTTACCAATATACTTGTTTACTATTATTTTTTTATATATATATTTCCTTACAAATCCTTTAAAAAAATATGAATTTTTTAGTGAGAAATAAAAGTAAAAAAAAATATTTTTTGATATTATATTTTTTTCCAGGAAAGTAAAACAATATAGTTAAACACTTAAACACTTTAAAACATATTATTACTTTGAAAATTTTTCCAAATAAAATACTATAATCATTTAAATAAATTTATTAAAGTAGCATAAATTGTTATTTAAAAACTACCCGTTTTTACATTTATAACAAAAATTGAAAGACGGAGACCTTACACTCTTTATCGTTGACTCGAAATATCTAAAGTCACATCACAAATGATTTTTTTTACGTATAAATTTTCATAAATATTTTATTACGTGTAAATATAATAATACATATTACCTTAATTATATATATAACATAATTTTTTCACGGAGCCCTACTCAGTAGGGGGCCCTAGGCGACCGCCTCTTTCGACTACCCCTAGGGCCGGCTCTGAAACTAGGGCTAGGGGCGTGCATTCAATTAATTAAAACATAATTGAAAATCTCATCCCTTGATCCTTTTACGATCATCCCCTAAATTGAATATCCTGCATCATGTTTTAATTATTTTAATTAATTGAATGCCAATCTGATCATCCCTACTTAAAACGGCACAAGGGTAGAAAACTGATCGAGGGTCGAGCCATGTAATGATTTGCAGTCTCCATAAATACATTAGAGCATGTCATCAATTTGTCCTCTCCGATGTTGGGTTATAATTCAGTTTGGGCCTATTTTGTTATTCGAGTTTGGCTTTCTGTACGGGCCGGCCCATTTCTCTACTTATGTTTTGCCTTATAAATTCAGAGATCTCCTTCTTTGTAATTCATTCAATTGAAACGAAATAAAAAAAAACACATCTGGATTTCTCCATTCAAAGTTCCCTCCTCGTTCTCCATTCCAGGCTCAAATTACAGATCGATATTTGTTTCCAACATGGTATCAGAGCCCGATCTGGTAGTTTGAGCTCGTTTTGATTCCAGATCTGCAGTTTCTATATCACTGTATTGTGCTCTAGCTTTTCCCGCTCGAAATGCCTGATGAACAGGTGAAGGTGGATCCAAACGATCCGTATTATTTGCATCCGAGTGATCATCCATGATTAATCCTGGTTTCTCCTGCCTTTGACGGAAAAGGATTTGGAGAATGGCAACGATCAATTCGGATGGCACTGTCTGCTAAAAATAAGACGGGATTTATTACTGGCACCATCGCCAAACCGACTTCAGATCCAGCGAAGCTTCAGTGCTGGGAACGGTGCAACGACATGGTTTTCTCCTGGATTTGCAACAGTTTGATTCCAGAAATTCGACGAAGCGTCATCTACAACAATACTGCAAGTGCAGCCTGGAAGCAATTGATTTCTCGTTTTAGCAAAATCGGAGGGACTCAATTGTACTCCATGCAGCAAGAGCTGTGTGCGCTGTCTCAAGGTACAAGCTCTTTCTCTTCCTATTTCACAAAAATCAAATCGTTATGGGACGAATTAGAAAGCATGAAGAATTCGTCCTCCTGCTCTTGTAAGAAATGCCATTGTGGTTTTGTGGCAAATACCTCTCAGTATGATGAAAATCAGAAAACTATTCAGCTACTTATGGGGCTCAATAGCTCTTATACTTCAGTTCGTGGTTCTATTCTACTGATGGATCCGCTGCCGGATGTAGATCGAGTTTATTACTTAATTTCTCAAGAGAAGAATCAGCGGGAAGGCAAACCGGGATTAGGAATTGGTGTTTTGGATGGTGTTTCTATGTATGCCAAGACTTCTAGCAACTCTTCCAATGCTAAGAGTCATGGATCTAATCCTAATGCTAACAACAATGTTGTATTTGGTGGATCTCAGTCAGGAGGGATGAAATTTAATTTTGATAAGCCAGGGCTCGATAAATCTCGTGGTGATAGGAAGCCATTGTTTTGTACCAATTGCAAGAAGACAAATTACACTATAGATCGATGTTTCTTCATCATTGGCTTTCTTCTAGATTATCCAGGAAGTAGGGAAATGAAGAAAGAGGGACCTGAGAGGCGTTTTGCAGGATCAGTCTCACAGATTCAGAAACCAGAGTTTTCAAAGAAACAGATAGCTCAGTTAGTGGTGTTACTGCAGGCTTCTGGTTCTTCTACTCCACATGGCAAAGAACCGGTTTCTGATGATTTTGCTGGATTCTCAGGTACAACTCTATCCACACATATTCTTGATGGCCGAATTTGGATTATTGATAGCGGAGCCAGTGGCCATATGTGTAGTGATTTAAGTCTGTTTCACAGTACTTATGGCTTGTCTAGACCTTTTAAGATCACCTTACCTACATGAGAAACAACTCTGATCACTACAGCAGGAACAATTAACCTTATGCAAGGCCTTCAATTGCATAACGTTCTCTTTATTCCGAAGTTTGTTTGCAACTTGGTCTCAGTAGGCCGACTGATTAGAGAGCTTCATTGTTTTGTATTATTCACTGAAACTGGATACTACTTGCAGGCTCCTTCAATGATGACTCCTATGAAGATTGGTGAACCTGTCAAGGACTTGTTCGTTTTGGGGCTCAATTCACAGACCAGATTTGCTGCTCACTCTACTCTTTCTCCTCCTAGATTGAATAAATCGCCAGTTGTAGTGGATGCTTTAATATGGCATAAAAGGCTAGGACACTTACCTTCTCCCAGGTTAGGTACACTACCTTGTGTGACTGATACAAACGATTGTGTTTTCAATTTACGCACATGTTCAGTTTGTGCACGTGCTAGGCAAGCACGTTTTCCTTTCTCTTTGAGCTCGATAAAGACAGTAGATGCATTTGAATTGGTTTATGCCGATGTATGGGGTCCTTATCGAGTTTCTACTTATGATAATTTCAAATATTTTCTCACATTGGTTGATGATTATACTCGAACAACTTAGGTGAAATTGCTTCCAAACAAGTCTGTTGCATTTCTTGCTATCAAGCAGTTCTTTGCATTTGTTGAAAGGCAGTATGGGAAACGGATTAAAGTTCTACGATCAGACAATGCGTTTGAATTAGGTGCGAGTAAGGACCATGCCCAATTTCTATTGGATAATGGCATAGTCCATCAGCAGTCCTGCACTGCTACCCCTCAACAGAATGGGGTTGTCGAGCAAAAGCATCGACATATTCTTGAGGTGGCTAGGAGCCTCATGTTTGAGTCTGGACTTCCCAAGCGGTTCTGGGGTGATAGCATTCTTACTGCTGTTCATCTCATCAACAAATTCCCAAGTAGATTGTTGAAAAAGAAATCACCTTTTGAGTTGCTGCACAATAAACCTCCTGCATTTGATTATCCGCGTTGCTTTGGATCCCTTTGTTTTGCATCCACCCTTCAGCAAGGAAGAGATAAATTTGATGCTAGAGCTTCCCCTTGTGTGTTGCTTGGTTATCCGGGAGGCAAGAAGGGTTATAAGTTGTTTAATCCGGAGACAAAATGTGTTTTTGTGTCCAGAGATGTCATTTTTCATGAAGAAGTTTTTCCTTATAAATTCTCTCCACCTTTTCGTTCTCACACTGATGTTGAGACTCCTCCTTTCACTCTAGCATCATCCCCACATTAGCTTATTGTTGATGATAGTGCAGCATCCACTTCTTCACCAGTTGTCCATGATCATGGTGAAAGTGTTCAGGGTGGTGTCTCTCCTTCCTCTGTGCCTACTGCTCCTCGACGTTCTTCTCGAGAGCATCATCCACCCACTTACCTGTCAGAATATGTGTGCACTCACTGCACAGATATGGAGATGTGTTTTCATACACTCACATCCACTTGTGAGTTTCCTTCAGCATCAGCATTTGTGGTTCCTATTCCAGACCATGAACCACTCACCTTTGCTGAGGCTTGTGAGTTTTCTGTTTGGCAAAACGCTATGACAGATGAATTTAAAGCATTAGATTCTAATGCTACATGGGAGGTGGTTGAGCTGTCCAAAGGGAAACGTGCTATCTCTTGCAAATGGGTCTACAAAATTAAACGAAAAGCTGATGGCAGTGTGAAAAGATATAAAGCTCGTCTTGTGGCAAAGGGCTTCACTAAAAAAGAAGGTATCGACTATAACAAAAAATTTTCTCCAGTGATCAAAATGACCACGGTTCGGGTCCTTGTTTTAGTTGCTTTGTTCAACAAGTGGCCTGTTCTTCAGCTCGATGTGAATAACGCGTTCATTCATGGAACTTTGGATGAGGAGGTGTTTATGCGTATTCCTCCTGGCCTTTATGTTCATGGAAGGAACTTAGTTTGTCGTCTCAAGAAATCTCTTTACGGGCTCAAACAGGCTTCAAGGCAATGGTATGCTCGTCTGTCTAGTGCTTTGATAAATCGTGGTTATGCATCGTCTCAGAATGATTATTCGTTGTTCTCTCGGAAGCACAAAGGCTTATGTGTATTTATTGCTGTCTATGTGGACGATATTTTGATTACTGGAAGTGACTTTGCTGAGATTCAAGCTCTTAAACACTTTCTGAATTTGGAATTCCGGATCAAGGATTTGGGGCTTTTGAGTTTTTTTTCTGGGAATTGAATTTATTCCAGTTGCTAATGGCTTGCTTCTCAGCCAGCAGCGTTTTATCAATGACATCTTCTTGGATTTTCCATGTCCTGGTGCTGCAGTGGCTTGCCCTTTGGATCCGCATCTTCAATTGTCCCCTGATTCGGGCTCTTTACTTGACAGTCCTACTCAGTACATGCGTTTGATTGGGAAATTGAACTTTATAGTTCATACCCGACCTGACCTTGCGTTCACTGTCCAATTTCTCAGTCAGTTTCTCCATTGTCCTCGTGTTCCTCACATGGATGCTGCAGTTCATGTTCTTCGATATCTTAAGGGGACTGCTTCAAATGGACTTTTGCTTTCTCCGGCACAACCACTTACTCTTCGTGCTTACTGTGATGCCGACTGGGCCAGTTGCCCATTCACTCGCAAATTAGTAAGCAGATATGTTGTATTTTTGGGTGCTTGTTTGATCTCGTGGAAATCTAAAAAGAAGCAGAGCGTTTCCCTTTCTTCGGCAGAGGCTGAATACCGGTCTATCCGTCGTGTTTGCATTGAGCTCGCCTGGCTCTCTCGATTGTTGACTGATTTTGGTGTTTCCAAGATTACTCCAATTCCGGTAAAGTGTGATAATCAGGCCGCTGTTTACATTGCCCGTAATCCGGTAATTCATGAGCGGACTAAGCATATCGAGCTCAATTGTCACTATGCTCGTGAGAAACTGCTAGAAGGACTCATCAATCTTGGTCATGTACCTTCTCACACTCAGCTCGCGGATTTCTTGACCAAAAATATCCCTGCAGACACTCACCTACGGCCACTTCTGCGCAAGATCGGCGTCGTTGATTTCATGTCTTGATCTTGAGGGGGGGGGGTGTTGGGTTATAATTCAGTTTGGGCCTATTTTGTTATTCGAGTTTGGCTTTCTGTATGGGCCGGCCCATTTCTCTGCTTATGTTTTGCCTTATAAACTCAGAGATCTCCTTCTTTGTAATTCATTCAATTGAAACGAAATTAAAAAAAAAAAACACATATGGATTTCTCCATTCAAAGTTCCCTCCTCGTTCTCCATTCCAAGCTCAAATTACAGATCGATATTTGTTTCCAACATCCGACCCTTCTCTAAACTCCTCCAAGCAAACGGCGCATTCCCAATTAGGCACGCCAACATGACCTCGACCTCTTCATTGGCCAATGATAAAGAGTGGTGACACTGTCATCGTTAAAAAAAAGTTGTCACCACCCTTATCAATGGTGACACAAATATGTAAAAAAAAATGTAAAATAAAAGTTGTGACAAAAAAAAAAATCTTTGTCACCATACATGTGTCACCAAAGTCATTTACCGGTTAGGTCAATAATTAAATTTAAAATGGGTCTTTGCCACCATACACGTGTCACCAAAGTCATTGACCAGTTAGGTCAATAATTAAATTTAAAATGGAAAGGAAGGAGAATGGTTAAATTAAAAAGGCCAATTTGCATAGATATACCAAAAAAAACATAACTTTGCAAAAATGTCTATGAGGGGTATAATTTGCAAGGGGGTGTCAAAATGTTAGATTTGCAAATAATTTTTTTACCTATTCAACCATTACCCGGTTAAAAGAAAGAAAAATGGCGCCAGACTCATTCACACCAAACTTGATTGTTTTAAATAAATTTTCAGCCATTTTTATTTGTTAAAATTAAAAAATAAATTTATTTTTGAACTTGATTTAATTTTATCTATCTATAGACACCCACTTTATATATGTTTATGAAAAAAAAATTCGAAGTAAAGTTGGGTCTACATCGTATTTTGATCTCAATTTGGAGTATGGCATGGATAACCGTTTGGATGGCAAAGACAACAATTCAGCTGACACAAAAATTCACACAACTGGCAAGATAAACCAGAACATCTGGGCATAATCGACAATCATTGCTCCGAAGATGAAAGGTAAAGTTGCCGACGTGGACATAAACGAGGGGGCTAAGAGCATCTGCATTCCTAGAACCGTATTGGGTTCCTTAACACCACTTTTTTTTTTATCTTTCTCTCTCTTTTACCTTCTTTTAACAACCCAATATATTTTTTACTCACATCCATAGAACTCATCAGGGTTCCCTAATTTTTTTAGTCATTTATCAATATTATTCTAATATGATATAATAATTATATTTATATATATATAAATTATTATTTTCAATATATATACTATGTTATCACTTATTAGTATAATATCTGTTGATATTTATATATATAAATTATTATTTTCAATATATATACGGCACTTTGCTTCCGATCAGTACAAGTATAACCCATTGCGATGTAGGCTTACCAGCCAGTATATACTACTATTATTTAGCCAGTGGCAATGATGTCTTAGCCAATATAGAAGTAACCTCTGTCGGATCTCGTCTATCTCAGGAATTTTGCCAGATTCCTCCTCTCTCGGTGCCTCTTCTTTCTTCCTGTAAGATAAAAGCAATTTAACTAAAAACCATGCTGAAAAAAATAGAATGAATGAAAAGAAAACATATTAAAGCAACCAAAACAAATGTTTACAAGGAAAACAGACCTAACGAGCGGTGGCTGATAGCGTGCCACCACCATGGATGCTGCTATGTGTAATTAACGTCTCCAAATGCGAGAGTGTGCCTTCTTTGTGACAGTTAACCCTCTGAAGGCTGTATTTGACAACAATCTGTGATGTTTTTGTATGATAACAGAATGAACAGAAGTAAATGAAGCAATCAAAGTATATCCCGCAGACTTCATCGTGTCCCTAATCATACCATAGCATGTACCTATTGGTTGAAAGAAACTACATCATCAAATGATAACGTTTATTTAACTATAATCTCAACCACTAAACCTTACATGCTAAAACGAGCTGAAATATACACTTCTAAGTTCTAAGTAGGGGAATAGTTCAAAATTGACAAACATACCATCCCTAATAATCAATATACTAGCAAATTATCTAAATAACTATGAAAAAAATTATAAATTTGATAATTGAAGGTTCTGGATTCAAATTATACGAACAAATCACCAAATCAGCAACTACGGAGTAAGATAGAACTAGTTTCATAATCCTCCACAAATTAGTAGTGTTTTCCCCTTTTTCAATTCGCTTCTCGACGAATCATGGACATACAAACTCATACCAATTGTGCCTACGAATGCTAAGAGAACGAAAGAAACCAATCCAAGTTCCTCTATTCATTCTCAGCATCTGACCTGTGCAAGAATCTCGGGGGGGGGGGGGGTGTTTGCTTGATCTGTGCAAGAATCTGGCCTTCACCCATGACTAAGTCATTGATGCTGAATCGCAACAACAATGGATCTTTTAATAACACATATCAATTAAAAAAAACTAACAACTCAATTCAATTTGCAGACCTTAGATTTGAAATTTCTAATTTTGCAACTAAAATTGGGGCTTTCGTAATTCTATAAACCAAAACCTAAAATTAGGATCAAACATATCTCAAGTGATATAACGATCAAACTGAAATTTCTGTACACTGAGACTTACCATCAGCAGCAGATATCTTCAGGCGCTTAAGAGCGGAAAAACTCAAGGATCGAACAGAATCAAGCGAAACAGCATCAATGGAGGTGACCTCGCACCTCTAAATTAGGGCTCGGTGTGGGGTCAGGGGGGCATGAGCCGGTTCTGGGCTCGAGGGGTGCGGGTGAGGGTGGCTGTTCGAACGGTGGTGGTTGGGTGGGCACGAACCGGGTGGGTTCTGGGTTCAGTGGGTGCGCCGGAGGGAGAGGGTTCGAACGCCAGTGGTTGGGTGGCCGGAGGTGGCTCGTGGAGGGTGGGGAACGGGCGGAGAGAAGAAGGAGGCGGGGAGGTGAGGGCTCGGTTCAACAAGAAGGGTAACTTGTAAAAGGAGGTGATGAGCACCGGTTATTTCTGCCAATTTTTTGCCCTATTTGCTACTTTTGCAAATCTTGAGGGGGGGGGGGGGGGGTTGTCATTTTTACAAGATGCCCAAAATTTTGGTATATTCCCTACCATTTTCTCAATTAAAAATGGGAAGGGGTGACAAAAATGTCAATTTGAAACAATTACTTTGCCTTATGAAAATGGATATTTATTCAAAAGGGGTATCCCAAATGGACATTTAGCAAAATTTTCCTTTTATTAATAAATTAAAGGGAAATTTACAGAAAACCACCTGCTATATATAATCTCTTACACTTAACCATCCGTTAAACAAAAAATTACAGAAAACCACCCATTAAATAGGTTTTGTTTTCAAGTCACCACCCGTTCTCTATTTTGATTAGGTTTTTGTCAAATATATATGATATTACATTATTTTAAGTTTTAAATTTAACTTAAAATCTCAAATACATATAAAAATATATTTGATTAAATTTTTTTAAATTATTTTTTAAAAACTTGATGTATATATGAAAAAATTTGTTCTATTTTATTCCCAAAAATGGTTATAAATTTTATAGACTTCTTTTTAATTAAATTAAAATAAGTTTATATAATTCATTAGCATTGTTTAAATTTAATAATTATTTTGATACTAATAATTAATTTCTCATTTTCTTTCATATTTGTAAACACCTACACTGATCCACTATATACTAAAAATGAAAAAAAAAAATCTAAATATTGTTTAAATAATATTTTTCTCAAAAGTATTTTTATAAAATGTATCTTTATTAAAATTTGTTTGACTTTTTAAATAAAATTAAATAATATTTTCCACATTTAGAACCTCCGCCCTTCAAATAAATTTAAAATTTGTACACGCTTTTTTCCCTAATATATTCACTTTGGTTTTGGACACACTTTCTGCTCCGCTCCAAGAAGAGGTCCCATGGTGCATGCTCTTTGCTGACGATATTGTTCTTGTGGATAACTCAAGATCGGGTTTGGCTCGAAGGCTTGAAAACTGGAGAGAGGTGCTGGAGTCTAAGGGTTTCAGATTGAGTAGGGCGAAGACCGAGTATATTCAGTTTCGTTTTGGAGAGGGCGGGGATCCGGAGGCTTCAGTTGTGTTGGGGGATGATCCTGTCCCAAGGAAAGAGTATTTCAAGTATCTTGGCTCTTTTGTTCAGAGCGATGGAGGTGTCGAAAAGGATATCGAGAATCGAATCCAGGCGGGGTGGTTGAGATGGAGAAGGGCTTCAGGGGTGTTATGCGACAAGAAAGTGCGGCGAAATTGAAAGGGAAATTCTACAAGGTGGTGGTTAGGCCGACCCTATTGTATGGCTCAGAGTGCTGGCCTATTACGAAAGCTCAATTACAGAAGCTGTCAGTGGCTGAGATGAGAATGTTGCGATGGATGAGTGGGCATACTAGATTGGACAAAATCAGAAATGAAGACATTAGGAGCAAGGTTGGAGTTGCGAGTATTGTTGACAAGCTGCGGGAGTCCAGATTACGGTGGTTTGGGCATGTGCGTAGGAGACCTATTTCAGCCCCTGTGCGTAAGTGCGAGAGCTTGGAGCTTGGTGCTTTTTGTAGAGGGAGAGGTAGACCGAAGAAGAGCTGGATGAAGGTTATCCGTCAAGACCTCAATTTGCTGAATCTTTCAGAAGATATGGCTTTAGACAGAGACCACTGGAAGAGGCGCATTCGGGTTCCTGATGTTTAGTAGTTAGAGTCGGGGTGTCGGGTCTTGTTGTTTAGGCTTATGGTCTTCCTTCCTTCCTGCCCCCTAGTGCCTTCTTATTGTTTCTGTCTCCATTTGTCTTCTTTTTTTTTATTTGCCTTGTTTACATGTGCTTTAAGTAACTTATTATTGTGGGTCTTTCGGAAACACTCTCTCGACTCGTTCGGAGAAAGAGTGCGTACATCCTGACCCTCCAGACCCTGCGTTTTCACGGGATATACTGGGTTGTTGTTGTTGTTGTTGTTACCCCTAAAATAAATATAATTTAAATATATTCAGGTTTAAACTTTAAATTTTAAGTATAAAATATTAAAATATACTATATTTAATGGAATTCTAATGGAATTATGTGGTGGGTGGTGATTTGAAAACAAAACCATTTAATGGGTGGTTTTATGTAATTTCGTTTTTAGTGGGTGGTTAAGTGTAAAAGGCCATATATAATGGGTGGTTTTCTGTAAATTTCGAATGAAATAGCTTTATAGTGTGAAATTAATTCAATTTTATGAATATTTGAAAATGTTTTAGTACAAGAATTAATGTAAAATCTAAGTTTGTCTAGGTCAAGCTATAAGTATGAGGATTAATGTAAAAGAAAGAAAGAAAGGATGAGGTAACTTTGCGGACTTTGTTTACAATCAGCCAGGGAACTAAAAGCCTCAACATTATTGTCAAACTGTGCGGAAGTGTTGAAAAACAAGATTGGATTGATGATCAACCAACGACCTAAGGGAATTAAGCTCTGCAATCGGAGAAGAAGCAAAGGAAGCGCATAGGAGGAAGAGAAATGGATAGTAAAGCTTTCATTGATGATCATCGTGTGTTATGTTACAAGACTGTTGTCATATTTACAGGACAAGTAAGCCAGTTACACAAGCTATGATCTCCTATGTACAAGTCTACAAGATCATCATAGAATCTGGCTTGTGATCATGATGATGATTGCGATGTGATTGCGAGCTAGAGCTGTATACTTCAACACCCCCCCCCCCCCCCCCCAAAACTTGGGATGGGGTAGACAACCCAAATTTGGCGAGCAAATCATTTTGTTGATGGGAAGGTAGGATCTTGGTGAGTACATCGGAAAGTTGGGAAGCATTAGGAACATGACAAAGATCAAGTAATTAGCCTTCCATGACTTTTCCCGGGTAAAGTGGCGATCAATTTCTATATGTTTGGTATGTTTGGTATGTTTATGGAAGATCGGGTTTCTGACAATTTTCCTTAGTTACTAAGCTATGATATCTTAGGTGCAAGATCATCATAGAATCTGGCTTGTGATCATCAAGATGATTGAGTTGTGGCTGTGAGCTGGTTGGAGCTGTATACTTCAACAATTATGGATGAATTTGAATTTCAACCCACTAATATTCAAACCAAACGAGGCGAATAGTAGTTATTTATATTTAGTTCATTTAAAATCGAGTCGAGCTCATGAAACGACCTTTTATCCGAGTCTAGAACGCAACTCTACTCACTAATAACTTATTAACTAAGGAAATTTTTGTAAATTTTACAATATTTAAACTCGTTCTATTTGAATTTAACTTAATTAAAAATGTGTTCATACTTAGTTCGTTTAGTAAATGAGCGAGCTCAAACTACCAAGAAAGAGTGTCCAATTTGGTAAATCATCTATGTGATCGAATATTCTAGTGTTAAGAAAATACAAATAGAAAAATCATGCAAGACTAGCTCTTGTCATAATCAGTATACTATTATTTTCCCCTAAAGTAAGGCATGGGATAAGGAAACTGCATTTTCAATATTTGAGGGGGACATTAATTTTATAACTTATAAGGACGCACATTTGAAAACAAGCAGTATATATATATATAAAAAAACACTTTAAAGAAAACAAACTTCAATATCTCTTGATAGAGATATTGAGCGAAAAATAACAGATACTGACAAAAGTAATCAAAGTATAAAGACCATCACCAATGAAATATTTCGATAGCTAAACTATGAGTAAAAAGCTATTTTGACTTTCTCCTGGTGGTGCATTTGGACGAAAAGAAATAAGATTATATTTGACAACCAGAGCTTACGAACAATGGATGAACTGGTAGCCATAATCAAATACCACATGCAAAACTGGAAAAAAAACTAAACAAGATGACTCAGACGAAGATGATGGAAAGATAATAAGAGTCAAACCTAGAGACAACCCTCGCAAAAGGAATACCATTAGATGGCGTAAACCTGAGCATGGCGTCTTTAAACTTAATTTTGATGGCGCTAAATCCTTATCTGGCTCTGCTTGTGCAGGTTTTGTTATCAGAGATGAGGATGGTAAGGTGACTGCGTGCAATGCTAGTAGATGTGGGATGACGTCTGCAGTCCAGGCGGAGGCAGTTGGTCTACAGCTTGGGTTGCTGGAAGCTCGAAGGCTGGGAATTCGAAGAGTTGCGGTTGAGGGAGACTGTCTCACGATCGTGAATGCGATCAATGATGAGTGGTCCACTCCCTGGGAGATCGAAATCCTTATGTCGGATGCTCTTCGTCTGTTTCTCTCTTTCGAGACGTCTTCTATATCCCCTTCTATATCCCACATTTTTAGGGGAGGCGAACAGAGCGACGGATCGACTCACTCATTTGGCTTTGGAGTCCGGCTCATCGTCTTACAGTACTGATCTAGAGTTTCAAACTCTCGTTCACAAGGACGCTCTTGGGTGGTGGTACAACTGTGGTTGACACCCCCAAATTCTCGCCCGAATAAAAAAAAAACAAACTTCAAACAGGCTTGGAAAAAAAAAAGTTTCCTTCCTTGTAAAGTGTGGTTGTGTTTGCACCATTCCCTTTTCTTTTTTTTTTCATATATATTTTGGCTTTTAGACGGTTCTCCTGTTTGCTGATTTGGCTGACCCTTAAGTTTTAGATATGGCTGAACTCAAATTCCTACGTCATGAAAAGAAAAGAAAAAGCAATACTTTCATTGAAATGGCACTTATACACAAGGCCCAACAAATTAATCAACAACACAAACCTGATTATAACTAGAAACTTTGCAAACATTTAACAATGATCAAGGGATTAGATTAGCTAACTGGGCTTCAAATCCAAAATCTGTTTAACAACAAGATTCCGAGCCCTATTAATGGTCATAAAACACAAGTACAAGTGCTCCTCTAGCTCATCCACCTGCTCTCTCAACCTCCCTTCGTTCTTCCTTAGCTGCCTCATCACCTCCCCGTTCGCCTCCAGCCTGTCCTCCACGCTCAGCACCCCCACCAGCCCTATCTTCCCCCGTATGTGCTCCAAGTCGTCGTTCACTCGACCAACCATCCGACTTATCGTATCCAGATCCCTTGTCAAGATGTACGTCCCCTTCGACGCAGCATCGAGTTGTGCATAAGCCTTAGCCAGTTTCCTAACCGACCCCATTCGTATCGAAGCCACCATCACTCCCGGGCATGCCATCACCGCGAAAAGGCCGTGCGTGACCACGATTAGCGTGATCGTGACCGTCGCCAACACAAGGACCACGGCGCAGCCTCGCTGCAACCGCTTGAGAGACCGTAGCTTGGTGCAAACGTCGTCGCGGCTTAGCTCTAGCCTCTTGAGAAGACCGGAGCACCTTGCGTGCACGTCTTGGAACCGAGTCGACGAGAACGATGGGGGAACGAACGAGTTCTTGGGCTTGCAGAGCTCGATTAAACGAAGCGGGTTCGAGAGTTGTGGGTCGTTATGGTTCGAGTGGAGGGCCTCGATGGTCTTCTTGAGGGCTCGGTGCTTGGCTCGGATGTGGTCGATGTCTTTCAAGAGGTGGCTGCAGAGGAAGGATGCATTGGATGTCTCTAAGAAGTAGTCTACAAGGAGGAGTTTGGTGTCGTTCGAGAACCGGGTTTTGTTGAGCAAAGCGGTTATCGTGGGCTGATCCGGATCCAAGAGGTGCTCCGCGAAGAGTCGGTATGAGGGCAGGCGAGCACCGGTGCTCGAAGGAGACTCCAACGACACGGTCATGACAGGATCGAGGTTCGTTATCTCCACCACGCGGCTCCAGAAGTCGAAGTAGGATTGAGTCCGGAAGGCTTCGGCGTATTCTTCCTTGATTTCCTCTGTTACATCTGCTTGGTGAATGTGTGATGCATCATATGTACCTAATTTGGGGTTAATGAACAACTAAGCCAGTTTAGAGATGCCCTTAACCAACACACATATATAATGACTGATGAGTACTCACCCCAACATGAAAAGATTCTTTTACAAAAACCTCTTGTCATTTCAAGGTGTCAACTATGAATTAATCCTGCAAAAATAGAAATTAGTCATAACGCAATAAAACAAACATATTGGTACATAAGAAACAACAAACAAACCCTTCTCATAACTTACCTTGTAAGCACTTAATTACTTAATCGGATTATTCGATATGTCGATTTCTGGATTCGCAACGAGCTGAAGGCGAAAATCAAGAAAAGAAGTAAGAGGGAAGAATATGGGTACAGATAAAGAAGGGGGAAGAGACGAAAGGGAGAGATAATTTAAAGGAATACAAATAAGGAATTGCATTGCTTCAAAGGGAAATACAAGCAATTCACATCGTGTAGAAAATTAAACAAGGTGGTCTTAATGTGCAAGCCAAGCACTTATAGCTTTTACATTTTGATAATGTCATCTCACAAGTTACCAAAAAATAGTTAGAGAAATAAGCCAATAAATGTATCTAGCGTATGCATTTTTTAGATATAACGAGGAGAGGATTTGAATTTACAACACCTCAATTATAAAGGTTTGTTATTATTTATTAATGGAGTGTGGATACAAATTATACATTGAGATGACCATCACAGACATTCTACACTTACTTCGTCATTTTGAGTGGTCGTCTTGCACACATGTCTTCCGTGAACTTAACCAGGCTGCAAACAAGGTAGTAGACACATCTACGACATACAATGGAGCACGAGACAATCATGGCGAACCCGGAGTTTCTTTCCCTTGTTAGAAGAGATGCTTTTGGATCAGGGTCCGACGTCTTCCAAATCCTTACCTTGTATCAAAAAAAAAAAAAAAAAAAAGGACAAAATACAAACTCTTTTCAAGAATAGACAAATACTCCATTAATGAAATGTTTCTACAATTGTACATTTGTATTGTCCTCCTTGAAGGCAAAAAAAGCTTTTTCTTTTTTCCTTTTTTGCTCAAGAACCAGTTACCAATTTTTCTCTAAAGACACTATGTTATTTTTCGAAATATTCACAAAAAATGAATATTTATTAAAAAAATCACGCTTTTACAGGATGAAACCGCATTTTATGTATAAAATAAAATTTCAGTTTGAAGGAAAAGTGGATGAAAAAATAAATAAAAGAAATGCGGACTTAAACCGCGTCTTATAGGTAAAAAATGGATGTGGATCCGGTGGAGTTTGCTTATTAACTCCACCTATGGAGTTGGAGTACTATCAACCCTTCAATTTAATAAACGGTTAAGATTTGCCTATTTTTTAAATTGTTGAAAAAGAAAATAAATATTTATTGAAATAAAAAAGGACAATCTTAATCCCACGTTAGCCACCAATCTCTCAAATTTCAGTTTTCCCACCAATTAATGATCACAAAAGATTTTGAATGATCCGGTGCAATCACGGTGTTCTCAACTCTTTGTGTTTTGCAATCAACTACACCGGTGTTCTTCTGTAAAATCAACTTGTGTTTTGCAATCACAGTTCACATAGTGCAAATTAAAAGGGCAACAAGTGCATATCTGGTTCTCTCATTGGCAATAGCATCATGGAGGTATCCGAACCTTGGATCCCTCGAGAAGGTATGGAGTTTGAATCGGTAGAGGAAGCTTGGAGATTTTGGCTAGCATATGGAGGAAAGATGGGTTTTAATGTTCGCAAACAGTATGAGAACAAGAATAAGGATGGGGAAGTGACCTCGAGAAGATTTGTATGTGCCAAGGAAGGGCATCGTGACAAGAAAGGCAATGCATCTATTCGTCCTCGGGGTGAAACTAGAACGGATTGCAAAGCTCGCATTGGGATTCAATTGATAAAGAAGACAGGAAAATATCAAATACATGATCTTGTGTCTGAGCACAATCATCCCCTACATTTACCAGAGACAAGTCATCTATTGTCATCGCAGAGGAAAATATCAGAAGCCCAAGCATTTGA
The DNA here is from genome assembly GCA_037127255.1 of Persicaria tinctoria. Classification (NCBI taxonomy): domain Eukaryota; kingdom Viridiplantae; phylum Streptophyta; class Magnoliopsida; order Caryophyllales; family Polygonaceae; genus Persicaria; species Persicaria tinctoria. The sequence goes on along the minus strand of JBANSL010000002.1, from coordinate 24,343,882 downwards.
AATTGAGCTTGCCGATGACTCTGGAATTAAGCCGAAAGCAGCACATGAGTATATAGGAGCACATGTTGGTGGATCGGCTAATCTTGGTTTCACACACCGAGATCAAAAAATTACTTGAGAAGGAAGCGTCAACGAAACTTGATCTACGGAGAAGCCGGTAGTCTGCTGAGGTACTTTCACACGCAAACAATAGAAAATCCTTCATTTCAATATTCAATTCAATTGGATAATGAAGAACAAATAACAAATATCTTTTGGGCTGATGCAAAAATGCTTATTGATTATGCATTATTTGGTGATGTTGTTGCCTTTGATACTGCATCTGGTACAAATAAGGAGCATAGGCCTCTTGGTGTGTTTGTTGGCTTCAATCATTTTAGAGAGATTGTTGTTTTTGGCGTTGCACTTCTATATGATGAAACCATGGAATCTTTTAAATGGTTGTTTGAAACTTTTCTGGCAACACATGATAATAAGCAACCAAGGACTATATTCACAGATCAAGATATTTCCATGGGAAAGGCAATAGATGGGGTTATGCTAGAGACTTTTCATGGATTATGCACATGGCACATAATGCAAAACGCAACCAAACATTTGATACACGATGGGTCTAATGTTCTTCGAGATTTCAAAGCTTGTATGTATGGCTATGAGAAGGAAGTCGACTTTGAAGAAGCTTTCAATGCATTGCGTGGGAAAGTAAAGAAAAGTTCTTGGCTAGATAGTATTTATGCCTTGAAGAAAAAGTGGGCGCAGTGCTATATGATGGATGTCTTTTCTTTGGGGATGCGGAGCACACAGTTAAGTGAGAGTTTGAATCGAGATTTGAAAGATTATCTGCATTGCAACCTGGATATAATGCGGTTCTTTAAGCAATTTGAGCGAGTTATTAGGCAAAAACGTCAGAATGAGATCAATTCTGAATTTGAGTCCCGAGAAAAATTGCCAAGAATGAAGATGAAGAGGACACCCTTACTCAGGCAAGCTGGTCATTTATACACTCCTAAACTTTTTGAGGCATTTCAGGATGAATATGATTGGTCTACAGCCGCCTATATCAAGCCACCGGTTGAAGGTCAGTCAAGGAATGAGTTTATTGTTGCAATGTCCAATTTTGATGAGAGTGAAGTTGCTGATGCAGAGTATAAAGTTATGGGTGATCCTTCCACTCAAACAGTTTCGTGCAGCTGCAAAATGTGGGATAGATTGGGCATATTGTGTGCTCATGCTTTAAAGGTCCTTGATGCAATGAATATTAAATTGGTTCCAGAGAAATATATTCTTAAACGGTGGACTAAAGAAGCTCGAGTTGGAACTGTGCGAGATATCAGTGGCAGGATAGTTGTTGAGGATCCTCTGTTGGACAGGACACGAAGATATAGAGATCTATGCCGCAGATTCGTTAATATAGCTTCTCAAGCTGCCAATTTTGAAGAGTCGTACCAATTTCTAGATGGTAAGTTAAATGTTGTGATTGATGATGTTACTAAGATGTTGTCGGGCATACAACTTCAAGGGCATGACGCTTCCTTGTCCATTCCTGATCTCAATACAACCGTTGAGCAGTGTTCTGCAATAATTCCTCCAACTGCTCAGTTGAAGAAAAAATTGGGGCGGAAAGGAGGAAGACGGTCAAAAAGTTGGACTGAGAAACTAAATGGGAAGAAGAAGGCTAGAACTCATGATTTGGTAGATCAACCAACAGAAAATCAAAGAAAGAAAAAACAAGCTTGTCAAAATGAACCACGAGAGGTATGGTTGACATATGAATCCATTTAAAATAAAATAATCATATATAGTTTATATTATCAAATTTAACATCTTTATGTTCTTTGGTTGTTTGTTAATGAGCAGGAAGCTAGACATATATATCGATTTCCTGAGATCAATGGAAATACTTGTCAGATTATGTACAATGATAATTTTCCAGCGCAACCTTTAGGAACTGATCATAATATTTATGCTGAATTCTTTCAGGTAAAATGATAGCCAGTTTTGTATTCTTTCATTTAAGTTTGTATACAAACACTTATAGTTTGCTTATTTTGTAGAATATGGATGTGGAGTCTACAAGTCATGTTGAACAAGTAACAGCGTTACCATGTTCAGGAGGGATCAACACCATGTTCAGAAGTGACGAACACCATGTTCAACAGTGATTAGCAGTTTAGCGCAACATGTCTAACAGTTCCTCTCAGAATATCATGTTGTTGATTCCTTTCAATGATTTTTTTACGTTATGGGGTTGGGGTAATGAAAAACAGTTGCTTCTAGGTTGTTGATGTCTTTTCATGACCTTTGGTTTTGGGTTTCGTTTGCTGTTTTGGGGTCTCATCTTTTTATTATGTTAATCTTTTTTTATTAAATGGATTTACCGGATCGTGTGTAATCTTGTTCTGTCATTAAAAGCTACCTTGAAATATGAAATGTTTAGAATAGAGAAATGATTTAAATGAATTTGAATGTTAATTTTTAGGTCTGTAATATGTATCATAACAAATTTCTTCAAATATGAGAAGTTCTTTAATCTGCAATCAATTAAAGATAAAATCAACTAAAAATCAGCTTACAAAGAAGAATTTTAACGTAATTTTAGATTAGCCTATGCGGGATTTGAACCCGCATCTTTGTGCATGAGCACATTGCTCTTCCATTTGAGCTAATAGGCTAACACTGTGATGCTATATATTGCTGTTTACTAATACTTTACCTCTTCTTTCACACAACTACCAAATATATGCATATAACTTGGCCTAAATTATACATGACAATATCCATTCTGTATAATATAGCTAAACGTAAATTATATATGACAATAATAATTACATCTACATATAACTTATCCTGTCAGTCATCATCATGATGAAAAAAAATACAAGGAAGCTTTTCTATCATTACTCAAGTAAGTCAATAGCATGATCAAAATGAAGCTCTTACAACACCCAAAAAAAAAATCAGCAAGTGATGCATGTTTACGATGTCTACCACTATTGCTTCCTTCTATAATGTCAGCCAACTCCTCAACAAGGGCCAAAAGAAACAAAGAAGCACTATCCCAAGATCATTACCATATAGCATTGCCTCTAATAAGTTGGAAGACATCTAATGTCCAATCCATGATTGAATACAATTCAAGATACATAAGAACACATCTCGATAATCTTATAGGATGAATTGGCAAGATGTCTAAGAGCAAATCTGAGCACAATAAGTACAGGAATTCCATGAATCAGACAGGAGAAAGGAAAATTGAAGATTAACAAGGTTTAGATTTCCAACTAATTGATTCGAACATATAAATACCCAAAAATCTTATTCAGATAGGAGAAAGGAAAATCTGAAGGAATTAACAACTAATTGATTCGAACATATAAATACCAAAAAATGCAGGGAATTCTATGATATAACTAACCATGGCTTTAGCAACCTGAACGACCTGGGTTCTTCATATTTACATAACAAACTACAAAACAGATATACCTTGATTCCAGTAACGAGGATCTCTTGCTCAGTTACCTGCTCAACGAAGTCCATGAATCAGACAAAGGAGAAACGAAAAATGAAGATTAACAAGCTTTTGATTTCCAACTGACATGAATAAAAGAAAATCTACAGGAATTAACAAATAATTGATTCAAACATACAAAGATAAAAAACGCAAGTCATTCTATGCCAAAGCTCATTTCTTCGTTCCGTTCGGATCGAAAAATTCCAAAACCCCCAAATTCATTTACCCTAATTCACAAGTCCATGAATCAAATAGAGGAGAACGGGAAATCGAATTCATATAGGGAAGAAGATTTGCTCAATTGAAGATAGAGCAAACATTTACCTCTTACTCGAATTCCTATAGGGAAGAAGATTTGCTCGATGAAGATTAACGTTTCGGGATGAACTCTCCACATGGAGATGGAGGAGGCAATCTCTGCTTTTTTGTTGCTACGGGGGAGAGATGCAATTTCATTTTCCCTTTTCCTGATTAAAAAATTCCATGTTTTTTTATTTTCAACTATTTAAATAAATGGGCAAATCATAACCGATCGTTAAATCGAACGGACGACAATCGGTCAACTTCACGGTGGAGTTTATAGTAAACTCCATGGGATCCACACCCAAAAAGAATCCCCCACAATTAATAAATTATTTAACAAATTTAATAATTTAAAAAAAAAAAAAAAAACACAACCTTCTCCCCTTGCGCTCCCATGGCTGCCAGGACCACCACTGTTGGCCTCTCTGATGGTTGCAGGCGCTGAAGGCGGTCCCATCCTCTTCCCTTCTAAACCAGGGAGGGCCATCGAAGGCGAGGTCTCGGTCAACCATTGCCGCTGTCGATCCCACTCTGCTCCCACCGGCTGCGCGCAGCCACTGCCGCCTCCGCTGCGCCTCTAGAGGTCAGCTTCAGCCTGGGGCGGCCCTGGACACAAGAAAGAGGGAGATCGAAGTGAGGCGGCGGCGACCGTGGATGGGAGGAGTCGTGCCCCGTGGATACCGTGGGAGCGCAAGGAAGAAAGTGATGGAATTCGATTTACACATAAACCGCGGTTTATCATTTTTTTAATTATTAAATTTGTTAAGTAATTTATTAATTGGAGGATTTTTTTTACCTCTAATACGCGGTTTAAGATCGCGTTTCTTTTATTTATTTTTTCTTTTGCTTTTCCTTCAAACCAAAATTATATTTTATACATAAAACACGGTTAGGGATGGCAATGGGTCGGGTGATGGGTGGATGATCTACTTCCATCACCCAACCCACCATCCAAAACCCTTCACTCTACCCGATCCATCACCTACCAAATATTTCACCCGCCCCGTCCACCCATCACCCACCGGGTGATCGGGTGATAATTCGGGTGAAATACAAAATATCAAATTCATCAAAAAAAATTATTAAATAACATACGTCGAACATATCGACGAATAAATATTAATTAGGAGCTCATTGCATTCGCGTTTTCATTTTAAGTAGGAGTCAATTGCATTACATATCTTCAAATAAAAATTGAATAACTTACTTTATGACAAGATATTTCCATTTTATTCGGTTGATAGGTATCTTGAATTAGGGTTTGGGGGTATATTGGTAATTTCACATATAAAATATAATTATATAATATAAGTCGGGTGGTGGCTCGGGTGACGGATCGGGTGATGGGACGGGTGACGGGTGGGGAATGTCTTCACCTGAATCCGACCCGACCCATCACCCATTTAACATCCGCTTTATTTCGGATTTTTACCCACTTTTCGGGTCGGGTGAGACGGATATCCGTCGGGTGCGGGTGAAACTGCCATCCCTAAATACGGTTTCATCCCGCATTTTTCTGATTGTTCTGATAAAAATGAATATTTTGGTAAATATTTTCAAAAAGGTGAATTTTTTGGTAAATATTTATTTTTTTTGAATATTTCTGAAAAAAATTCCAATGTTAAATGCTGTTGCTATCATTTTTTGGTTTCATCCCGCACAGATTGACTTGAGTGCAGTAGACTTTTCTAGCATAAACTTTACAATATTATGAAAATACCCCCAAAATGTTTTAAAATACAACAAAACTCCAATAGCACACTCTCCCGCTCTGCAAAATCATCAAACTATTTGCAGACATAGGAGAAAACTGCAGTTAAATTTAGGTTCATATTTAAGCGCTGGAATATCAATGTTGAGTGAGATTTTATCGTAAAACCAATTGGTAATGAGAGAAATAGCTCATCGAGTAATACACAAGGCTTGTTGAAGCTCATACTTTCAATATAGGACACTTGTTTTTTCACATCTCAACGTGTTAGTGCAACTAGAGAATACGTCTAGCTGACACTTAGATAACTGATTCTAGCATCTCATTTCTCTTTATAGCTAGTCCAAACCAATATCGAAAGATGAGCCGTTAGGCTAAACCGCCCTGAGACCATATATCAAAGTCTGAGTGAGGTTCTATCCTAAAACCAATTAATAACAAAAGTAGTTTGTCGACTTATACAAGACTTGTTAAGCTCGTAACACATCTCAACATTCAATATCAACATCCATTGTATATAATGTCGCACAAGCGTGAATTATAGTGAATCTCGATCCAGAACAAGTAATGAGGAAGACTCAAAGTGACATACGACATATATTGTTGAAGTATGAAGATCAAATGTTCTCGGCTAGGTTCCAGCATCGTGCAACTCCTTGTTTTTTTATGGGTTACTCTTATGGGAAGAGTGCATACACAGTCTTGGACTTCAACTCTCAGCACATTATTCATACTAGAGAAGTGGTTTTCTTTGAACACCACTTCCTATTTCATTCATCTTCTCATGTTTGATAGATTACATAGGTTTCATATTGTATAGTGGGCTAAAAGCCCGTTAAGGCCCAATACCTGTGTAACCTATATATATGTTATATCAATGAATGGAAACCCTCGAGGAGGACTTTACATCAATTCCGCTATTCTACATGGTATCACAGCCTTTTCTTCCTAACGGAACCCTAAATTGATCCTCCGACCTTCCTCCTCACCGCCGCCTCTCCGGCCCCTGCTCTCGACAACCCCTCGCACAGCGACACCGCCGCCTTCTCCCTCTCCAAGGCCACCGTCGCCGGATCCACCATCCTCGGATCCCCTGCACCGCCACCCTTCCCCCTCCCTCTCTCGGCCAGCGTCGTCCCCAGGCGCGCCCGCGCCAGGTTCAACGCGCCCGCGCCAGCCCCGACGCGCCCGCGCCGTCCCCCACGCGCCCAAGCCGTCCTCAACGCGCCCGCGCCGTCCCCAACGCCCCCGCGCCAGGCCACCCTCCCGCGTCGTCCCCATGCACCCATACTCTACCTCTCGACATGCCGGCCCTCACGCCTGTCTGACATCGCCTGATCCAGGCTATGTTCCGCCAGCTCTGCATCACGCCTTCTCCTCTACGCAGCAGACATCTTCAGATTCTTCTTGGTACATGGACACTGGTGCCACCTCTCACATGACGAACTCCTCAGGTAACCTCTCCTCTATTTCTTTTAAGGGCCCTGCCCCCTCTATTATCGTCGGAAATGGTGGTCGTCTTGCTACTTCGGGTATTGGCCACGCCAATTTACAGACCCCAACCCACCCACTACACCTGAACAATGTCCTTATTGCCCCAAAGATTGTCAAAAACCTTATCTCTGTCCGTCGGTTCACTACTGACAACAACGTTTCCCTTACGTTTGATCCCTATGGTTTCTCTGTGAACGATCTTACTACGGGGGTTACTTGCATGCGATGTAACAGCACCGGGGAGCTCTACCCTGTCACACCACCTCCTGCGTCCCGTCAATCGTGTCCGGTCGCCCTCTCGGCATCGTCGTCCAGCCTCTGGCATGCACGCCTGGGCCATCCCAGCGCTGCCGTTTTAGATGTCCTCCGTTCCCAGAACCTTGTCACATGTACTAAAGACCCACGCTCTGGTTTATGCTCTTCCTGCCAACTAGGCAAAGATGCCAGACTGCCGTTTCAACGGTCTTTGACCTCTACCCTTGCTCCATTTGATATCATTCACAACGACATTTGGACCTCTCCCGTGCCTAGCAAGGAGGGTCACAAGTACTACCTCTTGTTTCTGGATGATTACACTCATTACTTATGGGTCTTCCCGTTGCATTTCAAGTCCCAAGTGTTTCCTATTTTTGCCAGATTCCATACCTACATCAAAACACAATTCCACATGTCCATCAAATGTTTCCAGTGTGACAATGGTCGTGAGTTTGACAACAGAGACTTTCACTCCTTCTTTGCCGCAAATGGGATCTCATATCGCTTGTCTTGCCCCTATACTTCTCAGCAGAATGGCAAGGCAGAAAGAATCATCAGAACCATCACCAACATGATGCGCTCTCTCCTCTTCCACGCATCTCTTCCCCTTCCCTATTGGCCTCATGCCTTATCCACCACATGTTATCTCCTAAACATTCTCCCTTCCACTACCCTACAAAATCGCTCGCCGGCTCAGACTCTTTATTACGCCGAGCCTAGGTATGATCACCTTCGTACCTTTGGTTGCTTATGCTTCCCTAATCAGTCATCCACTGCCCCCCACAAGCTTCACCCTCGTTCCACCCCTTGTGTCTTTCTTGGCTACCCGTCTGATCATCGCGGTTACATTTGCCTCGATATCAAGACTCACAAGATCATTCTCTCTCGTCATGTCACCTTTGATGAGTCGCGATTTCCCTTCGCGTCTCCCACACCCCCTGTGTCGTCCACGGAGTCTGAGTCGCCTTTCCCTCACTTCATTCTTCCCCAGAGCTCTCCCGGTGCTCCTGCGTCTCCCCCTCCCCCACCTCCCCCGCCACCATCCATCACCAGACCTCACACCCGCAGCGTCTCCGGTGTCTTTAGGCCCCGACATATCGTCTCCATGACCGCCGACCATCACCCCGCTATACACCCCACCTCCCCTCCACCTACATCAGCGCCTCCCCTACGCGCGGCGCCCGCCGCAACCCACTTTGCAGCACCCGCGCCCCTGGCGGCGCTCAGTACACGGCTCCAGGTTGGCGCGCCCGCGCCCCATGCTGGCGCGCCCGCGTCCTTCGCCTCTCCTGCCCCCATCTTTCCCGACTCCCTTTCACCCTCTGCCTCCGCCCAGACCTCCCTCTCCCCCGTTCCCACCTCCCACAAAACAGCCCTCCTAGACCCGAATTGGCAGGCGGCTATGCTCGACGAATACAGGGCCCTTACGAAGAATGGTACTTGGGTTCTTGTGCCTCGCCCTCCTGAGGCGAACGTCATTCGCTGTATGTGGCTCTTCCGTCACAAGTTCCGCTCTGATGGGACATTGGAGCGCTACAAGGCCCGTCTGGTGGTTAACGGTAGATCTCAACAGGCAGGTATTGATTGTGATGAGACCTTCAGCCCTGTGGTCAAGCCTGCCACTATCCGAGTGGTCCTGAGTCTGGCGCTGTCGCGCAACTGGGGCATCCATCAGCTGGATGTCAAGAACGCCTTCCTGCATGGTCATCTGAATGAGACGGTTTACATGTTTCAGCCTCCGGGGTTTGCTGATGCTGAGCGTCCAAAGCATGTCTGTCTCCTCAAACGCTCTCTGTATGGTCTGAAACAGGCCCCACGGGCATGGTTTCAGCGGTTTGCCTCTCATCTGCTTCGCTTGGGTTTCATTGGCAGCCGATCGGATACGTCTCTGTTTATCTATCGCAGAGGCTCGGACTTGGCTTTCCTGCTGCTCTATGTCGACGACATCATTCTCACCGCCTCTTCTGATGCTCTACGAACGTCCATCATCTCAAGGTTGAGTGCGGAATTCGCCATGTCTGATCTGGGTCCGCTGTCTTACTTCTTGGGAGTACCTGTTCAGCGGCATGCGTCTGGTCTCTTTCTCTCACAGAGTAAGTATGCTGCTGAGATTGTTGCTCGAGCTAAGATGGTCAACTGTAATCCCGTCGCCACCCCAGTCGATACATCCAACAAGCTCAGTGCTAATTCTGGTCCTCTGGTTGACTATCCAACATTATATAGGAGCCTCGCTGGTGCTCTTCAGTATCTCACTTTCACCAGGCCTGATATCAGTTATGCCGTTCAGCAGATCTGCTTGTTCATGCATGCCCCTAGGGAACCTCACTTTCAGGCTTTGAAGCGGATCATTCGGTACATCAGCGGCACACTTGAGCTCGGCACCACCATCACTCCTTCCTCTAAGCTTGACCTTGTGGCTTACACGGATGCGGATTGGGGTGGTTGTCCGGACACCCGTCGCTCCACGTCTGGTTACTGTGTCTTCCTCAATGACACTCTTATGTCCTGGTCAGCTAAGCGTCAGTCTGTCGTGTCTCGCTCCAGCGCTGAAGCCGAGTACAGGGGCGTTGCCAACGTCGTCTCCGAGTGCTCTTGGCTCCGCAATCTCCTGCTTGAGCTCCGATGCCCCTTGCAGAAGGCCACTCTGGTCTACACTGATAACGTCTCCGCCGTCTACCTGGCTAGCAACCCAGTCCAGCATCAACGCACGAAGCACATTGAGCTTGATCTCCACTTCGTCAGGGACAAGGTTGCCATTGGACATGTCCGCGTTCTACATGTCCCGTCCTCCTATCAATACGCTGATATATTCACCAAGGGTTTACCTAGACAATTGTTCATTGATTTTCGTTCCAGTCTCACTGTACGCACACCTCCCGTTTCGACTGCGGGGGTTTGATAGATTACATAGGTTTCATATTGTATAGTGGGCTAAAAGCCTGTTAAGGCCCAATACCTGTGTAACCTATATATATGTTATATCAATGAATGGAAACCCTCGAGGAGGACTTTACATCAATTCCGCTATTCTACAATGTTGTTGACAATGTTAAATGTTCTCAGCTAGGTTCCAGGAATCCAGGGTGATCATATAGGCTTGCACACACTCAATCACAGCTTGTGTAACTAACTCATGACCCACTCTATAAATAGGATTCTAGTATGTAACAAACTAAGATGATCAGCAATGAAACTCTTGTTCTCTCTCTTCCTCCGTCATCTTCTCCCCTGATTCCTCTGTTTCCTCTCCTTCTACAAACCTTGATTTTCTCCATTGATTAATCATCAACCAAGCTCGATTTCCAGATTTCACACAAATTGACATATAAAATGGTTGCTAAGATTTCCATTGATTTACGCCTTATTATTTTAAACCAGGGCATATTCTATTTTAGTTGAATCGATGTTCAAATTTTACATTTGATATAGGTGCCCAATTGTGAATATTTTAAAATTTTGCTCCGACTACTTGTCATCATTTTTTGCCTTTTCTCTTTTACACCAAAAGAAGAAACACAAAACCAGTGGTGGATTTAGCGCTTCAAAGCGAGATGAGCGAAAAAAATATTCATGCATGGTGATCGAAGATACAAAATTTAGGCAGCCAAAATACGATTACGAAATACTTTGTTGTTGTTGTTGTTGTTGTTGGACCTATTTATAACCGGTTTTGCCAAACTGTTTAGTTTAAGTTTTTTATTAGGCCATACCCATCCTGCATAAACAAATATAATTAAATGCAAGCGTTGTTCCACGAAAAAGTCCAAGAGACGGGATACAATGGTATACATTATAAACACCATTTGAACAATTCAAGAATAATTTGCCCAAATTCCATCTATAAACATAATAGGATATACATAATGATTTTTTATAAAACAAGAGAAAACCCCTCCAATAAAGTTGATCGTTCAGTCTCTTCAGCATGGGTGATGTTAATACAGTTTTGTCTAACTTGCCAATACGCTTTCCTGATTGAGGTTTCGGTGACATCCCGACCTCCTGCTGCTCAAACTCGTGCGCACCTGAGGGTGAAACGCCAGGAGCAACAAAGGAAGCAAGGGAAAAACCAGTAAACACAGCAAAGAGATCAAGAATGCTTCGCAGAGCAACAAATGAATGTAAGAAGCCAAAGAACAACACCTCAAAGGCTAACCTAGCTGACATACCCATACATCAATATGGAAGACTCTAAGGCCTCAAGTTCAACACCACATAACGCATCAGCAACAACAGCATAAACTAAGGTCTTTGAAAAAACCAAAACATACAAATCCATATTTGCATCATGAGGGAAGTTAGTATTATTCAAAGGAACAAAGCTTCCCGAAGCCGACGGAGAAAGCAAGGCAGCAACAACGTAATCTGACCACCAAGCGGTAATGGTTTTCACGGTTTGATAACCAGAGCATGACAGGTTCTAGCCACCACAAGAGGACTGAGACAAAGTACAAATGTGAGGGAATACAATGAGTACTCACAATGTTATATCCAACATCATCAATGGACATAACTCCCTCAGCCTCCGAGTTTTCGACACTAGTGTCGACGCCCTTTCGAGAGTTGTTGCCCTTTCAGGGGTTGGTGCCCTTTCGGGTGTTGTTGAGTGGAGGAGCAGGATGGTTCAAGACCAATTTTTGGGTTAATAGTTTCCGCTGATAATACAAGATTAAGACAAACTTACAATTAGTAAACATTTTAGCAAGAAAAGTATTAATCATCCAAAAGAAGATGTCAAGCACAAAGATCATTAAGGGAGAAGCCAGTATTGCCCCAAAATCCACTGACGAAGCAGAGTTCGATGTTTCAAAAACAGAATCCATGAAAATCACTTCTTCATCGGCACAAGTGCAAATATGAGCAATTATATCCCCAAGCTCCATGGATTGATTAAGGCCCTTTCAGGGGTAGAGGGTGAAGAGGCAAACACCTCTAACACCATTTTTTTCAAACACCAAAAGTTGGTGAGATTTTGTACTAAACACACCAGGTAAGCTATATCAACAATAATGCCAAGGGATTTCTTAATAAGTCTATGACAAATACAAAACCACATAGGGCATATGTACCAAAACCTGAACACGGATACGGTGGACACACCCGCACCGAAAGGAGACGGATAACCATCGCCGCAGCTTCACTCCACAGCCGCCGCCAGCAAGTGCAGTCAATCGAACCGAACAGGCCTCGTCAAGAGACCTTCCACCAGCCGTACTTGAACCGACCCCAACTCCCCTGGAAAAGAACTTTCTCCCCCAATTTTCTGAATCTCTTTGTGCTGGCCTCGCCCCGCTGCAAGACAAACGCCGCCGAACATGACAAACGGCCGGACGGCCACCTCCTCCACCGAGCCACCTTCTTCCTGACTTTTTTTCCTCATAAATTTTTGGATTTTAAGGATAATAGAGAAGGGATCGAACAGAGAAACAACTAGAAAGACAGGGTTGTAAAAGCTATGGAAGCTCTAATGATTCTCTCATTAAGAGGATATGATATTATATAGACAATTACGGTTATAAAGAGATAGGAACAAATCTATACAAATTTTAATATATAAGGATAGTATAAACAAGAGGACCTCATATCTCTAATACTCTCGACAAGCTCAAGGCGGAGGACCGACGTGGAGCTTGGTGCAGAGGAGATCAAACCGACGGGAGCCAAGGGCCTTGGTGAAGATATCCGCAATTTGATCATGCGTACTAATGTGACGAATAAAGAGCTCACGTGCATCAACCTTCTCACGAATAAAGTGAAAGTCGATATGAATGTTCTTGGAGTGGCTGTTGAGGGCAGGATCGCGAGTCATGAACGTAGCACTCAGGGTGTCACACAACAGCGACGGTGGGTGAATCAGAGACTGTCATAAGTCAAGAAGCAGTAGCTGGATCCAACCGAGTTCCGCAACAATTGCAACCACTCGATATTCAGCTTCAGTGCTGGACCGTGTCATAATCCGCTGCTTTCAAGAAGTCCAGCTGATGAGTGATGAGCTGAAGTAGACCGCATAGCCAAACTGTGATCGACAGTCATCAAAATTAGAGGCCCACCCTACATCCGAGAAGGAGGTCAAAGCAAACTCTGAGGTGGGTCAAAGAGTGAAACGATGTGGGATAGTGCCCTTCAAGTAACGAAGAATGCGTTTGACGGCTAACCAGTGCCCATCAGTCGGACGATGCATATACTAACACACGTGATTCACCGCATATGAGATCTCAGACCGAGTAATAGTGAGGTACTGAAGAGCACCTACGATGCTCCTATATAGAGACGAATCATGCATTGGATCACCAAACAGAGTCAGACAGGATTGAGGCTCGGCAGGGGTGGAGATGGCTTTGGTATCGACCATTTTAGACCGAGTCAAGAGGTCCCAAATATAGCCTTGTTGACACAGGTGAAGACCAGCGGGCGTGCGGGTAACCTCAATGCCTAGGAAGTAATTGAGGTCTCCCATATTCTTCAAAGAGAACACACGGTTGAGCTGTGCAATGAAGCGGTTGATATGAGATATAGAGCTCCCTGTCACAAGCAGATCGTCCACATAGACAAGAACATAAATGGTGCAATCGGAGCTGGAGTGGAGAAAGAGCGAGCAATCGGACTGACAACCTCGAAAGCCAAAGGTGAGGAGAAAGGCCTTAAACTTACTCAACCAAGCCTGCGGAGCCTATTTCAAAGCATATAGAGCTTTCCATAAGAGATAGACATGAGAGGGGCGATTAGGATCCACGAACCCCTATGGATGCTCCGTATACACCTGTTCAGCTAAGTCCCCATTCATAAATGCATTGTTTACCTCGAGTTGGCGAATCGGCCACTGACGCGACAAAGCAATGGTGAGGACAAGGCAAATGGTAGTAGGGCGAATGACTGGACTAAAAGTGTCAAAGTAATCAACACCCTCCTCTTGATGATAGCCCTTAGCAACCAAACGAGCCTTATACATGTCAATCGAACCATCCGCTTTCCGTTTGATCTTATAGACCCATTTGCACCCAACAATGTTGGCCCGAGGAGGGCAGGGCACCAATGGCCACGTAGTTATGCGACAAAGGGCATCGAACTTGGTTCGCATGGCGGTGACACACTGTTGGTGAGGAGCGGCTTGGCGGAAGGTTTTGGGTTCAAGGTCAGGTTGGGGGTCGGGTGGGAGAGGATGTCGAGAGGAAGTGAGGACCTAGTCAGTAGGACGGAGATGGCATGGGGTAAGGAAGCTGGCGGCGGGAGGACATGGTCAGGGGAGTCAGCTTCGAGGGAGGGCGGTGGAGCAGTAGGATGGGACATAGAGGGTGAGGTCGGGGCTGTAAAAGGAGACGACGTCTCGCTCTCGGTAGGACTGGTCGGTGAGGCAAATTCTGTAGCGGTCAAGTCTAGTGGTGAGAGAGTTGGCGGCACCTGGGAACAACCAACGCCGCACCCAAGAGATCGGACGATAGTGGCACGGGCGGAGGAACTGACGGATCGGACATCGAGGGAGGAGAAGAGGATGACGAACCAACGGACGGGAACTCGGACTCATGAAATACGACATGACGACTGACATAGGTGCCTTTTGTGTCTGCATGGAAGCAGAGGTAGCCGCGATGATAGGAGTTGTAGCCCAAGAAGACACAAGGTAGGGTTTTAAACTCTAACTTGTTGAACCTGTACGACCCTAGGTACGAAAAACAAAGACAACCAAAGGACCGAAGTGACTTATAGTCAGGCAGACGCTTGTACAGACGGAGATAGGGTGAGTCAAATTGTAAGACTTGGGAGGGTGTTCTATTGTGAAGATAGATGGCAATATGGAATGCATGCTCCCTAAATTGGGGAGGCAGGCGAGATTGAGCAAGCAAGGTAAGGCCTTTTTCTTGGATTGTACGGTTGCGACGATCAACCATACCGTTTTGGGATGGAGTATGTGGGCAGGAGATTCGATGGACAATGCCTTGCTGTTGTAGCATGAGTGACCGAAATTCACCCCCCCCCCCCAGTCAGTTTGTAGTTCTTTGATGGTGGCACTGAATTGTGTTTTGATCATGGATTGAAATAAACAGAAATAGTCCAAGACTTGGGATTTGTGGGTCAAGAAATATATCCAAGTGAAGCGAGTGCAATCATCAACAAATAACACAAATTAATGACAACAATTTAAAGATAAAGTGGGTGCAGGACCCAAAGGTCTGAATAAACCAATTCAAAGGGAAATGTTTTGGGAACATGACTCGACACAATAGGGAGATGCTTACTTTTCCCTAAGGAAAAGGACTGACAAGGGCCAGGGGCCTTATTCGACACTACAGGTAAATGAAACTGACGCAACATGTATTGTAAAATTGCAGAACTCGGATGACCAAAATGATTGTGCCAATGTGCCGGAGATGTGCGCTCACCCACCGGAACTTGCTTGGAGACCGCAGAAGTTGACGGAGGCAACTTGTACAAGCCATCACTGACCAGGCCTTTTAGAAGAGGTCGCCCCTGCATGTCCTTAATCAAGCAAAAAGTAGGATGAAATTCAAGAAAAACATTGTTATCACGGGTTAGTTTGGAAATGCTAAAAAGTTATTTATGCATTGAAGGCACAATAAGGACATGTGATAAGGAAATAGGGCGTGAGGGTGTGGGAAAAGAGGTGCTGCCAATATGTGAAATAGGTAGGGTAGAACCATTACCGAGGGCCAGTTGATCACCACCATTGTAATCGGAGTTGATGGAGACCTTGTTGAAGTCGATGGTGACATGGTCAGTAGCACCCGTGTCAAAGTACCACGCCGGATCGTGAAGTGATGATGTGGACGCGGCATATGTAGAAGGGGTTGTGGATTGTTGTTGATTGAGGCGCTCAGCAGGGTGTTGGGACGGAATTGCCAGGCGCCTGAAGAAGTCCTTAGCAAGGTGCCCGGTGCGATCATAAAGCTGGCATTGGGGGCGGTTGCGAGAGCGAGCAGCAGGGTCCTCATTGACGGTGGAGAAGCCGTCGGTCGAGTGGGAAGATGAGCGCTAAGGAGGAGGACCACGCTGCTGGGACGGGGACTAGTTGGAGCAGGTCAACAACCGATCAGCACAGCGAGGGCGCGACTGGCCATATTTGGCCGCTGGTTGATGAGTTTGAAGGAAGCGGCCAACTTCAAGCAGACGCTCTTCCTCACGAAGCAAGAACCCGATGAGGTTGTCGGAAGGAGGAGGTGGGTTGACAAGCGGTGTTTTGTCGCTAGAGTTGCTGTCGGAGGTGCTATCGACGGCAGACATGATGTCGATGGTGATGATGGTTGGACAGGAAGGAGAAATTAGTGTTTGGAAAAATTGGCTCTTGATACCATAAAAGATATGGAAGCTCTAATGATTCTCTCATTCAGATGATATGATATTATATAGACAATTACAGTTACAAAGAGATAGGGAAAAATCTATACAAATCGTAATATACAAGGATAGTATAAATAAGAAGATCTCATATCTCTAATAATTAGCAACCATCGCTAGGCAACAACGCAAACACCAATCGAAAAAAAATCAAGCAAACGAAATTGGCAGCGAGAAGCCTGGAAATCACCCTTTTGGGCTCTCAAAGGAGGATTAGAGAGAAGGTTTTGACAGAATTGGATCTGGAGAACGTTGGTACGAGGAGGCGGTTTGAGGGAGATTTGAGGGGCGCGTGAAGCACGTTCTTCACCCATCAAAGAGGGGTTTCTATCTATTGATAAATATTTTTTTTATTAGGTAAAAATTCGAAGGTCAGACAGGTCTGACTCATCGATAGGCAGACAAAGTCGGCAGACGGGGAACCGTCAAACGAACAACGTATAATTAGAAAAACAAACATGAATAAATTCTGCAACAAAACGAATCAAGAAGACCAACTCCAAGAAAGCTGAGGAAGCCGCCGAAGAACGAAGCCAAGCACCATCGAACAGTGACATCATGGACCTGCGGTACAACAGGACTCTAACTCCTATAGGTAGTGCGGACGAACTCCAAGGAAACAAAATCCCGGATACGGAGTCGCCCTAAGCGCACCACCTCGACCCCAGCCAGACCCGACTCCAGACTCCGCGCCCCCCAACCAAGCAGAAGACCTCATTGAAACATTGGAAGCAGAGCCGTAAACTGCTCGAAAAAAACGCCAACAAGATTACACCTACAAAAAAACATCGATCCCTTGCGGGATATAGTCAAACCCTTTTGGGTGGATTTACTCAAACCCTTTCGGGAATTTTGTCAACCCTTTCGGGAAATTGATCCTCCAAGATGAAATTATAAGCAATATAATATAATCAAATTAAGATCCACTATTCAAACCCTTGGGCCCAAAGGTCCAAAAACTTAGGTCCGAAGGACCAAGAGCTTGGGCCCGAGGGAAAAGATACTTGGGCCCGAAGGACCACAAGCATGGCCCAAAGCAAGACTTACGGGCCTCCTCGGGCCCAAGCAAAGACCTTTGGACGCAAGGGAGAGGGATGCAACGACGTACGTCACACGAGTGCATAACCAACGCCAATGGAGGATAGCGCAGACCCAGCCAAGCGCAGAGGACAGCGCTGCCGCTAGGCCACCCTAACAGCAGGAGGACGGTCAGACCATCGACAGAGAGAGAACCGAAGCCGAGGTCAGAGGGTAAATGGGAGGAGATGAGAAATCAACATTGAGGAACCGCCCATGGGACTTGCCACCGGCGGCGAGGACAGTAGCGCCGATGCGATGGAAAGCCAACAACCCAGAGGTGTAGATGCAGACAAAAGAGGAGAGGAGAAAGGAAAGAGACAACGGCGCGACCATCGACGCCCACCAGACGACCGCACCCAAAACGCCCACACGTAGATACTCCATGCCACCAACAAGGAAGAACCGACCAATCGAAAACGAGAAGTCAGTGGCCCACCCCAGATGACGGAAACAAACGAAGAGGAGAGTCCAGATTGACATTCGAGGGGGAGACCAAATGACGATCAGATCCACAAAATCCCAAAATTAGGGGGAATTTCGCAGGGGAAGTTGAACAAAAGTAAAAGTCTCAAGTTGATTTCGTCAACAATTATACAGAAAGGGGGATACAAGAAGGGTGAAGAGATAAACAGTTAGGTGTTGGGATTCTAGAGAGAGGGGAGAGCCCCTCTTTAGGACCGTTCAACCACTTTTTGATAAACATTACCTAAGAGAGTGTGGATGGACTTTTTTTTAATGTGAATTTGTTTGTATTTCATTAAAGTTTCAATTATTAAGTTTCAATCATTAAAGTGATGTATCTGAATATCATTTTATTGAATTTTTTTTACTAGTTTAAAATATCAAACTTCATTGTTTCTCCATTACAATTATATATAATCAATGACCAAATGGACAGATTGATATAAAATATATACCCCAAATGAAAGTTTGGTATAAAAACTTAGAGCGGCAAATATTTACAAAAAATTTGCATGAATCCGACAAAATAATAGTATATTTTCTTTAAAAAAATGATTTTCTATAAATTGAGTTAATTTATATCTTTTGAACCAATTCTAGCTCATTTTGAATATAAATATTAATAAAAGAATCTACATTTTATTTTTAATATTTTAAGCTTCATATTTTTAATCTATAAGCAATCATTTGTTTTTTTTTTGATTAGGTAAGAATTCGGTTGGAAATTCTAACCGATAGCATCCCGACGGATGAGATCTAAAAGACCTGGATGAGACTCCAGTGCCAACCCGTTAACAGAACGGCCAAGGTGTGCAACCTTGTCAGCCACCTTGTTACCCTCACGGGGCACATGGGAGAAGGAGATATCCCGAAAGGCCTGCAACAAACCTTTGATATCACCCAAAATCAATTCGATTTCCCAGGGGCAAGGGCCTTTTGATTTAAGATGATTTATGACAATTTGAGAATCCCCTTCGATAATGAGCTTTTGATAATTATTTTCCTTTGCAACAACAATTCCTTCTCTAAGAGCAATAGTCTCCGCCATAAGCGGGGAAGTAGTACCTAGTTCCTTATAGCCTAGTTTAACAGCATCACCCTCCCAGTTCCTTATTATAAATCCTGCACTTGCTCTTCCAGTTCCACTTATAGCTCCATCAAAATTTAATTTCAAATACCCATTCACCGGCTTTCTCCATTTGACATTCTTTCTGCTTAGTTTGCGTCCTGATGAAACTTTATAGCCAGACGTCATTACCCCATCCTCAGTTTCATCCATTTCTGCCCTTCTCCAATTCTCCATAACAGATTTTAAGAAAGATTGTACCTCTATTTGGGAAGGTTCCTTTAGGTTTCTAAAAGTTACTTGGTTTCTGTAATACCATATAGACCACCATTTAAATGCCATTTCCTCCTTTTCTTTTTTATTCAAGCATTGACCTAGACTTTCCATTATAGTTTTGCCGGTTCTGTTTTGATAAGAGAGGTTGTTGATCACTTCTGCACATTTCCCTGTTTTTAAGAGTGGGCTTTGTCCAAAAGGACAATTTGTGAATAAGTGGACCTCATCTTCCCCATACGAATTGCAAAAACTGCACACATTCGGAATCAATACACCTCTTCTGCTTAATCTATCCCTAGTTGGTAGTCCATTCTGAGAAATTTTCTAGAGAAAATTCTTGATTTTAGGCAACGTGTTTACCTTCCAGATCCAATTGCATGGGTTGTCATCAAAAGCCTCATTGTTTGATAAGAGGTTAACATCACTAGATGTTGTAAACCATCCTTGTTTGTCCATCCTCCAATACAATCGGTCCGACATTTGGTGGACGGGAAGAGGTATATCCATTATACGTTTTACCCAATCAGAATCCAAAACTTCTTCTAGCTTTTCTTCCCACCATTTCCCGTTCAAAATGAAGCTGCTTACACGGGCATCAGTATCAATAATCAGCGTAGAATCAACCATCTTAATGAGAGGTTTTGAAGAAATCCAAGGGTCCTTCCAGAACCTAACAGTTCTACCATTCCCAATAGACCAAAATAGTCCTTTAAATTTATCGATTAGAGAAGCGGCATTTCTCCATTGCCAAGAGGAGTTTTTAACCCTCTCATAATTTAAGATGTCATTTTCTCGTAAATATTTATGTCGGATAATTTTTACCCATATATTATCTGGTTCCGCAAGAGTTTTCCATAGTAATTTCAGCTGGAGTGCCTCATTCATCACCCGGGCTTTTCTAATGCCCAACCCACCTTTCCTCTTTGGTTTACATATTTTATCCCAACCTATAAGCGGTTTATATTGAAGATCTTTATTCCAGAAAAAATTCCTGTTTATTTGGTCCAATTCTTTATGCAAGGATGATGGGAGCATGAAACTCTGCATTGCATACAACGGTTTAGCTGATAAATTGGAGTTAATGAGAATTGTTCTACCTTGTTGAGACAGAGAGTTAGCTTTCCATTTTGCTAATTGATTTTTGGTCTTACTTATTATGTCTTCAAAAGTCGATCTCTTGACTCTTCCATTGATAATGGGACACCCTAGGTATTTTTCCAGTACCCTCGTATGAGGAGTTTGTAAAGAGTTTTGTAGTAGCTGAATTCTTGAGCTAGGAACACCCCTTGTTGTCTGGAACGTTGATTTGTGAAAATTCACCTTTTGTCCTGACAAATTGCAATATTCATCTATTATTTCTTTTACTTTCTGACTGGAGCTCAAAGAAGCTTTGGCAAAAATGATAATATCATCTGCAAAGGCAAGAAAGGGAACCCGGGGGCCATTATGCCCGAAGTTAAATCCTATTTTACTCATTGGCATTAGGGATTCATGATGTAATCTTCTTGCTAAAACTTCCGCTCCCAAAATAAATAAGAATGGGGAAATAGGGTCACCCTGACGAATCCCCCTAGAAGGGACAAACAACTTCGTAGGTGAGCTATTCACAAGGATTGAGAAGGAGACTGTCGAAATACATTCTTTGATCCACCCAACAAAGGTTGGGTGGAAACCAAATCGCTGCAGTACTTCTATCGTAAAGTCCCAATTTAACCGATCATACGCTTTTTCCATATCAAGTTTGATTGCCATCCAACCTTCTACCCCCTTTCGTGTTTTGAAAGAATGAAAAATTTCATGAGCAATCAAAACATTATCCTGTATGGCTCTATCTGCTACAAATGCACCTTGTAGGGGATGAATTATTTTCCCTATAACCTTTTTTAGTCTTTCTGTAAGTATTTTGGATATAATTTTATAAAGAGTTGTGCACAAACTAATTGGTCTGTAGTTACTGGTTGTACTAGGGTTATCTACCTTAGGAAGTAAAGAGATAAATGTATGATTTATTTGTCGGAGAATCCTTCCAGAGAAAAAGAAACTTTTCACTACTCTAATTACAGATGGACCCACAATGTCCCAGAAGTTCTTATAAAATTCCGCTGTAAATCCGTCGGGCCCCGGAGATTTATTTATTCCCAAACTAAATACTGCATTTTTCACTTCACTATTGAGGACAGGTTTGATGAGTTCATAATTATCTTCATCACTTATTTCTGGCGTTATCAAATCTAATTGGCTACTTCCCGCAAATTGGTTGCTACTTTCTTTCCTAAAGCGTTTTTCAAAATCATGCTGAATCTCGTTTTTTATGTTCTCTTCACCAACTATTTGGGTACCATCTTCGGATATAATATGTCTAATTACTTTTCTATTTCTTCTCCCTGAAGCTATTTTGTCGAAATACCCTGAATTAGTATCTGCTAGTTTTATATGCTTGGTTTTCGCTCTTTGGCTCCAGTATGTTTTATGAAATTTTATTAACGCTTCTTTTTTCCTTAATAAATTTCTTTGTTTTGATTCTGTGATAACATTAGACCCTAAACTGAGATTTCCTTGTATGAGAATGAGTTCTTCTTCTACCTCCCTTAGTTGTCTAAAGATATTCCCAAAAGTTTTTTGATTCCAAGCTTTAATTTTTGCTTTCAGAACCTTAGTTTTGAAAACTAATTGATACATCGCAGAACCTCCACAGTTAGCTCGCCATGCTTGTTTGACGATATTTCTCAAATCTTTTCTTTTTAACCACATGTTCCCAAATTTGAATGGGGCTGCCGGAGGGGTGTTTTCTACGCTAAGATTTATAGTAATTGGACAATGATCAGAGGTCGAGAACGCATGATGGGTAATGTGAATACTTGGAAATTGTACAAGAATCTCGTTTTGGACTAACACTCTATCAAGTCGTTCATGAATGTTATCAGGTCCATCTTTTCTTTTTCTCCAAGTAAATCGATTCCCAATGAATGGGAGATCAATAAGTTCACATTTGTCTTTAACTTCCGCTAATCTTTGAAGTCTCCCTAAGGAAACTTGTGCACCACCAACCTTATCCTCACTTGAGACTATATCGTTCAGATCTCCCACCACAAAGCTTGGTAGACTGGAACAAGTTATTTTATCAATGATTTCTTCCCAGAAAGGAGGTTTATCTCGATCTTGTGCAGGAGCATAAACAAATAGAATTTGACATCGAAAGTTTAGATCCGAATTAGAATATATAGCACAAATGTGGCGTTGACTATGGTGGTCTATTGTAATAGTTTCATGGGAGAGTAGTTGAGATTTCTACATTACCCCTATACCTCCAGATTTGCCTATCGCAGGTACCCAAAATGCTTCATCAAAACCTGCTGATTGCCACATTTTATCTTCCGGAACTTTATCCGATTTAGTTTCCATTATTGTCATTACTTGTATTCTCTGAATGTTACAGAAGGTACCAAGTTCTGCCCAAAAATCTGGTCTCCCCATCCCTCTTACATTCCAAGAGCCAACTTTCATTTCACCGTTTGATGATTCCTTACACTAAAAGTTTTTAGTTTCTGATGAGGAATCAAGATTGGTTGCCAAGTTAGGATATACTTACTTGTTTTTATGATTAATTGTTTATCTTGTAATAACGTTGTGGAATGAAATTGTATTTGAGCACTCTTAATGTGTATTTTCATCCATACAGTAGGCATATAGATTTTTCTTTTTCGGTTGGGATACATGTGGTTGGTTTTAGTGCTCTGTTATTGGGAGATCTTTGCCATCTTTGAGTTTAGCAGAGAGTAGGAATTGGGAAAAGTCTCCACCTTGCATTTTTCAATGAAAGCCAAACAATACCAATCAAGTGTTTGCAAGGAGCAACCGAAGACTAATGTTTCATGAGAGGAGATGATATAGAGCAATACTTCAAGATACACGCAAAGCTTTTGCATCAGGACATATACGCGATTTATTAATTGGCTATTGATTTTTCCTTTCTTAAGAGTTTGACATCCTCTAAGCGGAGGAATTTTGTCCCCAACTACCTTATTCATACTTCTCGACCCACCGATCGCCGCAGGTTTGGCTAATATTCCTCGGTGAGACCACGTATCATGTTGTATACGGGCTGAGAAGTAAGTGTTGTTTGCGTACGTGGTTGTTGTAAGGGCGTGAAGACCCATACTACTAATTGTTTCGTAAGTCATATACGCACCCGGTGTTAAAACAACATCATTTTTACAAAAGGTACCCGAGTTGGTGTGTAGACCAAGCGTACCGCAGAGCCTCATTTCACAAGGGAGCATACCCAAACCAATTAGCTGGTCACATACCAGTGTTAGATCGAAAATGTATACTAGTATTATTTTTAAGCTTGTCATAAAGCTTTGATTAGAGCATGACCAAGCTCGGTTGTGTGACAGTATATGTGTGTGCAAGGAAATATGACTCCCACCCTTGTGAATTAAAGTTAGGCCCCATCTTTCCTTTTGATTATATGGGTTGTTTTTAAATTTCTCATGAGAGATGCAGGGTGAAGGGCCAAATCCCCTAGAAATATGGATTTTCCCGATCCTCGATTTTAGTATGTAGTTGCATTCCACCGACTTCCTGAACATAGGGGAAACGAATGAGATTTGACACGACGCATCTTGTAACAGTGGCATCCTAAGCCTTGTATACACAAAACCCTTAGAAGGAGAAATTAAAATTTTCAACCTGTAGGATTTCCCACTAGATATAGACATAAGCTCAAAAAGAGGGAACCTAGTTTCAAACTTAATGAGAGCCCAATCCAAGAAATAGTGTGAACTAATTACTCCCATGAGGATTCTATGCACAAATGGGTGAAGAGAGTTAAATGAAGCCAACCTGCTCTGCACAATATTATTAGTGACAGCAAAGACTACCCAAGGATGAGGTTTATATTTGGATATATGCAAACGGCTATACCCAGGCACGCTTTGGACAGAATCCAAAGTTGACAGTAAGTTATAATAAACAATAGGAGGATCGAGAAGGTATTGAACACCACAAGTCGGCTTGTAATACAAAATCAAAGGGATTATACTCATGAAAGAAAGATAATTGACCAAACCATAGGGTAATAGATTGACACACTTGTGGTAGTCAGCAATAGAGGCGAACAACCACGAGATCACAATAGTAGGTAGATAGAACCACTTGTTCCAACTTAACAAAATGACATTTACCATAGATGGGGTGACATGAGTAGTACTGCACCAACACCATCCCAGATATTTTTTATAGATGAAGGTTTGATCCAATAATTTGTGACAATCACCTAGATAATTCAAGCAATTAGACAGACAACCATATTTACTAGATTGGATACTCAAAGGAGAGGCAACGAACATGAAATGAAATTTTTCCATGTCGCTTAGCATTATAAGCCCCAGTTTTACAGCATAAGAGATAAAGCTCTTACTCAAAACTGTTTGAAACAAGAACGAGAAGTTATTAAAAGACATTTTTACCCGAAAGGCCGCTGACCTTGCAGTGCTCAGTAACTCAGTTAGGGATGCCATGAGAGGCACCAGATTCCCCAAAATGATCGTCAGTTTTATGGACTTCTTTCCGTCCTTCGGTTTCCTTGCTTTGCTTCCGCCATCATCAAGGACCAGAGATTCCGCCAGGATTGTTTCCTTAAGAAGAGATTTTGGACCCTTTCGGGAGGTAGTCAATAGGAGGGCAGCGGAGCTGACCCCTATAGGTTTTTTGCCCTTTCGGGAGGTATTCGATAGGAGGTCGGCTCCGCCGACCCCTATGGGTTTTTTGCCCTTTCGGGATGTATTTGATAGGAGGTCGGCGGAACCGACCCCTGTGGGTTTCTTACCATCAACCTTGGCATTTCATTCCATGATAGAGAGAAAATAAATACACCAGTTAGACATGTGTAAACAGTGGTAAAATAGGAGAAGATGATGGATGATATGGGTGGGATGAGTCCAGAAAGCCCACCAGATATGCCTAAAATAGAGGTAAATTGAAGACAAAGAGAGGGATCGGGCAACATCTGAGCCTAGGCCATACCTCAAAGGCGATCTCTTGCAGCAGGAGAGAAGAACAACTTCACTCAATCTTTCACACGGCGAGACCCTACCTCCCGTGTCATACTCGAGGGCTAGCGAAACCCCAGATCCAGGATCCGGCCAAGGGGGAGCCCTCAACTTCCCTGAACGCACCCAATCCGACAAGAAACCCTTTACAGTCTGAAGCCAACACAGATCTTCAAACTGAACTCCCAAACGGAGGGATCGAGAAGCAAACCCCCAAACTGATTTGGCACAAGGACGAATAGTTCGATCGCCATACCTGATCTTGAACCCACAGGCGAAGGATCGGGGATTCCAAACGTATCAAATGGTATCGAGGGAACCTTTTAATCCTTAAAAGGGTTCCTCAATTATAATTCCAATCTAATTAATTCAATGAAAGTATAAGGGTTTAAATGGGAAACTATACCAATTCTATCTTGTGCAAAAGATAGAGTTTTGGCTTAGATAAATAAATACTAAATCCTAATAATACTAATAAATAAATCCTAGATAAATATTCCTACTTAGTGGTCAAGGAAAATATCTAGAAGAGATAAACTTTCCTTTTCCACATTTATTCACCTAACTAAGTATTTCTAAAAAATAAGGCATTCCATAAATAGCTCCAACTACATAAGAGTTACTAAATTTGGAAATAACTAAAAATAATAATAATTAAATAATATCTTTTCCTCAATCCATGGTGGTGCCTTCTTCTTTCTCTTGAGGAAGACATTCTTTGCCATCAATGGCCCTCGAATTGTTCTTTAGAGCTCGTCAGGATCAAGATCATTGTTTGACCCACAAAAGACCATCTTGATCCGCATCATTCTCCCCTTCTTAGCTTCGATTCGTCCTGGAATCGAGTCGTTGAAGAGCAGTAGGGAAGGAGCAACCACCGGAAAGTAACTTCCTTGACAATCAACTTGAGATGGTGCCAGCAGAATTTGAGGAAAAGGAACCTCAAAAACAACACCTGTCATAGGGATTATCGAGCAATCAAAAGGAACAAAATTAAAAGGCTCAATAACCCTATGAAATCCAGAATTCTCAACATTAGGAACATTCTCAAGAGGTACAATAGCTAACTCAACGTCCTTATCGTTGTCGTCAGAAGCAACCACAACATCTTGCAGAAAATTACAGCCATCTTGCAGATCAGATTCGGATGCTTTCCCGGAGGAATCTTTCAACGTGACACATTGTTGGAAAGCTCGTCGAGTCATCTTCGCAACAAGACTGATTTGACTCCATTCCGAGGTCGGAGTCAACGGGAATCTGCGAAACAAGTTCAACGCGCTGTGCTATTTTTTGGGCAACGAAATCAACAAAAGGCTCCTTAAGCTCAATTACCTCGTCGTCGGTTGAGGCAACTATAGCCGCTGGAGCAGGGGTGAGGGCTGAAGGAAGATCTTGACAAATTCTATCCGAGATGGCATTCGCCAATTCCTCCAAGTACTCCTCTCGGCGACGTTCCTCCTCCTCTTGTCGTCGTGCCTCCTCAGCCTCTCTTTGTTGGAGAAGCCGAATCTGATAGCGTTGTCGACACCTCTTATCTTCGATCTCCAATTGACGTTGTTCTTCCTCTTGACGTTGAAGCCAAAGTTGGCGTCTTTTGACTTCGTGTTGACGCTCTAGGGTTTGTTGTTGTAGCCAAGCTCTCCGACGTAACTCTTGTTGGCGTCGTTGTTGTTTAGCACGTTCCAAGGCAAAAAAATCCATCCAATGGATCGAGATCATCATCCCAGTCGCCTCCCCAGATAACGTCAACCATTGAATCAAATCGTAAATAACATCAAGAAAAAAAAACAAGAACTTGCGAAACCTACGGCTCTGATGCCACTTGATACGTTTGGAATCCCCGATCCTTCGCCTGTGGGTTCAAGATCAAGAACCCCAAACTATTGATGGCCCGATCTTGCAATTATCCTTGCTATTCTCGATGTTTACAATTAATTACAATACGGACTTGAAACTATTGTGAAAGAAAGGAAAACAAACAAATAAATAAAAACTAGAACAAAAGACAAATGCCAACAAAGGCAACAGCAGCAGCGACGGCAACGGTGGTGGCGACGGATGCTGCGGGCGCAGCAAATATGCTGCGGCCGCCGCCAGCGACGGTTCCTCTGTTGCAACGACGGTGGCCTGGGTTCCAGCGACAGTTTCTCAGCTTTTCTCTTCTTTCTTGTGTTTGGTTTTGTGTTTGGGATTATGGTTTAGATGTTGGTTTGGTATCGGATGAACAAGAACATAAATTGATTGCAAAGGCTTTTGGATTGAGAATCGAGGGAACCTTTTAATCCTTAAAAAGGTTCCTCAATTATAATTCCAATCTAATTAATTCAATGAAAGTACAAGGGTTTAAATAGGAAACTATACCAATTCTATCTTGTGCAAAAGATAGAGTTTTGGCTTAGATAAATAAATACTAAATCCTAATAATACTAATAAATAAATCCTAGATAAATATTCCTACTTAGTGGTCAAGGAAAATATCTAGAAGAGATAAACTTTCCTTTTCCACATTTATTCACCTAACTAAGTATTTCTAAAAAATAAGGCATTCCATAAATAGCTCCAACTACATAAGAGTTACTAAATATGGAAATAACTAAAAATAATAATAATTAAATAATATCTTTTCCTCAATCCATGGTGGTGCCTTCTTCTTTCTCTTGAGAAAGACATTCTTTGCCATCAATGGCCCTCGAATTGTTCTTTAGAGCTCGCCTGGATCAAGATCATTGTTTGACCCACAAAAGACCATCTTGATCCGCATCAACAGAGTCGTGCAAATCTTAAAACAGAGTCGTGCAACTCTTACAAGAGAGTCGTGCAACTCTTAAAACAAGGGTCGTGCAACTCTTACAACAGAGTCGTGCAACTCTTAAACACGAGTCGTGCAACTCTTACAAAAGAGTCGTGCAACTCTTAAAACAAGAGTCGTGCAACTCTTACAACAGAGTCGTGCAACTCTTAAAACAAGAGTCGTGCAAGTCTTACAAGGGAGTCGTGCAACTCTTAAAACAAGAGTCGTGCAACTCTTACAACAAGAGTCGTGCAACTCTTACAACAAAGTCGTGCAACTCTTACAAGAGAGTCGTGCAACTCTTAAAACAAGAGTCGTGCAACTCTTAAAACAAGAGTCGTGCAACTCTTAAAACAGAGTCATGCAACTCTTACAACATCGTCGTGCAACTCTAAAATTTCATAGTGTTATTCCTGAAATTTATAGTTTTATTCATACAAACTAATATCTAATTTGATTCTTCTTAAACTAAAAATCTAATTTGGTCACATTATAATATTATTCTTGCACTTTTTAATCTAATTTGGTTCTTAAATTGTATTTTAAAGTTGCACAACCGTAGTTTAGAGTTGCACAACTGTAGTGTCAGCATCTTTTTCTATTTTGTTAATCAGAGAAAACAACTAGTGTCGACGGTGTTTGCAATTTTAGTGATGAAAATGTATTGATCAATTTTATTTCTTTATAACTCTGTCAGCACTAAAATTGCAAACACCGCTGACACAACCTTTAATTTCTAAAGAGATGCTCTATTCACTTTGGTTCATGAATTGTATCCTATATTCACTTTGGTTCATGCAAATTAACCTATAAAGGTAGAGAGACACGTGAACTCTTAAAACAGAGTCGTGCAACTCTTAATACAGAGTCGTGCAACTCTTACAACAGAGTCGTGCAATTCTTACAACAGAGTCGTGCAACTCTTACAAGAGAGTCATGCAACTCTTAAAACAAGAGTCGTGCAACTCTTACAACAGAGTCGTGCAACTCTTAAAATAGAGTCGTGCAACTCTTACAAGAGAGTCGTGCAACTCTTAAAACAAGAGTCGTGCAACTCTTGCAACAGAGTCGTGCAACTCTTAATAAAGAGTGGTGCAACTCTTACAAGAGAGTCGTGCAACTCTTAAAGCAAGAGTCGTGCAACTCTTACAACAGAGTCATGTAACTCTTACAACAGAGTCGTGCAACTCTTACAACAGCGTCATGCAACTCTAAAAGTTCGTAGTGTTATTCATGAAATTTATAGTTTTATTCATACAAACTAAAATCTAATTTGATTCTTCAACCTTTCATTTTTCTCACCCCCTATATATATAGCAATATATCCACCATCTCATCTGTAAGATACAAAGATCCATTTTCCCAAGTCAGTGCCAAGCTATTTTTGTTGTATTAGCTAGCAAGAATTTTATTTTCTGTATCTTTTGGATCAACTTGTTTTTCTGTTTGTTCAATCCGATTTGGCTTTGGCCTGCCTCCGTCACAGTATTCAAACCTTTTTTGATTCAGATGTTAAAAAGGAAAACCACTCATCTAGATTTTAACAGCAGCAAATGTAAGTTGTAACATAATACACACAAAATGAAGGTTGAAGCTGACATTTTCTGATACAAAGTTCTATATTTAGCAGGTTGGGATATCCATATAAGATTATTAGGACCTTATTAACCTTCTCAAGACTACAACATAATTAAGAACAAAGACCTACACCACAACCAGATTCAATCAACTTTTTGAAAACATGTTCCTATAATGTACAATATAGTCACAAACAAACTTGCTCTTTCAGTTTTGAGTTCGTTCCTGATTCAATCAATGCTTCCTGACTGGTCGATTGTATCCCATAGCTCTAGAGTCTGATCACTGCTCCCACTGTTGCTATAACCACCTTTTCTGTTCTTTCTATGCGATGAGGGCTCCAATGTCTGATCAAGCATGATATCCTTCATGACAAGTTCACCTTCAGCTTCACGAGGATCAGACGTCTTCTTCATATGATTGATACCATTTTGCTGATGCTCGTCCCGAGAATGTTCTTCCACGATTTCAGAAGAGAA
Source organism: Persicaria tinctoria (assembly GCA_037127255.1). Lineage (NCBI taxonomy): Eukaryota > Viridiplantae > Streptophyta > Magnoliopsida > Caryophyllales > Polygonaceae > Persicaria > Persicaria tinctoria. The sequence goes on along the minus strand of JBANSL010000002.1, from coordinate 24,313,472 downwards.
GCGCCTACTGGATCGGCCACTTCCACGGCATGACCTGTTGTTTTGAGATTTTAGTGCTCTGAGACTCCTCTCTTCAACAAGCTTCTTTGTTTCCACCACCTTGTTTTCAATAGCTTTGAGCCTCCCTGATATATCCTCCAAGTCGGAAAATCCATCTGACATTGCAGCTGTGACTACTTCTCCATTGCTCAATATGTTTGAGCTGGAAGCATCCTGTGAAGACACATTGGTAAGATAAGAGATCAAATATCCAAACATATTTTGTGAATGCAAGGAATCAAAATACCAAACAAAGATCGACACACTTAAGACCTCTTTAACCACTCCGAGAAACACCCATTACTAGAAACAAGAAAACAAACTTTTATAGATCTTCAGATGTCATTCACCTTTTCATATATGCGTAAAAGAATCCAACAAAGAAAGTGCTGAGAAATAAACCAAAAGTTGTGGAGGCAAGGTGCAACAGTAACAACATCATGCCAAACATTCAAGCAAATGCTGCATTTTGCGTGCTCAGCATCCACGGAAATCTAGCAAGACCATCGAAGTTTTGGTTCAGAAGAAAACTACAACTTCCACACAAAAAGACAGTCTTTTTGATATGATTGATAGCAGCTGACCTTTACAATACTCTGGCTGGATACATCCTGTACAGGCATTACCTCAAAATTGTACTTCAAATGGCCTGAGTGTTCAAAAGAATATTCAAAGAAAGAGAAATAAAAAATTTAAATGTATTAAGTCATACAGTTGTATAATCCAAGAAGCTTCTGCATGAGTGATCAAACAGAAGTAGATATATTGTTTCTTTTTGATATTTCAATGGCATGGCAAGCTATTTCAGTTTAACCGTTTGCATAATTCAGTTTGTTTGAAACTAAAATTCCACCCTTCATTTACCAAACCATTGGTTTAATATTGCTAACTGAATCACAAAGCTTGTCCGATTAACCAACATATCCTCTTTGAATTTTATTATCACATAATTTCATGATTTAATTCTAGATAAAAGATGGAAAGCCTCAATAGCAGACACAAAGGCTTCATCCAGAAACATAATTGTTCAGATCAATCAAATGAACTAAAGGAAAACCTAAACCACAAACAGCCTAAAAGTACATCCATAGAAGGGCAGATGTATTATTAATGGTATAGACATATGAAAATAGAGATCAGAAAGCCAAAACTCAAACTAAAGAAAGAAGTAACCTTTTCCAGCAGAACCCGGAACAATTTCACTTCCACACTTGATGCTGGCGACATTTTTTTTCTGGATCGTAGCCCCATCCACAAGTATCACACTTGAACTACAACATCAGAAGATTAGAGAGAATGGTTAGCAATAAGATCAAAGCTTTGCAAATATTCTCCTAGAGAACATCTTTGACAGCTGCTATAATGCTAAAGTTATTATAAGAATCTTTTATGAGACTGAACCAAAGCCAAGTCTAGCAAGAAATTTTGCAAGATACCTCTTGTTTATTACAAGCATCAGCCTTATTTGTGACAACCCCCCTTAATTGTGTTGCCGAAACCTGGCTGAAATCCCTCTCGGACGAGCTTTACTAGACCGAAATCTGAAACCTTAGCAACGCTTTACAACACTTGGAAAAGATACAATCTCCAAAATACATATGATCACATTTTCTAAACTAGACAATGTTGCAGGAGGAAATCGAGTATGAAATATAACAAAATAAATCAAACCAGATTATGCCCACGCAAATAATTACAAGACCTCCTCCTGATGTAGCAGCGGGAAGTCGGGATCGATCCACGAGGAAGCGTGTCAGCGGATCGTAGGCAGCGGTGGAATCTCACGATCAGAAGTCGACCACAGGGGTACTCGAGCTCGACAAGGGGTTAGTCGACAGAAGCTCGGACAGTCGAACACAGCAGCAGCTCCTCGGCAAAGGTGGTCAATCTCGACAAGAGGCTACTCGAGGTCGAGTACAGCTTGTCGAAGTCGAGTTGTTCTTCGTCGAGTTCCTGCACAGGTAAGCAACAGCGACTCTAGGTCGAGAATCAGCAACCCGAGGTCGACCAGATGGTGGTCGAGATCGAGTAGACAGGGGACGAAAAACGAATGAAAATAAAGAAAATAAAGAACAAATGCTTTTAGGGTTTCGACTAAACTTAATGTAAAAAGACTTCCAAGATTGGGGTTTGCAACAACGATAACCAAACATGCATAAGGTAGAACCAAACAGATAATCATGTGAATCGCATTAAAGGATAAGCTTTCGCCTTTTCCAACAATCAGACAACTCTCTCAAGAAACCCTAATTGTCTCTACCGATTTTATGTTTATAATCCAAGTTGTTAGCATGGATCTCCATTAGTCGGGCAATAAACACATCAATAAGTAGGAAAATGCTCAAAACATGATAAAGGTCGGATCTTTACCTCAATTATGCATGGCTATCGTCGGGCTCGCCCCAACCCTAGAAGTGGGTTGACTACTCGCTCTTCATCGCAAACTCAGACATCTTTGATTGAAAGAAAACTAATTGCATTAAAATAAACCAAAGTTTACAACCGCTAGAAGCCAACTCCACTCTCGCTTCACAACTCCAATCGGTTGCTCACTCTCTCTCTCTACTTCTCTTACTTACTTCTCTCTGAAATTGAATAAATAAAACTGAGCCCCATGGGCTTTATTTATAGCCTTCATTCCCTAGCTATTCTAGGAAAGAAGATATCTATCTCTATCTAAAATTATATCTAAAATACTTAAAGATAAATAAATGCTTTAAGGAAATAAATCTATAAAGAAAAGATAAAACTAATTAAGGTAGGTCTTCATGTCTTGATAGATCTTGTCTCCTTGATGATAGATCTTGATGGAATCGGATAGAATCTTCCGCCTTCGCGCCCAAGGAGTCCCAAGTCTAGTCGGACAAGTCTCGTCGAGAAGTTGCTGGACACGGCTCTAGTCGACCTCGAGTAGGGCTTGTCGACCTCGAGTAGCATGGTTCGTCGACAGGACTCCCTCGGCTAGATCTGCTCGATGTGCTCGGACTTAGTCACTGGTGCTCGTCGACCTCGACAAGAGCTAGTCGATGTCGAGTAGGATTAGGTCATCGACGAAGCTTCCTCGGGTTGGCGTGCTCGACAACTGGATCTGGACTCTGGGCGTCGTCGACCTCGAGTAGCCTTCGTCGACCTCGAGTAGAGATGATCGTCGACTGGGCCTCCTCGAGTGGCTCTCCTCGGCAAGCTCGGACATGGCTCAAGGTCTCGTCGATCTCGACAAGGGTTTGTCGATCTCGACCAGGGTTGCTCGGCTTCTCGGGCAGCTTCTCCTCGTCGACTCCGGGTGTGGTGTCTGGGCTTCGTCGATCTCGACTAGGGCTTGTCGAGATCGAGTTGGGTCCGGAGCCCGGGTTGGTCTGGTTCTCGATCAGGTCTTGTCGACCAAGGCTGCTCGGCCAAGCTCGTCTAGGTCGAGTAAGGCCTACTCGAGATCGAGTAGCCTTGACTCTCAGACTTCTTTCGCTGCTTCGATCTCGGACTTCTGTAGTGGTTTTCCGAGCTTTTCCGACCTTCTGTAGAATTGCTGTAAAATGCCTTGATTTCTGCAAATTAAACAGAAACTGGTGTAGATTCCATAATTTGGAAAATAAACATAAACTACATAGATTATGTACTATCTAAACCCAAATGAATGCAATGTATACAGAAATCGATATAAAAGTTACTGTAAAACATGGCAGATTCAGCTCACAACAAACACCCCGTACTTAAGCTTGCTTGTCCTCAAGCAATACTTTTATTTGTCATTCAGGGGAAGAAATCAAAACTCTCAACATCTTAGATTCATTCTTATATGTCCCTGCAATCAATTACCATCCTCGAAAAGGTACTAGTGTCACAGAATCATGCATGTGCAAATATGTAAAAGCAACATCTGCTCACAAAAGGAGTGTTATGCAAAAACATTCATAAGTGACAAAGCATTGATAATCAAGAAGACTTTAATTTAAGCTTATGAAGGAGTAGATTCGATAAAAGGCTAAAAGGTGGGCAATTTTTGGCAATGTGGTGCTTTTGATCCGGGGAAATGGAGTATTTCCAAATTTGAATTTTCACATTCCTTCTCCATTTGATTCATCACCTTTCATAATGCGTTTCTCAATAATAATGCTTTTACCTCTCTAACCTCAGCACTGCCTTCTCGCGAGTCGCAAACATGGGTGTCATGAATGGCCCCGGATACTTAGTGCTTTGGACTCCTCACAGTATGTCCCATCTCTCCAAACTATTATCTCAGAGAGCAGGGTCAATCTACCTTTATCTCCTGAGGTAATTGGATTTTCTTTCACTCATTAAATTTTCCATATATTTCAAATAATTTCCTTCCAAACTCCAAATATGATAACAACACAAACAACCATATAACAATCTCCATAATGTAACATCATTCTCAACATAATCCCCGGATAAGGTAAAGAATGGCAATTTTAGATCATGTGGAGCAATGAAATAAGGCATATTATGGCTTTTGTGATGCATAAGCATAGGTAAGGCTAGGATTTCAATATGAGCATTATATGGAAATATAATGTCCTCCATCATATTATCATGCAACATGTCAAAAGCAACTTCAAATTTTACCTCCTTTCATGGTTTTCAATAAATAATGCACTTCATTGTGACTTCCCTTTACTAGGCAATTTCATGCTATATCTCTAATGAATCCAATTTTGCATCGTCGAGTTCAATATAAGCTTCCATGACATTATTTCAAAATTTCAATGGGGGTTATTTTTCTCAAATTTTTGGAAATCATGCATATTAAGCACATAAAGCAATAATGCATTCCAAAATAGTCATGTAGCAATTCAAAGAAATAATGCACATATATATATATAATATGATCAAAATTTTCAAATATGCACAAAGTAAGCCCTTCCCCCACCCCATACTTAAAATTTACAGTGTCCTCACTGTATAAAATCAAATAAAAACAAGAGTAAAGGAAGGAACTCACAGGATAATGCATCGAGGAAGGCTGATCAGTGTAGGTCGAGTAGAGGTGCCTTGTCGATCTCGAGTACGGTGTACTCGATCTCGAGTAGGCTTGTCTGCGTCTGGTGGTTTCTGAAGTCGAGGAGTGTCTGGTGCTTGTCGAGGTCGAGTACGTCTACTCGAGGTCGAGTAGCTCTTGGCTTCTCCTCCTCGTCGTCGTCGACTTGGCCTTCGTCGATTCTGACTGGTTTTTCAGGGACTTCTTCCTCCACTTTTCGCGATCCTTGTATGCTTGCCGACCTACAATTGTTAGATTCCATACCAAAAACAAGACTATCCATATAAAGTTCTTAGAAAAGACATAAAACCAAAAAAAAACAAAAACCAAAACCTAAAAGCAAAAACAAAATAAAAAGACCCAAAAGTTCATAAAGTCTATATACATGCTCTAGATTTTAGAGTCGCTAGGCCGACTTCTCCATTTGCGCTCAAGGACCATTATTGTGGGGCCCGCTCATGCTTGGCCCTTCTCCTGGATCATCTAGGTCCTGATGGTAGTATGCAAGCTCAGCTGATAGGTGGTTGCTTGCCTCATCTCCCTTTTCTTTCTTCTTCTTCTTTGTAGCCCTCAGTTTCTGCAAATTTTCTCGCCACGGTGTTTTAGCTCCCTTTAAATCATTAAAAAATTTATTTATGGACTGAGGGGGAGTAGAATTCATACCTGAACTTACCTGTTCGGACCCAAAACAGAAATTTTTGGGCTTGGGTATACTCGATGTCGAGTACTGGTGGTCGAGATCGAGTACAGGGACCCCATACTTAGACTCTGGGCAAGTCTCTGGCTCAGCGGTGGTGGTCGAGGTCGACAAAGATTTTTCGAAGTCGAGTAGGGCGCTTTTCGAGGTCGAGTAAGGCTTGTCGACCTCGAGTATAGATTTGGCGCTTTCCTCCGTTGTTCGCTTAGTCCCGTCGATGCTGATGCTTTTCACCTCTAGCCAAGAAATTTCCTCATTTGCAGGGCCAAAAGAGAAATCCAACACCTCATCGCCTATGGTGAAAGTGAGCGATCGATTCTTAACACTAATTCTGGCATCTGCAGTAGCTAAGAATGGTCTACCAAGAATAATAGGGCTAGTAGGATCTTCAGCACAATCAATAATAAGGAAATCAGTTGGAACAAAGAATTTACCAACCTGGACATGGACGTTCTCAACTATACCTGTAGGGATGACCACAGTATTGTTTGTCATGTATAATTTAGCATCCACATGTTCTATGCATCCTATTTTTACTTTCCGCCAGATTGATAAAGGCATGATGCTCACACTTGCTCCTAAATCGCATAGAGAATTATATTTATATTGTCCAAAACCCACAGTAACAGAAAACTTACCAGGGTCAGGCCTCTTTTCAGGGAAGTGGAGTACTTTGCATTCGCCTGCGATCTCTGAGATGGATCGCTTCTTGCTCAGGATTTCCTTCAGGAATTTGACATATCCAGGCATCTCTTGCAGGGCTTCTGTAAAAGGAATAGAAACATTCAGTTCTTGCAGCATATTAACAAATCTGGTAAACCTACCTGCAGTGGGATCTTTCTGTGTTTTTGAAGGGAAAGGCAGTGGTTTTTTCTGCTTCGGAGGCCGATCAGTTGTCGGAGATGCTGCAGAGTCGTCGACCTCAGCTTGCTGCTCCTCGAGATCGACCAGAGGCTTGTCGACCTCGAGTTGACTTGTCGACCTCGGGTTGCTGGTCTGCACAGCGGAGTCCGAGCTCTGCTTCTGGTCTTGGTCGAGTACAGGCTTGTCGAGGTCGACCACGGGCTCCTCGAGATCGACCAGTGTCTGCTCTGTCTCGAGTTGCTGCTCTGCGTTGCCTTGCTGTTTTCCGACCTCTGGCTCGTGTAGTTGATGCCCACTCCTGAGTTTGATAGCTGCGACATGTCTGGTTTTCCCCTTAGGATTTGGTTCTGTTTGCCCAGGGAGCTGTCCGGATGGTCGTGGGATCTGTGCAGCGATATGTCCCATCTGAGTTTCAATGCCCTTTTTCCAGATGTCCAGTTCTACAAATTTTGTGTTGACATGCTGGAGCTTATTGTTGATGGTGTTGGTAGCCTGCAGGTTCTGGGCGTGATTTCGGCGCATCTCATCAAGGATCACCTGCAGATCGTCCTTCTTTTGATCCCTTTCTGGATGTCCTGGAGCTCTGTAGGGTGGGGGATTCCTAGGAGGGCCTTGGTTCCATTGCGGTTGATAGGGACTTTGATCTCCCATATAGCGATTGGGACCCCCAGCATATGCTGCCTCCTCATGTGTTTCTGCCATCCTGACTTGCTCTGTGTGTGGGCACTCAGTAGTGGTGTGCCTCTGTGATCCGCATTCGATGCAAGGCTGATTGACAGACAGATATTTGACTTGCTTGAGGAGCTTGCGATTCTGGTCTCTGTAGAATTGCTCCCTGACATCCGGGTCTATCTCCTTTGCTGGCTCATAGAGTGGCATAGATGGTGCTGGCCTGGCGTATGGGTTCTCTTCATAGGTTACAGTAGACCCATACTTGTTGTCGTAGGTAGTGAGCTTCTCTAGTACACCCCATGCGTCACTTGGTGGTATCGTCAGATACTCGTAGCGAGTATAATTGTTGATTCTGTCCTTAGTGACTTGATCAAGAGAGTTGAAGAAGATCTCCTGAATGATGTAGGGTGGCTGTCCATGAGTAGGGAAGGATCGTAGCAGTTCCTTGTAGCGTTCCCATGCCTTTGCCAGCGGTTCTCCTTTCTGCTGTTTAAAGGCGGTGATTTTCTGGCGGAGAAGTGCTGTCTTGGCAGGTGGGAAGAATTTGTTGAGAAACTCTTGCTCTACTTGGGCCCATGTTGTGAGTGATTTCGGTTTCAGCCCTTCTAGCCACTTCAGTGCAGGTCCAGCGAGCGACCAACGGAAAGCTTTCATCTTGACATATTCCAGAGTTGTAACTTCTGCAAGAGTACGGCACATATCATGAAAATTAGTAATATGTTCAAGAGGACACTCATTAAATCTGCCATAAAAGGCATTATTTTTAAGCTCTATAAGAAACTGAGTGCGAATTTCAAAAGAGTTTTCATGGATTAGAATCGCCGATTCAGGCACGACGAGAGTTGGGTGCATGTAGTCCTCTGCCGTGGTTGGATACTAGGCAAGCTCAGCATGTGCTTGTTCCCTTGCTGCTCTCTCAGCGGTGATAGCAGCATCCTTTGCGGCCAATTCCCTGGTAAGCCTAGCAATCAGCTATTCCTGTGTTTCAGCGGCCGCCATGATCCTTTTGAGTTTGGAGTGGATGTGTAGGTTGCGCTCCGGTTCGTCTGGGCTGTCAAACTCAGGTGTTTGACCAGAACGACGCATACACCTGCGAATTCACTCAAGAGAAAAATGAGAACTGACTACCTAAGGCGCGAATGATTGCTTCCCCGGCAACGGCGCCAATTTGTTGTAGGAGGAAATCGAGTATGAAATATAACAAAATAAATCAAACCAGATTATGCCCACGCAAATAATTACAAGACCTTCTCCTGATGTAGCAGCGGGAAGTCAGGATCGATCCACGAGGAAGCGTGTCAGCGGATCGTAGGCAGCGGTGGAATCTCACGATCAGAAGTCGACCACATGGGTACTCGAGCTCGACAAGGGGTTAGTCGACAGAAGCTCGGACAGTCGAACACAGCAGCAGCTCCTCGGCAAAGCTGGTCGATCTCGACAAGAGGCTACTCGAGGTCGAGTACAGCTTGTCGAAGTCGAGTTGTTCTTCGTCGAGTTCCTGCACAGGTAAGCAACAGCGACTCTAGGTCGAGAATCAGCAACCCGAGGTCGACCAGATGGTGGTCGAGATCGAGTAGACAGGGGACGAAAAACGAATGAAAATAAAGAAAATAAAGAACAAATGCTTTTAGGGTTTCGACTAAACTTAATGTAAAAAGACTTCCAAGATTGGGGTTTGCAACAACGATAACCAAACATGCATAAGGTAGAACCAAACAGATAATCATGTGAATCGCATTAAAGGATAAGCTTTCGCCTTTTCCAACAATCAGACAACTCTCTCAAGAAACCCTAATTGTCTCTACCGATTTTATGTTTATAATCCAAGTTGTTAGCATGGATCTCCATTAGTCGGGCAATAAACACATCAATAAGTAGGAAAATGCTCAAAACATGATAAAGGTCGGATCTTTACCTCAATTATGCATGGCTATCGCCGGGCTCGCCCCAACCCTAGAAGTGGGTTGACTACTCGCTCTTCATCGCAAACTCAGACATCTTTGATTGAAAGAAAACTAATTGCATTAAAATAAACCAAAGTTTACAACCGCTCGAAGCCAACTCCGCTCTCGCTTCACAACTCCAATCGGTTGCTCACTCTCTCTCTCTACTTCTCTTACTTACTTCTCTCTGAAATTGAATAAATAAAACTGAGCCCCATGGGCTTTATTTATAGCCTTCATTCCCTATCTATTCTAGGAAAGAAGATATCTATCTCTATCTAAAATTATATCTAAAATACTTAAAGATAAATAAATGCTTTAAGGAAATAAATCTATAAAGAAAAGATAAAACTAATTAAGGTAGGTCTTCATGTCTTGATAGATCTTGTCTCCTTGATGATAGATCTTGATGGAATCGGATAGAATCTTCCGCCTTCGCGCCCAAGGAGTCCCAAGTCTAGTCGGACAAGTCTCGTCGAGAAGCTGCTGGACACGGCTCTAGTCGACCTCGAGTAGGGCTTGTCGACCTCGAGTAGCATGTTTCGTCGACAGGACTCCCTCGGCTAGATCTGCTCGATGTGCTCGGACTTAGTCACTGGTGCTCGTCGACCTCGACAAGAGCTAGTCGATGTCGAGTAGGATTAGGTCATCGACGAAGCTTCCTCGGGTTGGCGTGCTCGACAACTGGATCTGGACTCTGGGCGTCGTCAACCTCGAGTAGCCTTTGTCGACCTCGAGTAGAGATGATCGTCGACTGGGCCTCCTCGAGTGGCTCTCCTCGGCAAGCTCGGACATGGCTCAAGGTCTCGTCGATCTCGACAAGGGTTTGTCGATCTCGACCAGGGTTGCTCGGCTTCTCGGGCAGCTTCTCCTCGTCGACTCCGGGTGTGGTGTCTTGGCTTCGTCGATCTCGACTAGGGCTTTTCGAGATCGAGTTGGGTCCGGAGCCCGGGTTGGTCTGGTTCTCGATCAGGTCTTGTCGACTAAGGCTACTCGGCCAAGCTCGTCTAGGTCGAGTAAGGCCTACTCGAGATCGAGTAGCCTTGACTCTCAGACTGGTTTCGCTGCTTCAATCTTGGACTTCTGTAGTGGTTTTCCGAGTTTTTCCGACCTTCTGTAGAATTGCTGTAAAATGCCTTGATTTCTGCAAATTAAACAGAAACTGGTGTAGATTCCATAATTTGGCAAATAAACATAAACTACATAGATTATATACTATCTAAACCCAAATGAATTCAATGCATACAGAAATCGATATAAAAGTTACTATAAAACATGGAAGATTCAGCTCACAACAGACAACCCATTCTAGACTCTTTGCTAACCTGGAACAAGAACCTACATCACTGGATTCCAAAACACGTCTAGCTAGAGTTGTTGAGTGGTGTCATCAAATATCATTTCCTGTAACACACAAAGAAGAAAGAAGTGCACTGGCTTTAGAAATGACATCATCAAAGAGGAATTCCATCATGATTAAATGAATCGGTATGGCAGAATCAAGTGCAAATCCAGCAGTTGAAACATTCTGCGAGGGTAAAAAATAACCGCCATGCTGAATGGAATGCATTTGAGAAGAGGGGTGTTTTGGGTGAAAACCTTGTCACAGACAGGACATGAACCACTTCTTTCCATCCACTCCAGAACGCATGAGAGGTGGAATTCATGCTCACATTTTGTGACCATTTTAGGATTTTCAGTATCATACACTGTCAAAAAACAGTTGAACAAGTTTTAAGCCTCTTGACAAGTAGGAGAATGCATAAGAAAGACAGAAACTACTAGAAGATAATGATCAAGAATCAGAGGAAATAAGAATTCCAGGATGAAGTCTTCAAAAGTTAATTGGAATGAACTCGAACCTTCAAAACAGATGGGACAGCAATCCTCCTCTTCGCTCACTAGCTCCTTCTCCTCATTCAACTTTAAATACTCAGTTTCAGACTTTGTTGGTGAGGCGAGTAAAATGTCTGCAAGAGTCTTCCTGCCTGATTTATTGAAATCGTCTTGTGAAGTGGACATGCCAAAGCCATCAGCTCCTGCACAATCCCAATCCCTTTCAAAGAGTCTTTCACCACCACTGTCAAAGAGTAGCAGCTGTCAAAGAGTAGCAGCACAAGTAAATATTCAGTATCATACACTGTCAAAGAGTCTTTCACCACCACTATCCCTTTCAGCACAAGGAATCTCAAATTCGATGGGAAGCACAAGTAAATAGATTTGAAAGGAAAACTGAAATAGTAGCAGCTGCAATTACGATATTTTGCAATCAACAAGGAGAAAGAACCTGCACAACATGACCAACATCAAACTGAGACGAAATACCTTGACAAAGGAGTCAAAATCGGTGGAGCCTTTGCTCGCTCCGGCCTCTGGCGCTGGCTCCCTCCCCCGCTCCTTCCGCCGCTGGCTCCCTCCCTCGCTCCTTCCGCCGCTCGCTCCCTCCCTCGCTTGCACCGCCGCTCGCTCGCCACCGCCTCCGGCGCTTCCTCGCTCCCTCGATCTCGCCACCAGACAGCAGCTCCGGCGCCAACCTCACTAGATCTCGCCGCCATAGATCGATCGAGATCTCGCCTCCATAGATCAATCGAGATCTCGCCGCCACTTCGTTGTCTGGTCTTCGCCGCCATAGATCGAGATCGAGACCTCCAATCCGACGCCGGAGAGATCGAGACCCAAAATCGCCTTCAATCAGAAGCGGAGAGAGAGAGATTGGAGAGAGAGATGATGGAGCAACTCTCAGGAAAAAAAATTAAAAAAAAATTGAGAATTAGTATATATATGGGACATCTTGCTAAATTGTCCAAACCCGTGACCATTTTGCAAAATTGTCCAAATAAATTGCCTGTTTTGCAAATTTTTTCTATTTAAAATACAAAATTATCAAATAAACTTAACAAAATAAAAACAACTTCATTCATAAAGGCTAAGTTACCTTATCAAAGTTGGCAATTCTAAATATCCCCGATATTAACCCGATATATCGGGTCATAAAGGCTAAAGTTGCCTTATAAAAGTTGGCAATTCTAAATATCCCCGACATATCACCGATATTGACCCGTTATATCGCTGATATTGACCCGATATATCACGTTGACCGATATTTTCACTCGATATGCCGATATCGTATCGGATTCTAAATATCCCCGATATATCGGCCGATATATCCGATATTTAGAACACTTTTTGGGAGTGCATTTTATATAATTATAAGTATAACTAGTACTTTTCCCGAAATATAATTATAATTAGTACTTTTCCCGAACCGTGTTCGGGCTTTTTCATAATATTTTCAATCGAGTTTGACGTCTTAAACTAATTACTCGACACATTAATTTTCTACTAATATGTCATTTTGCTCATGCTTTCTATCATGTCATTTTTTGAAATGTTTGGATATCATGGTGAAATCGTTTCTCAATACGATTAATACTTCAAATTTAACAAAGAATAGTAAATCGACCACTTCCACACTTCTCCTAACATCTACTCTACTTGAAGGCAAATAAAAGAAACAATATGGTTTTCGGCCTAAGAAAACCGAGTTCATATCCTCTATGATACTTTATCTATTACTCATCATATTATACCTCTTAAAATTGGTTAAAATTATAAACCAATTTGATAAAGATACCTTATGCTTAAAAGTATAAACCTTATATAGCTAAAGAATTAAAAAAAAAGATATTTAGTGTGTGTTTTTGATAATTCAATTCCATATTTGATTGGATTATCCACAAACTGATTTTCATTACCATAACAGACTTCACACCATGCTTGTAAAATAGGCTGCAAAGAAGGAATGGTTTATGCTTTTACTCATTTTTAAGGTCGTGTGTAATTTAATCGGATCCCAATTATTCTGCTTTGACCTCTAATAGACTATTTCTTTATAGATCTTTTATTTTGGTATTTGTTATTCTTATTCTTATTGTATTTAATATTGAAACCTAATTTTCATCGGCATAATAGATTTCACACCATGCTTGTGAATTGGTCTGAATAAAATGAATGATTTATATTTTTACTTGTTTTAAGGTTTCGTGTATTTTCATGGCAATCCAATTATTCCAAATTGATCTATAATATACGATTTATTTTAAGATGTTTTCACCTTTTATTATTCTTATTGTATTCAATACGAAACCTTATTTTACTCGCCATGATATATTTCACACCATACTTGTGAACTAGGCTGAAGAAAATAATTTTTGTTTTTGTTTTTACTCGTCTTAAGGTTGTTTTTGTATTTTTAATCGAGGTATGATTATTCTAATTTTACCTCTATTAATTTTCACCTTTTAACTAACACAATCTCAATCAAACCTCAATTTCCAACCTTCAACATAATGCTTAACTTCACTCAAAGGAACTCAATAAACAAATGCCTTCGATTGAAGCAACCTACCGTGAATAGAATTAGTTTTCTCAATTTAGTTGAAACATTTGAGCAATGAATCCTATAAGCAAGAAGCTTTTAATGAGAAGTCATTGAAGCGACTGATTACACATTGTTGAATTTCCCAATGCTTCTAAGGTAGTCATAGTTGATATCAACAGACCTGGTTTGCTTGTGCAGCAGATCTCGATCCGGGTATCTGCATTTCGCCTCTCTACATCAAACTGCACATAGCAAGTTCCAAACAAAAATCATAAAATAAAAATTGACCCAAATCTGTACATAAATAAAAAACTAGCTAACACAACTTTGGTGAAGTCCTCACCAGTACCTCATTTTGTTTTAGGTCTTTGAAGATGCTTCCTCCATTTAAATTTAACTCACTTGAATTTACATCAATTTCCTCTTGCAGATTGCTAATACTATTTTTCAATTCTTTCATGTAACCTATTATATCTCCAAGTATTGATGTCCTATCCATCTGCTCTTTCAACCAAAGAAAGATCAATCATATAACTAAAAGTAGGTAGAATTAAAAAATATGAAAAAAAAGATAAAGATAAAGAAGGGCAAATAACATCCCAATACCTTGCTAATCTTTGAAACTACCATTCTTAACATCGAGAGGCGATCATTCAACCTCTTCCTTTGCCTCCTCTCAACCATTAGATTCTTGGAAGGTTGTCCTTCAAGCTTCCTCTTCTTCTTTTTCTTCTTCTTCTCCATGCAGAGCTTCATGGTCAAAGGTGGGACTTCCATGGATTAAACAATCTCAACTTTGCATTCAGCAAGGAAGAGAAACATTTGAGGCCAACCCAACATAACTAATGAGTGATTTCTACACAACCAGCTGGGGATTTGATACATTTGATGGGATGATGATCCCACCCCCTCCTCTTCCTCTCATCCCTCCAGCCGCTTTTGAGTCTTTCTCTTCTCCCATTAGACCCAACTTAGATTTCTCATTCAATGACCTTTATTCACCATTTGATGTGACATTCACCACACGACCAGATTTGGTTGATGATTTTAGGCCTTACCACATCCATGGAGATTTCATAGTTCCAATGTGAGAGTTCTCAATTACTTTGTATCTCTCTCAAATTACTTTGTACGAAATCCTTAAAAAAAATGTGAGAGTTCTCGGTTACTTTCATATCCCTCAATTGATACTCCTCACCTTTGAATGTAAAAAACAATCTCAATCAAACCTCGCCTTCGTATGTGCTTCTTTACATGAGAGTTCGAGAATACCAAATCTGCTTCTTGAATTTTGGGTTTTTGCTATTTCAATCAAACCCTAATTATTGTAAAATTGTTGATTCAAATAGAAATCCCCAAAGTTAACCAACAAAACCCTAACTGACAAAGCAAAAATCAATTGAATTCAAATACTAACCTCCAATTACGCAACTGCTCCACCTGATTGCCGCCTCCAGCCCTCACCGATTGTGTCACCGCCCACCAATCGCCCTTTGGCCGCTCACTGATTGCGCACCGCGCGCCTCTACAACAGCAGCCCCTAATCAATTATGAGCAAGAAGATAATTATGAGGAAGAACGTGGAACGGAAATCCAATTTCGACTTGAAATTGCGGGGAAGCAGTTGAAAGAGAAAACCGATTTCAATTTGGAATTGGTATTGGGAGCAGTTGAATCCATGGAGAGAAGAACGTGGGTGGGGAGAAAGGCTGAAAATTTGGCTTGGGAGCAGTTCAATCGATGGAGAGAACGTGGGTGCGGAGAAAGGCTGAAAATTTGACTTTTTAACTTTGCTCAGTGAAGGACACGTGACACAAATTTTTACAAAGACATTGCTTATGAAATTATAAGTATAAGGGGTGGATGAGGTTTATTTGTTAGTATATACGTAGTATATTTTTATAGTTATTTTTTCTAAAGATAATCTATATGAAATATGAAATGTCATTGAATGCTTAATTAAAGGTATTTTATAAAGATTTTTTTAAATCTATATTTTGGATATTTTTTTAACCGAGGTAATAAGTCGAAATCTCAGACAACATCATTGTCTGAGAAATCGAATGGAAAGCGGATAACGAACAACTCACAAAACCACAACCTCGCATACAACAAGAAGGATTTCAGATAGTTATTTGTATATGATTGTGCTTGTTTTTTTTTTTTTAATTTTTGGTCGATCTGATTTGTATCATTATGATTAGCTCGTCTATCAATTTGTCGACTTCTCAAATTAGTAGACAATTTGTTATCTGATATCTCAATTTTTTCCTTAAAAAAAGCGTTATGTAGAATAGTGGAAGAGGGATGGAGATCCTAAAATCATAATAAGGGTCACATTTAAGGTGGTCAAACATGTGCACCTAAAATTGTATGGAGTAAGGGGGATGTTTGGAGTTCTCGGGTTCGATCCCTACCTCCGTCCCTTTCCTTGGATTAAAATCCAAGGTTTGCCTTGCTCTTTTCCAGTGGGTCGAGTCGGTCGGCGCAAGCCGGTTTACTTGGTGCGTGGCTCTTTCCGGCTAGGTCACGTACCCGAGATTTGCCACCAAAGGTGGTTTCCTCGTCATCAAAAAACAATATTGTTTGGAGTATGTGGTTGCGGGTTTTTTTTTGTTTGATTTGTATCATGATGATTAGTCTATTTGTTGGTCGCGATCGGTCTCTTAAATGGTTAGATAATTTATTATTCGATCTCTCAATTGTTTTTCAAATATAAACATGCATTGTATGTAGCATAGTAGAAGAGGGATTGAGATCCTAAAATTATAATCGGTTTTTCTATCCTATACCCTTAGAGATAAGACTTTAAATTGGAAAAGATTCCCTACAAAAAGACAAGCGACCCTAAAAATCTAATTAAAAAAAAGGCTAAACTAAATAAATTTTTTTTAAAAATTCAAATTTAGGGTCTTATCCTATACCTTTGGGGTATGAGATAGAAAAATCGAATTATAATAAGGATCAAACATGTGCACCACATTCAAAATATTGCAAAATCTGTAATCTATATGAGAATATATTTCGAGATTAGGGTATATAGTTTAGAATTTGCCAACATCACATTTGAAAATAATACGAATAATCACTGCATTCCCTACGCCATAATACTATTATAGTTATCGGCAAGTACTTTTTAGTACTCCTTCTGTCTTAAAATATATGTCGTTTGCCTTTTTAATACGTTTATTAAGAAGTTAAAAACTATAAAATATTAACTTTTTTATTATTAATTTTTTAAATAATATTATGCTTATTATTTAATAAGTATAATATTATGTAAAAAAAAAATTAATAAAAAAGTTACTGTAATATTTTATACTCTCCGATTGGAAATATAAGACATTGGACTTTTGTGCACGTAGTTTAAGGAGCTTAAAACTATATCAAATATTAATGTTTTTAATTAAATTTTTTTACATTATAATACTTATTACTAATAAGTAATACAATATACAAAAATTTAATTAAAAAAATCAAGATTTTATATAGTTTTTAGCTCTTTAAACTACGTGTACAAAAGTCAAATGTCTTATATTCAAAATTCTGAGGGAGTATAATTTTAACCTCCTTAAAAAAACGCTCAAAAAAGTCAAACGACATATATTTCGAAATTGAGGGAGTATAAAATATTGATGGGTATAATAACATTTACTAAAACCGATGCATTGGTGCCTGCGTGGCGGCATGTGGGTGAATTTGCCTACGTGGCAGCGATATGTATATACTAAAACCGATGCATTGGTGCCTGCGTGGCGGCATGTGAGTGAATTTGCCTACGTGGCAGCGCGTGAGCGCGTCTCGCAGAACTTTCTCCCGTCAAAAAGAAAATCTAATAAAAATAATTATTTTATTTTACCATTAACACATATAATTGGATAGATGGAATATCATATAAAAGAGTAAATATTATATAAGGAAAAAACTATATCAATATAATTAAATGCAATAGTAGTAATAATAAAAATAAATAATAAAACTAATTTTCATAGTCATACTTACCAAAAATATTAATAGATAAATATGTAATATTTGATAGGTTCTATTTTATTTATATTTAGAATTATTTATATCAAAATCAATCATTTAATAATTTTTATTTTATATCTATCTATATTATTTTTTGAGGACAAAATAAATAATTAAAACATTATATAGCCATATATCTAGCCACAACAATCCATCTGTACATAGATATTTTAGTAAACTAATGTAATAAATATATACTACATATTTAATAAAAAAAATAATATTAAAATATTTTTAAAAATCAACTTTTAATTAAATTACATGAGATTTAATTAACCATAGATTAGAAAAAAAAACTTTTACGTAGTACCTTATAAATGTGAATTTTATTTATATTTTAAGAGAATCTTATTTAAAGATATTTAGATTATATATAACCTGTCGAACTAATTTTATTTATATTTATATTATTTTTTTGAGGAAAAAATAATTTATAGTTAGATTAACGCATTCCCCGTACACGGGACGGGATCTACACTAGTATACATATATACACACAATACACACTAGTGCAAGGAGCCCCTTACCCCCGACCCGATGAAGACTGTGAGAGAAGGTAAATCATGATTACTCAACCGATAATAAGGGAATGAGACAGTGTTAATTGTACACAAAGAACTCCTTAGTTGAGAGGTTGCTTTTACATAGGGGTGTGCAGAAAACCCCGAAACCGAAAACACGACACGAAAAAACCCAAAACCGAAAAAACACGACACGATAATGACACGAACCGAGAAAACACTGCTCTAAACGGTTCGTGTTCGGATCGGGCATATCTCCTTGTAGGATACCCGACACGAACCGTTTAATTTTTATTTTTTTTTTATTTATAGGTAAGGTGATATATTTCTAATGTAAATACAATCCTCTTATAATCAAAAAAGCTATGTAGCCCAGATGGTCTTGGCCCAATTTTGTTTTTTGCGTGTTAAGGTCATAATCCAGGTTCGAATCCGAATGGGTTTTTATTTTTTTCACTCTTCCTTGCTTTTTTTTTAGTATATAGAACCTTTCAATTTGTTAAATACAAAACCCTAGCCGCACTGATTCTCTGTCCTTCAACTCTCTCACATCTCTAAATATTCACTCTTTACTCTCTCTCCCTCTCAAATTTCTCAAGTCTCACTTCTTCTCTCACGTCTATCTCTAGTGGCTCGATGAGGCGGCGACGGAGACTGTGTCCGTGACGGAGGCGGCTCACTTCCCTGCAAGTCGCTATCGGCCCCTAATCGAAACAGAGACAACACCTTCCACTCTTTCACAATTAGACGGCGACATGCGACTCACCATGACGGCACGAGGATGCGAAGAGGCTGCTCACGTCGACGATGACGAGGCGAAGAGGTGGCTCATCGCGACAAGGCAGTGACGAGGAGAAGAGGATGCTGTCAAGAACAAAAGAATCCAAAAACTCATATCTTAATCTCTATCTCAAACCCAAATTGAGTATGTCTTTGCAGATTCTAGGTCAATGTTCTCAAATCTATCATCCTTCTTTGTCAAATTTGAACAATGGCTTCAATTCCAGGCCTAGGTTGTATGTTTGATTGTGGTTGTTCCCTGTTTGACAAACAAATTAAGTTCTCAGATCTATCATCCTCAAATTTGATAAATTAAGTTCAATGTTTGAAAAATAATGGCGAGTAAGAAATTAGGAAGAGGGAAGAAAAAACTCTCCTTTTTCCTTTTTTATTGAATCAATTTTCTACCAATTTTTTGTTTGTAAACTTCAGTGACTCAACCCAGGGAAAAAAATAAAATGCCTAACGGTTCGTGTCGGATAACACGGGTATCCGAATATCTTTCCCGTGTCGGATACTCGGTTCATAACAGTTCGTGCACGGTTCGACCTTTTTATGTTAAACGGTTTCGGGTATCCGACACGATACCCGGTAATATCCACCCCTACTTTTACACTACCGATGATAAGACTTGATCCTTAGTCCATCCTCCAAATATCTCCCTATAAGTGAAACCGGTCGAGCGCACCTTTAATTTACTAGTAGTACGTAGGTTGTCCCTCCTTTTGCTCTTACATTAACTACGGCGGCAAGTCTGCAATCCTTTCAGATATTATCACTCGTAGGCTCGTAGCGCCCCCCGATGTATTAAAATTTGCTAAACGGCCCACGCTAACTCGGTAATACTAGGTAGTAGAGTTGACAAAATTTAATCCGAAATATCGAGTACTTAATTTTGAATAGGAAATCGAGTACTTAATAATAAGACAAATATTTTTTAAGGGGGTTTGAATAGAGTATGAAAGATTTTCGCAAAGCCTTTCTACGGTGGCAACTTCAAGGCCTCTAAACTGGATCTCAAGGTCTTGAACTGGACTTCCAAGGTTTTGAAACAGAACTTCGTTTTGCTGATGCTAAGACAGTCCAAACAAGCGTAAGTACACAAATTAAATAGATGAACACGAGAATTGTTAACGACGTTCGGCACAACTTGGCCTACGTCCCCACCTAGGGTTATCCAACCCGTAGGATTCAAACAACTATTATTTCACTTCTTATAGATCCTAGATACAAACGAGAAGATCTTTCCTTCTTCTAAATTCTCGAAGCCTTACCCGCTCCTACCTAGTCAACTCAAATCCCTTAGAGTCTTAGATACAATTTAGAAGAACTACCCTTCTCGTAGCCTCACCCGCTACTATCTAGTCAACCCAAGCTCTCGTGAAATAATAGCCCTAACCACACCAACGTGTGTATACGTTTGAGTATAGGGATACTCTTAGTATAACGAGAATGATTTATCCTATAACGCTCGGATTTTTTCTTCTCTCCCAACTAGAAATAAAAGCAATTACAACGAGGGAGAGAAACAAAATAAATAAGCTTGAAAATGATCGCTTTGGCTTTGAAGTGCTCGCTTGAATGATGTGCTTTTTTTTTTCTTCACCACTTGCTCTCGTCTTTTATAGGCGCAGGGGCTGAATTGTTGCTGCTGGAAATCCCAGATTTTACCTTGAATTTCAGCCGGTTTGAATTCGAAATAAATCCCACCAAATCTGATTTTTGGTTGCACAAAAAATCAGCCGGTTTGAATTCAAAATCTGCACTAACTTCTTCCACAAAATCAGCCCGGTTGAACGTGAGAAGCTATTTTGAATTTAGCATATGTGGAACAAATCTTGATATCATTTAAATCATGCACATGTTAGTTTCAAAGCAAATCCAAATCTATTTTGTTAAGCAATTAATAACTATATCAAGATTACAAACCACTTTCAAATCTATTTATCTACGTAACCACTTTCAAATCTAAAATCAATTTAATAAAAAAGGATTTAGATAAATCTAATAACAAAATATGATTTTAACTCCACCTTTTAAATAAAATAAATCTTATCCAAATCAAAATCAAAATCTCAGCAACTTTATTTTTCAAATATTTGTTATAAAAAAACACGTAAATAAGGATAGTTAAAATCAAATCTTCTAGAACATTGTCCCAATTAAAATATATAGCATATCTAATTTTGTGAGCCAAATAAATATATTTCGAGAATAATAAATGAGATAAAGGAACCATATAATATAATGGATATTTGCATAAAATACTACCTTATTTGTCTTCCATCATCCCTACAAAAATATATCACATATTATCATCAAGATGGAGGTAACATAATCTGATTCAAGAAATCCGACCGACTCACCTGAATTCAAATTCGACCAAACTCGAAAATTCAGAGTCATCCGTAATCGGAAACTAGGGATTATAATGGGTCGAGTTGTGAGTGAATGATCTACTACCGTCACCCGACCCACCACCTAGAACCCTTCACCCTACTCGACCCATCACCCACCAAATATTTCACCTACCCCATCCACCCATCACCCACCGGTCGAATGGGTGGATCGACTGATAATTCGGGTGAAATACACCTCATCAAATTCAACAACAAAAAATATAGAAAAATATACGTCAAACACTTTGATGAAGAAACAACTAGCAAATATAGTCAAATTCGGTCAAATACATGTAAAGATCCACACAACTATCAACATTTCAAGCTAGAAGCATGTTTGATATGTTTGTTTAATTAGGATTTGGGGGTATATTGGTAATTTTGTATATATAATGTAATTATATAATATAAGTCAGGTGACGGGTCGGGTGATGGGTCAGGTGACGGGTGGGAAATACCTTCACCCGAATCCGATCTGATCCATTACCCGTTCACCCATCACCCATTTAATATCCCTTAGATCGAATTTTCACCCACTTTTTCGGATCAGGTGAGACGGATACCGTCAGGTGCGGGTGATATTGCTATCCCTACCGGAACCAGAGACTGAACCCGACCCGAATCAAAATAAACCCGAACATAGACAAACTTAACCTAACCCGACTCTCAACCGATCCGAATATATGACAATCGTCAATTATGAGCAGTACAACTACAAACACATAAGAACAAATTTACAATACAAAAAAAAAAAAAAAAAAAATCTCCCCTAACTCACCTGAGTTACCTCCATTAGGAGATTTAAACAAGTTTGTCCTCTTTCTCCATGTTTATAGGTAACATTGACTTAGAACTATAATTATAATCAAATGGGATGAGTGGATCTTGTTGTTATGGACTTTTGAAATCCACAAGATTAAAAACAAATGGGTCGAGTCACTAGTTTTTGGGTCCAATCCAATACTCTAATATCTTCTATTCTTCTTTAAAAACTAAAATCAATTATTTTATTTATCATCTCATAAAACAAAATTACCTAAATCATTTATTTTACTTGAAAAATACTTAAAATTAAAATTATTATATTTATTTATAACATCTCCTGAAAATTAAAATTATCCGAATCATTTATTTTACGTAAATTACATCAACCGAATCAACATACCCCTAAATATCTAATTATCCAAATGGACCGAATATGATTAGACCCAAAATCCAAACAAATTATATCCACTTTGATTCGAAATCGGAACGAGACTAACCCGTCTCTGGACTCAAAACCCGAACGAGTCCGACCTGCTTTTTTTTTACAGTAGGCAAAAAATGGTTATGTTCAAAAGGAATTTAATTTGTTTCTTTTTATGCCTAATGATTATGTTCAAAAGAAATTTATGAGAGTTTGAGACATCACACAGCTTGCAAGAGTTCAAAGAAAAGAGTCATGGAAGCTAAGACAAAGCTCGACGATGCAAGAATGGATTCATTAGAGATATTGCACAAAATTACCTAGTAAAGAGAAGTCTCAATGAGGTGCAGTTTTTTTCTTGAGAAAACCACAAAAGTGAGGTAAATTTGATGTTGCTTTTGACATATGCGCAATAAGAGGATGGAGGACTTTATATTTTCCATATGAGCTTATTATATATCCTAGTCATACCTATGCTTATTTGCATCACAAAAGCCATATATGAG
This sequence comes from Persicaria tinctoria, assembly GCA_037127255.1. Classification (NCBI taxonomy): domain Eukaryota; kingdom Viridiplantae; phylum Streptophyta; class Magnoliopsida; order Caryophyllales; family Polygonaceae; genus Persicaria; species Persicaria tinctoria. Next base: position 24,290,462 of record JBANSL010000002.1, on the reverse strand, counting down.
CCTTACACATCATTACATTATTTTTGCTCCACATGCTATACACATTTTCTACCTTATTTTCTATCTGGGGATTATGTTGAGAATCGAAGTCATATTTGGAGTTGTTATATGGTTGTATGTGTTGTTATTATTATTGTTGGAGTTTGGTGGCAGGATGATTGAGATTATGGAAAAGTTAATGAGTGAAATAAAATCCGCTCACCTAGGGATACAGAATGATCGACCATGCATGCGTGAGATGTTAGTTCCGCAGGATGAGACACTATGGTGAGCAGTCCGAAACACTAATTATCCAGGGTCATTCATGACACCCATGTGTGCTACTCGCGAGAAGGCAGTGGTAAGGTTAGAGAGGTAAAATTGTTATTATAGTGAAAAAACAATGAGGGATGAGAGAAATGTGAGAAATCTAATGAAGAAGGAATGTGGTATGAATTTTTGGAAATCACTCCATTTCCTTGGATATATATTAGCACCATTTGTTCAAATATATCCCACCTTTAGCCTTTTACTTTTCTACTTCTCTTTGAGCTTACATAAAGTCCTCTTAATTATTGTTGCTTTGTCGCAGGAAAATTGTTTTCATAACCTTCTTTTGTGTGAGGTGTTGCTTTTCATTCACATCACAGTTATGGAATTGAAGACATTAGTACATTTACAAGGATAGAAATTGAGTGTTATTGGTAATATGAAAATGAGCCCACTATGTTGAGAGTTTTTGCAGGTTTCCCCTGTATGACTATCCAAGTTATTGCTTGGGGACAAGCAAGCTTAAGTATGAGGTGATTTGATATCCATGTTTTATATCATATTTTATGCTTAATTTAGCTCCTTATTCTAGTTATTTTATATATTTTGGGTTGGAAATATGTTGAATTTGTGTAGTTTATGCTTATTTGCAAGAAATAGAAGTCTACACAAGTTTTGGTTTAATTTTGCAGAATTTGGAGCTATTACCGAACAAAACCAGGAAGAAGGATCGGCTGCAGAAGTCCACTTGATGTCTACTAAACTTTACTCGACATCGATTGAAGCTGAGCATGAAATTGGCTAAGTGTTGGACAAGGCAAGCTACTGGAATTTCACTCAACATGAGCCCTTGAGATAATGAGATCGACTAGACCACTCGACGTCGAGTGAAGGTGTCAACACTTAGCAGCCGAAGGAAGAGAGGCATTCGAGATCTACTGAGGATGACTCAAGATCGAGTGACCTGAATCGACGTCGATTGGACCTAGTCGACGTCGACTAAAGATTTTGTTGGGTCAGACGTGCTTTGACAAATCCGATTTGAAGGAGGATTACTTATGCATGGAGACTAGATCTTTTATCTACTTAATTAACTTCTATCCTTATGGGTTAAAGACTATTTATCCTAGGGAGTTTCCTTATTTTTATATTATTTTATTTATTCAAGTTTTAGTAGGATTAAAATTACTTTCCATGGCTAGCAAGGACTAGTAGCTATAAATAAAGCCCTAGGGGCTATGTTTTAGTCATTCATTCACACAGAGAACAATTCTCATAGCTTTTAGGTTTTCGAAGCTTTAGGGTTTTGGTGTTCTTAGGAGAGTTGGAGCGCCGCGATTGTAAAGACTTCGAGTTTAGTTTTATGCAAGTTAGTTCTTTTCTTTCAATCATGTATTTGGTTACTATAAGAGAGTAGTCGCCCCTTTCTAGGGTCGGGGTGAGCCCGACGTTAGCCATGCACGCTTGAGGTAAGTTTTGATGTTGATATTTGTTATGTTTTGATCATCTCCTGTGTTTTTGTGTTTAGCCCTTATCGAAAAAAAAATGAATTCATGTTAAAAACTTGAATCCTAAACATAAAATCGGTAGAGACAATTAAGTTTACTTGAGAAAGATAGATCTAGTTGTTGGTGACATCGAAAGCTTGTCCCTTTGATATGATAGCATAATTGTCCGTCTCGCCTTATCTCTTGCATGTATGGTTATCGTTGTGGTAAACCCTAGCTTTGGAAGATTTTTCTTATATTGTTTACATCCGTTATTTTCCGTTTGTTGAGTCCTCGAAAAACTCGACAACCCTTTGTCATTTCTGATCATCATTCGATTCCATTCTTATTTCTTCGGCCATCTTTGTCGACGCCCTTGTTACTGTTATTTTACTCGACATCGAGTACACTAGATCAACTAGCAGTTTTTTGAGCCAGTCGACATCTTCTACTGATCACTCGACATCGACTAGCCCTAGTTGACATCGACTGCCGTTTTTGTTTTGCAGGTTTTTACTCGAGATCGACAGCCACTCCAGTCAACGTCAAGTGACTTCTTGTCAATTGTAGAACGCTATTTCACGCTACTTTGGGATTCCGCTGACATGCTTCCTCGTGGATCGAACCTGATTTCCTTCCACTGCAGCAGGGGAGTCTTGAATTTATTTGATAGGCTAGGAGTTGTGGTTTGATTTTATTTGCAAATTTTCATATTCGATTCTCCCCTGCATCACCAACCAACCAAGTCTTGAATCATAGCAAAACCACAAGAATTCTAAGTATGATAACGTACCTTGAATCTCTAAACTTCCAACCTCTCATCTCTCTTTATGTTTTTAGGCTATGAATGCTTGAATAATGATGAAAACCTACTAAGAAAATAACCTAATATATGGCCTTCTTTTGTCGGCCAAACCCTAGTATAAAAGTTTCCATAAGATAGAATTGGGCCGAATGCGCAAATCCAAAAACAGGGAGACCGACGGGCATCGCTAATACAGCTTTGACAACATCGACAGACTGAATATGTAATGCACTTTCTGGAGTCATTGTTCGTCTGATTGACGCATATGAATATGTATTGAAAACTCTTTTCAAGCACTAAAATTATCATGAAGACCTCAGAAGCTAATTCAAACTATAAAGATGGGATTTCTCCATGTTCTTCATTTCAGTTTTTGTTCTCGTGCTCCTTAGCTTCCCAATTCGACTTCTAACCTTCATTGAATTGTTCCATGCTCTTTCATAGCTTGTCCCTTGAATCTTCTTAACTTCATTTGCTCATGATTTCTCCACCTTTCAAGCTCGGGTCTTGTAATCTACAAATAAACACTAAAAACAGTAGATTCCGAACTTCGAATACCAAATGATCAAGAATGCAAATAAACTTATTACACATGCAATATAGAGACTCTAATGCACCTAAGACCACCTATAATGGCTATACAAAATATGCATTATCACCAGGTTCGGATGGTATGACTGCTGAATTTTACCAGGACTACTGGGATCTGGTAGGACCATCAATTATAAAAGCTATCAAAGGCTTCTTCCATTCTGGACGGATGCTTAGACAAATAAACCAAACGTTTATTACCCTAATCCCAAAATGTGATGACCCGAGAACAACAAATAACTACAAACTAATCAGTCTCTGCACGGCCATTTATAAGACCATTGCGAAAATACTGGCGGATAGAATGAAGCCCTTGTTGAGCAAAATTATCCACCCATTGCAAGGAGCTTTTATTACCGATAGAGAAATTCAAGACAATGTGTTGATCGCTCATGAGATTTTTCATACCTTTCGAAGCAAGAAAGGTCGAGAAGGATGGATTGCAATTAAATTAGACACGGAAAGGTTTGGGTTCTATAGGAAATTTTGTGGCTGAATTAAGGAATACATCCAAAATGTATCGTTCTCCGTTTTGGTAAACGACGGCCGACTAAAACGTTCCAGCCTCTAAGAGGCTCGAGACAAGGTGACCCAGTATCCCTGTACCCATTCATCATAGGTGCAGAAATGCTAGCCAGGAGAGTCCAATATCAATGTGGCCAAACTAGAAACTCTATTTGATTCAAGATATCTAGAAATGTTTATCATGTTCCATTCCCCCCCTTTGCCGACGATATAATGATATTTTCCAAAGCGACAACGGCAGCATGCTCAACAATGAAAAAGAGTCTGGATGAGTATTGTGAGATCTCCGACCAAAAAATAAATTTCCAAAAATCTGCCTTTCAGGTTACTAGTGGGATCTCAAATGAGCGAAAACAACAACTTCAGTACTGCCTGCAAATTTCGAACCAAGCATCTCTAGAAAAATACCTTGGCCGCCCTATCATAAATGACATAGTGGCTAAGAAGACTTTTGGTGAGGTTCTCGGGAAAATAAAGAACCAATTAACAAAATGGAGAGGAAATGAACTATCATAACAAGGAAGATCGATTCTAGTCAAAGCGAATTTGGATGCCAAACCAAATTACTTGATGCGAAATTTCATGCTTCCTGCAAGCATACATTCAGAGCTTGACAGAATTAATAGATGTTTCTTCTGGAATATGGACTCGAGGTAAAAGCCTTTAATTGGTTGGGATAAAGTTTGCAGAGCGAAAATGAAGGCGGATTAGGTATAAACTATAATCAAAACAAAAGATATGAACAAGGCCCTTCAAATGAAATTATTATGGAAAATTCTAGCTGAGCCTCAAAATGGATGGATGAAAATTATAAGAGAAAAATAACTTTAAAGATGACAAAATTTGAGATTACAAAAAGAAGAAAAACACTTCATGGCAATGGGCTAAATTGATGGAATTAAAAGACGAATTATGTCAAGGGCTGATATGAAAAATTGGCAATGGAAAAACGATTATATTTTCAAAGGAAAAATGGCTATACAATGAGAATTGCCTTCAAGAAATCCAACTTTATGACCAAATAGAAGAATCCGAAACAATTGACTAGTTTATATAAAACCAGACAAAACTTGGAATGAAGAAAGATTAAAAGAAAACCTCCCGATGAATGTTGTAGACGAGACCCTAAGAATTCATATCCCTAAACACAGAGATTGAAGATAGATTATATTGGAAAGCTAGTAGAAATGGATGTTCTACAGCTAGCGCTTTAAACCATATCACAAAAGCAAGAAGAGCTAGATGCGGCCCATTAGAGTGGATATGGAAGATTGACTGTCCGCTGAAAATTAAAACCTTTCTTTGGAAAAATATCCTCAATATATGGAACCCTAAAAAAAATGAGACTCGGAAACTAAGGAATTGATGTCCCTCTAGGCTGCCCCCTCTGCACCCATTGCGAAGAAGACACAACCCACTTATTCACGGCATGCCAGACATTTATGATTCTAATCGGAAGATTGGACAAATAGATTGAAAGAATAATACGAAACAATGACAAAACTAACAAGACCTACAAGATGATAAGTATTGAAATCTTTTTCCAACTATGAGTTACTCAGAATACGATACTAGCGTTTTCTTTATGGGGGATCTGGTCTATTAGGAATAAATTTCTTTTTTGAAAATCATGATTTTAGAAGTATGGAACAATGGATAAAGATCATTACACAATATAGGTTATCTTGGAAAGAAGCTCTAGAATATGATCAAGAGAACGATGACGCTATATCTATACATCACAAACCTCAAAACCTATCGAGACGCCAGAGAAAAGTTAAATGGAAAAAACAGTCCTAGGGATTCATGAAACTAAATTTTGATGGAGCCAAGGCCGCATTCGGTCAAACTGCTGCTGGTTTTGTTATCCGCAATAGTCTTGGTTCGCAAGGACTTGGAAGCGCTTTTTCGATCCAAGCTGAGTGTCTCGGCCTTCACGCCGACCTTCTGACTGCTGTGAGGATGGGCTTCTCTCACCTCGGGGGGGGGGGGGGGGGGGGGGGGGGGGGGAGAGACTGTCTGACCATTGTCAACGCCCTACGAGGGATCGGTACTTGCCCGTGGACTTTTAAAATGGTGATCTCCGACGTTCTCGGCCTCTGCAAATCCTTCGAGGTCATCGATTTCTCCCACACGTTATGGGAAGGCAATCAGATTACCGACAGATTGGCACACGCTGGTTTGATCTCCTCTTTCTCTGTTGAGCGGTGCCCAGTTGAGATTGAGGATCTCGCCCATAAAGCGCTATTGGACAGTGCATGTGATTCGACCGAGGTTGACCACCCTTAAACCTTCGCCATGTATAAAAAAATAAATAAATTAAAAAACAAACTCTGTCAGTAAAGTAGACAATTCTCACACATAAAACTTGTTAAGTTATTATTGATAGATTAAATAGGTCTTAATATTGTATAGTGGGCTAAAAGCCCATTAAGGTCCAATACATTTGTAACCTATATATATGTTATATCAATGAATGGAAACCCTCAAGGAGGAATTTACATCAATTCTACAATCCTACATGGTATCACAGCCATTTCTTCCTCACGGAACCCTAATTTGATCCTCCCGCCTCACCCTCCTCTTACCGTCGTCAGCCTCGTACCGACGCTGTCCTCCCTCACCGGTCTTCCTCTTCCTCCGACCATCCACCGGCGTCGCCACCACCTGTTCACCATCGCCGGTCACCACAGCCCGGATTCCCGACGCTTGCTCCCTCTCGATGTCCTCCTCCCTCGCGCACAGCCACCGCTCTCCCTCGCGCACCGCCACCACCACAACAGCCCCCCGCTGCTGCCCTGATCGGACTCAAGCTCCGGCCTTCCTCATCCTTGCTCCTCGGATACCGTCGCCGTCATCCTCAACCTCAACAACGATGAAAGCTTCGGCCTTTTCGTTTTGTTCTTTAATTTCTTTTCAAGTATTTACAAAAACATCCTTGTATTTTACTATTTTCGTTTCTGGCCCTGAGTTAATTATTTATTAACTCAGGTGGACAAAAAAAAAATCTCTTACCATGGCTCTCTACGATCACCAACATCACGCCTTCTCTGGATACTCTAGATATCCTACCCCTCGACATGCCGGTCCTCAGGCCTCTCTGACATCGCCTGACCTAGGCTATGTTCTGCCAGCTCTGCATCACGCCTTCTCCTCTACGCAGCCGACATCTTCAGACTCTTCTTGGTACATGGACACTGGTGCCACCTCCCACATGACTAACTCCTCAGGTAACCCCTCATCTATTTCTTTTAAGGGCCCTGCCCACTCTATTATCGTTGAAATGGTGGTCGTCTTGCTACTTTGGGAATTGGCCACGCCAATTCACAGACCCCAACCCACCCACTACACCTGAACAATGTCCTTATTGCCCCAAAGATTGTCAAAAACCTTATCTCTGTCCGTCGGTTCACTACTGACAACAACGTTTCCCTTACGTTTGATCCCTATGGTTTCTCTGTGAACGATCTTACTACAGGGGTTACTCGCATGAGATGTAACAGCACCGGGGAGCTCTACCCTGTCACACCACCTCCTGCGTCCAGTCAGTCGTGTTCAGTCACCCTCTCGGCACCATCGTCCAGCCTGTGGCATGCACGCCTGGGCCATCCCAGCGCTGCCGTTCTAGATGTCCTCCGTTCCGAGAACCTTGTCACCTGTACTAAAGACCCACGCTCTGGTTTATGCTCTTCCTGCCAACTAGGCAAACATGCCAGACTGCCGTTCCAACGGTCTTTGACCTCTACCCTTGCTCCCTTTGATATCATTCACAACGACATTTGGACCTCTCCCTTGCCTAGCAAGGAGGGTCACAAGTACTACCTCTTGTTTCTGGATGATTACACTCATTACTTATGGGTCTTCTCGTTGCATTTCAAGTCCCAAGTGTTTCCTGTTTTTGCCAGATTCCATACCTACATCAAAACACAGTTTCACATGTCCATCAAATGTTTCCAATGTGACAATGGTCGTGAATTTTACAACAAGGACTTTCACTTCTTTTTTGCCGCAAATGGGATCTCCTATCGCTTGTCTTGCCCCTATACTTCTCATCAGAATGGCAAGGCAGAAAGAATCATCAGAACCATTACCAACATGATGCGCTCTCTCCTCTTCCACGCATCTATTCCCCTTCCCTATTGGCCTCACGCTTTATCCACCACATGTCATCTCCTAAACATTCTCCCTTCCACTACCCTACATCATCGCTCGCCAGCTCAGACCCTTTGTTACGCCGAGCCTAGGTCTGATCGCCTTCGCACCTTTGGGTGCTTGTGTTTCCCAAACCAGTCCTCCACAGCCCCGCACAAACTTCACCCGCGCTCCACTCCATGTGTCTTCCTAGGCTATCCGTCTGATCATCACGGTTACATTTGCCTCGATATCAAGACCCACAAAATCATTCTCTCTCGTCATGTCACCTTTGATGAGTCACGATTTCCCTTCGCGTCTCCCACACCCCCTGTGTCTCCGTCAGAGTCTGAGTCACCATTCCCTCACTTCATTCTTCCCCAGAGCTCTCCCGGTGCTCCTGCGTTTCCCCCTCCTCCACCACCCCCTACCACCAGACCACACACCCGCAGCGTCTCCGGTGTCTTCAGACCCCGTCAGATCGTCTCCATGACCACCGACCATCAACCCGCTATCCACCTCCCATCACCTCGCCTCACCTACGTGCGACGCCCGCCGCATCCCCAAATGCTGCGCCCACAGCCCATAACCCCTCCCTGGTGGCGCCCGCCACAACCCTCGCCGCATTTGATCCGCCCGCCGCCTCTTCCCCTTGCTTAGCCCTTCTTACCCCCGTCTTTCCCGACTCCCATTCACCCTCTGCCTCCACCCAGACCTCCCTCTCCCTCGTTCCCACCTCCCACAAAACAGCCCTCCTCGACCCGAATTGGCATGCGGCTATGCTCGACGAATACAGGGCCCTTAGGAAGAATGGTACTTGGGTTCTTGTTCCTCGCCCTCCTGAGGCGAACGTCATTCGCTGTATGTGGCTCTTTCGTCACAAGTTCCGCTCTGATGGGACGTTGGAGCGCTACAAATCCCGTCTTATGGTGAACGGTAGATCCCAGCAGGCAGGTATTGATTGTGATGAGACCTTCAGCCATGTGGTCAAGCCTGCCACTATCCGAGTAGTCCTGAGTCTGGCTCTATCGCGCAACTGGGCCATCCATCAGTTAGATGTCAAGAACGCTATTGTGAGCTGAATCTGCCATGTTTTACAGTAACTTTTATATCGATTTTTGTATACATTGCATTCATTTGGGCTTAGATAGTACAGAACCTATGGAGTTTATGTTTATTTGCCAAATTATGGAATCTACACCAGTTTCTATTTAATTCGCAGAAATCGAGGCGTTTTACAGCAATTCTACAGAAGGTCGGAAAAGCTCGGAAAACCATTCCAGAAGTCCAAGGTCAAAGCAGCGGAACCAATCTGAGAGTCAAGGCTACTCGATCTCGAGTAGGCCTTACTCGACATAGACGAAGCCTGTCCGAGCAGCCTTGGTCGACAAGACCTGATCGAGAACCAGACCAACCCGGGCTCCGGACCCAACTCGATCTCGACAAGCCCTAGTCGAGATCGACGAAGCCCAGACACCACACCCGGAGTCGACGAGGAGAAGCTGCCCAAGAAGTCGAGCAACCCTGGTCGAGATCGACAAACCCTTGTCGAGGTCGACGAGACGCTGAGTCCAGATCCGGAGTCCATCGAGTAGAGTCACTCGAGAAGACCTAGTCGGCAAGCCACCGTACTCGAGGTCGACTAGGGATTGTCGAGGTCGACGAGCGCCTGAGTCCTTGTCCGAGCCAGTTGAGCACGCCAACCCGAGGAAGCTTTGTCGATGACCTAACCCTACTCGACATCGACGAGGCTTACTCGAGGTCGACAAGCACCAGTGACCAAGTCCGAGCACATCGATCAGATCTAGCCGAGGGAGTCCTGTCGACGAACCATGCTACTCGAGGTCGACAAGCCCTACTCGAGGTCGATTAGAGCTGTGTCCAGCAGCTTCTCGACGAGACTTGTCCGACTAGACTTGGGACTCCTTGGGCGCGAAGGCGGAAGATTCTATCCGATTCCATCAAGTTCTATCATCAAAGAGACAAGATCTATCACATCATGAAGACTTACCTAATTAGTTTTTATCTTTTCCTTATAGATTTATTTCCTTTAAACATTTATTTATCTTTTAAAGTTTTAGATATAATTTTAGATAGAGATAGATATCTTCTTTCCTAGAATAGCTAGAGAATGAAGGCTATAAATAAAGCCTAGGGGGCTCAGTTTTATTCATTCAATTTCAGAGATAATTAGTTAGTTCCACAGATACAGTTTAGGAGTTCTAAGGTTTTTAGGGTTTTGGCTTTCTGCGAAAGTTGATTGCCGGGATTGTAAAGGCTTTTGAATTTAGTTTTAATGCAAGTTATTTCTTTTCATTCAATGTCTGTTATTGCGATGAGGCGTGAGTAGTCCACCCACTTCTGGGGCTGGGGTGAGCCCGACGGTGGCCATGTGAGGCGATGCGATAAAGGTCAGATCTTTTGTGCGATTCATCTTCTATCCCTATGAGCATGATTCTTTTGCGAGAGTTGAAGGTGATCCTTATTTGTGTCATTGAAGCGAAAGTGATCTTAATGCAACTTGGATTAATTATGTGAAAAAAGGGTTAGTAACAATTAGGGTTTATGCGAGAGCCTCTATATGCCTATTTGTTAATGACGAAAGTTATTTGATGGAAAGCATGATCTTTTATGCCTTTATGTGTTGTTTTGCATGGTTATCGTTGTGGTGTTGATACCCTGGCTTTGGAAGTCTTTTAATATAGTGAAGTTTATTTCCATCGAAAATCTGTGTTTGTCTTTAATTCTAAAATTTTATATTTTCTGTCTTTCTTGTCGACATAGAGTAGTGCTTTGTCGAGATCGAGTAAGCTGTGGTCGATCTCGAGTAGGACTTGTCTAGGTCGAGTTGAAGTTTTCTCTGTTGTCGTCGATTTTCACTTTCTGAAGTTTCTGTTTTTTCTGCCTTTGTCGATCTCGAGGAGCTGTGGTCGAGATCGACGAGACGCTTTGCTTTGCTTTTCGTTTTTGCTTTGCTTTGCTTTATTTCTTGCTTTGTTCTTTGCTTTTGTTTTAGTTGCCCTTGCCGGGTTTATTTGTTTCTTTCCTTTCTTTGTTTCTGCCTTTCTGCTGCTTCTGTGAGAATTTACAGCTACCTAAGAACTGCTGACGTGCTTCCTCGTGGATTCGATCCTGACTATTCTCTTACTACAACGGGAGGAAGTCTTGTATTTATTTGCTGAGACAGGGAAGTCAGTCTGAACTTGATTTCATATTTATTTCAATACTCGATTTACTCCTGCAACAACAAACGCCTTTCTGCATGGTCATCTGAACGAGACAGTTTACATGTTTCAACCGCCGGGGTTTGCTGATGTTGAACGTCCAAAGCATGTCTGTCTCCTCAAGCGCTCTCTTTATGGTCTGAAACAGGCTCCGCGGGCATGGTTCCAGCGTTTTGCCTCTCATCTGCTTCGTTTGGGTTTCACTGGCAGCCGTTCATATACGTCTATGTTTATCTATCGCAGAGGCTCAGACTTGGCATTCTTGGTGCTTTATGTCGACGACATCATTCTCAACGCCTCTTCTAATGCTCTTCGGACGTCCATAATCTCGCAGTTGAGTGCGGAATTCGCTATGTCTGATCTGGGTCAGTTGTCTTACTTCTTGGGAGTTGCTGTTCAGCGGCATGCGTCTGGTCTGTTTCTCTCACGTAGTAAATATGCTGTTGAGATTGTTGCTCGGGCTAAGATGGTCAACTGCAATCCCGCCGCGACCCCAGTCGATACATCCAACAAGCTCAGTGCTCATTCTGGTCCTTTGGTTGACGATCCAACACTGTACAGGAGCCTCGCTGGTGCTCTTCAGTATCTCACTTTCACCAGGCCTGATATCAGTTACGTCGTCCAGCAGATCTGCTTGTTCATGCATGCCCCTAGGGAACCTCACTTTCAGGCTTTGAAGCGGATCATTCGGTACATCAGCGGCACCCTCGAGCTCGGCACTACCATCACTCCTTCCTCTAAGCTTGATCTTGTGGCTTACACTGATGCGGATTGGGGTGGTTGTCCAGACACACGTCGCTCCACTTCTGGTTACTGTGTCTTTCTCAATGACACTCTTGTGTCTTGGTCAGCCAAGCGTCGGTCCGTCGTGTCTCGCTCCAGCGCTGAAGCCGAATACAGGGGTGTTGCCAACGTTGTCTCCGAGTGTTCTTGGCTCCGCAATCTCCTGCTTGAGCTACGATGCCCCTTACAGAAGGCCACTCTGGTCTATACTGACAACGTCTCCACCGTCTACCTGGCTAGCAACCCAGTCCAGCATCAACGCACGAAGCAGATTGAGCTTGATCTCCACTTCGTTAGGGACAAGGTTGCCATTGGACATGTCCGCGTTCTACATGTCCCGTCCTCTTATCAGTACGCTGATATATTCACCAAGGGTTTACCTAGACAGTTATTCATTGATTTTCGTTCCAGTCTCACTGTACGAACCCCTCCCGTTTCGACTGCGGGGGTTTGATAGATTACATAGATCTTAATATTGTATAGTGGGTTAAAAACCCATTAAAGCCCAATACCTTTGTAACATATATATGTGTTATATCAATGGATGGAAACCCTCAAGAAGGACTTTACATCAATTCTACAATCCTACAATTATGATGTCTTGTCGCTTAGGATAAATTTTAAGTTAATACAAAGTAACTCGTTCTCAATAAGCTAGAATCGCATTCCTACAAAACTTGTTATATTAATTGGTTTTTAGACCCGTTTCAATATTTTTCCCCCCTAAGTTTATAGATCAGCCCCATCATAAATTTTGTAGTCATATAAACTTTTTGATGAGTTTTGATATGATTTACCCTTAACTGTGTGTTCTGACATGTTTACCCTTCATGATGTATTGTAACATAATATCTCACCATTACTACTTTTTTTTTTTTAATAGGTAAAAATTCGAGGCCAGACAAATCTGTACCTCAAAGGCCAACAAGTCGACAGACGGATAACCGTCAAAAAACAAACAAAAATACAAAGATAGTGCAACATACAAGCAAAGGTGATCTACAAAGCGAAACTAAACACAACAAAACCGAACAAGACGAGGACGTAGACGAAGGACGAAGCCAAGCACTACACTGAGGCAGCACCGTAGGCCAACGTCACATCAGGAGTCACCTGTTGGTAGTGAAGACGAACCCACGCTTCTACAACTACCCTCACACCTTTCAACCAATTGTGCTAATCAAACATCATTATCATTTGCATACCTATAATACATATATTATTTCTAAATGGGGTGGGCTGCAGCATACACCAGCCCACCCCTCATTTCGTGCCTGGGGCTAGGTCGACCAGTCAAGGAACGCCGACCTGGAACCAGTAGAGGATGAACCGATAAGGTCGAAGACAGTAATTACAAAGCACAACGACACCGAGCCCGAATAGGGCGACATTGCTGTACAAATTGGTTGAGAAAAAGGGAAGCAAGATAACCAAATCCATGAAACTACAAAAGCCCCAAAGAAAAAGATCACCCGGAGGTTCATTGGGCTCGCTCGGAAGAGAGCGAAATTCCAAAGCCGGAGCAAGGCTCGAGCGAGAAGGAGGCGGAAGGGTAGGGGGAAGGAGGTATGGACCCCGGTAGGGTGGATTAGGGCTCCCAGAGGAGATTTAAAGCTCTTGGGGAGATTTATAACTCCCTCAGTAGAGAGATTTAAGGCTCCAGGGAGGAGATTTAGGACTCCTGAAAAGATAAATAAGAAGATTTAGGACTCCCAGAGGAGATGTAGAACTCCCTTAAAAGAGAGAGTGTTTTGGGATCTCGAAGACGGTGGACGTACTGATGTCTTCGAAATCCAAAACCACCATTATCTCACCATTACTACTATACAATCAGTGAATAGTATAGCAATATTTTTTTTTTTTTAATACAAGGAAAGTAATTAAGATGGAGCAATCCTAGCGAAGAAAGCGCCATCTTAGAGCGTCCTTACGGACGAGATCCCCCAGAACCGGATCAGCCAGCAGATCTTCGTCGGTAGGAATGCTGTAAGCCAGGTGCGCGACCCTATCGATAACAACATTGGATTCCCTGAAAATATGACGAATAGAAAACGAATCAAAAGCAGAAACAATGGAACGAATACACTCCAACTAATAGTATAGCAATATTAATTGCAGCGTACTCCGTATTATCTAATACCAAGTTTTTTTTTTTTAATTATATTGTCTAACACGTCTTGTAACATTGTACGTCTCACACCACATTGTAACACAATATCGATCGATCTCATAGTTATTAATTATAATTAACTCAATATACTATATCTTAGAAAAATTACATTATTTTAACACAATATCTCGCCATTATTCTAACACAATCACCATTATTATAACACAATACTGGGTATATATATCTTAATAACAATACATCTATGTAAATTAAATATATATGATTAGACCATATATTTAGATATTATGTATGTTGCAATAAAGGTTATATATTGTGTTACAATAACAGCGAGAAATTATTAAACGCTGAAATATTCTCTTACAAATTAATAATGTTAATCATATGCATGTGCTTTATTATTGAGATATTTATGTTACAATAAATGTAAGATATTGCTATACACGAAAATATTATGTTACCATTATACCATAATGACGTTAATTGATGCTAGTTAGCTTTGTGGGGGATTGAATCTAAACTATTTTTCCCCCTTGTAATTATCTTTTTCTTAAAAAATTATGGGTGATTTTGGTAGAGGGTCTTTTTTAAATATCCAATTAGTCATCTAGTCCATAAATTAATTTAATTAGTTTTGCCCTAGCCCCCTTCCCAAGAGGGTGGGTTGGTCAATGGTCAACCGTTTGACCATTGACCGGTCAACGGTCAACCGTTGACCGGTCAACGTTGACCAACCCATTTTGATGCCAACTTTTTTTTTTTTTTTTATCCCAACTATTTTTTTTTTTAGTGATGCCATATTTTACCGTTTTGATGCCAAAATTTTACTATATTTTATTTTCACTTTGATGCCACTTTTTTATGTCAATTTTTTGATAATATTTTTTTTACCGTGATGCCATATTTTTTATGATATTTTTTCAAAGTAGTATTTTTGATGACATTTTTTTCTTTAATGTGATACAAATTTTTCAAAATGGCATCAATGGTCAACGTGACATTAGAGTAAACAAAAAATGTCATCAAAGTTTAAAAAAAGTGTCATCCAATAAATTAATTAGAAAAGTGGCATCAGAGTGAAAATAAAATGTAATAAAATTTTGGCATCAAAACGGTAAAATATGACATCACAAAAAATGTCATCAATGTTTTAATAAAGTGGCATTAAAAAAAAGTCATCCAATCATTTCATTAGAAAAGTGACAATAAGGTGACAATATTTTGATTCCACGTTTTAAGCTCTTATGCCATCAATTATATAAAATTGTCACCACAAAATGTTGGCATCAAAACGGTAAAATATGGCATCACTAAAAAAAAGTTGGCATCAAAAAAAAAAAAAAAATTTGACATCAAAATGGGTTGACCGGTCAACGGTTGACCATTGACCGTTTAAGAGGGCGAAACAAGCTAAAAACAATTAATGGGCTAAGCATGTTAAAAAAACAATTAATGGGTCTATCTAGCTAACCAAATATGTTTAAAGGTCCATTTGAACAAAATCCCTCAAAAATTATACCCACTTTTTATATTTATTATTTAAAGATATTTACTTTTTATATTTATAAATAAAGATAGGGCAATAACAGAGATAAAAAGGTATTGATAGAAAGAATTCATTATGGGATGTTTAAACTAAAAAAAAAATTAAAAGGTTACTGATTCGATCTCCAATTCCCTCTTCTATTTTATAGCTAACAATGTTATATATTATGTACATTAGTTGCATATAATATTTAGATCGGTCTCTCGATGGTGTGTCTTAAAGAAATAGGATAAAGATATTTTATTGGGAAAGAAAATCCTAAAAAAAGGGTGAATTTCATAATTTAATTTAAAAATGGCTAAATATATAAAATTACATTTATTATCTATAAAAAAATGTAATTTTATTATCTATAAAAAAATCCTATTATAAATAATTCTTTACACTAAAAATTACATTTATTATCTATAAATGTAATTTTTGGTGTTAACACAATATTATAAAATTACATTTATTATCTATAAAAAAATCCTATTATAAATATGAAAATAAAGAAATAAATAAATAAATAAATATGAATTACATTATGATAATTAAACTAATAACTGAAAATATAAGATTAAAATTAATATAGATCTAAATAACTCATTCTCCTAAAAAATAATATAGATACAAATAAAATAACTATGAAATAATTAATTTTGATATAAATAATTCTTTACACCAAAAATAATCGATAACACCTATCAATTATATAAAGTGACAATAAGGTGACAATATTTTGATTCCACGTTTTAAGCTCTTATGCCATCAATTATATAAAATTGTCACCACAAAATGTTGGCATCAAAACGGTAAAATATGGCATCACTAAAAAAAAAAAGTTGGCATCAAAAAAAAAAGTTGGCATCAAAATGGGTTGACCGGTCAACGTTGACCGTTGACCGGTCAAGAGGGCTAAGCAAGCTAAAAAAACAATTAATGGGCTAAGCATGCTAAAAAAACAATTAATGGGCATATCTAGCTAACCAAATATGCTTAAAGGGCTTTTTCAACAAATTCCCTCATTTGTATATGCCAAATTTATTATTATTATTGCGTTTAATTATATTGATATAGTTATTTCCTTATATAATATTTACTCTTTTATAAGATATTCTATCTATTCAATTATATGAGTTAATGATAAAATAAAATAATTATTTTTAATTATATAGATTAGAACAATCTTATTATTTTTATTAGATTTCCTTTTTGATGGGAGAAAATTTTGCGAGATGCCCTCACGTACTGCCACGTAAGCAGATGCACTCACATGCCGCCACACAGGCAACAATGCATCGATTTTATTATATGTATATATATATACACGTATGTTGTATATAACAATATACTCCCTCCGTAACGCAATATTTGTCCATTTGGGGGTTTTCACACTTCTTAAGAAAGATACAATTAGAAAGTAGAATAATTAAAAATTTAGCAAATAAATAATGTGGAAAAAAAATGGACCAATGAAAAAAAAGAGAATAGTATGGGAAGTTGGAGTATTAATAGAATTTCTTGGAAATCAAATACAATTAATGAGATGAATGGATAAAAATAGAAAATTTTGTCATTAATTAGGTTCAAATGAACAAATATTTTGTTACAAATAAAAGTGGCCAAATGGACAAATATTGCGTTACGGAGGGAGTATTGAACTAAACGTACGTCTGGACCAACTGGTGTTTGATTAATTGAATATTGATAAGAAAGTTGACGAGGATGGAGGAAGGACCATAATTACTAAATCCTAATTACTGAGTTAAAAAGAATTTTATTTTATTTTATTTAAAAAAAAACACATTTCGTGTTGATATATACAAATAACAAAATGCATGTATGTCCTTTTATTCTATCGTTATTTTTGGCTATTAATTATATACATCGGTATAAGTTGGTGGCACCAAGCTTCGTGCATCAAGCGTATTGATGACCTACCTAACATATGTACTTTCTTTAATTGTTCGTTTTATATGCTCACACCGGGCCCTTACTAACAGGAAAAAATGCCTCTTGGGGAAGAACGCGCCCCACGCGCGGCGATTACCCTCCTCCCTCGAAAACCTTCAACTGTCCACTCCCGTTCTGAAAACCCTAACAATCTACCCTTCAAAAGATCAAATCTTAGTGTAATCTCCCATCTCCCTACCAGAGAAGTGGGTGATTTCCCCTTTTCCCTATCCCCTCCCGCTTCCGGGCTCCTCCTTCGACCCCGGTATTGATACGTTTGGAATCCCCGATCCTTCGCCTGTGAGTTCAAGATCAAGAACCCCAAACTATTGATGGCCCGATCTTGCAATTATCCTTGCTATTCTCGATTTTTACAATTAATTACAATAAAGAGTTGAAACTATTGTGAAAGAAAGGAAAACAAACAAATAAATAAAAACTAGAACAAAAGACAAATGCCAACAAAGGCAACAGCAGCAGCGACGGCAACGGTGGTGGCGACGGATGCTGCGGGCGCAGCAAATCTGCTGCGGCCGCCGCCAGCGACGGTTCCTCTGTTGCAGCGACGGTGGCCTGGGTTCCAGCGACAGTTTCTCAGCTTTTCTCTTCTTTCTTGTGTTTGATTTTGTGTTTGGGATTATGGTTTAGATGTTGGTTTGATATCGGATGAACAAGAACATAAATTGATTGCAAAGGCTTTTGGATTGGGAATCGAGGGAACCCTTTTAATCCTCAATTATAATTCCAATCTAATTAATTCAATGAAAGTACAAGGGTTTAAATAAGAAACTATACCAATTCTATCTTGTGCAAAAGATAGAGTTTTGGCTTAGATAAATAAATACTAAATCCTAATAATACTAATAAATAAATCCTAGATAAATATTCCTACTTAGTGGTCAAGGAAAATATCTAGAAGAGATAAACTTTCTTTTTCCACATTTATTCACCTAACTAAGTATTTCTAAAAAATAAGGCATTCCATAAATAGCTCCAACTACATAAGAGTTACTAAATATGGAAATAACTAAAAATAATAATAATTAAATAATATCTTTTCCTCAATCCATGGTGGTGCCTTCTTCTTTCTCTTGAGGAAGACATTCTTTGCCAGCAATGGCCCTCGAATTGTTCTTGAGAGCTCGCCTGGATCAAGATCATTGTTTGACCCACAAAAGACCATCTTGATCCGCATCATTCTCACCTTCTTAGCTTCGATTCGTCCTCGAATCGAGTCGTTGAAGAGCAGTAGGGAAGGAGCAACCACCAGAAAGTAACTTCCTTGACAATCAACTTGAGATGGTGCCAGCAGAATTTGAGGAAAAGGAACCTCAAAAACAACACCTGTCATAGGGATTATCGAGCAATCAAAAGGAACAGAATTAAAAGGCTCAATAACCCTATGAAATCCAGAATTCTCAACATTAGGAACATTCTCAAGAGGTACAATAGCTAACTCAACGTCCTTATCGTTGTCGTCAGAAGCAACCACATCATCTTGTAGAAAATTACAGCCATCTTGCAGATCAGATTCGGATGCTTTCCCGGAGGAATCTTTCAGCGTGTGACCCACCGTTGGAAAGCTCGTCGAGTCAGCTTCGCAACAAGACTGATTTGACTCAATTCCGAGGTCGGAGTCAACGGGAATCTGCGAAACAAGTTCGACGCGCTGTGCTGTTTTCTGGGCAACGAAATCAACAAAAGGCTCCTTAAGCTCAATTACCTCGTCGTCGGTTGAGGCAACTATAGCCGCTGGAGCAGGGGTGAGGGCTGAAGGAAGATCTTGACAAATTCTATCCGAGATGGCCTTCGCCAATTCCTCCAAGTACTCCTCTCGGCGACGTTCCTCCTCCTCTTGTCGTCGTGCCTCCTCAGCCTCTCTTTGTTGGAGAAGCCGAATCTGATAGCGTTGTCGACACCTCTTATCTTCGATCTCCAATTGACGTTGTTCTTCCTCTTGACGTTGAAGCCAAAGTTGGCGTCTTTTGACTTCGCGTTGACGCTCTAGGGTTTGTTGTTGTAGCCAAGCTCTCCGACGTAACTCTTGTTGGCGTCGTTGTTGTTTAGCACGTTCCAAGGCAAAAAAATCCATCCAATGGATCGAGATCATCATCCCAGTCGCCTCCCCAGATAACGTCAACCATTGAATCAAATCGTAAATAACATCAAGAAAAAAAAACAAGAACTTGCGAAACCTACGGCTCTGATGCCACTTGATACGTTTGGAATCCCCGATCCTTCGCCTGTGGGTTCAAGATCAAGAACCCCAAACTATTGATGGCCCGATCTTGCAATTATCCTTGCTATTCTCGATGTTTACAATTAATTACAATACGGACTTGAAACTATTGTGAAAGAAAGGAAAACAAACAAATAAATAAAAACTAGAACAAAAGACAAATGCCAACAAAGGCAACAGCAGCAGCGACGGCAACGGTGGTGGCGACGGATGCTGCGGGCGCAGCAAATATGCTGCGGCCGCCGCCAGCGACGGTTCCTCTGTTGCAACGACGGTGGCCTGGGTTCCAGCGACAGTTTCTCAGCTTTTCTCTTCTTTCTTGTGTTTGGTTTTGTGTTTGGGATTATGGTTTAGATGTTGGTTTGGTATCGGATGAACAAGAACATAAATTGATTGCAAAGGACTTTTGGATTGGGAATCGAGGGAACCTTTTACTCCTTAAAAGGGTTCCTCAATTATAATTCCAATCTAATTAATTCAATGAAAGTACAAGGGTTTAAATAGGAAACTATACCAATTCTATCTTGTGCAAAAGATAGAGTTTTGGCTTAGATAAATAAATACTAAATCCTAATAATACTAATAAATAAATCCTAGATAAATATTCCTACTTAGTGGTCAAGGAAAATATCTAGAAGAGATAAACTTTCCTTTTCCACATTTATTCACCTAACTAAGTATTTCTAAAAAAGAAGGCATTCCATAAATAGCTCCAACTACATAAGAGTTACTAAATATGGAAATAACTAAAAATAATAATAACTAAATAATATCTTTTCCTCAATCCATGGTGATGCCTTCTTCTTTCTCTTGAGGAAGACATTCTTTGCCATCAATGGCCCTCGAATTGTTCTTGAGAGCTCGCCTGGATCAAGATCATTGTTTGACCCACAAAAGACCATCTTGATCCGCATCATCTGTTGTAAGAGTTGCACGACTCTATTTTAAGAGTTGCACGACTCTCTTGTAAGAGTTGCACGACTCTGTTTTAAGAGTTGCACGACTCTGTTTTAAGAGTTGCACGACTCTGTTTTAAGAGTTGCACGAATCAATATAATTTCATATTTTCTCAATAAATTATTGCACAACGTGCTCTTATTTTTGCTCATCAATACCTTATTTTTGCACAACTAGGGGTAAAATTAGGGCTGACACTGATATTAGTTACAATTAGTGATGACACTCATATTAGTTACAATCGAGTCCTCTTACCAAGTAATAACTTTGTAGTTCGGTATATATTTTTTCCGTGTGAGCACTTTTTTTTCTTCATGTCATCACATTTTTTGGAGTTGCACAACCGTATTTTAGAGTTGCACAACTTTAGTTTAGAGTTGCACAACTTTAGTTTAGATTTGCATAATTGTATTTTATTTGTGTCAGCACCTCCAAGAAACACTTTTCATTCTATTTGTCTCCAATTTAAGTGGCTCAATGCTTCAACCAAAGTTTACACAACCAACAACACGATAGCCTATACGGCATTTGAACCTGTATCTTTGTGTTTGTACACAACGCTCTACCGATTTGAGCTAATAGGCTTCACAAAATAATAACAGGTCTACCCAAACATAAAGCAATAAGTAGGAGAGCATTAGAAAGACATATCCCATGTTGTGTCTAATTTATATACACAAAATAGTCCACTAAATTCTATCAACTAATACCTCATAGGAAGCCCATTGCTAGTACTGCCACAACCTTTCACCCCATGATACAATACAAAATCTGTTTTCTCAATATCAACAGCTTAGTACTTGTGCACCAAGAAATTCAAGCAAAAGAACAATAAAATATGTTATTGGCATACAAAATCCCTTCAGCAGTTAAGAGTAAACAGATTAAAATGCAAAAAAGTCGACAGCAATGAGGAAAAACAGAGCCAACAGAATGACCAACATACAGTGCTTCTTACAAGCTCAGTTGGTGCAATGAGAGCTCTTTTGGCTTTCACAAACACTGATTATGATTAAAGCTAGCACAATGTTGGATTAAATGACCACATTTCAGCAATTGCAATCCATCACAAACAAAATCGAATTCCTTATCAATCGATCTTTGATCGATTGATAAGGAAAACAGTCGGAAGCAAAGATCGATTAGTCGGAAGCAAATCTGTCACATGTATGCTCAATTTCAAAGCCTTCACAGTGCAATTTGACAAAGAAACATAAACACAAACACCTTGAGACTTCAAATTCGACTCCAACACTTAAAAAATCAAAGAAAATTTGCGCCTTCGGCGCAAATTTTCTATGATTCCATTGCGCTGATTAAATTTTTAGCATTCATTAACCTAAAACAAATCATCATTCACCTAATTCACACAGATCTCAGAAAAATATTCCAATTGAACACTTGAAATTGAGCACAATCAGACCACAAATACCTTGGAAGCGCTGTCAACGAGGAGAGGTTGATCGGCAAGGCGGAAGTAGAGCTGCTTCTTCCTGTCGTGGCGGCAGGCATCAGGCGGCGTCGTTAGCGCGACCATGGACGCGATGCATTCCTCTGGTACCGAGGAGGAGCGGCGCCGAATCCATAGATCTCGGCCTAGGTCAATCGCTCGCTCCGCTCGCCTCGCTCGACGTCCACCACGCGATGAGGACGCAGGCTTCCAGGCCGCAACCTCAGATCGGAGCGATTGCACGCTGACGACGAGTCGGAGGTAACGGAGGGGCTCCGCTTCTTCCAATTGGACCAACCGCTGCCGCCAGCATCCCTGGAATAGTCGTCGCCGTCTTGATCGGGGCCCTCTCGGAGCAGCGATAGTGCCTCAGGGTGCTCTCCCGGAGCGGAGAGAGATTGAAAGGGGGGGTGCGGAGAGGGAGAGCGGAGGAGAGAGAAATGGTCGTGGGGGAGAGAGGTAGTAGGGTTTTATTTAGGACATTTTGCAAAATTATCCCAAAACGCGGACATTTTGTAAAATAAGTCCTTTTTCGTGGCTATTTTGCAAAATCGCCCTTTTAAATATTCATTTTTCATGTGTATTTTTACATTTTGAAGTATTAATATAATATTAATAATAGAAATTAGCAAAATCGATAAATCCGATATATCTCCGATATATCCCCGATATATCATTTTTACTCTTAACCGATATGACCCCGATACCCGATATTTAGAACCTTGACTCCCATAGCTACCCTTATCTTAAAACTCCTATATAAATACCCTTGATTAATTTGAGATCACCTTTAATAGCCTCAATAAAAATAAACAGTAGTTTTTAATTTGTTGATTGGGGTTCACCCAAAAAAAAAAATTGTTAATTGGGATACCTAATTAAGTGCAAAAGTCCATGTACACCCACCGAAGATAAGCTTTTGTAAGAGAATATACTCCAGTAGAACAAACAAAACTAACTACACAAATTAACTTGGCAAACCAGCAACTTAACAGCCCAAAAGGAGTACAAGTGAAGGGAGGATAAGGAAATTGATGATGATGAAATCAATCAATAATATATATAGAGAGAAGGGGGATCGGATGTAAACCAATCTTATAATGTAAACTTTAAACACATCTTAAACGACAAATTGGATGAAATTAAATCTATAAATATTAGATTGAATTCATAATTTCAAAAAAAAAACAAAAATACTCCTGTCAGTATTCTAAAAATCGCGACTCGCCTAGGCGCTAGGTGGGAGGGCACCTCGAAATTTTTAAGTCTGGGTGGATTTTTAGGCGTAAATCTGTCTAGGCACAGCCTAGGCGCTGCCTAGACCCCGCCTTAGGGATTTTTATCCCCCAAGTCGAGATGTATTGTTTTTGAGTCGAACATATAGTTTCAAATTTTAAGAGATTTAGAATAGTCATTCGAACACGTACTTTTGCGTTTATTTACTTTATTTTTAGTTAAACACCACAAATTTAAATTTATATGGATTTTAATTATATAATATGAATAATTGACATGTCCTAAATGTTAAATTGAAAAAATTACGGAGCAATCAAGTTATTTTTAAGTCCGTTTAGATGCTATAGGTGGTCGCCCACCGTCTAACGCCTTTGAGAACATTGGAACCCATCCCTACCAAAATTTAAAAATTAAATTAAATTATAATCGTAGCAGGTTAACGGCTAAGATGTGTGACAACTCACAGTTTAGTTACCTCTGATCTCCCCTCACTCTTTAAATGTACGGTGGGACCCACAGACCCACCGTTACCATAATTGCGAATAAGGTAAAGATAGCTGTCCATACAAGTCGGCCACAATTGAGTGTTGTCCCAACATCGAATTAGGCAAATTGAGTTTAAGCCACACCCTCCCCATTCATAGATCGAAGATCAATTTCCAATTCAAGTACCTTTACATTATCAGCAACTTTTAGAGCTTTTATGAATCCAGTATCTTTTGGTATATATACCAAAATAGTTATGAGTTAGATTGATAAGTTACATATACAGAGATCCTACTACACATGGCATTATTACTAGACACACTTAAATTTGGATAATATTTTAAGTTTATTATAAAAAAAATTAATTGAAAAAAGATTTCTTAAAAAAAAAAAACTAAGAATCTATTTTAAAATACGGTATTTCTACCCTATGTCCGAAGAAGTGTAATTGAGAAAGATTCTCTATCAAACGAAGTATCGACCCTAAAACTTCAATATTAAAAAAGGCTAAAATAATTAAATTAAGGAAAATCATTCATAATTAGGCTTCTTATCCTACGCCATTAGAGTATAGAAAAATGACTAAACTATTAAAAAATATTTTCCAAAACAAGAAGATTGTTTAAAGGTTGATTTTTCCCCCTAATCCAACAACAACAACAAACCCAATATCTCCCGCTCAGAGCAGGGTCTGGGGGGTCGAGATGTATGCACCCTTACCCCGACTAGGTAGAGAGAGTATTTCCGAGTGATCCATGACCGGACATCAAAGGAAAGAGGAAAGCACACCACTAGAAACTGAAAATTAAGAAAATAAAACGCAAAAGGGACAAAGATGAGAAAAGATGGAAAGGATGCACGTAAGGAAGTTGAGATAGAAGGGAAGCATGAGCGAGAAACGTTGCCCCCGACTAACGTTCGTCAACTCGAATAGCATTCCTCCACTGAATCCTATCGCGTGTCATCTCATCATAGAGTCCCGGAGCGGTCAGATCATGTCTAATCACTTCACCCCCAACTCTTCTTTGAGCGCCCTCTGCCTCGCCGAACGCTTTCGATAGCCAAGTTGTCACACCTACGCACTGGCACATTTGGATCTCTCCTCTAAACATGTCCATACCATCGGAGTTTCAATTCCCGCAACTTAGCCTAAATACTATCCATTCCTACCTTTTCTCGAATAGCATCGTTTCTGATTTTGTCGCCCAACACTCTTTTGCTATGATGGTATTGTGACTCACTCCTCACTACGCACAATTTCCTTTTGCTAAGAATGCCCGAGTCCCTGACGGCACTCTCAGATGCTTGAAGCCTTGAAAAAAACGCAGACCCTGAAAATAGAGATGTCAGAGAACCAAGGAAGGTGTCGAGCAGCACAAAGGCACAGTTACGACAGAGTCACAACGACGTGGGGCTTCAGCGCACAAACGAAGGTGGATGAGAGAGATTCCGATGACGATGAGATGTCGAAGAGAGTGAGGTTAGGGTTTTTCAAGCCTTTGAATATGAAAGTAGGGCGTTGGTGGCGACGAGACGGTGGCGGAATTTGACCGTGACGCTTCGAGATCGAGAGAGCGAGGAGAAATCGCAAATATCTTGTGGAGGCTTCCGGACGAAGACCAAAGGAGGTGGAAGGTTAAAAATCTAAGTCCAGTTTTGGTATCGAGATTTACTTATGTTTAATAATAGTAAGGGTGTATAGCCTATATATGGATGAAAAAGGATAAAAATCTAACTCTAATAACAATATACTGTATTCGTTCAATAATATAAGACTTTTTAACAAGTAATACACGTATTTTAATAAAAATTCATTCCTCGTTTAAAATGATCATAATTACGCTAACTTTTTCATAAATTTATATATATATATATATATATATATATATATATATATATATATATATATATATATATATATATATATATATATATATATATATATATATATATATATATATAAATTTACACTATTCTCTACAACCAATCAAAATTGTTAAAAAATACAAAAATACAAAAATAATTAGAAGTCATTATTAATTCATCACCTGAAAAATCTAAAAAATCTTACATTATTGATCAAAATAATACTTTTAAAATATCATATATTTATGATTGGAGTGAGTATATTCTCATAAATCTCATGATATGATTTCTTGTTTCATTTTCATTAAATAAAAAATACCTTTCATTCCATTTATAAATTCCACAAGTTAGAAAACCTATTTAATATTTTTTTGGTTAAAAGGAGAGTCGGATCTCTCCGCGCTTCTAATGCACTTTATTAATAAGACAAAAATCTTTTTTTTTTTTTTTTGGTTTAAAGACAAAAATCTATTTAATGTTAGGACATCATTAAAAAAAACATTTCAAGTTTAGATATCTTTTATATTAAAATTATTTAATTTATATGTTTGATTTCACGTTGCTTGTTAGGACTTTAATGGTGTAACTAAAGTCACATAACGTCTCCCTTAGTTAATAAAAATGACCTATGGTGACAAAAAAAAAAAGTGAATTTGATCAAGAATTTTTTTAAAAAAAATGTCGGTCCCATCTAAATCCCAAAATTTCTTGGTAAGATTATTATTCAGTTGGATTGGATTACATTTTGACACGTCAAGCGTATGAAATTCCAAATCATGATCGATCAAATTGTATATCCGAAAATTAAGGAAGAAAAGGGAAAATTCCCATCCCCATATTCCTACGAGCCTCCCATTAATAAATTCAATCAATATACTTTATTTACACGAATTGTCAATTTATCACTACCAAAAAAAATAAAGCGAAAAATTCGTCTTTCTTTGCATCCAAATACACGTTTATTTTCAAGTTTGGTGGGGGGTATTTTCCCCTTTCTCTCTAAACCATCAACAATTATACTAGGATTATATAAATTAAAAAAACCATATAGTATAAAAGTAGAACTAAGAATCAACTTATAATATATTATATTATAATAATAATAATAATAATAATTTGAGTATAGAATTCCTTGCAAGTTAACGCCAAGCAGACGCAACCGCAAGCGTCCTACCCATCCACCCGAAGCAGACTCCCCCATTCTCCTCTTTCACCGTGAAGTTCGGGTTCCCTCCCCGGGCCGGGCTCGTCAGGTTGGCCCGCATTGACTCCGCTACGCCCCGCCCCACGGGCTTCGTCTTGAACCCCGCCATCCCCATCCGGGCCCTCCATTTCCCCAGCACCTCGCACCGCTCCACGCGCTCCCGCCCTTCGCACGCCACCGCATTTGCTGCCTTCCGTCCTAAGGCCTCCTCTACCCGGGCCCGGTCCGGGCTCTCCCGGGCCAGCTCGAGAGATTCGAACAACGCCCCATAGTAGCCCGAGCATTCGCTCACTCGGGTTGCGAACGGGGCGGTGTTCGCGCTCAGCTCCTGCTCCGCCACCGCCACCACCCGCGGCTGCATGGCCCGCACGCGGCGGAGGAGCTCGTCGCGGAAGTTCTCCATGGACACGCTCTCGTCGGGCACCCGGTAGAGCCGGAACGCGAAGTTGGCCACCAGGGTCTCGTCGGGCCCGCACCCGATCGACTCGCGGGTCAGCTCGTCGACGGGGCAGACCACCGAGTTGAACCGCACCGAAAATCGCGCGGCCGCGCCTTTCTCCGCCACGATTCTTACGAGGCTCTCTTTCACCCCTTCCAAGCGCTTCGAAGCCTCCTTGTCATCCCTCACCTCCGTTTCGACAGCCGTGATCTTGAGCTCCAGTGGAGAGTTGCTGCGAAGCGTTTCTGACGCACGCTCCACGAGAGCGCGTAGGAGGTTGACGTACTGCCGGCCGTGGCCGACGTCGAAATCTACTATGTGAACCACCTTGGGAGCTCCTCCGTTCTCTTGCATGGTGGAGGCTATGGCGTCCAGAATGAGCAAGTTGGAGGACAAAAGAGCGAACTTGAAGCAGGGGGAGAGGTCGTAGAGCGCTTGGACGGACGCCACGTGTTCGGCGCCGTACAGTTCAGCGACTGGAGGTGGATTCTCTCCCGGAGAGACGCGACACCGGAGCGCGTGGAGCATGTGGAACGCCAGCCTCTGTTCTGGATCGCCGGTGGGGCTCGCCACCTGTGCTAACCGAGTAAGGGTTTCGGCGATTTCATCCGATTTCCCGTCGACAATCGCCATCGCCGCCTCCGAGATGAGCTCCGCCGGTTTGGCAGTCGGCGGTGTCTGCGGCGTCGGAGCGAGCAACAGCGGCGGTGGAGGAGTTTTCGACGACGAACAGGAGGACGAAGATGAAGTCGGTGAAGGCAATACGGTGTTGGCCGCCGTCGCCACGGCGGAGGTTGCGGTTGTGGTTGCTGTGGCGGTAGCGGTGGGGGAGATCAGATCCTGGAAAGTCTGTGACCAGTCGATGTTGGTGATAGCGGAAACGGCGTCGTTTTTTCCGTCTCCTCCTCCGATCCGGTCGTCGTCATCGTCTAAGAGATGCTTCTCGAGCTCCTGAAGAGTAGACATCATCTGGCTGCTATTCTCCGATCCCGGGTTGAAATTCGGGCCCGGAGTCGCCGAATTATTCGGGTGGTAAATCTGTTGCTGTTGGTGGTGGTAGAAAGGGACGCCGTAGCGGGCGGAGGAAGCCGTGGAGAGAGACGAAACAGAGGAGAGAGAGGGCGATTGATGCTCCTGTGATAGAGAACAAAGATCAATCGATGGGGAGAGCGGCGAAATCGGAGACAAGGTATGGTTTTGGAAGCCGCCGTTGAATCCTCCCGTCCTCTGCTTCATAGATCTCAAGAACAACCCTCCCCCTCCTCCGCCCGCTACGGCGTCCCTTTCTACCACGCCCTGCTGTTGCTGAAAGTAACTCTGCGGCGCGGCGTGAGGGGAAGCCTGAAACTCCGCCAGCGACCGTTTCCCGATCATCATCAAATCGGGCCTCCGGTACCCGATCTGCTGGCCCGGATTCCCGGCGAGCTGTTGCTGTTGCTGTTGAAACCTGTAGATGCCGTTGTGACTATTCTCCACGAAACCGTTACCGATCGATCGCCCTCCACCACCGTAGAAGCCCGGATCACCGCCAGGGAAACCCGAAGCCATGTTTCTTTTTTGGTATTCCCTGAGAAAGAAACTCAATCAAAAAAGCCCTCTTTTTCTAACTAGATCCTTCAGATCAACAAACTTCCATCTAATAATCGCACTCAAAACATCAAGAATCAAGAAAGAGAAGGAGAGATATAAAAGGGAGTTTCTATCTCTAGAAGAGATTGAATTGATTCTCATAAATATTGGAGAGAGAGAAAGGATCGGTTACTTATGTGGTTTTGATTTCATGGCCCGCTTTCTTAATTGGCTGGGCCCCACCTTGAGGAGATCCTCTGCGACGCGTGTTTACTTGTGAAGCTATGCAACCAACCGTTGGATATGATGACTGATCGACGACGGGGGCGCAATCAGACGGTGGGAATAGCTGACACGTATAGCTGTAATGCAGTATAGCTGATTGTTTGTTGCATTAAAGGTAGTTTGAATTGTTTTTTAATGTGGGAAGTGGCACGAGTGGGTCTTACGACCACTTCCGCGCGTATCGACAATCGTAATTTAATTTTAGATTTCTTGTCAACGCGTAAAGTGTTTGTTGTGCTTTGTATACTCCGTATTTGTTTTTGTTTTTTACGTGAAACTTTCTATTTGTGTATTATAAATACCAACCTTTTCTAGTTTTGTTGGATACCTCAAAAATATTTATTTGTAATCTAAAATTCAATTATTATAAAAATACTATCTCCATTTTATAAAACACTTGATTTGTTATGGATACAATACTATATAATAATCTTCCGTATGTTATTAATGTTGAATGATTTTGAATTGATTCGATTCAGATAAACCCAAATATCAAATTGATAATGTTTATGAATAAAAAATTGTTCCTAATAACTTAGAACAAGTTCGATTTAGTTTCAATTCGAATCCATATTCTAACCAGATTATCAAAGTGGACGACAAACACTGATATGTTGTATACGTTTGGTTAGATAATCGAATCCCTCTTTCGATATTCCATCGGCGTCAATGGCGGTGTTGTTTGCGCTCATTGTTAGCCGTCGTTGGAAAACAACCCCTTGCATGACAAGGACTAAAATAAAATAATTAATATAAATAAATAAACAAAAAAGGACTAACATAAATTGATTAAAATTGTACGATTGCCAATCCATACTTTTTTTGGGCCAAGGTTGAAATTATTTGGCCCAAGCATTTCAGCTTTTATTGAATAAAAATTTAATTGAACTGAAACGACTGGATAAATTATTCACTTAATTTGGTGTAAAATTGGAATCAACTTTCTCTGACTTGTTTTGCTTGAGTGTTTGTGTGTTGAGTTTAGTTGGTGTTTTTTCACGTGCCTTTAATTTGGCGTCTGGTTTTTCATTCGTTGTTAGTAGATTGTGTGAGTTTCAGCTGGTCGGGATTGTGACTGTGTCTTCACGCCAACTCATTTACATGGGAGACGCTTCACTGGAGTTATATCTTCACACCATCACGGGTTCGTGTCTTATTATACCTGCTCTTCAGCGGTGCTATTTTGGTAGTGCTCTCCAGCCGACACCGACATCTGACTCTCTATGGTTTCATTCAAACTTCTTTTTCATCTCGCTTCAATCTATTTTGAATCATCGATTTCTTGATTTTTTTTTTTGTGAAGGTATTCTCATTTGTCGATTTTATCGGTCTATCAAGAATCAAGCCTGTCTGATATCGAATTATTACCTTATAAACAAAAATAGAGGAGAAGTAACCTACCAATTTACTACGTACATCCATTCAAAATTATATGTCATTTTAGGTGTTTGCATACATATTAAGGAAACTACAAAAGTGTTACTATTATACCCCTCATTAATTATCCATAACCACTAACAACCAACAACATTTCATAAAACAAGTTAAAGAGTTACTTTTCTCTTAACCCAATTGTGGAAAGATGTTAAATGACATCCCACATTGAATAATATGATGAATTCAAGCCTTACATATAAGTCGGTGGGCTACCCGATCTAACACCTATTGGTTTTAGGATGGAACCCCACTCGGCTTGTGTGCTCGGTTTGGTTAGTGCATGGTGCGCTCGGACGTGCGTGACCCCCCACGTCATATGGCCCGCCGGAATTTCAGATGGTATCAGAGCCGAGGTTCGGCTAGATGCGGTGCGGTCTGGGATCCTGATCTAATGGGCTAGCCGACCTTAAGGCATTAAATAGTCAAGTGCAACTGGCAGATATTGCGGGGTCATGCAGTTGCACTTGAGGGGGTGTGTGGAAAGACGTTAAATGACATCCCACATTGAATAATATGATGAATTAAAGCCTTGCATATAAGTCGGTGGGCTACCCCATCTAACATCAATTGGTTTTAGGATGGAACCCCACTTGACTTGTGCGTGACCCCCCACGTCATATGGCCCGCGGGAATTTTACACTAATGGCTAGAAAACCTAAAAGGACTTATATTTCTAAACAAAATTTTAGGCCTAAAAAGATTTATATTTTTGAACAGATGGAGTATATACTAGGTTTGTATTATTCAAATAAATTTTCGATGTGGGACAATTTTGGGTCTCATGTAGATATACGGATACCTTGAAGAAACTACACCCAAAAATATATATCTTGAAGAATGGTAAAAGTTTGAATATTTTTTTTTTTTTAAGAAAGTAAGAGTTTGGATGAAGTAAGATTCTACTGAACCACCACCCAATAGTGACTTTACGAACGAAAGTACAAAGCTCTGGGTGAGTGACGATCTAAGCACCATCCATCAAGAAGCAAAGATGAGCAACCTTGTTGGCCACTTGATTGACTTCTCAAAACACACGGTTGTAAGTGTCGGATCAAAACCATGAAGGAAGATGATCGAGACAGTTTGTCAACACCATCTTCGGCCAAACACACTCTTCCCATAACACATGGTTGCGGGCACTTCTAAGTCCCTCTAATAGCATTGACGACAATCAAGTGGTTTCCATCCACTCGATTTGTTGAAGGCTCGTCCATTTGGCATCCACCAAAACTATCCAGAGGGCGAGCACTTATGACACGTATAGCTCATTGTTTGTTGCATTACAAGTAGTTTGAAATTTTGATTTTTTTTTTAATGAGGAAGTGGAACGAGTGGGTCTTACGATCACTTCCAAACCTCCGCGCGTATCGACAACATGATTTAATTTTAGATTTCTTGTCAATGCCTATAGTGTTTGTTGTGCTTTGTATACTCCGTATTTGTTTTTGTTTTTTTACGTGGAAACTTTCTGTTTGTGTATTATACATACCAACTTTTGTAGTTTTGTTGGATACCTCAAAAATATTTATTTGTAATCTAAAATTCAATTATTATTTTTTGTCAACAATTTTGCTAGAGCTTGAGTTTTATAAAAATACTATCTCCATTTTATAAAAAACACTTGATTTGTTATGCATACAATACTATATAATGATCTTCCGTGTGTTATGAATGTTGAATGATTTTGAATTGATTCGATTCAGATCAACCCAAAATTCATAAACATAAAAAATGGTTCCTAATAACTTGGAACAAGTTCGATTTAGTTTCAATTTGAATCCATATCCTAAGCAGATTACCAAAGTCGACGGTAAACACTGATCTGTTGTGTACGTTCTGTTAGATAATCGAATCCCTCTTCCGATATTCCATCGGCGTCAGTGACGGTATTGTTTGCGCTCATTGTTAACCATCGTCGGGGAAGACAACCCCTTGCATGACAAGGACGTACTAAAATAAATTAATTAATATAAATAAACAAACAAACAAAAAAGGACTAAACATAAATTGATTAAAATTGTACAATTAATGCCAATCCATTATTTTTTTTGGGCCCAAGGTTGAAATTCTTTGGACCCATGCATTTCAGCTTTTATTTAAATAAAAATTTAATTGAACTGATACAACTATTATAAATTATTCACTTTGGTGTAAAATTGGAGGCTTTCTCTGATTTATTTTTGCTTAATTGTCTATGGGTTGGGTTTAGTTGGTGTTTTTTCACGTGACTTTGGTGTCTGATATTTCAATCGTTGTTAATAGATTGTGTGAGTCTCGCCTGGTCGGGGTCTTGACCTTGTCTCCAAGACAACTCCTTTGTCTGGGAGGCGCTTTGCTGGAGTTATATCTTCACACCACTAGGGATTGGTGCCTTGTTGTTCCTGCTCTCCAGCTCTGCTATTTTGGTAGTGCTCTCTAGCCGACACTGACATCTGGCTCCCTATGATTTCATTGAAGACTTCATTTTTATCCTGCTTCAGTCTATTTTGAATAGTCAATTTGTTGATTTCTTTGTTTTTGTTTGTGACGGTATTCTCGTTTGTCGATTTTACCGATCTGTTAAGAATCAAGCTTGTCAGATATCGAATTATTACCTTATAAAAAAAAGAAATACTAAGTATAAGAGAAGTAACCTACCAATTTATATATTAGGTTTGTATTATTCAAATTTTCGACGTGGGACAATCTTGGGTCTCGTGTAGATATATATATATCTTGAAGAAACTCACCAAAAAAAAATATATCTTGAAGAATGGTAAACTTTGAATTTTTTAACAAAGTAAGAGTTTAGATGAAGTAAGACCTGCTGATCCACCACCCAATAGTGACCTTACGAACAAGAGTACAAAAATTTGGTGAGTGACGATTTAAGCACCATCCATCAAGAAGCAAAGCTAAGCAACCTTGTTGGTCACTTGATTGACTTCTTGGAATACATGGTTGTAGGAAGCTAGATCAAAACCATTAAGCAAGATGAGACAATCTGTCAACACCATCTCTGGCCAAACACACTCTTCTCATAATACATAGTTGCAGGCACTTCCAATTCCCTCTAATAGCATTTACGACAGTCAAATTGTTCCCATCCACCTCGATTTGATGAAGGCTCATCCATTTTGCAACCACCACACCTATCCAGAGGGCGAGCACTTCTGTCATCAAAGCCAACACAAAACCACACCACAAGACATCATAGGCCCACACATTTCTCACCCGTCACACACACACATATTCCGCTTAATCTATTAAATAATACAGTATCATTTTACATTTACTTTTATACTATAATAAATGATCTTGTTTATGATGTATGTTGTTTATTTGATATGATTAAGTTAATTTTACATTGATAGTTGTTTACTCGTTAAAGCATTGGTCCTTGCATTGATGTTTTTCCAAAAGTTTCTTGGTTGAATTAATATAATGGGGTGTGGTTCACCCGAATTTTCACCTGATCCACCTGATTAACCGTTGAATGTGGGTGAACCGTAGGCGGAGTGGGTGAAACTAGAAGCAGGTAATGAATCATATCGGGTGAGAATTCGACCTATTGATATCCCTAACTACATAAATTTTGTGCATAGTGTGTGATAACATGCAACTTGATATTTTTCATTTAATAACCATAAATACTAAAAACGCATCAATTTTTTTTTTCTTATCTCGTTGACATTGCCATCGCAACATTACTCGATGTTCATCTTTATTAATAGTCATTGGGTCAGGCGGTTAAATTATCATTTACAATCAGGTGGTCCTAGTTTTAGAGTATTTAAGTTGTGAATTACCTCAGTTAAAAGTCGAAAAAAATGCGACGAATAACAAATGCGACGAATGAAACGCAAAAGCGACAGAGTTTGTAGGGATGTGTTGTATTTAATGCAACAAACATCGACATGGAAAATGTGAAGCATCTACTACTGCACACTAAAGAAATGGCCAATTTTAATGACCCATATATTATTTCACAATGTAAAGATGGAGTCACGTCTAAACTCATCACAATTTATATTCGATTTCACGAATAAATAAATTTGCAGGATATCTCTGCAATACATATTTCAAAAATGAACTAATTTTGGTTCAAATTAAACATATCAGAGATATAACGAACCTTTAATTCGTAGGCAGAGAACGTGTGCGGTGCGTTTACTAAATGGTCTCTGCATATTAACATTTAATATAAGGTATTTATAGTTATAAATACAGTAATGTATAAGCATCCAAGTCAATACCAGTATTATAAAGTCCCGATATGACGTCTTTAATTAATCAATTAAATGTGTATTTTTATTTGCAATAAATGTTGATAAGGTCCTACTGTATATAACAAAGTAGGCCAGCTGGCTTGATAAGAGAACACATAAAATGATGGTTCATTTGATTGAATTGAACGTGAAAGATACCATTTAATTACATTTATTTTTTTGCTTTTACACTTTTGGGTTTTTTTTTAAAAAAAAAGCATATATAGTATATAGGGAATGAGATGAGATATCATGTAGTTTTGAAAATATCTTTAAGTGAAATTGGTAAAATCTTGACTATTT
This sequence comes from Persicaria tinctoria, assembly GCA_037127255.1. Lineage (NCBI taxonomy): Eukaryota > Viridiplantae > Streptophyta > Magnoliopsida > Caryophyllales > Polygonaceae > Persicaria > Persicaria tinctoria. The sequence goes on along the minus strand of JBANSL010000002.1, from coordinate 24,255,340 downwards.
AAAAGGATTCTTATGATTTTCTGCTTGAACTTTATAGAGATGAAAATATTATTTTAATAAGAATTAGTAATACTTGAGAAAGTTAAAATAAAATTTTAAGTAATTCTTCAATCTTAACCATTAAATTGAGATTGGATGATTTACCTATTTTGAACTCTAGCTAGCCGTAGAATTGATTTTCAACTTATGCTGAATGATGATCTAGGAGTAGTGCTACTGTTTTAGTGGCAGCTTCGATTGTTTGCCTACTGTACAAAAAAAAAAAACACCTTATGCTAATATATATTATTTCATTTTTTCTACCCTGTACTCTTAGAAAATAGAATAAGGGTGTGTTTGGATTCCAATTGTATTATATTTATAATGCAAATAGATAAGGTGGTGTCTGGTTACCACATTTTTAAGGTATTTAAATTAAGTGTTCTAAATTTGAAATATTTTAAAACTTTAACTAGTTTAATTTTTCTAAAATTAAATTCCTATGATTTGACTTTTTTATATGAAATATTTCGGCCTTATTTAGATTTTTATCATATACCCTTAGAGTATAGGCAGGAACGGACTGAGGGGGGGCTAGGGTCAGCTCCAGCTCACTCCATTTTTACAAAAATAAAATAGTAGGTAAATTTTATTAAGGAAAATTAATAAAATTATTATTTGTAATTAAATTAAGGGTTTTGTTAATAAAAAAAAAATTATGCGTACGAGCAAAATTTAGTCTATCTAACCCACATAAATTTTAATTTCTGATTTCGTGCGTGAGTATAGGATATAACTTATATAGAAAGATTATGTTACATGGTATAAAAGCAATATTTTGAGAAAGAAAAGAAAATACTCCGTAGTATACAATCCTCAATATATAGGTAATTCTATCAAGTAATATAAGTTTATTTTTTTTTATTTTTTTTATTAGGAAAAAATTCGGGTGAGCATGCTCTACCCGAAAGCATCCTTGTGGATGAGGTCGGTAAGACCGGAATTGTTACAAATATCAATACCCCTGGCAGAGTGGCTAAGGTGTGCAACCCTATCAGCCACTCTATTGCCAAGACGGGGTACATGAATGAAAGAAATTTCTTTCATAGTCGATAGAAGAAATTGTACGTCAGACAGGATGAGTTCGATTTCCCATGGGCATCTGGACTTGTTATTGAGATGGTTAATAATTATGCTGGAATCTCCTTCAATATGGATTTTGTCAATATGTAGTTGTAGGGCCAATTGTACCCCAAGTTTGAGTGATAGGGCTTCCGCTTGAAGCGCGCTTTTCATACCTAATTGTTTATAGCCTATGTGTATAGGGTGTCCATTCCAATCCCTAATAATCACACCAGCTGTACTATGGTTATCACTAGGGGTGTTATTCGAGCCGAACGAGCCGAGCTTGGCATGTTCAAGCTTGTTCATTTGTTAAACGAGCTCGAGCCGAGCCCAAATTTTAAACGAGCTTTCTTTTTTGTTCAAGCTCGGCTTGTTTTAGTAAATGAACGAGCTCGAGCCGAGCTTTTTTCGAGCTTTCAGTAGTTTTACTTGGTAATAACATATTAACTTAAAGAAAATTTTAGAAATTCCATATTATTCGAGCTATTCGAGCCTAAATCGAACGAACCGAGCTTTCAACCGAGCTTAAAATCATGTTCAAGCTCGGCTTGTTTAGCTAAGTGAACGAGCTCGAGTCGAGCTTTTTTCGAGCCGATCCCGAGCCGAGCTCGAGCTATTCAACTCATATAACAGCCCTAGTTATCACTGAGAGTCGATCCGTCAAAGTTGAGTTTTAATGTACCTTTTGGTGGTTTACGCCACTTGATATGACGATCTTTGTTCTTCTTCGCGGGTTGTCTGACGCTTCGTGAATAAGGGGTGGTGTTATCATCTAACGTACTATCATATTGGTGAGTATTACTCCAATTTATCTCGTGTGTAGTAATAAGTTTTAATGCGGCGTCCCTAGGAGGAACTGGTAGCTGTCTAAACACATGTTGGTTTCGAATATACCATGTTGTCCACCAAGTGAAAGCAAGTTTTCCTAGAGCAACCTTTGGTAGGCTACTACCAATGAATGACATGATTGGGTTTATATCTCTTGATAGTGTGATTTGGCTGACTATTGTGGAGTTTATGTGCCCTGGGAATTGAACGAGAGATCTCGAATAATGATATTCGAAAAGTAGATGAACATCATCTTCCATAGAGCAATTACAAAAATTACATGTAGGGGGGATATGGACCCCCCGTAGGGCGAGCCTAGCCGCTATGGGAAGGTCATTTTGACAGATTTTCCACAAGAAATTTTTGATCTTAGGTGGAATATCGAGACGCCAGATCCAAGAGTTATTGTCTAAGGGAATTGAGGATTCAGCAGAAACCAGTTTATATGCGCTTGACGTAGTGAACCAGCCCTCTCGATCCGGCCACCAGTATAATTTGTCCACAAAATTTGAGATTGGGAGCGGAATGTCAAGGATTTCCTCCACAATGCTGTGTGGGAGAACAGCAGAGAGTTTCTCCTCCCACCATTTACCTCCCAGGATATAGTCACTGACTTTATCATTGATGTTATCAATTCTTGGGCACTCATCCCTTGATTGAATAGAAGATGTTGTAATCCCCATGCCCCCGCATTTCTTTGTTCTACAAACTCTATTCCAGCTAATCAACGGGCGGTGTTGCAGATCTTTATTCCATAAAAATGTTCTATTAATCTGATCAAGTTCTTTATGAATTGAAGATGGCAGTAAGAAACTCTGCATCGTATATAGGGGTTTGGCTGATAGATTTGAGTTTATAAGAACAGCTCGACCTTGCTGAGATAGAGAGTTAGCACGCCATTTACTTAGTTGTTCTCTAGATTTACAGACAATATCTTCAAAGGTTTCTTTGGTTACTCTACCGTTGATAATTGGACATCCAAGATATTTTTACAGGGAGTTGACGTTGGAAATTGTTAGGCAGCTAATGAGTTCCTGAAGTCTGGACTGAGTGATTCCTTTAGTAGCTTGGAAGCATGATTTTTGGTAGTTTACTTTTTGGCCCGAGACTTTACAATAGGAGTCAATAATTGTTTTGACTCTTCTACATGCATCCAAGCTGCCTTTCAAGAAGATAATGATATCATCAGCAAATGAGAGAAAGGGAATTCTCGGTCCATTCCTCCTAAATGTGAAACCAATTGGGCTTCTATCACTATTTGCCTCAGCAGACAGGTGGCGTGCCAATACTTCTGCACCTAGGATAAATAGAAACGGGGAAAGGGGATCCCCTTGACGAAGGCCCCTAGAAGGGAAGAACATATTTGTAGGGCCGTTATTCACAAGAATAGAATACGAGACTGTTGTTACACATTCCATAACCCAGGAAATGAAAGTAGGGTGGAACCCAAATTTGTCAAGAATCTTTTTGGTGAAGTTCCAATCAACCCTATCATATGCTTTTTCCATGTCCAATTTGATTGCCAGCCACCCTTCACGACCCAAACGCGATCGAAAGGAATGGAAGATTTCGTGAGCTATTAGAACATTATCTTGAATTGAACTATCTGACACAAACGCCCCCTGTAATGGGTGAATGAGCTTACCAATTACTACTTTATGTCTTTCTGTTAGAATTTTTGAAATGATTTTATATAGGTTGGAACATAAGCTAATAGGCCGGTAATGGTTAGTAGTCGAGGGGTTATCTTGCTTTGGTAGTAGGGAAATAAATGTATGATTTATTTGTTTAAGGATTTTCCCGGAGTTGAAGAAACCTTTAATGACTTTGATAATCGAATTCCCAAGAATATCCCAATAATGCTTGTAGAATTCGGTCGTCATCCCATCGGGACCTGGTGATTTATTTTTCCCAAGGTTGAAAACGGCGGACTTAATTTCACCATTTGTTGGGACTCGTATAAGGAATTCATTTTCAGTTGGGGAGATTGAAGGATCAATTATGTTAGTCATTTCATTAAGAAGTGTATCGTCGATAGCTTCCTTCTTGAAGCGTTTGTTAAACTCATTCTTGATTTCTTCCCTAACATTTTCTTCGCCGACTATGAGAGTACCTTCAGTGGTAGTAATGTTACGTATTTGTTTCCTGTGTCTTCTACCAAAAGCGACTCGGTGAAAATAGGATGTATTGGAATCTGAAAGCTTAAGATGTTTTGTTTTTGCTCTTTGGTTCCAAAAAGTTTTTTGAAAAAGTAACAGCTTTTCCCTTTTCCTTAATAGGCGACCTTCTTTACTGTTTTGGGTAGGAGAGTTATTGCCAGAAATAGCAGACTGAATAACAACCAATTCATTCTCCACTTCAAGCAGCTGGCGAAATATGTTGCCAAAGGAGAGCTTGTTCCAGACTTTGGCCTTCTGTTTGAGGAGTTTTTGCTTAAAGACAAGTTGGAACATAGCCGACCCAGGACAAGATGCTCTCCAAGATTGTTTGACTATATTACGAAAGTCCTTGCGTTGAAGCCAAGTGTTCTCAAATTTGAATGGGGGCGCTTTGAAGGTAGCGCTGCAGTCGAGGCTTATTATTATAGGACAATGGTCTGATGAGGTAAAGGCTCCGTTTTTTGTGATGAGATTTGGTAGTTGATTGAGAACTTGATGATGAACAAGTACCCGGTCCAGTTTTTCGTAGATGTAATCCGGGGCCTCGGTAGATTTTCTCCATGTGAACTGGTTACCGAATGTCGGCAAATCAACGAGGGAGCAAATATTTTTGAAGTCAATGAGACATGTGAACCTAGCCGGAAGGGTGGTAGCACCCCCAATCTTATCCTCTCTACACAAAATTTCGTTCATATCCCCCATAACAATACATGGGATGGGAGACTCGATTACAATTTTAGTTAACTTGTCCCAAAATGGGACCTTATCCCGGGGATCAGGTGGGGCGTAGACAAACAAAAGGAGGGTCGTAATGTTGTCACAAATATTTTCATATCGAAGACCGATGATTCTGGGTAGGTGGAACATTACAGATAAATTTTCATTTGAAAGTTGGTGGGATTTCCATAATACACCGAGACCACCCGAACGACCAATGCTAGGAGGCCAAATAGCCATATCAAATCCAATATATTTCTATATATTTTCAACCGGCAGAGATTCCGACTTAGTTTCAGCTAAGGCCATCAATTGTATATGTTCGTTTTTACATAAAGTGTCAATTTCGGTCCAAAATGTTCTTTTCTTAATGCCTCTACAATTCCAGTAGCTTATTTTCATAAGACACGAGAGGATATACGAGGAGTTAAGGTAAGATTCCTCGTATCAATACATTTTTTCTTTAGGATGTGAATAAGAATGGATGCATGATATGAACTCGGGATACACAACCGAAGGGGATACAACCCATCAGCAAAGTGGGAGGCTTGTTCAAGACACATGAAAATTTCCCTAAAGCAAACCTGCACACTAAAAAATTTCATATAATCCCTTGGGATAGATCTTATTCTAAAACCGTTGCATGAAAAAGGGAAAAGACTTTCAGACTGCTGGCAATACCACCCACTCAAAAGAGTCATCGTATGAGTAAGTGCGGAATCCTTGTCCACCGAACCAGTAGCCCAGTAGCAGATTAAATCGTTAGTCAGAGACAAGTAATATACAAAGGTATCTACATTCCAACACAAAAACATGAGTTGGGAACACTTACAGGCACAAGTACGGTGTACTCCATTGCTCCCACCTAATAGCTGGGAAGAAGGATTATAATCTTCATACAAATCAACCTTGCCAAAATCCAGATTAGGAGGAGAAGAAAGACATTTTCCTAGCAGCTCCAACCCAAGTGACTTCCATGAAGACATTCGAGAACCAACAAAAGAAGAGAGAGAAACCACATTGAGGCAATGTAATTTCACTCTAACCAATTGAAAGAAATAGTTGTTATCCTGTTCAACCTCATAATCTAAAATTCTTCCACCCACTTTTGGGAAGCAAGGAGTAGATACAGAGAAACTGAACATTTTGAATCCCATTGCCACATCCTGAGGTATAAATTCATACATCCATTGAATCAGTTCATTAAAAACATACCCACTACCCCAACAGTTTAACCAACTAAGCCAGGGCTCCAAAGTGCACGGATCCAACGTCGTGGTAGACGAAAAAACTCGCCACCAACAGACAGGAATGAAAGTCTTACAGAGGACATGTGAGTGCCCGAAATTCGGGATTTGAGTGGAGAAGGGGCATATACCACCTTCATAGTTTTGACCAGACAGCAAAAGAGGGTATTAGTTTTTATCAACCATATCCAACAAATCAATTCGACAATCCAGTAAAGGTATTTCACCAAAGTGCTAACAAAGCTATTAAGAGAAATCGGCACAAATTGAGGATAAACAAATTTGTAGTTAAGCATTTCATCCCATACAACAGACAGGAAAGTGAGTCTTACAGAAGACGGATGAGGGCCCGAAATTCGGGGTTTGAGTGGTGAAGGGGCATAAACCACCTTCACAGTTTTGATCAGACACCAACAAGTCAATTCGACAATACAATAAAGGTATTTCACCAAAGTGCTAACAAAGCTAATAAGAAAAATCAGCACAAACTGAGCATAAATAAATTTGTAATTAATCATTTCATCCCATCCAACTGACCGGAAAGAAAGTCTTACATAAGACAGATGAGGGCCCGAAATTCAGGATTTGAGTGATGAAGGGGCATAGGCCACCTTCACAGTTTTGATCCGACACCAAAGGCGGGTATTAGCTTTTATCAACCATAGCCAGCAAATCAATTCGACAAACCAACAAAGGTATTTCACCAAAGTGCTAACAAAGCTAATAAGCAAATTCAGCACAAATTGAGCATAAATAAATTTGTAATTAAGCATTTCAACCCATCCAAGCAAACCTGGGTGCAGGCACCATAGACGCAGAGGGCAATGGGAGTCCGTGATGAAGGACACGAACCACACACAGCCACCACACCGGCGAGACCCTACCCCGGAAGACGGACTGACAGCCTCCAAACCACCATTGTACACCTTACCACCGACCCCCACGGAGAATTCTTTCTTCCTCTTTCTAAAGTTCTTTTCCACGGTCACCAAAATCAGCCCAGAAGCCATCACAACCTCTGAAACCCACGGACCCACGAACGGAGGACGAAATCGGGGGCAAGGTGATTTTATAGGGATAAGAAATCCCAAACAAAACATTGGAACTGCAGCAAAGGGGATTTGTGGCAGGATTCAGCACCAGATCGAAGAAGACGGGCGAAGAAACGGAGAAACCAACGCCCAAACGAGGCCTGGAAAATCTGCGACGTCCGAATTGGAGTTTATAATACAGAGATAAGGCAATAACTGATTCAAAACGGCAAGATTCAAATCGGAATGAACACAGGAGATGGGATTTGGATGGCGTAAAGGTAGAAGCATGAAAATAGGCGGAGGCGAAATTGGGCGAAGAATTAGGGGCGCGTGGTGTGTGTGTATATATATATATAAGTTTTATAATTCAAGTAAAAATATGTATTAAATGCGTATTCAAAAGTCAATAATTTTTTTTTTTGATTAGGTAAAATTTTGGGTAGAAGGCTACCCAAGAGCATCAAAGCGGATGAGATCCTGAAGATCTTTGTTAGTTGTTAATTGCTCCCCTGAAACAGAGTGGCAAAGGTGTGCAACCTTATCAACCACTCAATTTCTAGCGCGGGGAGTGTGAGAAAAAGAGACATTTCTCACGTTTCGAATTATGGTTTTAGCGTCGGATATGATCATTTCCACTTCCCAAGGGCATCGGGTGTTATTTGTGAGATGGTCGATGATGATTTTGGTATCACCTTCTATGATCATGTTTTGGATATTTAGCTTCCTGACCTCCAAAACCCCCAACCGAAGGGCAACAGCTTCCGCCATGATGGGGGAGGGATGCCCTAGTTTCAGGAATGAGATTTGAATTGGTTTAGCGTTCCAGTCTCTGATGATAATCCCCGCTGATCCGGATCCATCAAGTAGTGCTGAGCCATCAAAGTTAATTTTGAACGTGCCATATGGTGGCCTTTTCCAAGTCGCATGTTTTGTTCCCTTGGCTCGTGGATTGTTCTTCCTCTTTACTGAGTATGTAATTTGTTTATTTGTCAGGTTCTTTTCATCCAAACGTCTGGCTCGGATCCAGTTGTCAATTTGTCTTCTAGAGAATGCCTCGATCTTGGCTATTGTCGGTGGTTGTTGGTTTCTGAATGTTACCATGTTTCTAAAACACCAGATACACCACCAGTTGGTGGATACCACCTGGATTTTTGGTTTTGGTAGGCTGCGAAGCCAATGGATGAGTGCACTTGTATCTCTAGTACATGCTATCATTTGTCGAAGCTTCTGTTGTTCTAATTGATTTAGGGGTTGGAGGGTTAGTTCAGGGAAGCACTCTGTAAGTATATGCACATCATCCTCCACACAATCACTGCATCGATCGCAAGAGGATGGCACCGAGACCCCTCGTGAGGCTAGTCGGGCTTTTGTCGGTAATCCCGAGCTGGCTATTTTCCATAAAAAGTTCTTTATTTTGGGGGGTATATCAAGTCTCCATATCCATTCAAAGTCTTGAGAATCATTTCCAACTGCATTTGTGAGCAGGTTGTAGGCGGAGGATGTATTGAACCATCCATGCTTATTCGACCACCAGTACAGCCTATCCTCCAAGGGGGCCACAGGCAATTGGATCCCGAGGATTTCATCCATCATTGCCCTCGGAAGCACCTTGAGGAGTTTCTGTTCCATCCACTGACCATTTTCTATGTATTCACTAACCGTTTCGTTTCTATCAATCTGTATCGGGCATTCAGGCCTCCCCACCAGTGGTTTATCTGATAACCAATTGTCAGTCCAGAATTTCATGAAATTGTTGTTCCCAATAGACCAGATGATACCATTTTTGAATTTTTGTAATAGGTTTGTTAGTTTTGCCCATTGCCAGGACATATTGCCCAATTTTTCATAATTCAGGGTATGTAATTCTTTTAAGTATTTGTGTGTGTTTACCCAGACCCAAGTACTATTCGGCTCCGCTAAAACCTTCCACAGAAGTTTTAATTGCAGAGCCTCGTTCATTTCTTTGGATTTTCTGATCCCCAACCCTCCTGCCTTCTTTGATTTGCATATTTTGTCCCACCCTATTAATGGTCTGTGTTGGGCGTCCTTGTTCCAAAAGAAGCTTATGTTGATTGTATCTAACTCACTGTGCATTGTGGTCGGGAGCATGAAGTTCTGCATTATGTATAATGGCTTTGCGGAGAGATTTGAACCGATAAGAGTTGTTCGTCCTTGTTGAGATAATGAGTCCGCTCTCCATTTACTCAGCTGGTCTTTTGTTTTGGTAATCACTTCCCTGAATGTGTCCTTGTTCACCCTACCATTGATGATCGGGCATCCCAGATATTTTTCCACAGAGTGGGATTGGTTGATGCCCAGTATTCGCTCCAACTCGATGGTTCGTGGGCGGGTGATTCCCGGAGTGGCCTGGAAGGTCGATTTATGATAATTAACTTGTTGCCCCGAGATTTGGCAGTAGTCGTTAAGGATATTTCTTACTTTGAGGCAAGCGCTGCTACATTTAAGGAAGAGAAGTATATCGTCTTCAAAGGCAAGGAACGGGATACACGGTCCAGAAAGCCCGAATATGAATCCAACAGATTTGTCGGTACTCATAGCCTCTAATGCCAGTTTACGGGCCAATACTTCTCCACCCAGGATAAACAGGTATGGTGATAAGGGATCCCTCTGTCTTATGCCCCTTGTTGGGGTAAACAGTTCCGTCGGTCCATTGTTAACTAAGACCGAGAAGGAGACCGTTGTGATGCATTCCTTGATCCAGTGTATAAATGTTGGGTGGAATCCGAAATGAGACATGACAGCCTCCGTGAATTCTCAATCAACACGATCATAAGCTTTCTCCATGTCTAGCTTAAGCGCCAGCCATCCCGTCTTTCCTTTCCGGGATTTGCAAGAGTGGAAATTTTCATGCGCTATAAGTACATTATCTTGAATGGCTCTGTCTGACACAAAGGCGCCCTGGTGTGGATTTATTAGTTTTCCCAGGACTTTTTTTAATCGTTCCGTTAATATTTTGGAAATTACCTTGTAGATGGTTGAACATAGACTTATGGGTCTATAATGACTTGTTGTGGTTGGGGTGTCTGTCTTAGGTAGTAATGATATGAAGGTATGATTTATTTGCTTGAGTAATCTTCCTGATATGAAGAAGTTTTTTACAGCTCTGGTGACTAATGGGCCGACCACATCCCAGGATGCTTTATAGAATTCTAATGTCATGCCATCCGACCCAGGAGCCTTATTCTTACCTAGACCGGAAACGGCGCTCTTGACTTCACTGTTGGAGGGTATAGCGATTAGTTCATTGTTTTCATCGTTCGTTATGTCGGGAGTTATTAAAGTAAGGATTTCATTTAGCTTTCTTCTATTGATTTGTTGTTCTGTAAACCTTTTCTGGAAATCCATTTTAATCTCATTATTTATGTTGAGTTCCCCTGTTATCTAGGTTCCTTCCGAGGTTGTTATGCTACGGGTGAATTTCCTGTTTCTTTTGCGTGAAGCGATTCTATGAAAATACCCAGTGTTGGAATCTGATAGCTTAATATGTTTGGATTTGGCCCGTTGATTCCAGTAAGATTTTTGGAATAGTAATAATTTTTCCTTTTTCTTTATTAAAGTTTTTTCTCTTGTTTGTGTGTTGGGATCTGACCTGGTTGACCGATGTTTTTGTATCTGTAGTATTTGTGCTTCGACCCGTTGGAGCTGCCTGAAAATGTTCCCGAAGGTAGTTTTGTTCCACATCTTTGCTTGACTTTTTAGTAGCTGTGTTTTCCTGGTTAGTTGATACATTGCTGAACCATGGCACCTATGTCTCCAAGCTTGTTTCACAATATTCTTAAAATCTTGTCTTTGTAGCCACATGTTTTCAAATTTGAAAGACGGGGGTTTGAAAATCTGGCTGATGTTTAGTTCAATGGTGATCGAGCAATGGTCTGAGGATGTGAAGGAACCATTTTTAGTGCTTAGGGCAGGGTACTGGTGAACAATGTCATGGTGAACCTGTACCCGATCAATTTTTTCCTTTATATTTCCAATGTCAGACTGTTTTTTCCTCCAAGTGTACGGGTTTCCCCAAGTAGGAATATCAACCAGAGAACATTGGTTCTTAATTTCCCTTAGTCGGACAAACCGACGCGGATGAGTCGTCGCGCCCCCTTCTTTGTCGGCAAAACATCATATTTCATTGAAATCTCCCATGACAATGCATGGGATTGTTGTCTTATTTATTTCCTCGATCAGTTTGTCCCAAAATCGCGGTTTATACTGCTATTGGGGAGGCGCATAGATGAACCATATGATACACGAGAAATTGTCCAAGTTGTTGGTGTATCTTATGGCTATTGCTCTTGGCCAGTGTGTTATAACTTGAATTGTTTCATTTAGAAAGCAGTTCTCCTTCCAAAGAAGACCCAAACCCCCTCGCCTTTCCCACCGTAGGAGACCAGACCGCTCTATCAAATCCCGCACCCCTCCAGCAGGAAGGTGAAGGAATGTTTTCTGTTTTGGTCTCAACCAGAGCCAATAGTTGAATGTGCTCTGATTTACTCCAAGTATTTATCTCCGTCCAAAATGTAGGACGACCAATTCCTCTACAGTTCCAGAAGCTAATCTTCATTCATCTCTTCAATTAGTGAGTGCGAGAACGATCCTCGCAACCCACCGTCTTTACAGCTCAGTTTTGTTTGCAGGTTGTGGTATTTATTTATCATCATATGTTGATTGTTCTTGGGTTGTTGTAATTCAGTTTCTGTGAGAGGAGGTCAAATCTGTCTGCACCATTGTATGTATTGTGGTTGTGCGTCGCTGTGCTCTCCGATTCTTGTCTTGCCGGTCATCTTGTCAGGTCGGTGATCAGCAAACTAGCGCCCGAGGCTAGCTTGAGCTAGCGCTAGACTGATACTATTTGTTGCCGTGTTCTGAAGGTTCAGAATTAATCGATCCAGACTCATGTGATGCATACCAATTTTATTTGTACGAGGGTCGTCACGCCTGAAGGCGGTATTTGTGTGTTCATTTTTGACGCTGCATGGAACTTTGCTGGCCCAACTTTTGTGGTTATTATTTAAATGGGTTCTTTGTTTCGTGAGTTGGTTTGATGCTAAGCGACCAGCAGGAAATTGACTAGTGCTGAGCGTGTTCAGGAAATACAACTCATCGCAATGTTGGGATGATTTCTCCGTGTTTGCCACGAGGCATGCCCACCTAGCAAGGTGTGATTCATTAGTCTTTCGTTGCTTGAGATTGACGAGTGTGGGAGTGGGGTTGCATTTGAAGGATGTTTTCGCTTTGTGAGGGGTATAAGGATCGTGGTGGTTTAGTAGTAAGCATAGCAGTTGCATCTTAGGGTGGTTCGCAGATTTCTGTTTGTTGTGTATTGGGTTATCAATGGATCCGTTGTCGGAACGAGGTCGAGTAGAAAGGCCAAAAACAGCCCCCAAGCCCAAGCCCGAGCAACACAGGAAGTAATATAGATATGCATCTATTAACATTTGATAATAGTGATCCTTACATGCCATCCATTTCCATAGTCTAGACAGTACTCCTAACTTGATGCTTGATCGACTACTAATATCATACATTTCAAGGTTCATAATCAGAAAACATAAGTCCATACCACACATGGTTTCAAACATACTAGCCGAAATATATACAAACCCAAAGATAACCATAGATTGTTCATTATATTGTAGATATAGAAGTGCTTTGTAGTACTGATTCAGGTGAAATTGGTACCTCTTCTTCTCGGTCCTCCATGATTCGATGTGATCACTCATCATTCCGAGGTTTCTTTGCACCTCTTTCCTTCAGGTAGGACGAGGCCGTGTCGGAATCTCGCTTTCCATTTCTTCTTTTCCCTGGTTCAGACGTCGAGGTGGTGGCCATACCAAGCTGCTCAAGCCGCTGGACAAAGGATCCAGACTGAGTCGGAGTGTCATTAGCGACCTTCAGCAGTTCAGGCTTCATTGCCGGGTCGTTGAGGTTGGCAATCTGAAACTCAACACCCGTGGGTATCCCATTCAGAACATCTTCAATGGTCTCATGGCAGAGGTAGTCCATCGGCTCAGCAAGATCCGCTTCACACAGAATGTCCTCGTAATCATAGAAGTCCTCATTACCAGAGTCCAAGAGAAAGGGCATAGGGGGAATCTCAGCCTGCAACCCGGGTGTGTCATCATGAGGAAGGGTCTCCTTAGCAGCTTCAACAGTTGGAGCTAGATCATCGTCAACAGGTTTCAGATCCATATTCACATCCCCACCCACATGAGAGGAGATGCTCGACGTCTTGCCGGACATCTTAGACGAGGAAGACTCTGATTTGTAAGTTACGTTGATTCCAATATTCTTCAGTAGCTCGGCCTTTGGGTTGCCCACTTTCGAGGATGATCCCGCAGCTTTGTTTTTTGAGGCTACCTTGATCCAATCTCTATCATCATCGTTCCTCTTTGGAAACTCCTGCCTCTTCTCCTTCATCCTGGGTTTGGGGAGAGTGACGGTGATCAGGTTGTGAGTCAGTTGACGTTGTGGGCACTTCGAGAAGAAGTGCTCGGGAGAGCCACAACTTTCGCACCCTTCCGGGAACTCTTTGAACCATACCGGATACTCCTTGAGGTTGTCGTTCTCATCCAGCACCATCACCTTCTTGTCCGGGATCATAGTGATGTCGCGGGTAGCGAACTCTCACGCCCTTGGTGGTGAAAGCATCAAGTTTTAGAATGGTTCCAAGTCCATTTTCCTCTATGATAGTGGCAAGGACGTCCCGGCTTATATATTCTGATGGGAGTCAAGGGATCCGAATCCACATGTCCAAAGTGGAGATGGATTCGGAGGCAAGATCAAAGCCTTGTTTCCAAGGTTTGAGCAGAAGGAGTTGCCCCAAGATATGGAAAGGTCTCCCATTTCACACCCTGTCCCTATCCTCAGGTAGTATAAATTTCATTTCAAACTAGTTATGGGATAGAGGGGTTACTTGGACTCCACCCTCAACGAATTTCCAGTCGAATTTTATCTTCTTTCTGATTTCCTTCAGTTCAACTGGTTCTCCAATGATGGTAGCGTACAAGGTCGTTTTTTGCAGTTTGAGGATGTTCTCTTTCACTCCCGATAGCCGCGACCGAAGTCTGGCCACATCGAGGGTTGGTTTCTTTTTACCAGTGGAGGGTTCATTGTGTGGGTTAGTACCCTTTTCCTTTGGGTCTGGTATCCCATCGGAATTTTCAGAAGGCTTAGTAATAACAACTCCTTTGGTGGTCCTGCTCTTTCGTGCTATCTCAGCGTCCTCCATTTTCCCTTTTTCTTTGTCTGGTGTGCGAGTCGTCATTCTCAAAAACAAAGAGGAAGAGTTATTAGCAGGTTCAGTTAGATATTTCAGATGAGCACAGTAGAGAAATTGAGAATGGAATTCATTAGCATCGTCTGACTTGTATTTATAGCCAGAAGAACACCATCCTTGAAGAGTCCCCAGGAAGCAACACACACCCAGGACCCAGGCCTTCATCCTCTTGCGACAATACTTGCCTCGCAAGGAGGAACCCTCTCGCTCCATGTCTTCAATCACATTGAATGCCCTAATTTGAAGTGCCTCGCTCTCGTGTGAGGGCGGCAGTAGCCAAACACATTCCCACCACCACCAGAATCTGAAATTTGTACCTTCGACGCGATTGGATTCGAAGCCATCATTAGGCAAATTGAATGCTCCATTGTTGAACAGTGAGGGAACTGCTTTCGAATTAGCCGAATTTGGGTTAATTTGGCAGTTGGAAGTACAATTTTCTGGTGGTTAGGGCATTAACTCTCTGAGATTTGGGTTGAATTTGTACCCAATTGGTATAATTACTCGGTTGCATAGAGGATTTGGGTTGGATTTCTTCGAATTGGGGGCTAGGGTCGAAGATGAACAGTAGATGGTTGCGGGGGTTGCAGGCTCTCTTCTCTCTCATGATTCAGAAGGTGGTGCTTCCAAAGTTTTCAAAAGTCAATAATGTATACACAGCCTTGGTTCATTCTTATGAAATTTTCAAATTACTTGTAGTAATTTTTCAATTATTCTCTATTATAATCGATCAACGTACTTGTTAGTAACATTTTTTTTTTGCCCTACAACTAGGAATCCAGCAACTACGGCAACTCAATATTAGAAAGATTGATATTGAAGGTGATAGCAAGATAATCATCGATCACTTAAATAGGAAATCCAAATGCCCGTGGGAGATCGAACTTATACTTTTGGATGCTCAAGTCCAGTTGTCGACTGGGGAAGAAGTAGTTTTCTTCCATGTTCCTCGTATGGGCAATAGAGTGGCGGATAAGGTTGCACACCTTAGCCATTCTGCCCGATGAGTCGATATTAAAAATGACCCGGGTCTTCTTGACCTCATCCGCAATGATGTTGTCGGGTAGGGCCAGCCCAACCGAATTTTTTCCTTATAAAAAAAATTATTTTATTTTTTAGTACTGTAATTTCGTGTTTTCATATTAGTTCCGAATATGATTCATTAGCATTAAGGGCATGTTTGGCATTAGCGTTTCAGAGTGTTAGCTTAAATGTTTTCTACAACGTTTTCATAACGCTCTGCTTATCTCCGTTTGGCAGTGTTGAAGCTTTTTCAAAACGCTCTTTCTTCATCTCCTCCCAAAGCTTTGAAAGCGTTTCATCCGCATCTCCCTGGAGGAAGCGTTGGATGAAATCCTGAAAGCGTTTTATAATTGAAAAGGAGGTTTCACCGTCTCCATAGCCTATTTCCATCTCAGTCATCGCTTTCTCCGTCCATGAGAGGCGCAAGACGACAAACTCGGTGAGGTCTTTAATCCGTTCAATCGATTTCTCAATAAGGTTTTGAAATCACTAATATTGCTCGTTTGCAGGGGCTTCCAATTCACCTTCTCCACATAACCCTTTCACTTTCACGCTCTTCAGGTAATAGCCCCAATTTCGATTTCAATTTCGATTTGCAGCAACCCTATTATCATCAGTTTCCCATTTAATTGTTTGGGTTTTTTTTATTTGGCCGATTTTAGGGTTCTATGAAAACGCCCCAATTTCTCCTTTGTGTAATTGTTGTTCTTGTGTAAGTCATCTTTGAATGGCTTCGTGTAATTGCTTGTTTGAGTCTATGAAAATGAGTGTTTGGTGACTCAAAGTGGTGTGATGATTTGCGAATCTCCTTGTTAGCTCAATGTAATGCAAATGACCTGCATTTTACTCTTTTGCTAGTATAAGTGTATAACTGTGGTAGTATTAGTTGGAGAAGAAATTCATGAAACATTGGGGGATTGCTCGAAGGACATGATAGTAGTTAAGGATAGGTGTAAATACAGGACTAAACTTGGTCACTTGATGTGGTAAAATTACGAAAACAGAGTAGATGTGTTGCAAATGAATGTGATTTTGCAATAAGCTCTTCACTTTCATGTTAAACTCTTTCACTTTCATGCTCTTCAGGTAATAGATCGATTTCTATGTAATTTTACTTTCTCGCTCTTTGTTTCCCGCTTGTCTTGATACCATTTCAATTTCACTTGTCTGAAATTCTGGATTGCATAAATGTTATAGAACCCTAGTTCTCACTCTTTGATGCCTTACTACTGCAATTCAGATTTGCCCATGGAGATACTAACATAGAATTAGGGTTGTAGGTTTAAGAAATAAGAGAAAGTGTCCAAGATTTTGCAAATGGATTGAAGGCTCAAGAAATAAGAGAAAGTTTTCACTCTGCTGCAATTGTGACTTGTTATTTATATATTTAGGATGGGGTAGCGGAAAGAATTAAGATGCTAAGAGAATCTGGAATAAAATTTTATTTTACTCATCCATATGAATCATATCAGATAAGAAGAAAGAAGCCATGACTCCTGTCAAAAGTAGAATTGAAAACTTTATTTCTTGAAGTTCTGCGTCAATATCAACTGAAATTGTTCTTGTTCCCTTATTCTTCTTAGTTGCATCATTTTCATGTTTGTTATACGATGTATGAAATAACTTGTCAATTCTAATACATTACTATTGTTTTCACTATGAGCTATTGATATGCTCAAGTCAAATACAACCCTATTGTTTGTGATGTGTTTTTTTTATTGCTTATAAGTTGTAAGGAATGGAAATGCATTGTTGCTTTTCAAGTTCTAGAGAGAGGGTTATCCTCCCTCTCTCTAGAATTCTAGAGAGAGGGCAGAGCGCTTCGTCCCTGGGGCATAACATAACTCACTATGATTTTGGTTTTATAGCTCGGCCTTGATGCTGGGCTATAAAGTCATGTATTTTTTTTTCTTTTTTAAATGAACTTTATAGCTCAGACCAAATATGACTAGGTTGTAAGGTCATGCATCAAATAAAATAAGGTCATTGTTTTCTTTCATTTTTTTATACCCATTTTGGTAATTTCACCATTTAATCTCCAAAAAGCTTGGATATTTAATAGTCATGCCAAACAAGATGTTCAATCTTAAGCTAGATTATAATCTTAAGCTAGATTCAAAATTTCATCTAGATTATAATCTTAAGCTAGATTAAAAAATGTGTATGCCAAACATGCCCTAAATATATGGGATGAGAAAGGATCAAGCTCATGATGGTCATCACATATTTTGTCCTCATTATTACGTACTAGTGTAGGTCTCGTCCCGTGCACGAAAAATATAATATTATAAATAATTTAGATAGAATTCAATAAATAAAAAATATAATAATCTAAATATAAATTATTTTTTCACCAAAAAATAATATAGATATAAATAAAATTAGTTCGACATGTTATATAGAATCTAAATATCTTTTATTTAGACTATCTCAAAATATAAATAAAACTCACATTTATAAGTTAAAATGCTTTTTTTTCTAATATACCATTAGATGAATCTCATGTAATTTAATAGATAAAACTTATTTTTAAAAATATTTTTTTTTATTTTTTGTATTAAATATATAGTACATATTTATTATTTTAGTTTACTAAAATATTTATGCACGGATGGATTTTGGCTACATTACATTATGGCTACGTAATATTTTAATAAATTATGTTGGCCTCAAAAAATAATATAGATATAAATAAAATAACAATTATTAAATAAATAATTTTAATATAAATAATTATTTTCACCAAAAAATAATATAGATATAAATAAAATAACAGTTTTTAAATAAATAATTTTAATATAAATAATTCTTTTCACCAAAAAATAATTTAGATATAAATAAAATAACACTTATCAAATACTACATATTCATCTATTAATATTTTTGGTAAGTATGACTATGAAATATTTTTTATTTATATTTTTTTAATTAATTAAAATATATACATAGATTGTGGGTTATAACTTTCGATAAACCATGACAACATATTGTTTTATTAATTTTTTTTCCTTAGAATTAACCACAACGTGCAATATAGATAGGATGCTAAGAAAAGGCTTAGAGAGAGAAACTCTCTTGTGAAAACCCCCAACTTTTGAAAACACACAATTTATGAAATCCCCAATCTGAGAATACAAATCGCTATTTCGGACCCCAAATTGTGCTTCCATCCAGTTTGGTATCCTTCTCACAATCTATCCTTCCTTCAATCAATCCGGTTCTTTGCCTAATCCCCACCTCCGATCACGCTCTGTCAATCGTACTTCCTTCAACCATCGTTTCTTGGTGGTTTTTTGGCCGGAGTTTCAACTTTTTCGAGTGTTGTCTTGTGGTTCATGTCCTTGGTTTGTGGTTGTCCGTCGGTTTTTCCAATCGTGGGTTGTACTTCCCGCCGGTGATTATCCCTTTTCCCCTTTGGTCTCTTCAACTCGTCACGTTCTAGGCTTGGTTGGGGCTCTTGGCTTCCCGTTGTCGTCTGGTTTAGGTTCGGTCGGGGTGGGTGGCGGGATTCCCTCCCCTTGTGTAAATAGGTTGGGGCTTCGGCATCTTGGTTGTGTCTGGTTGCCCATCCTTATCCGTCGATCTCTAAGGTCTTTGTCGTGGTGTTGTGTTGCCCTTTTGTCGTCGACACTTCTGCTGATCGTCGGGGCCCTTGGTTCTCCTTGGGCTTGAAGGAGACCCGTGGTGTTGTCTACTTAGGGTTATATTTTCCTGCTTTGGACCCTAGGTTTTGCCTTTGGCCCAAAACAACCATGGAAGCAAACAAAACAAGGGGAAAAAAAGTATTTTGGATTGGACCTGTAGTTTTTGGCGCGCTGTCGAGTTGCCTGGTTGGGTGGTTGTGTGACTTTGGGATCTAGCGGTTTTTTGAACAGTGTTTCTTCTTATTTTTCGACGTGCGAGAGGTCGTGGACGTGATCGAAACCTGAAAGCTCGTTGACAGAGTCCAAATATGAGGTTCCCACTTAGTTCTTCAAGGATTCACTGCGTCGCCTCCACCAACTGACGGATGAGTTGCTGCATACTGTTCCTGCACTTTCATCAATGATGCCAGTCTTCGCTTATACTCCCTTGTAATTTGATGGTTCTGTCTTGTTGTTGTGTTACGTCTTAGCTTATTTGACGGCTTGTCCGTCGCCAATTTTTTCGGCCTATCGACCCACCGAGCCTGTCCGGTGCGTCGAATTTTTACCTAATAAAATAAAATAAATTTAGGATGCTCGGCATTTATCTTAGTATATGTATTAATGTATATAGATAGATAGATAGATAGATAGATAGATAGATAGATAGATAGATAGATAGAAGTTTTTAAGTGGAAAAGAGACAGTTATAAGTGAAAATTACCATTTTAATATTTATCACGTAGTATAAATTTCCATCCACCCATCTCCATCACTTAACTCTTCACCTGCATTATTCAAACATTAAATAAAATATTTGTCTAAGAAATACAGACTAATTTTCATTTTCAAGTTTGAGTTAAAAAATACGTGAATAAAAAATATTTTGAATTCGCTGTTATTTTATGATCGTGCTGGCTATATACACCCCAAATCATGCACGTCTTTAAGGACGTGCATGGTTAAAAGGGGTTAATTAATTTTTTTAAATGTTAATTAGTCACAAGGCTTGTACGTCCTTAAGGACGTGCATTTTCAGCCTTTGGATTTGTGGTATATATAACCACACCCTTTATGATTCTTGTAAGTATAAAAAAGTCAAATAATAAATTTAATTGAGTTCTTGAATACTTATTGGATTATTATTGAATTGAGTTAATGAGATGGGTATTGAGTACAAATTAATCTTTCATATCCGCCCTATCACCCAATTAATCCATCACTTGCATAGTTGCATCACCTATTACGGTGTATCATGTATACTAATGACGCCCCTTATCTTAAAAGAATCTACAAAGAGAAGAAGACAAAACGAGTCGCTGATGGCGCTGATGTTCAGAGTCTGCGGACGACCAAACACAGAAAAGCAAGAAGAGGTGTCCTACATGCCGCCTATCCACATGTTAAAATCAAAGAAACACGTGACAATTCACTCATGATAGATGGCGACGGAGGACAGACGTACGTGTCCCCGAAAGCTCTAACATTCGAGCTAGAAAACCGAAAAATCTCTCTAATCGAGGGCTTTTTGACGAATTAAGAGGGGAATCCTCATAACAGAGGGGTAACGACGAGCAGTAAGAGTGCCTAAAAATCCTATATTGCGGTTTTGATAAGTCAGACACCGGACAAGTACCCTAGCAACTTATTGATCAAGGATCAAAGGTATAAATGCTCTACTGTCTTTATCTCAACATACCCATCTTCTCCGTTGAGGCAGACCTCGCTTATTCGAAAAGCCTGAATGAGGATGAAAATTATGAAGTGGATTGGGTTAGCGCTAATCCACGCGACACTGGTTACACTACCCCGTCGTCCGCGAATGGGGAATCCAGGTAAGATCGTTTACCGTCAAAAGTGTAGAATGATAGAATTGATGTAAAGTCCTCCTTGAGGGTTTTCCATTCATTGATATAACATATATATAGGTTACAAAGGTATTGGGCTTTAATGGGCTTTTAGCTCACTATACAATATGAGACCTATGTAATCTATCAAACCCCCGCAGTCGAAACGGGAGGGGTCCGTACAGTGAGACTGGAACGAAAATCAATGAACAACTGTCTAGGTAAACCCTTGGTGAATATATCAGCGTACTGATAAGAGGACGGGACATGTAGAACGCGGACATGTCCAATGGCAACCTTGTCCCTGACGAAGTGGAGATCAAGCTCAATGTGCTTCGTGCGTTGATGCTGGACTGGGTTGCTAGCCAGGTTGACGGCGGAGACGTTGTCAGTGTAGACCAGAGTGGCCTTCTGCAAGGGGAAACGTAGCTCAAGCAGGAGATTGCGGAGCCAAGAGCACTCGGAGACAACGTTGGCAACACCCCTGTATTCGGCTTCAGCGCTGGAGCGAGACACGACGGACTAACGCTTGGCTGACCAAGACACAAGAGTGTCATTGAGGAAGACACAGTAACTAGACGTGGAGCGACGTGTGTCTGGACAACCACCCTAATCCGCATCAGTGTAAGCCACAAGATCAAGCTTAGAGGAAGGAGTGATGGTGGTGCCGAGCTCGAGGGTGTCGCTGATGTACCGAATGATCCGCTTCAAAGCCTGAAAGTGAGGTTCCCTAGGGGCATGCATGAACAAGCAGAGCTGCTGAACGGCGTAACTGATATCAGGCCCGGTGAAAGTGAGATACTGAAGAGCACCAGCGAGGCTCCTGTACAGTGTTGGATCGTCAACCAAAGGACCAGAATGAGCACTGAGCTTGTTGGATGTATCGACTGGGGTCGCGACGGGATTACATTTGACCATCTTGGCCCGAGCAACAATCTCAGCAGAATACTTATTTTGTGAGAGAAACAGACCAGACGCATGCCGCTGAACAGCAACTCCCAAGAAGTAAGACAGCTGACCCAGATCAGACATGGCGAATTCCGCACTCAACTGCGAGATGATAGACGTCCGAAGAGCATCATAAGAGGCGGTGAGAATGATGTCGTCGACATAAAGCAGCAGGAATGCCAAGTCTGAGCCTCTGCGGTAGATAAACAGAGACGTGTCCGAACGGCTGCCAGTGAAACCCAAACGTAGCAGATGAGAGGCAAAACGCTGGAACCACGCCCGCGGAGCCTGTTTCAGACCATATAGAGAGCGCTTGAGAAGACAGACATGCTTTGGACGCTCAGCATCAGCAAACCCCGACGGCTGAAACATGTAAACTGTCTCGTTCAGATGACCATGCAGAAAGGCGTTCTTGACATCTAACTGATAGATGACCCAGTTGCGCGACAGGGCCAGACTCAGGACTACTCGGATAGTGGCAGGCTTGACCACAAGGCTAAAGGTCTCATCACAATCAATACATGCCTACTGAGATCTACCGTTCACCACCAGACGGGCCTTGTAGCGCTCCAACGTCCCATCAGAGCGGAACTTGTGACGAAAGAGCCACATACAACGAATGACGTTCGCCTCGAAAGGGTGAGGAACAAGAACCCAAGTACCATTCTTCGTAAGGGCCCTGTATTCGTCGAGCATAGCCACCTGCCGATTCGGGTCGAGGAGGGCTGTTTTGTGGGAGGTGGGAACGGGGGAGAGGGAGGTCTGGGTGGAGGCAGAGGGTGAATGGGAGTCGGGAAGGACGGGGGAAAGAGATGTTAAGCCAGGGGAAGAGGCGGCAGGCGGATCAAATGCGGCGAGGGTTGCGGCGGGCGCCGCATGACTTGCGGCCGCCGCCGCCAGGGAAGGGATGCGGTGCCCGCCGCACGTAGGTGAGGCGAGGTTTTTGGGCGAGGTGATGGGAGGTGGATAGCGGAGTGATGGTCGGTGGTCATGGAGATGATCTGACGGGGTCTGAAGACGCTGGAGACGATGCGGGTGTGTGGTCTGGTGGTAGAGGGTGGTGGGGGAGGAGGGGGAGGGGGAGATGCAGGAGCACCGGGAGAGCTCTGGGGAAGAATGAAGTGAGGGAATGGTGACTCAGACTCTATCGACGACATAGGGGGTGTGGGAGATGCGAAGGGAAATCGCGACTCATCAAAGGTGACATGACGTGAGAGAATGATCTTGTGGGTCTTGATATCGAGGCAAATGTAACCGCGATGATCAGACTGATAGCCTAGGAAGACACATGGAGTGGAGCGTGGGTGAAGCTTGTGCGGGGCTGTGGAGGACTGGTTTGGGAAACACAAGCACCCGAAGGTGCGAAGGTGGTCATACCTAGGCTCGGCGAAATAAAGTGCCTGAGCTGGCGAGCGATGGTGTAGGGTAGTGGAAGGGAGAATGTTTAGGAGATAACATGTGGTGGATAAGGCGTGAGGCCAATAGGGAAGGGGAATAGATGCGTGAAAGAGAAGAGAGCGCATCATGTTAGTAATGGTTCTAATGATTCTTTCTGCCTTGCCATTCTGCTGAGAAGTATAACAGCAAGACAAGCGATAGGAGATCCCATTTGCGGCAAAGAAGGAGTGAAAGTCTTTGTTGTCCAATTCACGACCATTGTCACATTGGAAACATTTGATGGACATGTGAAACTGTGTTTTGATGTAGGTATGGAATCTGGCAAAGAGATGAAACACTTGGGACTTGAAATGCAACGACGGGAAGACCCATAAGTAATGAGTGTAATCATCAAGAAATAAGAGGTAGTACTTGTGACCCTCCTTGCTAGGCACGGGAGAGGTCCAAATGTCGTTGTGAATGATATCAAAGGGAGCAAGGGTAGAGGTCAAAGACCGTTGGAACGATAGTCTCGCATGTTTGCCTAGTTGGTAGGAAGAGCATAAACCAGAGCGTGGGTCTTTAGTACAGGTGACAAGGTTCTGGGAACAGAGGACATCTAGAACGGCAGCGCTGGGATGGCCCAGGCGTGCATGCCACAGGCTGGACGATGATGCCGAGAGGGCGACCGGACATGACTGACTGGACGCAGGAGGTGGTGTGACGGGGTAGAGCTCCCCGGTGCTGTTACATCTCATGCGAGTAACCCCGTAGTAAGATCGTTCACAGAGAAACCATAGGGATCAAACGTAAGGGAAATGTTGTTGTCAGTAGTGAACTGACGGACAGAGATGAGGTTTTTGACAATCTTTGGGGCAATAAGGACATTGTTGAGGTGTAGTGGGTGGGTTGGGGTCTGTAATTTGGCGTGGCCAAATCCCGAAGTAGCAAGACGACCACCATTTCCGACGATAATAGAGTGGACAGGGACCTTAAAAGAAATAGATGAGAGGTTACCTGAGGAGTTCGTCATGTGGGAGGTGGCACCAGTGTCCATGTACCAAGAAGAGTCTGAAGATGTCGGTTGCGTAGAGGAGAAGGTGTGATGCAGAGGTGGCGGAACATAGCCTGGGTCAGGCGATGTCAGAGAGGCCTGAGGACCGGCATGTCGAGGGGGAGAGTACCGGTGCATTTTTTTTTGCCACCTAAGTTAATAAATAATTAACTCCGGGCCAGAAACGAAAAAAAAAAAAAAACACAAGACTTGTTTGAAATAACTTCAAAAGAGATTGCAAAAACAAATTAAAAGAAAAAACGAAGCTTTCTTCTTCGTTGGAACTGGCCGAGGCGGAGAGGAGACGGCGAGGGCGCCGGGGTGACGGCGCGGCAGTCGGCGGTCTCCGGGGTGGTCTCGACCTGGGCAGTGGTTGGCGACGATCGGAGGGAAAGCAGCGGCGATCGGAGGCAAGCGGCGGGGCTCGGTCTTGGCTAGCGGCAACAATCGAAGATGAAGGGAGGTTGTGGTGGCTCGTGGCACACGTCGTCGGTGGCTGTGCAGGGGAGATGCGGGATGTCGGCGGTGCTGGTCAGCGGGGCTACTCACGGCGGAAGGCGAATTGGGAGGTGGTGCGATGTGGAATTGAATTTGATGCGGAGAGAAGCGAGGAAGAAGAAGTAGACGGCGGTAGGTTGTCGGTAAGAGAAGAGGGGAGGCGGAAGGATCAGATTAGGATTCCGTGAGGAAGAAAAGGCTGTGATACCATGTAGAATGATAGAATTGATGTAAAGTCCTCCTTGAGGGTTTCCATTCATTGATATAACATATATATAGGTTACAAAGGTATTGGGCTTTAATGGGCTTTTAGCTCACTATACAATATGAGACCTATGTAATCTATCAAAAAGTTATCGCGACCTAGGTAAAGGTGCCCCCACAAATGTATAATGGGGCATCCCAGGTAAGACCGCTGACCAATCAAATTAGCGCACGTGGCCATTCACCCCCACCCCGACGACGTGACAGGGGATTTTTTAGTTTTCGGTTTCATCTTATACAAATCTGGGCCTATGATCTATATGAAATGAAGAGACGGGATGGTGCCACGTGTCCTGGGCAGTTTTTAAAAAATGTGGAAAAGTAATCTCAAACTCACTCTTTTGGTTCGTGTAGAGCGTGTGGCAGATAGGAAAACCCTAAATAACATTTTCTTTTTCTTCTTCTTTATCTTTGTGGAGCCCGAAACCATCTGTGGAGACGAAGAGACTGACATCCCAGAGGACAGAGCACATTGGTGGTTTGCAATGATGTTGTTGATCGACGGCGAAGGCGGGAGTGATTTTTCGGAGTCTAGCAATGAGGTGAGGCATCCGAGAAGTGTCACTTTGAAGATCGAGCTCTTTGATAGAAGAGTCGAATCGAGTCGACTTGGCGAATCGAGCCGGTATCCATGCGAATCGAGTCCAAGGGGTTGCGATGAGGCGGTTGTGGTCTTCATTTGGTGTTGTCTTCGAGGTCCAGGCCTACATTAATGGGTAAGCATCAATCTTTTTGGGGTTTTAAAATTTGTTTGAGATTTGTGTGGTTTTATGAGATTTATTCATTATTCGTACTATACGAATGTTTATTCAATTGTTTGGATGTTATTTTGTGAGATTGTTTGCTTGATTTCGACTAGAATAGTATATTTTGAGGGATTGAATGAAATTGGATATTTTGTGAGATAGATTTATTGATTTCGAGTTGAATATCACAAATTGGGATTAGGTATGGCTAAATATATAAAGAATGGAATAAGCTTATTCATTACTATACAAAAAATTTATTCGGTTGTTTGGATGTTATTTTGTAGAATTGTTTGTTTGATTTCGACTTTAATAGTAGATTTTGGAGGATTGGGTATGGAATTGGATATTTTTTATATTGATTGCTAGGTTTTGGATTGAGTATCACAAAGTGGGATTGGGTATGGCTAAATCTGAAGAATGTTTGAGATTTGTGTGATTTTGTGAGATTTATTACTATACAAATGTTTATTCAATTGTTTTGATGTTATTTTTTAAGATTATTTGCTTGATTTTGACTTGAATAGTAGATTTATTCATTACTTCTAATTCTTGTTAGTTTTGATTCAAATGTGAAAATTTATTCACGACAATTGTCAATTTTTTAAATTGTAATGGATATAAGAGACCACATGCGAGTACGTAATATTTCTAGCAACTGCAAGTGATTTAGATGGTGATCGAAGGACCCGACTACGATTGTTAGATTGAAGCCATAGCGCGCTAAGAGTGTAATTTGATTGTGTAATTTGATCGTCGAATTTGTTTATTGGTTGTTAAATCTATTTATTATTATGTAGAATGTAGCAAATTGTGTAGGGGAAATCTGAGAGAAGGTTAATAATATTTGGGTACACATGAAACATTATTCAATGGAATACAAGCATTATTCGGTGAATCTCTAATGATTATTCATTTAAGAAGACAAATTTTTTTAATCTCAACGCATCAACTATGAGACGTTTAGGGAAAATTTCATCATTATTCAATTAACTCATGTGCATTATTCGGTAGAATTTATGAAATTTTGGATGGGAATATGCGATGGTTACAATTATCCTCTATAATCTGATGAAAGGTGAAATGTTAAACATTATTCGGTAAAATATGAAGCATTATT
This sequence comes from Persicaria tinctoria, assembly GCA_037127255.1. Lineage (NCBI taxonomy): Eukaryota > Viridiplantae > Streptophyta > Magnoliopsida > Caryophyllales > Polygonaceae > Persicaria > Persicaria tinctoria. Next base: position 24,228,460 of record JBANSL010000002.1, on the reverse strand, counting down.
CGTATAAACCGTAAGTATTATTTATGGATTTGAGGTTTTTTTATTTGAAATTGATGGACAAAAAAAATTATTCGGTAGCATGCGACAAATTATTCAGTGGAATTGGTACATTTTTTACATATTCGGTTTCATTGTATAGTAGTGGGTAGTGCTGATTTTCTTCACCAATTGGGCCCCACTAATATTAAAAAAATTACGTATCTTCACAAAAAGGCAAGGATTTGAATGGTTGGGCATACATTACACGCGCCATACAAAGGGGGTTAGTGGTGTTTTGCAGCGGTTCCACAGTATTTAAAGCAAAAAATAAAAAATACTTTTAATCCTGACTATCCATATCATTCATATAAACGGGCCAGATCTGCGTACATGATACACCGTAAGGCCTGAGTACATCTGAACCCCCCATCTCTCTCTCCTCCTCTTTCTCTGTCTTGCTTTTCAAGACCTTGACCTTTTTGTTGTACCTTATTCGGGTTGTTCTGTACTTATACTTTTTGATGGTCCTACTCCTACGTGTGCTTCAGATTGTTGAAGATGCGACGTCTTAAGTTGAGACTGGTCGGGTCATGGTGGTGTGTTCGAGACGAGTCCATTTCTAGGAGGTGCTTTTTTGGAGTTTTGTCTTCACTTCACACAGAAGATAGCGTCCTGGTGTACCATGTACCAACCAGCGGTGCTAATTGGCTTCGTTCTTCGTTTGTGTGTTTGACGTTCTTTGTTTTATCTTGGGTTCTACACGGAATACTTTTTAGTATGATGTGTACATATCCATTGACCTCTCGACGGTCAGATAGTTGTTGTCTGATCTCTCGAATATTTTCTTGTATAAAAATAATATACGAAGTATGTTATTGAGGAAGAGGTCGAGGCATACTTCCTTCGTTGAGAAAAAAAATGTCATACGAGGGCGAAAATTTTATTAAGAAAAAAAATATTATTTTAGGTACTTTTGTGTTACGTTTACTTTTAAAATTGTATTTGTAATGATTAAAAAGATGTTAGTTGTGATTTTTTTTATGACAAGGAAACCCACATTTGGTGGCGAACCCTGGGCACGTGATCCAGCCGGCAAGAGCTACACACTAGGTAAACCGGCTTGCGCCGACCAGCTTGACCCACTAGTAGCCAGTAAGGAGTAAGGCAAACCTTGGATTTTCACCCAAGACAGAGATCGAACGTATGACCTCCTTAGTCCTTACTTTACCCCTTGCTCCGTATCACTGGGCCACCCCGATTGGGGCGTTAGTTGTAATTTTTCAATAAAGTTAAAAAATAAAGTAATAATTAGGGGTATAAATATATTTTCGGTTTTCTTATTCTATGTCCTTTGGGCATAGGACAATAAGCCAAATTGGAAAATGTTTCCCCTAGATACACCGATTTAGCCATTTTTAAAGTAGATTACAGCGTTTACCTATTTTCTTTTAGAGTTTTTTTTTTCCAATAAAGTATTATCATGTTTCTTTAAGGCACACAATAGACAAATCGATATATTTTTATTTACTATTTTAAAAAATGTGGATTTTTTTAAATGACTTATTTTTATTAATAGATAGAGTATAAATTAATCAGTGGTTAGAGAATGGGCAAACAGTTCATTCATATCCTACACATCATTGTGTTTGTTAAAACCTAGTCACAGATATATGTAACAATATAAGTTAAAAACATAATTTAAAACAATGAAGGGTTTGGTAGGCCAGGTTTTGAAAGATTTTCTTTAACTAGCAAGAGAGAAGTAATTATATTGTACGGAGTATTTATTTATATAGATATGTGGATGAAGTTAAGATTTAGGGAATGAGAAATTTTCCATCACACATTTTGGGGGATGGAATGTACACCTTTCTTCTTTTTAAAAAAAATTCCTTCAAAACAGGAGATGAGGCTTAGGATTTGTGCCCACCTATTTGACTAAAATTTTAAAATCAATAATGTTATACTTTAAACAAAAATAAAAATTACGGAGTACTGTATACACAATGAAATTAAAAATAAAATCAAAGATAGTTTACACAGTACACGTCACAAAGTGAGAGTGAGAGGTGCGCGTAGCGTGTCTCACACCACATTAGAGCGGCGCGTGAAGGGTGGATTCCAATTCCAATCTAGCTGTCTTTGGTTGGGCTGGCAATGCTAGCTCGGTGGGATAAAACAACAGGGCTGTCAGTCACCCAATGCTATTTTATTTTCATCCCATCTGGATAAAACCGTCATTTGCAAGAAACACGGCTGCATGATTTCATCGTCGTTGGTTAACAGTTTCTGGCTCCTAAACGTCGTTGCCGAAAGTAACTGACGACGAAGCATTCACCGCTACCAATATTGACAAGTCCTTTATATTCATCCAAGCTGTTTTACCTCCTTTAATGTCATGGACATTCGAAATCGGCAAGTTCATTGCACTTTTTGTTTCCTTTCATTATTCGCTTGCCTTGCCTCTTTCATCGCCATTGACATAAAAGCCAGTGATCTTGCCGTGCACTTAACGAGATGTAACTGTGCCGATAGCAAGCCAGTTGTTTTTGGAATAAGGGTGTGTTTGGATCTCAAATAAATCTTTTTTTTTTTTTTTACAACGGGCAACCAACAGGATATTCTACTAGAGAATCATCTCTGATCATACATACAAATGATGTTACAAAGACCATTGTTCAAAGGGAGGTTACACAAATTAAGATCAAAATTACTGATAGGCTAAAACCTACACCCACAAGTGTATGAGTTTAGTTGTAGTAATCAAGTGTCGTATCCACAAGGACCGGATGAGTATCGATTGTAATTTCAAGCTAGTTCAACCAAGTTCAGAATAGACAAACAGATTTGAGAGAGTGTGTATAAAGTAACCAAGAAAATCGATTTAATGTTAAGGGATATATATGGGGAAGGCGTTCTAGGGTCAAGGATTTACCAACAATGCATCATCAATAGACCAAAATATTTTCTTGCTTGAATGATATCTAATTCAAAAGTGAAGGTACATCGTCAAAGGTAATCGCAAAGTTCCTCTCGGAATCAAGGCGAATGTGTCTAAATTGGTTAATGATCGCCTCTCGGTCTCAACCAACCAATTTAGACCCTTTCTGTGCTTAGAATTCTAGGTAATAATCGTGCAAACATAACCATCTCGGTCTCAGTCGATACAATTATCACCTAAAATGCTTATGACGATCTAGAGATCCACAAGAAGTTCAATTTCTCTTTCGATCAACTAAACTTTAGGCTTAATCCTATGGTTCAAATGCTTCCAATAGCCTCTCGGCCTAAATTCACCATCTAGGTTCCAATTTGGGGTCTTAGTCTCTCGATTTCAAACCCCAAAATCAGTTCTAATCGACTCTCGTCAACTAGGGCTGGCGCAATAGGATTAAATCACCAAATAGAATCAAATATCATTCAAACAATACTAAGAACAAGCCTATTTTCGCATTGTCGGGACAATCCCAACCCTAGAACAGGAAATCTAGCAACTCATGGATAAGTACATGTTTGATTCAATCAAATTCGGCAAGACAAACATAGAACAACGGAGATGGAACGGAAATTACCGGAATTTGATAGATCGAACAAGTTTTTCTTTCCAAAAATCTCTAGTCTCCAAAGCTCTCAAAAGCTCTCCTACAATGTCAAATTTTTCGGCCTCCCCTCGTCTCCCCCCGTTTCAACCTTTCGAATCCCCTTTTGTTTAGAAAAGAAAACGAATTTAATTCGGAACACAGGAAACACTCGGCCGAGTGGTTTCTGCACTCGGTCGAGTGGACTCTGAAAAGCAATGCCTGTAAAGCACTCGACCAGAGTGAGTCTCGAGTGGTTTCTGCACTCGGTCGAGTGCCTTCTGGCTTGCTCATCTTTACTTCACTCTGGAACCACTCGGCCGAGTGGTTTCTGGAGCTTAGCTTTGCCGAGCTTGCTTCGCTTCTTTTGGCATGTTTCCTTGATTCCGTGCTTCCTAGCTCATCTTTGACGACTTTTTAGCGTAGCGAACATCATCGAGCCACATCTTTCTCTTTAAACTCTTGAATCGACACCAAAACCGCTCCGCAACGCCTGAAATCATAACAACCGAGCGGTAGACACCGATTCCACCAAACTAAACCAAAAAGGGCCAAAAAATATATATAATGCTTACTCAAAGGCCCTAAACCCGATGCAAACATGCCATAAAATCATCACTAAATATATGCTATCAAAATACCTCATACTTAACCTTGCTTGTCCCCAAGCAAGACTAAGACAATAATCACAAAATAGCATCTACTAATGTAAAATATTCGACGAATGCCGTCCTAGCATATCATAGCCCACAACCAAAGCTCAACTAGCTCATCAATTTCCAAACCCTCAAAATGCATTTTGCTCAAATCTGAAACTCAAAACTCATCATCCACAAAGCTTGAAAAACGTCAACAAAATCACCGCTTGAATTTATGCACACAATAAAATCATAAGGGCTTTATAGGGCTATGATGGGGCTAAGGTGAAAACAGTTTTTCAGGCCATGTGGTGCTAAAATCCGGGAAAAAGGATCATGCAAGAACAATCGGAAAAACACCAACTTCAAAGAATCAAACTCATACCAATCCACCAAACAAACTCCATCACAACAACTTTTGTATCTTCACTCTTGTCAGCCACTTCAAAAAAAAATTCTCTTTTTTTTTCAATTTTTTTTTTCAAGAATTTTTTTCTTCACTCTCTAGTCTCGACACCGTTTTACGCGAATACAAACATTTGTGATGAATGCACCCGGTTACTAAGTGTCTTGACCATCTCACTTTGCATTTCTTCCTCCTTGTGTGAATTTTATTCTCCACAAGCAGGATCGGTTACTAACCGTATTTTTTCTCTTTTGACTTTTGCACAAGAGTGAATTTTATCCTCCTCTTATCCCAAGACTTTTTCTTTCTCTCTTTTTTTTTCCTTTTTTTTTCCAATCACAATCAAGAGAAATCATCTCATACTTGACGCACATCCACACAACAAAACACACTATCATGACCCAAAATCCCGGATTGGGTAAAGGCAAATAGCGGGCTATGAAAATCTTGTGGAGCTACCAAAGAAACAAGCTTCTAAGGCTCAGAAGGCTTCAAGCAGATGGTCAAATGCAATGGTAGGTAAGGATAAATGGGCTGACAAACTGCCTCAATCATATTTAAATTTGTGCACATAAACCCAATAATGTGGTATCAAGTCAAGCTCGAGTATCCAAGTATGAGGCAAGATATACACATAATAGAGGGTATACATGTTATCTAGTCAAACAAGGCAGTAGCTCAATGCTCAAGCAGTCATCAAATATTCCAATAAGCGCGGGCCAAATAGACACAAAAACTATAAAAATTGTGAAGTATTCACCCCCACCCCATACTTAGACAAAGCATTGTCCTCAATGTGCAAAACAATCAAATAAGAGATGGGAATACTCACAATTTTAACATGTAGAGCATGTGTCTAGAAGGTAGCCAAGCTAGAGCCATTTGCGTCCAAACCTAGACAAGATAACCAACACAAACAAGCAACAAACTCGGCAAGATGAGGGTTAGTAGATAGGTGCCAAGCACCTTCAATTCAGCTCAAACACAAATAATATTCTCAATATAGTGCACTCTCCACCCCATACTTGCACTTTTGCAAATCAACTTAAAAAAAACAAAAGAAAAGAAAAAACTGAAAAGTAAAAATAAAGAAAACATACCTCGGGTTGCCTCCCGAGAAGCGCTAGTTTAAGGTCTGAAGCCGACCTTCCATTACCTTCAATTGCTTGGGTCAAGGTGGTTGAATGGAAACAACCTCCTTGGTCGGATCTACGACGGATTATTCCTTTAGTCTTTGTCCATTCACCTTTGAACTCGCCAGTCTGTTTGCTCCATACCTCAACAACTCCATGGGGATGCATTCCTTTGACCTTGAAGGGGCCGCTCCACCTTGATATCAACTTCCTTGGAGCCAGTTTTACCCTTGAGTGGAAAAGTAGCACTAAATCACCTTCTTGAACTCTTTCGGGAGGTCTTCCTTTAACTTCACTTGTAGAGACTCCGTCATATACCTGAAAATCAGATTTGGAATCCTCCACAAAGACAGTCAAATCTCGAGATACATCAACAAGTAACCCTTTTCTAGCACCACTGACCACACTCTTTGTCAGAGCAAACTTTGGAGGGTCTCGGTTGACCACTTCTTTCATGGCATCATAGCCCCCTTTACCTGTAACAACAATCCTGCAACACATAGATTCAACAACAGGTGGTTCTAAAGGTTTAGGGAGGTTAAATTCAACCTTCTAATCCCCTATCTCAAAAGAGAGGGTCCCTTTTCGTACATCAATCAGAGCCCCTACAGTGGCCAAGAAAGGCCTTCCAAGAATGATAGGAATGGGGGTGCTGGCATCCATATCCAACACAACAAAGTCTACCGGTACGAAAAACTTACCCACCTTAATAGGGACATTCTCTAAAACACCAACTGGGTGGGCAATGGACCTGTTCGCCATGATCAACTGCATCCTAACCGGTCTAGGCTCTCCTAGACCGAGTTTCTTGCAAATTGAGAGAGGAAGCAAACTAGCACTAGCTCCCAAATCACATAAAGCTTTATAATCAGGAGTATGACCAAAGGAAATAGGGACAACGAAACTACCTGGGTCCTCTAGCTTAGGTGGTAGCTTGTTCTCAATCAAGGCACTGCACTCCTCGGTAAGAAACACCGCTTGGCACTCATCGAGCTTCCTCTTGTTAGAGAGGATCTCATATAGGATGGCATTTGGGTCAAAACATCGGTGAACAGAATATTGACGTAGAGCTTCTTCAACACCTCCAAAAACTTTCTAAACCGCGCCTCGGATTGAGATTGAGCCTTTCTTTGTGGAAACGGAAGCGGTGGCTTGTAAGGAGGCGGTGGCACATATGGCGAATCTTTCACCGGTTCAGGAGCCTTTTCCATTTCAGCTTCAACTCTGTTCTTAGTCTCTTTCGGTGCTATAAGCATCGGATCTTCCAGCTCCTTTCCACTTCTCAAAGATATAGCATAAATCTCTACCTTGGGATTCTCTTCAGTACGCCCTGGAAACCGACCAGCGGGCCTAGGAGCATTGCTAGGTTGCTGAGCTACTTGTGTTTCAAGTAACTTCTGACCTCTGCTGAGATTATGCACCTCTCCTGCTAGGTTCTGAACAGTACCCATGAGTTGTTCCATCATCAACTCCATCTTATCTTTCTGTTGTGGGGGTTTAGAAGGAAATCCAGTTGGCGATCCTTCTGCAGCTTGTCTGTTAGCATAAGAGAAACCGGGGTGATCCCTCGCTCGGGGATTATAGTTGTTGAAGTTCATATTGTAACCCTGGCCTCTATTCAAATTTCCCATGTAGTTGACTTTCTCATCCCGACTCCCGATACCTTGAGAACCATAAATCTGACAAGCCGAAATGGTGTGGTCTTGGGATCCACAAAATTGACAAGGCACCGGCCTAGAATTCGTGGCACTTACTTCCTTGGTAGGCAAGGACTTCTCCATAACCGAGGCTAGACGTTTAATTTCAGCAGCCAATGACTCATATCTAGCATCCTTATAAGTTTCAGCATCAACTTCATACATCCCCGCACTTCTTTTAACATTAGAGAGAGCCCTAGGTTGCGAGTACTTTCCACATCTCTTAGCAGTTTTCTCTACAAAAGCCCAAGCATCATCAGCTCCCATTTCCAAAAATTCTCCTCCAGACGACGAGTCAATAAGCACTCTGGTGTTGTCACTGACAGCTTTGTAGAAAATCTCCAACAGATTCAGCTTTGATATCCCACGGTGAGGACACTTAAACAAAAGATCCTTGAATCTCTCCAACGATTCATGGATGTTCTCCCCATCTCCAACCACGAAAGAATTTATCTTCCGCCTCATCTCAGCAGTCTTGGTTGGCGGGAAGAACTGATTTAGAAATTCAGATGATAGTTCCTCCTAATTGGTGACTGTGCCAGCAGGGATAGAGTTGTACCAATGTCTAGCTTTCCCTGCAAGTGAGAAGGAGAAAGATCGCAATAACAACTCTTCAGGAGCGACACCCTGAACTCTCACTGTATCCATCAATTCTTTGAAGGTGGATATGTGCTGATGAGGGCTCTCAGTAGGAAGCCCATTGAACATATTCTGCCTTATCACATTCAACAGTGCAGGCTTTAGCTCAAAATTAGCAGGTGTCAAAGCAGGAAGGACAACACCTGGTTGTGGTAGGAACTGAGCCGGATCCATCCGCTCTCCTAAGGTTGTCGACCCTTGTGGTTGGCCGAGCTGTAACTGTTGATCAGCTAGTTGTTGTTGAAGTTCAGCATTTTCTTGATCTCTTTGAGCCATTTGCTGCTCTAGTTCTGCCAATTGGGCTATTGCGTCAGCCATCGTATCAGCTCTAGCAGCTTGTTGTTCAGCTCTTCTTTTGTGGAATGTGCGTTCAGGTTCAGGATCAAAAGGCAGTAGATTGCTAGAGCCTTTCTTTTTTCGCATTCAAAGCACAACCTGAGGCCAAAAACGAAAACAAAAACAAATCAAAGTAACACAAAGAACTTAGAGAACTAGCCGTCAAAAGGACGATCGATACTAGCACCAGTCCCCAGCAACGGCGCCAAAAACTTGATAGGCTAAGACCTACACCCACAAGTGTATGGGTTTAGTTGTAGTAATCAAGTGTCGTATCCACAAGGACCGGATGAGTATCGATTGTAATTTCAAGCTAGTTCAACCAAGTTTAGAATAGACAAACAGATTTGAGAGAGTGTGTATAAAGTAACCAAGAAAATCGATTTAATGTTGAGGGATATATATGGGGAAGGCGTTTTAGGGTCAAGGATTTACCAACAATGCATCATCAATAGACCAAAATATTTTCTTGCTTGAATGATATCTAATTCAAAAGTGAAGGTAGATCGTCCAAGGTAATCGCAAAGTTCCTCTCAGAATCAAGGCGAATGTGTCTAAATTGGTTAATGATCGCCTCTCGGTCTCAACCAACCAATTTAGACCCTTTCCGTGCTTAGAATTCTAGGTAATAATCGTGCAAACATAACCATCTCGGTCTCAATCGATACAATTATCACCTAAAATGTCAATGACGATCTAGAGATCCACAAGAAGTTCAATTTCTCTTTCGATCAACTAAACTTTAGGCTTAATCCTATGGTTCAAATGGTTCCAATAGCCTCTCGGCCTAAATTCACCATCTAGGTTCCAATTTGGGGTCTTAGTCTCTCGATTTCAAACCCCAAAATCAGTTCTAATCGACTCTCGTCAACTAGGGCTGGCGCAATAGGATTAAATCACCAAATAGAATCAAATATCATTCAAACAATACTAAGAACAAGCCTATTTTCGCATTGTCGGGACAATCCCAACCCTAGAACAGGAAATCTAGCAACTCATGGATAAGTACATGTTTGATTCAATCAAATTCGGCAAGACAAACATAGAACAACGGAGATGGAACGGAAATTACCGGAATTTGATAGATCGAACAAGTTTTTCTTTCCAAAAATCTCTAGTCTCCAAAGCTCTCAAAAGCTCTCCTACAATGTCAGATTTTTCGGCCTCCCCTCGTCTCCCCCCGTTTCAACCTTTCGAATCCCCTTTTGTTTAGAAAAGAAAACGAATTTAATTCGGAACACAGGAAACACTCGACCGAGTGGTTTCTGCACTCGGTCGAGTGGACTCTGAAAAGCAATGCCTGTAAAGCACTCGACCAGAGTTAGTCTCGAGTGGTTTCTGCACTCGGTCAAGTGCCTTCTGGCTTGTTCATCTTGACTTCACTCTGGCACCACTCGGCCGAGTGGTTTCTGGAGCTTAGCTTTGCCGAGCTTGCTTCGCTTCTTTTGGCATGTTTCCTTGATTTCGTGCTTCCTAGCTCATCTTTGACGACTTTTTAGCGTAGCGAACATCATCGAGCCACCTCTTTCTCTTTAAACTCTTGAATCGACACCAAAACCGCTCCGCAATGCCTGAAATCATAACAACCGAGCGGTAGACACCGATTCCACCAAACTAAACCAAAAAGGGCCAAAAATATATATAATGCTTACTCAAAGGCCCTAAACTCGATGCAAACATGCCATAAAATCATCACTAAATATATGCTATCAATTACTCCTAGCAATATAGTCTGGAGCTGCATTGGCTTCTTTGAAGCAGTGCTTGAGCTGGATCAAGGAGAAGTCTGACTTTGATCTTCTGATGCTTTCCACAACTCTTAAAATTTCCCATGGCACTTTCGCATTGTCTTGAGACGCCTTGATTATTTCCTCATTATCACCCTCGATAATGATCTTTTGCCAGCCTTTACTTTTGGCTAGCTCTATTCCTGCAAGCATGGCTAATGATTTAGTGTGCGGTACAAATTATTTGGCAACTTTGGCTTTGAATATCTCGATTACTTGCCCATTTCAGTTTATGACAATACCCTCAATACTCCAATCCCCATTCATTGCAACCGACCCATCTACATTAATTTTGTATACAGAGATTGGGGGTCTTGTCCATTTGATGTGTTTATCTTGTCTTTTTTTATGGTTCTGGTTAGTAGTTTGGTTGGCCTCGCGCCAGTCTGAGATACACTTCAATATTCGTTGCACAATAGTGTGGCGGTCATCTAGCTTATTATTGGAGATGAGGGAGTTCCTTACGTCCCAGATGATTTGCCAAATTAAGCATAAATCTTCAAATTTTATGTAGCATCTTTTAATTTGTTCTATTTTTTCCATTGTGGCATTGGGGCCATCAATGCCACAGAAGGAAGTGTTGGTTTGAATTTCATATTTGTTAATAATTTGTTTTGAAAATTCACATTTTAGGAATAAATGGGTGATGTCTTCATTCTCCAGATTGCAAAGACAACACTGGGATGAGACTCGGTTATAGAATTTGTTCAATCTCATGTTTGTTGGGAGAGATTACGGGATCTCAAATAGATCTTAATTATAATTATAAGATATGAATAACGTTTGGTTAGTATTTTCTCCAATATGTTTAAAATAGTGTAAATTTTAAATAAAATAAATTGTATATTGTGTTAATTAGTGGGTGTTTAATTGACATAGTTGACACTATATTTTATTGTAAATTTATATTATTTTAAGAACATTGTAAAAACTATCAACCCAACACTATTTAAGTGTTTATAACTATAATTGTATCATGATTAAAATGTATTAGAATCCAAAACACCCACATTGCTAGTGTACGTGTTTGGATTCCAATTCCAAAGTATTTACACAATTATAATACACATTTCGTTAATTGAATTTACAAAAGTTTAAAATAATGGGAATTTAAGCTAAAATATCTTATAAATTATATTCCCTCCATTTGACAAAACATGTTATTTATTATTCATGTGCGCTTTTTTATAATGGTCAAATCTATATAAAATATCAATTATTTTAAAAAATAATTTCATACTTAATTATTACTACTGTATTAAACATGAAATTATTATTTTTTTAAATATTCAGAATTGGCGATTGAAGGGTGAATTTTAAGAATTCATAATTTCGGCATAAAAATGTTGAAATGAATATGAATTGTAAGTGGGCTAAGCCCAATATGGTATCAAAAGTCCATGGACAAGTTTGATTAATCTCAATGGGCTTGTTCAGACTTAAATCAATTAATTAGCCCAGCTGATTATCACAGATAAGCTGAAAGAAGCGCAATCCTTGGTGCACAACAACACCACATCGGATACGTACAATAAACCCCATAACCAAATTATCAAGCACATAGAATGTTCTAAAAAAACATTTGAGGGATGTTTAACGGTAGGGTAGGATTAAGGGTCTAGGCAGGATGTAGACGGATTTTATGGCGGGTTTTTGTAGTCTATGAGGGTTTTGACGACCTTGACAGTGAGGCGAGCTCAAGAGTTTAGGGATCTAAGCGGGTCTTGAATGGTTTTTCTAAAACATTAAGCACACAGATACATCAATTAAAACCATAACGTTTGGTTTGGATACTATCAATTTTGAAAAATTAAATCAAATTAACCCTTTCGTTTATTTTTAGATAAGAAAAAGGTAATAGTTAAACTTATAAATCTAAGTTCATATTCAAGTTAAAATATATTGATCAGTATTAGAGCTAATGAAAATCATCTATATCATTAATCATATTTAAAAAATATACTACCTCTTTTTCAAAATAGATAAAAAAAAAATTTAACCAACGAAAGCATAGGTATTAACATAAATATAAAGCGGGCGACCTAATACGCTCTTTTTGTGAAGGCGTGTTTCTTCACGTCGCTGCCACCCTCTTCACCGTGCGCAGCAGCAACCAACCTTTGTCCCCTTCTTCGGGAGCATCTAGTACACCACCGTCATCCTCCATCCCCTTTGTCTCCAAACCCAAGTTTTCAGTTGCTTTCAGCGTTGGTTCTGATAGAGCTTTTGTTCTCTCTGCCTCCGCCGCCGGCCTTTTGCTGCCTCCTCGGGCTCCTCCCTCTGTTACGTCTCCCTTGGCTCGCGTCAGTGCCTGTTGTCGCCATGGTGACCGCCTCCTCTGCCTTCCTCCGGCCCAGCCGCCCATCCAACAATCGCCAGCGCTTCTCGATCATCGTTTTGGTGTCTCACGGTTGGCATCTGATTCCTCCTTCCGCCGCCCTCGACTCCGGCCACACCAGGGCTACCGCGGCTCCGCCTTTCGCCTCTTCTGTCGGTTCATCTCTCTTTGAGGTCACCATCGCCTCTGTCCTCGGCTTCGGCCATAGTCGACCCTTCTCGACGGCGCCTTCGGCTTCTTTCGAGGCTTTGTTGAGTTGGATCTCTTTGGCTTGTGTTTAGTGTTGTTCACACGCTAGGGGATTTTTTTTCCATTCGACTTTCTTTCCATTTGTCTTTATATTGTTGTTCAATTTATTTACTATGTCCCGTCTCAGTCGCCTCGAATTTGACTACCTAGTAGTCGCTTACAATCTCGTTACAGTCCTTGAGGGTTTTGAGACGGGTTGGGGGTTTTAATTGGGCAATGGTTTGGCTTGGGGTTAAATTTGCGGTCTGGTGTGTTGTGTTGTTCTTGTTGTGATGCAGGCCTTATGTGAACGATGTTTGATTAGCTATATCCGAAGACGTCGTGGATTTGCGATCGATATCTGATGGCTCTTTAGAGTCCATAATATGAGATATCCGCTAGTGCCCCCAGAGTTCTTTGTGTGCGTCCTCCGTTGGTTGATTTATTCGTTTGTCAGGTTGGTTTTGTTTTACGATGTAGGATAACTTGCACGTTTACTTAATTTTTGCATTTTCGTATATATTTTTGCTCCGTGTTATTTCCATTATGTCATTTGCTTCTGTTTTTTATTTGGTTGTACATGATGATTAGTCTATCTACTGGCTTGTCCGATCTCTCGGTTTCTCTAGGCTTCTCTAGAAAACTGAACTCTTATCATGCTTCCAAAAAAAAAAAAGATAAATTTTTAGAAGTAAGTTTGGTTCCAAAATAAAATAGATGGACGTCCTTTGTGTCTTCTAAGTAGAAGATGGTAATAATTTGTATGGATTGATGTGTTGTTGAATTTTTATAAGATTTTGATTGGTTAAAATATGTAGTGAGTATTAAAAAACAATAAAATTTATGAAAAAACTAGTGGAATGATGATTTTTTTTAAAAGTGAAGTGCTTTTATTAAAACTTGTGCACAAAGTTAAAAACCTGTGTATTTTGGAACGGAGGAGTAATTCGCAAAAAATCATCTTTTTAATTTTATTTTTCTAAAAATATATTATGTCAGGATAAAATTTTAGAAACATATATTTTCACGACATCTACTGACATGACAAATCAACCACCATTCACATGAAGCCTACAGAATAGTAAATCACACCAACCCGTAAGCCCAAACCCTAGCCAAACCATTGCCCATTCAAACCCGCAAAACCCATCTCAAACCCTCATGAACGATATCAAAATTGTAATAGGCTACCGAAATGGCAAAGCTAAAATAGAGTCGGATAAGATGAGATTGAGAAGACAAAATGAACAACAATAGACAAACAAAGAGGCAGGAAAGCGATTGGAAAACGAATCATAAGACCGAGTCAAAGGACGATCGGTGGCCGAGATAGAGGCATAAATGCAGGTGGATGTGGGATAGGTGGGCGACAGAGGCGAGGCTAGGTAGGCGGCGCACCTAGGCAGACAACGACGACGAGCCTAGGAGGACGGAGGCCAACATACATGGGTGGATGCACAACAACCTTATAGCCGGTGGCTTTGAACCTGCGAAGGTGGGTGTCAGTAGAGCTGAGACTCGTGGGTGGCTATGGAGGCGGTGGCCATAGCGGCAGAAAACCTAGGCGACTGACAGAGTTGAGGTGGGAGGTCAGTGAGAGGCGGCAGTCATATGCTCAAGGGAGCATTTTTTGACCTAGTCGACTTATCGAGATTAAGATATCTAATATCGAATTCCTACTTTATTAAAAAAAAAAAACACTACTAAAGTCTAAACCGCCATTCTCCCACTTGCAGTCTTGCACCATCTATAGACCAGTAGATCACCTATCTTTAACATCAACTGTCCCCTGTGGAGCCCACCAGTTAAACTTAATGGTACATCCTGGGTCCCACAGATTAGCTTTAAGTCGTGGCGAGGAAGGATCGTGGAAGCCACCCACTTTTGACTAATGCCTATAACACGGCAAATCGTGTTCAGACTTAAGATGCGTACTTATTAGGGTTTTCACTGTCTCTGCCAACACAAAATAAGATTTGGGAATTCAACCGGGGAATTGAAGATTCTCTTCTGCGATTTAGCGCTCTACGCTTCGATTTCTGGCGATTCCGATTTCGCTTTCGTGTCTTCTTTGCATCGTTTCCACACGGGAGCGGGAGAGAGAGAGAGGGAGGAGCGAATCTGATTGCCTGAATGAAACAAATGTTTGGAAGAAATTGAGAAAAAGCCCGTTGTTGCGATGATCCTTGAAACTGTTGCTTTCTCATGGTTTGATTGCCCGGAGGTATAATTTTCTATCGATATCGTCGGGATTTGCCGCGGCTGCCGACTCTCTGATTGGATTGAATAAAAGGTAATGAAACCCTAGCTTTTTGATTTGTACGCTTTTTGTATGCTCGGTTGTTTTCTCTTCACGGAGGGTTGAGCCAGATTATATCTTTGGTTCCGAGACCATCCCCACGGATGAATTTGTTTTACGATTGATTCTTGTCGATGCCGAAGGCAATTGGACAGATCGGGCTATTCCGACTCTGAAATCGTTGACTTCGCTCTTGCCTGTCTTCAAATAATTTTGAGATTGTTCGGAAGGTGTGGTTGAAGTCTGGATTCAGCACATAAACTCCCGTTGAATTTGTTTGGCAATCCCTGGCAGCTGCTGGTACAGATCAGCTACCCTCTGGATAAATGCGTAACGAGTAACAAGCTTGCTCTCTTCTTATTTAAGGGTCTCCTATAAGTTTAACAGGAGATTTGGGTGGAATTTAGTGCATCCTTTGATTGACGACGGCCCGAATGCAAGGTTCTTCACAAAATCCAAGGCTAAATCTGCTATTTCAAGAGTCCTAATCTCTTTGATGGAGTGTTAAAAAAAAAACAATATCAGCTATATCTTTCCACCTGTTGTTTTAGATACACAAGTAGATTTTTACAAGGAATATTGGTTTGATATTTTTCATGAAATGAAGCCTTCTGGAAAGATGGAGTTCCAAGAAACGTGAATCCCGACTGCAGTGGATCCTTAATTCCTCATGAAACACATGTTTAGAAGCAGGACATGTTGTTCTTGTACCATCTGATTGGATTTGTTGGTCATTCTTTGTTAAAGATATGGCACATACATGTCCTTGTTCCTGCTCGTGGTACTTCAATAGGCTGGGTCTAAACCCGAACTCCAATTTTTGCAAAATGATGAGCTCTTCTGTAAGACTTAATGGTTAGGATGTTTTTAGGAATACTAGCACAAACCTTTTATCAACATCATACAAGGGTCTTCCGAGGACACAAGGTTTTGGCGTCAATTCTTTTGGCATCTGTGATTGGTTGACTGTTTGGTTGTTCTTGCATCCTCACATTGTACATTATTGGGCAAGCATGCTTAGGAGAAAGTTAATAGCTACCGTTTTGATTGTTAGAATCAAATTGATGGGAATGGAACCATCATCTCTATTCTATTTTAAATGTTTTCAATGTTACTGGCAACTTGCTTGGTAATTCTGGGATTCCCATGCTCGTGGAATCCATAAAGTTAAAGGTTCATATGTGAACCAGTGGGTTATCTTGCAGGAATAAAGTGGTTCACAGTCTGCGCCAAGGTAAAAACCTGTGGTGGCATATACTGGTAGCTTGTCGTTAGCTGTTTGTCTTTGATAGTGATGTCATATAGTCAGAATTGGTAGTCGCAACTAGGGTGTCAACAAGGGCGCTTAAGGACATTTACTTTAAGCAACTACTCATTTATGTAACCCCATCTTTTTCATTTGACTACCTTGCTTGATCTCCTATTGCAAGATAATGCTGTGTAAATTTCAGAACAGTATCTTTTGAGTTGTGATATTTTTTGGGTCCACGGTAACAACTACATTGGCAGTCTGTTAATTGAAGACATTAAATTTTGTAATGCGTCGTGTCCTTTATCCTTGCAGTATCAAGACTTTAAACTAGAATGTGGGGAATAATCATGTTGAATATGTGGATACTGGATAGTGATACAATCAATTAAATTTGTTCATCCACTTTGGCTTATAATATCCTAATAGTGTGTCATAATGTGGAAGTTTGTCCTATTTAATTATGTTTTATGTATATTGACAATTTTATCTGATAGTAGATTGTCCATCATATCACAGATCTGCATGAGCCCTGGTTTTGGTTCTTGACTTCCAATTGTGGTGTCTGAAGTAAGCAGGAAGATTGTTTGGCAAGACTGCAACCGGAAGCCTCTAGTTGATGGAATAGGGTCTTCCCTTGAAAGTATGAGCACAGCTGGTTTAGAATTTTCAAGTTTTATCAATCCTAACTTGACTTGGAAGACAGTTTCAAAAGGTAGAAACACTTCGAGGCGCTCAAGAAGACCTGCTATGAAGGATTCAAAAATGGGGCATAAGCAGAATCATAGCCCCCCAAAAGTGGATTCACAAGTCTCTGCATCTGCGAAGGTTAGCTTTTCTGTCTAAACAGGGTTAATTGGTAGAGCCTCTTGACTTTTTGTTTACTGCTAGCTATTAGGTTGTTCACCTTGTTACTGATTCTATAAATCACATACTCAGGTAAGTGGTATTGCACGGCGGTTTGGTGATAGCATGGAGCATATACCAATCAAGAAAAGAAGATTTCTTTTTCGATCTCCGTCGCCACCACCTCAATCTCCTCATGATGAGTCTGGGGAGCTTGAGAAAAGTTCCTCTGTCAGTCAGCTAACAATGGAAGTGCCAATGAAAAATGATTCTTCCAATGTAGAGACATCAGCACGAGATGCTGATGACTCCATGAGGGATGGAGAAAAACTGAAAGCTACAGATGAGGTATGTGGTTGTGGTGATGACTTCTCTGGCATAGCAATACTTGCTGCAGCTGCCTGCATTGATATGCTTGATAAGCCTCCAGCTAATACTATGAGCGCATTTGAAGAATCTGTAACAAAAGAGCAGATCAACTCGCCTAAAGAACAGCGTGCATCTTTAAGTGTTACTAGTCAAACCTCAGAACAAACAAAAACTTCTTCTGCTTCGCGTGATGATAGGTTGCACTGGGACTTGAACGCTCCTATGGATGAGTGGGGTGATCCTCTTGATGATACGAATCAAACAACTGTTGATTCTGCTATGAAACTGCAAACTGAAACTGTGGATGGTTTAGTAAAGAAGGAACAAGAAAATGTGTGCACCACAAGGGATCCTACTCTTCAGCCTAGTATAGATGAACTTAATATTAGTGAGGTCCTCTCAGAAATGACATCCAATGTTTCTGCAACAAAGTTAGCACAAAAGGTGGACTTTCATACTGGTAACTCTGGACTCATTACATGTGAGACATCATCAGAGTTGACTCACAATGCTTCAAATATTAGTCAAGTTCAGGTGGATGATGGGGTTGGAACTTTCCAGCAGCATTGTATTGGCTCATCTTGCATGAAGAACGAATTGATTCCTTCTGGTATTAGTCATGTTCACGGGGTTGAGAGGGTTGGAATAGTTGATCATTGTCTCCGTTTGGGATCAAATGATACTAAAACATCATTATCTCAGGGGAAGAGCACGGTAACTGTCAGTGATCACCAGGATGTTGCGAAGGAAGGTTCCACATCTGCAATGCAAGTTGAGAATATGGAGAAGAGGGAAATGGATTTGATGCTGCTGAAACCGGTTTCTATGGAGGTTGACTTTGATATTGATAATGCTCCTTGTGAAGTTATGAAGAACTCGACTAAAACTCTGAAATCAGATGAAATAAAGAATGAGCTGCCTGAACTTCCCTTCCATTCATTTCAGCATTACCCCATGCCTCCTGAGAAGCAAGTACTTGCTTTGCCAACTGTGGGAGCTTCTGTGTTAGAAGCACCCCATACGGGGTTCAATAATGCTAGTAAAGACCCGGCAGAAATTTCTGAGTTTAGTGAGATTAAGACTGAAATGATTAATGCTACGGATCAACCTTCGGATGCCAATCAACTTGATGCAAGGAAATGTGAAACCAAGTCCATGCAAACATCACATTTGGAGAAGGAAGCTTGTGGCATACATGTGTCAAACTATGAAGATGGTGTGATACCTGAGAAGAAAAATGATTTAGGTTGCACTTCTGGTAATTTTGGTGATGTTGCTCAACCAATTGACAAACCTTGTCCAGTTGGTAGTGAGGGCACCATTATTGGCTTAAAACAAGCTGATATTTCCTGTGATTCTAACCAATCTGAGGACGTGGTGGCATCATCATCAAATGATGGGAAATCTACCAAGACTGCTGGTGGAGTGGAAACAAAGAATGAGTCTGGAATAGTTGTTGGATATGAGGCCCAAATTCAGATGAAAATGGAGAACACTTTGTCTGTTAAGGTTGATGACAATCAAGATACTGCTCCTTCAAGCCTTTTGAAGGAGGTTCCCTGTGAAGATTCTTCTAAAGGTACCCTTGCGTTGCAAGTCCCTAATGCGGAATGTGGTCAGGTTGTATCTACTGGTTTAGAAGGCGGGTATGATTCTTACTTGGAAGATGGGGAGTTACGAGAGCATCATTGGGTGGACAATGATGGCAAGAATAGGGAAAGTGAACATGTTAACTATCACTTTGAACAAAGAGATGACCATCAATTTACTGATGCTGGTAATGGACCTCATGCAGAAAAAGTTGTAGCAGTAGTGTGTGAAAAAGAGGGCAATAAGTTACATGAACATCTGCTATGTGATGATCAACTTCCAGCTATAGAGAAGAACATTGAAGAGGACCACTCTTGTGCTCATCATGCTAGCTTCTTAGCAGGTGGTGATGCAGGAGAAGAATGCCTCAGGGCAAATCCATCCACCTCAAACTCAATTTTCATGAATCAGCTCAGTGCAATGGACAACCCTGAAGTAGTTGATATGGATCTCGATGATGGGAAGAAGTCAAGTATTGTCTCTGACGATCACAAGGAGGACCAGATTGATTGTTTCAAAGATATTGGTGATGTGTACATTGAAGATGCAGGAATGAAGGATCCCAGGAGAGAAATGCAGTCTCAACTTGAAGGATCATTATCATCGTATCGGAGAGGTACTCATTTTGCTCCCAGAAGCAGGTAATTTACTTCTATGTGAATCTCTCATCTTCTTCTCTCCTCTCTTGGAGGGCTGGCTAACTTTTTATTCATCACATACTGAAAATGGTGCTTATTTGCGTTTACTTGTAGATATAGCAATTTCAATCGCTCCTACTACAGGGATGAAAGGCAGATTGGTGTGGATGAATCCCTCGGTAGGGGTAGATCCTTGCACCCGGATTATGGGGGACGTCTAGGCAGTCGCTATTGGAATCGTGGATTAAGAAGCATTGTTTCGGATCCTGTTACCGAAGGTGCTGATGATAAATTTGTTGGTCCTTCAGTTGATGAATCCCTAGGAGGTCATCAAGGTATGTTTCCTGGTTCCAGAGGTGGATACTCCCATCTTGCAAGGAAAGGATCACCAGCTGGAAGGGCTGAAGAGTATGATATGGGTCTTGTGAAGGGACGAGATGTGAATTTGGAGAGTGGCCAAAGGAACAGGTATGATAGAAATCTCACAGGGTTGAATAGAGGTCCTAGGGAGGGATACCGTGGACCCATTTATGAAGCTCCAAATTCTTCTAGCTCCATGTCTAACCATTTCATGAAGAGAGAGCGAAGCTTCTCTCCAGGTGGTAGTAGAATAGATGCACATCCTCCCAGGAGTCATCGAAGATCCCGTTCCAGGTCCAGAACACATTCACCAGATTTGAGGCCTGATGATAGAATGGGGAGAATGAGGGTTCCATACCAAAATGCTGATTATTTCAGGGAACGGCGGACACCTTTTAGGGTATTTGGTCAGGGGCAAAGATTTGATGCCTCTTCAGGAAGATTGAGATCTGAAAATTGCGTTAGACCCGGGACCCGTCCTGTTAGGTTCCTAGATGGACCTCCATCCGGGAGACCTCATGAGTATGAGAATGATGATGATTGTAAAAGAAAGACTTATGCTCCTCGAAGCTTTAGGAGATCCCGTTCAAAGTCCAGAAGCTGCTCGCCTGAATTCAGGAACGAGGCTAGAATGGGAAGGATGAGGCTGCCTTATGCGGAAACTAGTCATACCAGAGATCAGATGACCGATAGGAGATCACCTTCAAGGTTGTTTCATTCAGCAAAGAGGTTTGATGCCGTTGGTTCACCGCCTACCAGGCCGAGGTCTGGTGACTACATGAGACCCATTGCGCGACCAATAAGATTTCAGGATAATGCTCAACCTAGCAGAGGAAACGAATATGAAGGCGATGATTACAGGAGAAAACCTCGAACTATATTTGACAGAATCCGTCCTACGAGGAATTATGATATGGAGGGTGATGGTAGGCGGTTTGAGTATGATGCAGAAGATGGCAGTGCGAATCAAACTTTCCACAGGGGTGATGCCTATGTGAGGGGTGCTGATAGAAGACCAGCTGATGTGGTTAGGGGTGCCAGGGAGGAGGCGAGTAACCAAAGGTACAACTCGGACAGAATATATTCTACTGGCCCTAAACCATTTGGAAATCGAGAGTACAGTGATGATGCATTGCCTAGGCGTATGCGACCTGAATGAGTCTGTCACAAGAATCTTCTATTGGAATGTTTACTCAAAATCCTGGGGTTGTTTTGCATTCATTGGAGAAGGTTCTTTCTATGGGCAATTTCTAATCTGTCACTTTCCAGTTACTGGGTCTACTGTGTGATCCTAGTTTCCTTTTCCCCCCTCCTTGCTTCTCTTAATAAACATTCCTCCTGTTTACTAATTTATTTTGATGTAACTTGTTTATGAGGTTAAAAATGTTTAATCATGTGACACCTTTGCTTTTTAGATGAAATAAGGTATCTCAAAGGCTCCTTGTTAAATTAAGTAAAATAATCGAACAGTTTATTTCTTATTAGGTCATTGATAAAGTGTGATGCCACTAACTGATGAAGCTTTATGCTGAAGCTGAAACCCTGTTTTCTTTTCATGAGGGAGAATTGAATAACTAATTATAAGAAATGACAGAATTAAAATATAAGGAAGGTTAAAACTTGAAAAGTAGTTTACTGAGAAAAATTATCTGTTCTTTTTCCATTGCAAGCCTTTGTCAAAACATCCATTTGCAGGAAATTGGTAACAGACAAAGCCTTAATGAGTTAATGTTGTTACTCTAGTGCATTTCTTCAACAATACTACAATAGCATCAGATTGTTGAAATGGTTGGTGGAACTTGTAGCTGCTCTCAGGTACGTACGATCCTTTTTGTTTGCTCTTGAGCTTGGGTTGGCTCTTTTCTTCAAGAAGCATCAGGCCCTGAAGTTTGTGTGGATGCTGTCAGATAATATCTGTTTGGCTCTGAAGATTTTGGTGTGTTTCCGCAACAGCTCAAGATGCAACAGCCTGATAAAATTTTTGTGGCTCCTGTCTGTTAATTACCTGTTCTGATGTAAGATTGTGAGTTTCTGCAACAAGAAGCAAGAGGATGCTAAAGTTGTTGTCACTGCAATCAGAACCTATTTTGATAAATAAGCTGTTTTGTATGGTCTTGGATCATTGGATTTGGGTGTTTCTTTCATCTGTTGTCAGAATATTGTACCATTCAAAACAATCTCCAGGGTTCAATATTGGTATTTGGGAAAACATATACTGTAATAGGTGTCTACACTGGAAATGTTGAATTATGTTTCTGGGTCGAGATTGAAAACAACAGATAGTGGACGACTCAGTTTATTGTTGAATTGTTTCATTATACCATATCTTTTGTAGAAGAAACTTGAAAATTTGACCAAATCACATGAAATTTGCTCAACTAAAACTCAAAATAA
Source organism: Persicaria tinctoria (assembly GCA_037127255.1). NCBI lineage: Eukaryota > Viridiplantae > Streptophyta > Magnoliopsida > Caryophyllales > Polygonaceae > Persicaria > Persicaria tinctoria. Next base: position 24,205,956 of record JBANSL010000002.1, on the reverse strand, counting down.
ACAAATGCTTGCATCAACTTTGCTCAACCATTTGCCCAATAAAATACAATCTGAATAAAACAATAGCAATCAATACAGACAAAATCCACCCACCCCTCTAAATAATCCATGGCCCTACTCAGCCAAGAGATAAGCTCAATCTCTGCTAACTTTGCGCGTAGGAATTTTTGACACCTGCCTCCAAATGTTGATTTTGCTTGCCTGCACGGTGGATTTATTTTTTAATATTTTCTTTTCTTATATATTTTTTTTAATTATATAATATAAATGATAAATAATTAAGCTCATCAAAATTAGGATTTTTTTTTGGCTTCTTGATACTAAAAAAAGAAGATATAACCGATAATGTTCTAAAATTTAATTTTCATGTTATTTGATATGTAGTTTTCCTTTTCACATTTTTTCAAATGTTTAACAATTATATAAAAAAATCACTTTAAATAATACACTATAAAGTATTAATTTTTTTTTAAAAAATAATACTACCTCCGATTCAAAAATATTGTCGTTTGACTTTTTTAACACGTATTTTAAGGAGCTAAAAACTATAAAATATATTAACTTTTTTATTTTTATTTTTTTATAATCTGAGTATTTTAAGGAGCTAAAAACTATATAATATATTAACTTTTTTATTTTTTATTTTTTTTAATCTAATACTTATTACCAACAAATATTAAGTTACAAAAAAATAATTTAAAAAAAGTTGATATTTTATATATTTTTTAGCTCATTAAAATACGTGTTAAAAAAATCAAACGACAATCTTTTGGATCAGAGGGAGTAGTAAAAACTTACAAAAATTATAAATTCATAAATTGCTCATGTCAACAAGAACAAAAAATGACCTCCAAATCTTCAAATTTCTTGTAGAGGCAGAATTGATTCACACATCTTTTTCTCCAGGCAACGGGCAACCCACCAAACAGACACGAATACATTGCTTCCGCATACCTAACAACATGGCTTCCAAATTCCATGAATTTTAACATTCCATCAAAACCAATCATTCTCTCTGCTGAGTGATGGTTGCCTTCAACCTTCTATCTCTCCAAATTCAACAAATGCACTCTGTTTAACAATCTTGCTGTCTTCCACTCACCTCTTTTTAGTGCACACTATCTAAAGTCAAAAAGCTCCAACTCACCTTCACAGTCCCAAATTCGGCTATGGCTTCCACATTCGCAGCAACAAAGATGAAACCCCAGAGCTTCTGCCTCTGAAACCATCTTTCATCCCCAAAATCCCCACCCAAAAATGAACCCTGAATTCCGTTTCCTTCTTGCCCTATTCCTAATTGCTTCTTCTTCTTCTTCCTTTACCTCCGCTTCATTTTTCCCAACTGACAACTACCTCATAAGCTGCGGCTCCAACGCAAATGCCAGTTCATACGGGCGTACCTTTGTCGGCGACTCATCGGGCTTGAAATTCATCTCCATTTCCATGGGGAGATCGGTTTCTGTCATGTATAAGAACCCGCCTTCAAAGACGCCGCCTTTATACACCACGGCTAGGGTTTTCACCGCGGTTTCTGCTTATGAATTCACTGTCAAGGGAACTGGTATGCACCTTCTACGTTTCCATTTCTCGCCCTTCGATTCCGGAAAGTATAATCTTAGCTCATCTGTTTTCGGAGTTTCTGTTAATGGCTATTCAATTTTCCGCCATTTTAGCGCTTCTAGTTTTTTCTTGAGGGAGTTCATGGTGAAGCTCGATACTGGTAGGGCTGAAATCCAGTTTACCCCTCAAGGTGGTGTGGGTTTTGCTTTTGTGAATGCAATTGAGTTGATTTCAGCTCCACAGGAGCTGATCCCTGATTTTGGAGCCCAGCTGATTGCCAGTGATGGACCTCAGGAGTACAATAATTTGACCTCTAGGGTTTTGGAGACTGTTCATAGGGTTAATGTGGGTGGCCAGGAATTGACCCCTTTTAATGATACTCTTTGGAGGAGTTGGGTGACTGATGATGCTTATTTGGTCCTGAAATCAGCTGCCAAGAAGGTGAGCACAGTACAAACCCCGAATTATCAGGAAGGTGGCGCGACTAGTGAAATCGCCCCTGATAATGTTTACATGACTGCCCAGGAGATGAATTTCGATAACAATACAGTTTATGCTACATTCAACATAACTTGGGATTTCCCGGTGCAAGATGGTCTTGAGTACCTTGTTCGGTTGCATTTTTGTGATTTTGTCAGTGTCGGGCTTAACCAGCTGTACTTCAATGTGTTCATCAATGGGTTGATGGCAGCAAAGGATCTCGATTTGTCTACATTGACGTTCCACAGTCTGAATTCTCCGTACTTTGCTGACTTTGTTGCGGATGTGGATAAGTCGGGGGTTGTTCAAGTTAGTGTTGGGCCGTCTTCTTTGAGTAATAGTATAAGGAAGAATGCTATTCTGAATGGGGTAGAGATCATGAAGATAGTCAATAGTCAGACAACTTCAGCTGCGACGAAGAGAAAGAACATGTGGCTCGTGGTCGGTTCAGTTCTTGGGAGCAGTCTTGTTTTGTGCTTGGCTGTGATTGCGGCTGTTATGGTACTGAACTGCAAGAGGAGGAAGGCAAAGCCGAAGCCTGCAGAAAGTGCAGGTTGGACACCATTGCGCGCTGTAGGTTCGTACAGTAGAATGACTGAACGAACTCACAGCGCCTCACCGGGTGCAAATGGGTTTAATGGCTTGAAAATTCCTTTTGACGAAATTCAGTTTGCGACAAATGATTTTGATAGGTCTCTGGTTATTGGTTCTGGCGGGTTTGGTATGGTTTACAAAGGGGTTCTTAGTGACCAGACAGCGGTGGCTGTGAAGCGAGGCGTCCCTGGATCTAGACAGGGCCTTCCAGAGTTCCACACTGAGATTTCTATACTGTCAAAAATTCGCCATCGCCACCTTGTATCACTGGTTGGATATTGCGAAGAACAGTCGGAGATGATACTGGTTTACGAATACATGGAGAAAGGCCCATTGAAGAAGCACCTATACAGTAGAGAAGGGGTTACACCACTATCTTGGAAGCAAAGGCTGGAAATCTGTATCGGTTCAGCTAGAGGTCTTCACTATCTGCATACGGGCTTCACTCAAGGAATCATACATCGAGATATTAAATCCACCAACATTCTCCTCGACGAGAACTATGTTGCCAAAGTTGCCGATTTTGGTCTCTCAAGGTCTGGACCATGTCTAGACGAGACCCATGTGAGCACAGGCGTCAAAGGCAGTTTTGGTTATCTTGATCCAGAGTACTTCCGCAGGCAACAGCTTACCGACAAATCAGACGTGTATTCCTTTGGTGTCGTGCTGTTTGAGGTCCTTTGTGCAAGACCTGCTGTCGACCCCTTGCTCGCAAGGGAGCAGGTCAATCTAGCCGAATGGGCCTTGGAATGGCAAAGGAAAGGCATGATTGAGGAGATAATTGACCCCCACCTCAGGGGCCAAATAAAGCTGAGGTCTCTG